>CACTHL010000885.1:1200000-1800000 GCA_902712375.1 Dioscorea dumetorum | reverse complement strand
CAATAGATTTCCTAAGCTCGACTCATGCTTTTGTGGTGGAATGTACTCTTCAAATCCAGATTGTGGGTTTCGCCATTGTTGTCCACACACATTCCACGAGATGTTGGGGGAACTCCTATGACTTGAATGATATGTGTTACAGAAAGGAAAGCTTTGTTGTCTTGCACCTAAAAGTTTATCAATCATTGCATTGCAAGCTTCAATTTGCATGGACAAAGTTATAATTGGATCAACCATCTTTCATGTTCCTTGTACAAAAGATATATACAAAGATAAGTGAGAACGGCGAAAGTAAGAAAAATGAAATAGAAAAACAGTAAAAGATAAATGAATGGCTAAAGTAACAAAATACTCGCCTTCCTAATATCCTGTTCCCCGGCAACGGCGCCAAAAACTTGATGCGTCTCCGCAACAACACAACAGGGTGATGTGTGTCAACCCCTTGCGTTACCGCAAGTGCACGGGTCGTCAAGTAATAAAAGTGGACCCAAAGGGTCGGCTTGTCGAACAGAAGTACTAGTAATAGTAATAGTAATAGCCCCTCTTTTGTTATCTAGCCTAATGACTATAGTGTGTGATGATCTAATGGCCAATACTAAGAGTGTCACCACAAGTGCGCAGGAAATAAAAGGAAAAGAGTTCTCAATCAATAAAAGTGAGGTATCGGACAATGCTCCCCCTAGGATTCGGGTGTGGAAGTGGATTACAAATGTTTCTAAACGAAAACAATGAGTCGTGGGTATCCAAAGGTATAACGGCCCTGCCTCCAGGTCGCCGATAACTAGCTCCCTACGAGGCCCCGGCGGAGAATTCTCTCGACGCCTCACACCACATATGACTGCTTAAAACTCTAGGGATCCCAAAGATATGAGCAATTCCTAAATGTAGATCTAACCCTGCCTCCAGGTGAAAGATCCCTAACCCCCTACGAGGTCCCGGCGGAGAATTCTCTCGACGCCTCACACCACAAATGGTTGCTTGACACTTAGGGAATATGGAGATAGGAAATATCTGTCGGAAGGGAAAGGGGACACTCCGCTATCTCACGGCTCACCCTCTCGACCCTCTTTACACTTGGTAATTCTAAACCTAGCGGTGATCTCTCTCTTCACTAGATTGAATAAAACATGCAATGCAATTAATAATGAAATCAAAAGCACACACAAGCATTAAGAACTCAAGAGTAAAACTCAAACTGATAAATTCGAATAGAAACACAATGTAAATCTAATGAAAATAAGAATCCTAGGGTTTACATGTCCGAATACCCTCTAGGGGTTTAGCTCTCCATGGAGCGAGTCACAAAACGAATAATAATTTGAGAATAAAGTTCCAAAGACATAAAGAATAACCCCCTTAAATCCGTGATGATAGTCTTGATGGGTAGTTTCCACGTCTGGATTGAATCCACTCCGAAGCTAGGTCGCCGATGGCTTCCTTGATGCTATGACGGAGGAGGAATCGATCCAAGTTGGTGAGGAAAGCTTCCCAAAGCCGCCAAGAACTCCTTCCAAGCCCTAGCCGCCTTATCTCTCGAAAGTGGCCGAAAAGATCCCTAAAAATTATCACAAGGCGGCTTTTATAATTTGAATTCGGGGCTTTACGCGGGCATCCACACGCCCGTGTGGAAATTCCACACGTGCGTGTGAAGTACTTTGCTACGATCGCTTCTGATGGCTGCTACAGATGCTCCGCTACGGTGATCCCCCCCGAAGTCTTCCTTGGAGTCCACACGGGCACATGCTCGTATGGTAGGGTGTGTGGCTTTCTATGCTTTGAAATCCTCAATAACCTTCTTCTGCTTTGTACGGAAGCTGGGACATGGGCGTACTACTGCCTTTGTGCCCTTTCGGTTTGTGTAATGACTTGTACTCCTCCGAAAGTTGGCAACACCCCCATGTATATGAACACAGCTTCTGGTTGTGGCCTTGAAACGTGTCATCACACCCTATCTTTGCTTCTTCCTGTACGTCATGTCTCCAAAGCCACGTTTGCACAAAGGAACACAAAACACACATTGTTAATGCTAAAACCTGATAAAAGTGATGCTCAATGCATATAAACTGATATTATAAAATATATATAATCAAGGACTTATCAACATGTAAATGCTGCAGAAACTAAAATCTAATGTAAACATGGCCAAATACTCGACGAATTCATAGGACAAACACTCAATCTTGCCAGAAATGATAAAAACATGTATTTGCATATAGAAATGACTAAATTGCACTACAGCGGCGATGAATAAACAAAAAACTACATTGCAGTAATAAAAACTAACTAAAACAAGTGCAAAGAGTGTAAAAATTGGGTTGCCTCCCAAGAAGCGCTTGTTTTACGTCACTAGCTTGACGTACCTGATCCAAACTTTATGGAGGCTTGAAAAGGGTTTGCTCCTCCCGACTATATCCTGCATAGCAACTTCCTATGAACAACATTTTATCTTGTCAGTGATGCACTTTTATTGGAGGCTTGAAAATTTTTATTTTAGGTCTCCAAGGAAACAATTTGGGCTAGGAATTGTTCATGCTCAACTTAGGTGGATATTTGGATGGTTTGAGCCTCCTACCCACATCATCTTCAATTCCTATGACCTCCTTTCTGAATGTTGTTGGTTGATAAATTCCAAGGAGAGGCACTTGTTCCATTGCCTTGGGGTTTGCTTCTTTTACCTTTTCAACTTGAAAGAAATATGGTTTCAACAAACCCTCTCCCAAAGTTTCCTCCTTATAAGCATGTTATCCATTCAAGCAGTCATCGTTCTGAAATTGGGGCCTTTCTCCTTCCATTTGATTCTCGGAAACATCTTGTCCCTTCTCCCTCACTTGCTCATTGTTCAAGCACTCTTCCTAGTCATTTTCTAAAGAAACATCCTCAACATGTCCCTCAGTTTGGTTCTCGAAGTCATGAATGAAATCTTGTTGAGTTTGTTGTGAAATCTCAGAGGCTTTGATGCTGGCTTCAGTATTCTGGATAAACTTAGCCAACACATCATTCAAATTTAAATTTTCGTCTTGAGATTCTTCATCTAGGGGAGCCTCAGATCTCTGAATAAATCCTGCCAATAGACTTTTTAGGCTAGGATCTTCCTCATGTGATGGAATGTGCTCTTATAATCTGAATTGTGGGGTTTGCCAATGTTGTCCACAAACATTCCATGAGATGTTGGGGGAGTTCCTATGACTAGACCGATAAGTTTTACAGTAGGAATAACTTTGCTGCATTATACCAAAAAGGTTATCTGTCCATGCAGTGTAAGCTTCATTTTGTATGGACAAAGCTGTAATTGAATCAACCATCCTTCATGTTAGATATGTACAAAGAAAATAAAATAAATGAGAACGGTGAAAGTAAGAAAGATGAAATAGACAAACAATAAAAGATAAATGAATGACTAAAATAGCAAAGTATAAGAGTTCCTTGAACGCCTGTTCCCGGCAATGGCGCCGAAAACTTGACACATCCTTGCGTGTGTGTTCCGCAAGTGCACGGGTGTCGAAGTAATAAATTACCCAACGGGTGGATAGTCGAATCCACATGGAGTAGACGATGGAAACAAAAACACTTTGCCAAGTAGCCAAAGAAAAAACCGATTGTTGTTGAGATTAAAAAGTAAGTAATAACCAAATTTAAAGCACTGAAAGTAGAAGATAGAGCGCAGGAAAAGATCGATGTGAAGATGGAGTACTCGGACAATGCTCCCCCTTGGATCCTAGTTTCAAGTGCAAGACTTCAATTACTCTTACTCAAATGAGATTTAATGAGTCATGGAAATCCAAAGCTACAAGGTCCCTAACCTAAGGTCAACCTTGACTAGCCCCTACGAGGTCCCGATGGAGAGAAAACTCTCGACGCCTCACACCACGTATGACTGCACTAAGCTCTTGGGATTCTAAGTGATAAACCCTATTCCCAACTATAGATCAAACCCTTTGGTCTAGGTGAAAGATCCCTAATCACAAATAAGTCCCGGTGGAAAGGCCTCTCTCAACGCCTAACTTTCTTTGAGATCGATACTAACTCTTGGAATATGGAGGTAAGGTGTATCATACCGGAAGGGAAAGGGGACGTGCGGCTACCTCTCGACTCACCCTCTCAACCCTCTTCAAACTTCGTTAATCTAATCCTAATGGTGATGGTTACTCGTCAAAAGGATGATTAGGTTGGATTCTCAACTCTAGTGTCACTCTAGGGGAAAATCAATGAAGTTCACAAGTTTGAAACTCAAACTTAATCTCAAATTAAATAAAAGCATTAAAGTCAATGAAACATAGAAATCCTAGGGTTTACAAGTCCAAGTACCCACTAGGGGTTTAGCACTCCATGGAGCAATACAAAAGCATCAATATAAATGAAAATAAATGCAAGTAATCCATTAAGAAAACCCCTTAAGCTTCGTGCTGATGGCCTATAAGAGCTGCTCCTTCTTCTCCACGAATCCCTCCTTCAAGCTAGGACACACCTCAGCGAATCGAAGTCGTCGAAGGGTCCCCAATAGCTCTCCTTGGAAGGAATAGGTGTTGAAATTGGTGAAGAAACGCCCCCAAAACGTAGCAAAAACCTCCCCAAACCTAGCCGAACTCTCTCCAAAAGATAGGAAAAAGATCCCCCAAAAACGCTTCAGAACGGCCTTTTAAAACACAAAAGTCGGGGATCTACACGGCCCTGTGGAAAATCCACACGGCCGTGTGGAAAATCCACATGCCCATGTGATTTTCAACCTCTACAAAACTGCATCTATAGGCCCCCGATTTCGCCCGTTTTTTCTTCTGAGGCCACATGGACGGACACACGATCATGTGGTAGGTCATGAGGCATTTCTTGATGTCGAAAAACCCTTGGAGAGCTTTTGAATTCTTCGAGCAAATCAGAACGAGCGAGCATAACTGCCTTCGTGTCCTTCTACAAAAACTGTCTTGAAACCTTTAGAAATTGGCACATACTCTCTTGTTTAACCCCGATTGGTGTCTTGAACTTTGTATTTGCACAAAAGAACTCCACTCGGCACCATCATGACCTATTTTTGCTTTTATTCCCATAAAACTTCTTCTCAATCCTAATTGCATGAAAGAACACAAAAACGCACGAAATGAGAGATATAACCTGAAAAATGTGATGCTCATGCATGGAAAACATCTCAAATAATGTATACATGCAAGCACTTATCAGTATCCTAAGGTATAATGGCCCATGCCTCCAGGTCGCCGATAACTAGTCCCCTACGAGGTCCCGGCGGAGAGTTCTCTCGACGCCTCACACCACATATGACTGCTTAGAACTCTAGGGATCCCAAAGATATAACCAATTCCTAAAAGTAGATCCACCTTTTCCTCCAGGTGAAAGATCCCTAACCCCTACGAGGTCCCGGCGCAGAATTCTCTCGACGCCTTGGTGATTATCCCGCAAGCGCACGGGGTCGTCAAGTAATAAACCACTCGCGCAAGCACGAGTGGGTCGTATTCCCAAGGGCCCAAGGAGCTACTATTACTCCCCTTTCGTCTATTTCGTAGCCTAACACTACAAAAGATAAATAGTGATTGCGAAAAGATAAAAAAAACTACTAATATGAAATCCGGGCTACTACTACACACATTTAGCGAATAAGGGAGAATCAAACACACGAAGAGGTGATTTGGACAATGAATTCCCCTAGAGTTGTCATTAGGTCCTGAATTTAGGATGAAATGTTGAGATGGTAGCTGGGCCAAGAGACTCCTAAAGTAGGTCAACCCCGATGGTCACGACGATCAACCCCTAATCCGATAGAAGTATTGGATCGGAATCACATCCGCCCAAATCCTCCTATGATTGCATTAAACTTAGGGAAATCTCTAATTAGGGTCAAACACAATATCTATGTTCATCCCTAATGGTTGGAGGGGTACGAAATACCCGATGGTCACGGTGTATTCATACATGAATCCCTTTCAAGCTTGGTGAGTCTAATACTAGGGCAATGGTCATGCAACCTAGCATTTCCTAGAAATGGCACACCGAGTTCTCATGCATACCAAGGCATTAAAATACACCAAACATGAACCACAAACTATAAGATTCCATAAAAGAAATACAACATCCAACAATACATCACAAGGATAATCATCCAAATTACAAACAAACACCCCTAGAGTTCATCATGTCCAAACCACAAATAAGTTAGTTCCTCATGAAAGAGGAACACTTACACAAGTTCAAGGAGCAAATAAACAAGAAAAGAAGGAAGAAACACTCCCTCTAGCTTTGGAAACCCTTGAATGGATGAAGACCTTCAAAATACACCTTGATGTCTTGGATCTTCTCTCCAAACCTTCTCCTTCGATGTGTGCCTCCCTCTTGGTGAAGATTGTGTCGTAGATCGCCGGAAATGGCCGGCAAGGAAGGTGGGGCGCCGGCCCTAGAAGAATAGATCAAAAAGTCCCCTCAAAAATGCCCTAAAAGCACTTTTAATACATGACATCGCGATGCCTTGCGGGTGGCCTTGCGGGCGCAAGGTTGCCCGCAAGGCATCCAGAGAGTTTCTCAGGAAAATTTTCCTTTCAGTGCTACAGTACCCTGCTACAGTACTGCTACAGTGATGAAACCCAAAAACGCCGTATTTGGTGTCGATTTCTTCATGAATACGTTCTTGAGCCTATTTCGGGCCTGTAACACAAGATAAAGAGATTTAGACTATAAAAAGGGCATTGACTTATCAAAAAGATAATAAAATAATACAAATGAATACGTATAAAATACGTATATTTAGACGTTTATCAAACATCCCCACACCTAAGCGTTTGCTTGTCCCCAAGCAAACAAACATGAAGAACAGGGGCAAGACGATAAACGGCTAAATATACGACCTCAAGCTCAACTGTACAGGGCTCCACAAGCACAAATGGACAGAAATCAAGAAGTGAGTTGTTCAAAGTATAGTCAAGTAATATTAGCTCTGTTTCATCCAAAGTATTCCTGTGTGTGTGTGTGCTGACTCCCACCTTGACCTCCACACCTTGGATTACCCAGGATGTTTTTTCACCTCACTCAAATTGAAATTAGTGCTAGGAGTGCCAAACAAAAATCCTGTCAATAGTCAGTTAAAGGAGGTATTTAAGCCCGATTAAGGTTTTTCTTGGCGAACGTTTTGGCCACCGACTCGAAAAAACACCCCGAGGCTCAAAGCTTCATCAAAGGAGGTCGTTTTGGACAGAAATCAAGGGGAGGAAGACGGGAGAACTCGAGCATCTCCATCCAAGAGCTTGCCGACGCGGATTCGGCAAGTTTCTTCATCAAACGTAGTCGACACGTTCAAGAGGGAGTTTTTGGTGTTTTTGTTGATGTACTCTTTATTTTGTGAACTTTCCTTCTTATTCATGTCAAACTAAACCTTCCAAGGCCTCCGGGCAACCGGTGAACCTTGGGAGGAATACTTGTATTGGATGTTGTAATCGTAATTCAATGAATACATGGTGTGTCATTTGGTTTCATACTTTGTGTACTTAATTGTGGTGATTTGCATGAGAACTTTGCATTTCATCTTATCGATTGTGCTTGGTTATGCTAGGTGCGCTCTCGCATTAGATCCACATAGTATGAAGAGGGATCCATTGTACCGGTACACCGAAGGTTCCGGGTGCCGGTAACCTCCCGTAGGTTGTAGAGTTCATCTTAGCCCAATTGCTTACAGATAACTCTAACCAAGGCTCCTTAGTCCCAATGACATCGTGTGAGTATCCTTAGGATAAAGGAACTTGTACTGGATTAGGGCTACACTTCGGAGGTTCCGGGGTAGTCGAATTCCGAGCCTAGACGGACCAAAATATTACACTCCATGCATGCATTACCTGTTATCACAACGTCCTTACTTGTATTTCTCCCGGGGGAATCCTCGCCCGGGGCCTTAACTTCTCTATTTGATTTCTTCTCGGTGTGTGCAACCTGTCAGTAGCTAAAGCTTTTACTGTTAGTTTAATTTCATTTCCTTACAACAACCTTTGTTTTGATTCGGCTAAATAACTGTTAAAGTGAAAGTAATAGTGGATCTCGGGACCCTAGGGAATACGACCCTCTTGCGCCCGCACAAGTGGTATTACTTGACGACCCGTGCACTTGCGGTCGGGGAGCCGTGTGCCCGCTTTTTAGCGACGCGCGGGGCGACCATCACACATGGCCATGTGTAATTTCCACATGGCCATGTGGATGGATTGTATTAGGTTTTCTGGGTGTCCAGAGAATCAACATGGCCATGTGGATGGATTGTATTAGGTTTTCTGGATGTCCAGAGAATCCACATGGCCATGTGAGTGATTTTGAGCTTCTTTGGCAAAGATTGAATTTCCACATGCCCATGTGGAATTTCCACATGGGCATGTGAGTACTATTCATAAGCTGCAAAATTACAATCCAGAGAAGACACATGGAAGTGTGGAATGTTCACATGGCCATGTGGATTTGGGGAGTTTGGAGTAAGGGCCATCCAGAGAAAACACATGGCCATGTGGATTACTCAGTCACGAGAAGCTTGCTTCTCTTCATATTCCACGTAGCTCCTCTTCACATCCAAACGTCTCCGCATCAAGGATAGTGACCAAATCACTTCTCCTTCCATTTCATCGCCTATTTATAGGATTAGAGTGTTTTAATCGGAGTTATATCAAGATTTCACACTTCATCTTCTCCAGTAAGCTCTCTTGCCCTCTTTCTTGCCATAAATTTTATTTCGTTGAATTGGGTGACGAATCTTGTGTTTTAGCATGTTGATTTCATGGAGAATGTGTGTTTTTATGCTTTAAACACTTGTGCTCAAGAGTTTGTTTGAAAAATCGGCACGATGTTGATCAACCATGGCCTTTTGGCCATGGTCGAAGATCCACACTGCCGTGTGGAAATTCCACACGGCCGTGCGGATTTCCTGGTGGCTTGTTTTCTTGTCCAGAGAGAACACACGGCCGTGTGGATTTTCCACAAGGTCGTGTGAACCTCTGGGAACCTATTTTAAGCCCCGAAATGACTCGTTTGCCTTTCTTATGCGCAAGAATGCCTCCAAGGATGAAGAAACTCACTCATAAGCACCCGCGTGAGTCTCATGAGCTCTCGCCCGAGACATTGGAGTTCGCCGTGCCCGAGCATCAAATACAGCTTGAGCGCTCTCAAGGCTCAAGTTCGGCCAGACGCGAACCCCCGATTTGCAAGCATTAACGGAGATAGAGCATGCACACGCGGAAGAGTCCGCAGATAAAGTCTGGGAGTTGATCACCGTGGGTGGTTGGAGCAAGTTACTGTGCATTAAGGACCCGGCCACCTGCAACATCACTCTCAAGGTCCTCGCTTTGTTCGAGTTCGATCGATCACATACGGACTATCACCGGGCAAAAACAGTTCGTTTTAACGTCTTTTTGCAGTATCACAGCATGAGTCTAACGGATTTCGCCGTCACCCTCGGCCTATACGATAGAGATTTCATCCACACTGAGGAGTACGCGTAGCTTCCAGCTGATTATCCCTTCCGTGTGACTCCAAGCCGAGTATGCAAGATGCTGTGTCTGGATATTCAGTACGAACCCGGATCACCAAAGGCTTCTCTTCCCCACTGTTATATCCATGCTATTCTTAACAGGTCAATCAATGGGCGAGGAGACAACACCGGTGTATTGGGGCGGCTAGACCTTCTCTACTAATACTTTATGGTGCAGAGCTTGCCCTTGCACCTGGGATACATAGTAGAAGATTATTTTAGGCACCAGGGGCAGTACGCATGGATAGGGGTCCTTTTCTCTGGCCCTTACACCACTCGACTCATCAGAGGGATGGGGCTGATGGATGCTGTCTGTGGAGTAGACAAAGTCATCATCCCCTCTCCACTAGGCCTTGAGACGTTAGGTATGATGGGCATGGTTAAGAGGGCTGCTCCAGGCAGGTATGTGCTTGTTGTTCCCTTTCCAGAAGAGTCAGAGAAGGAGAGTGATTAGCATGAGCAAACCCGGGCAGGACCTTCATCACAGCCCGCACCCATGGAGACGGAGGGCATCCCAGGAGCCGAGGAGGTGCCCCCGATGTCAGTACGAGCATCTCCTTCCACCTATGATCGTATAGACAGACTTGAGAGTGTTGTAGGAGTACTCCAGACTGATCTGGCAGCTATGAGGGTGACCCAGGCTGCAAACCATACGCTGGTGCTCTCTCGCATGGTCAAGTATCATGCAGAGATGATGGCGCGCCTTACCTCTCTCCAGCAGATGATGGCGAGAGATACCGACTCCACTGCTTCTCCCGTACCTCGAGCACCCCATGCATCACCCGTATCACCAGCAGCACCAGCAGATGACAACCCTTGAGGCGTCTTTAGTTTCTTTGACACACCCTTGTGTGTGTATTCCGCAAGTGCACGGGTGCCGAAGTAATAAAGTACCCAACAGGTGGGTAGTCGAATCCAGAGGGAGTAGATGATAGAAACAAAAACACTTCGCTAAGTAACCAAAGAAAACCGATTGTTGTTGAGATTAAAAAAGTGATTAATAACAGAATTTAAGAACTGAAAGTTAAAGCTAGAGCGTAGGAAAAGATCGATATGAAGATGGAGTACTCGGACAATGCTCCCCCTAGGATCCTAGTTTCAAGTGCAAGACTTCAATTACTCTTACTCAAACGAGATTTAATTAGTCATGGAAATCCAAAGCTACAAGGTCCCAAACCTAAGGTCAACCTTGACTAGTCCCCTACGAGGTCCCAGCGGAGAGAAAACTCTCGACGCCTCACACCATATATGACTGCACTAAGCTCTTGGGATTCCAAGTGATAAACCCTATTCCTAACTACAGATCAAACCCTTTGGTCCAGGTGAAAGATCCCTAATCACAAATAAGTCCCAGCGGAAAGGCCTCTCTCAACGCCTAACTCTCTTTGAGATCGACACTAACTCTTGGAATATGGAGGTAAGGTGTATCATATCGGAAGGGAATGGGGACATGCTGCTACCTCTCGACTCACCCTCTCAACCCTCTTCAAACTTGGTTAATCTAATTCTAATGGTGATGGTCACTCGTCAAAAGGATGATTAGGTTGGATTCTCAACCCTAGTGTCACTCTAGGGGAAAATCAATGAAGTACACAAGTTTGAAACTCAAATTTAATCTCAAATTAAATAAAAGCATTAAAGTCAATGAAACATAGAAATCCTAGGGTTTACAAGTCCAAGTACCCACTAGGGGTTTAGCCATGGAGCAATACAAAATCATCAATACAAATGAAAATAAATGCAAGTAATCCATAAAGAAGTTGGCACATACTCTCTTGTTTGACTCCGATTTGTATCTTGAACTTTGTATTTGCACAAAATAACTCCACTTGGCACCATCATGACCTATTTTTACTTTTATTCCCATAAAACTTCTTCACAACCCTAATTGCATGAAAGAGCACAAAAACACACGAAATGGGAGATATAACCTGAAAAATGTGATGCTCATTCATTGAAAACATCTTAAATAATATATACATGCAAGCACTTATCAAACTCCCCTGCACTTAAGCTTTTGCTGGTCCTTAAGCAAAATTTATACAATAAAATTCACAAGTAGAGTGATGGAAGTGCTTAGCCTTAAGTTCACCAAAACGTATATAAGGAGAGCATTCTTAAACAAAGGAACAATTTAAAACATAGGAAGGTAAAAACCAATGCTCTAGCAAAAACTCAAATCACAAAGCAAATAGAATCTGACTGCGTGTGTGTGTGTATGCTTACTCATGGCAACCCCAACTTTACTCTTAAGAGTTCTTATTGAAAAGGACTTATTTGAGGACAAAAAATAGGTAGTAGCTGCACACAACATCGAAGGTAGCCATTTCCCAAGATGCCTTTAGGGCGGCTTTCACGCTTTTGAGGTGGTAGCTCTTTCAACCTGGGAGTGTTAGCTTTCACACAGCCTATTAGATTGCTCTTTCTCTCATTAGGGCATAGCTAGTATCCGACTTATGAGAGTAGCTGCATACAATATAGGTGGTAGCTCTTTCCACCCCGAAAACAAGTAAATAAAAAAAAGCATTATTCTTTTTTTTTAAAACTAAAAGAATGAAACTAAAGTCCTTTCAGCACTGAACTAGAGTTATCAAGGTTAACAGAGCAAGAAAGGAGTAAGAAATGCAATCAGACAAAATGTTTCTAAGTTTTTCGAGTAAACTAGAGCATGGTGACAAACGATGTTCAAAAATACAATCCTTGTCACTTAAGGTGAACTATCATTGGCTAAATGAGCATGAAAATGATGAGCAAAAATAAAGAACGTGTGTAATGTGAACTCCTCCCCACACTTGAGATGTACATTGCCTTTAATGTACAAATACATGCATAAAGAATAGAAATTTGCAAAGAATTGAACATGAAAGTGTGGGTATTAAAAACAACACTCCATTGATCTTCATATGTATATTGTGGTGGAGCTGAAATGGCGGGGACTGAAGCTGTGAAGGGTTGTGAAGTTCACATGGCCGGGTGGATAAACACACGGCAGTGCCTATGACTATTCCTCAAAGCTTAAACTCGAAACACACTAAACACGACTAAAAACAAAAAGATAGATCTCAGAAGGTAAACCCTTTCTGAGTGAACAAGGTCTCAAACAGCACAAAAGTAAATAACAGAAATAAAAGTAGAAAGAAACTAAAGATGCCTCAAGCATCATCATCTGCTAGTGTTGCAGGTGATGCGGGTGATACATGTGATGCTCAGGGTGCGGGAGACGTGGTGGAGTCAGTGTCTCTCGCCATCGTCTCGTCCGCCAACTCTTCCACTTGTTCATGCTCAATCGCGGCCAACACATGCAAGTCGGTGGTCCGTGTCTAGCCAAACTTGATCCTTGAGAGGCGCTCAAGCCGGGTTTGATGTTTGGATACGTCGAACTCCAACGGCTCAGGCGAGGACTCATGAGGCCCACGAGGATGCTTATGTGCAAGTTTCTTATCCTTAGAGGCATCCCTGCGCAAGAGAGAGGCAACCGAGTCATTTCGGGGTCCAAAACTAAGTATCAAGGGTCCACATGGCCGTGTGGAATTTTCACACAGCCATGTGGACCCTCTGGATGAGAAAAACACCCCGTGATGATCCACACCGCTGTGTGGAATATCCACATGGCCGTGTGGATATTCGGCCATGGCTATATGACCATGGTTGATCCACTTCGACGCATGCAAAGTTGCAATACTTCTACCATTGGTGTTTATAACATAAAAACAAGTATTTCCCATGAAAATAGCATGCTAAAACACAAGAATCATCACCCAAATCCGAGGAAAAAAAATTGATGATTGATCTCACGCAAGCGCATGGGGTCATCAAGTAATAAACCACTCGCGCAAGCACGAGTGGGTCGTATTCCCAAGGGCCCGAGAATCTATTCTTACTTCCTTTTTGCAATGTCGTCTAGCCGATCAGACTTGAGATTAAGTATGAAAAAGTAACGAAGTAAAACAAAAGCAATTAAATTACTAAATACCAAGGGCAATAAACGGGAGGAAAATCAGGGTGAGAAGATGGTCACGGATGAGGATCCCCTCGAGGTTACTAAAGTGTGAAGGATGTTGGATTAACATGCAAGTGGTTTGTTTTACCGAGAAAACCCTAGATTAGGTCAACCCGATGGTCACGGCAATTGACCCGTAATCCGGTACGAGTATTAAATACGGGCTCTACGCGTACAAATCCTCCTACGATTGCAAAGGGCAAGATGGTTTTCTCAAACTAAGGTTGAATCACAAATGAGTAATTAGCCATAGAATTGGAGGGTTACAAATACCCGATGGTCACGGGGTATTTATACGTATTTCCCTTCCAAGATTGGTGAGTCTAACAGTAGGGCAATGGTCATGCAACCTAGTATTGGCTAAGTATGGATACATAGAGTTCTCATGCATACCCAAGCATTCAAAAACACCAAACAAGGATCACAAACAAACCAACAAGCATTAATTAAACCTAATCATCCAAACATCACAAGTTCACCCCAAGGTTCACCTACATCGGGTGACCTTGGGGTTTTAGTTGCTCATAATCTCAAAATACATAAATAAAAGCATGAAAACAACCAAACCAAATATAAAAGCACTCCCTCCAAGGATGAAAGTCGAAGAAGCTTCCAAAGACGCCACTCGAAGGGGTGGCTTCCCCCTGTCTTCAACCTCCTAATCGCAAGCCCTAGGAGTATATCTCGCTCACAATCGCGCTCTCCTCGCCAATTCCTCCGTCGGAATGCCCTCCAAGATCTCCATCTTGGTCAGATTTGGAAATGGGGCTGTGCAGCTCCAAGAAGAGGCAAAAAGTTCCCAAAAGAATGCCCAAGGATTCTTTAAAAAGTGAAAGTTCGGGTGTCCTTAGGGGCTGCCACACGGGCGTGAGGTTGCCCGTGAGGCATCCAGAGACTTTCCAAGAAATTTTATCTCGGGTGGTATAGTACCACTGCTGCATTACACTGCTACAGTCCTGTCACTCTCTGGATCACTTGCGGCCGACTTCACGGGTTAGCTATTTCTTCAAAATCTTCGCATTTCAGGTTGCTACATTGTTCGCCTTGAAGGTGTCACAAATTTCTAGGAAAGTTGCAAGATGAGCGTATGGGTCCTCATCTTGGAAGCCATCAAATTGGCACATCTGTTGCACCATTTGAATAAAATTGGGCTTCAGCTAAAAGTTGTTGGCCGCGACTGGGGGTCACACAATACTAGACCCAGATCCCTCTAGATTAGGCCGAGCATAGTCAGATATAGTTCTCTGATTTCCAGCCATATTTTCTTCTTGATTCACATCTAAGCTTACTTCCACTGACCCGGTTTCGCTTAAATGAACCTGCCGCTGTCTCCGATGAAATGTCCGTTCAATGTCTGGATCTGGAGACGCTAGATGGGAGGGATTCCCCTGGGTCATACACTTTTCCTGCACAATAACCAAAAGAAAGAAATGAGATATGAACTTTTAGGCTTAATGCAAAAGAAAAATAATAAACAGTTTAAGTACACAAATAAAAACAAAAGAACAAATAAAAGAATACGAGTAAAACAAGGACAAAAGAAATAAAACTAAAAGCAAAATAAAATGGTTAGAGTACTAAGACTGTCCGAATTCTCAGAAGTTGCCAATCCCCGGCAACGGCGCCAAAAACTTGGTACACCCCTTGCGTATTCGCAAGTGCACGGGTCGTACAAGTAGTAAAGTGTACCCGTAGGGTAGGGTAGTCGAATCCACAGGGACTGGTGCAGCTTCCAATACTAACGTTCTGCTTAATATCTAACTAACAGGAAAAGATTGAATGGACTTTGGGTTGAATTTACTGAGATTAAGGAAGGAAAATTTCACTATGGGAAATTTGAGGATTGACTCGATGGAGGAGATGGGGCCCCGTGGTTAGATTTCTGACGGTCACTAACTCGGTCTTTCTCAGAGATGTCTTCAGTTCTAAACCTAGTTATGCTATAAGAATGTTGCTTCTAGCGCTGCCGAGCCCTAAGTTGAACTCTCACTGCTTGCAACGATCAATAACGATTCACAAGCCTAGAAAAGAGAACCTAACTACCAAGCAATAAAGCACTAAACAACACACAAGATAGCCAATAACGTTGATTTAATAAAAGGAACAAGACACTCATAAAAACTGCAAGTAAAGAAAATGAGTTCAAGCTACAATGTCATACAAACCACCCCGGGGCTCCCTTAAGAGTTTAGCCCCTCATGACAACAAACAGCAAGCATAATGCCAAAGAAATTGAAAGACAAGAAGTTGAAAACTCCCTAATTTCTTGCATCCTCTTGGTGAAGAATGACGTGGTGGATCGGCCTACCATAAGCTTGACATTCCCTTGATGAAGAGGAGGATGAACCCCCAAAGCTCTCTCCTTCCTTCTCCCTTAGTTCGCACACCAAAAGTCCCCCAAAAACCTAGGATTTTAGGGTTTTAATGTTTTCCCGATGTGAGCACGGGCGTGTTGAAGCCGTGCAGACTACGGCCAAATAAAACTCTTGAAACTCAAATTCCTATAATCTGCACGGGCTACAGCACGGGCGTGCTTAGGGCATGTTGAGGGTTTGCAGACCATGCTCAGCGAACTCAGACTGTGCTGACTTTGGCTGAATTCTCCTGCAATCTGCACGGGGTATAGCACGGGCGTGCTTAGACCGTGCTGACCTTGATGAGGTTTCTTCCAAGTCCTTTTGCTTCTAAAATCATTCCAAATCACTTCTTCTTGCCCAGGTCTTCGATATCTGCATGGAAAACCAAGAATACCTCAAATAGCACTAAATTGGGAGAATTAAAGCCAAAAGACTCAATAATGATGAGGGTAAAGTGTAAAATGTATATATATGAAATGCACTCATCAGGTGTTTTCTGGCGATCCACCACGTCATTCTTCACCAAGAGGAAGGCAAACATCAAAGGAGAAGATAGGGGGAAGATCCAAGGCTTCAAGGCGTCGTTTGAGGCACGTCTCGGCGACATCGACGATCTTCTTCCATCCAAGGCAATCCAAAGCTAGAGGGAGTGTTCCTTGCTTTTCTTTATCCTTATTTGTTCATTGGATTTGTATGAGTGTTCCTCTTTCATGAGGAACTAACTTGTATGTGATTTGGGCATGATGAACCCTAGGGTAGTTATGCTGTAATTATGGATGATAATCCTTTGTGATTTAGTGTTGGATGTTGAATTTCTTTTGTAAGAATTTCTATGGGTTGTGATTCTCTCTATGTGTACTTTACTGTCTTGGACCGCATGAGAACTCTATTGTTCAATTTCTAAGTTATAATTGGAGCATGACCATCGCCCTTGTGCTAGACTCACGTAGATTGAAAGGGATTCATGTACCAATACGCCAAGGGATTCGGGTATTAGGTACCTGATTGCTTCCCCGCAAGCGTACGGGATCGCCAAGTAATACCTCGTGCGAAGACACAAGGATCGTATTCTACGGGGCTAAGGATCTCCTATTACTCCTTCTCGAGCTATTATCTAGCCTAAGATCTTAAGTGATGGAATTTACTCTACTAAGTGCAAATAAAAATTAAAACAAGACTAAGAACAAATTGGAGAGAACAAGCAATAAGCAAGCAAGAAACTCAATGTAATGCAAAGGCCTATGGATGTGGATCCCCTTGAGGGGTTATCATGAAACATGGATGATGAACAAAAGATGCAAGGGTAAAATGGACCATGAGATTCCAAGATTAGAACAACCCCAATTTCTGGGCGATTGAACCCTAATCCCATACGAACATAGATAGGAATTTCTTCCAAATCCACATTCCTACGATTGCAATAAGTACGAGGAAATCTCACTTAGGAATAAACCTACTCTTCTTCAGATTAAACCTACATGGAGGGCTACCAAACACCCGATTTCTCGGCGTGATGATACAAGTGTCCCCTTCTAATCCATTCATGATCTAATACATGCGAGCAAGTCACATCTACATGCATCACTCATAAAAGAGCTACGGATTTCTCCTTAGTGTAGCACTTAGCATGAAAACAAAGGATTAGATCTCAAAATCACCCAAGCATGAAATTAGCAAACAATCATCCAAAATACATGATAGAACCCCCCAAGGTTCACCAACACCCGGTGGCCTTGGGGGTCTAGTGTGTCATCATCCTACAACAAGCAATACAATCAAGTAAAATACACAATAAAAGCATAATTGACACTCCCTAGATGAAATGGTGAAGGAGGAGGTAGAAAGTATGCCGAATGATGCTTCCACCGCCAAAGGAATGCCGAATTACGCTTCCTCTAGCCGCGGATATCCTTCCTTCAAATCGTTGTAGATCTCCCCTTGAATGATGATGCCTTCTTGCCTTGAGAGTCTTGGACCTTGGGCTTCAATGATCTCCTAGCTTTCTTGCCCTTCTTCTCCTCCCTAAGGTCGCCCAAGAACTCCCCCAAAAACAGTCCAGCAAAAGCCCTCCAAAGAGTCCAGCAAAAAGTCTAGCAAAAAGTCCTTTTTCTGCCCTAAAAGTTAGTATTTATATCCACCGATTCGCTATTCATACGGGGTACATACGGCTCCGTATGTTGGGTAGTATGGAAATCTGGGCAGATAAGTCCAAATCATTACGCTGCTACAGTATATATGGCCCCCATACTGGGTAGTATGGGGGTAGTATGAAATTCCTGTTTTCGTCTCTTTTTGCCTAAATGATATCTTCTTGTTCTCCATGGCTTCCTTATGCCCTACAAAGCAAATAATAGACGATTAAGCGCAAAATAGGCATCAAACCTCACAAAATACATGCAAAGTGAATACGATATATATATGAAAAGCAACTACATTTAGACACTTATCAGTACCCCTCCGAACATTAGGCTTAGACCCATAAGAGTGTCTACTCCTGATAAGGGATCCCCTGAGCGCACTGCAATCGTAGGAGAAATTGATGGCCATGTGTTTTCTCTGGATGGCCTAACTCCAAACTCCCCAATTCCACATGGCCATGTGTTTTCTCTGGATCGCACATAAACTTCTGAACAAAATCCACATGGCCATGCGAAAATTCCACATGGCCATGTGTCTTTTCTGTATTGTAATTTTGCAGCTTATGAACACTCAAACTTTCCAGAAGCGATGAAAACATGGATTTGCATCTACAAACGACTATGATGCACTACACTGAAGATGAAACAACAGAAAACTAAAACTAAACAAAAACTACACTGCAGAAATTAAACTAACTAAAACAAGTGCAATGAATTTAAAAACTTGGGTTGCCTCCCAAGAAGCGCTTTTTTTACGTCACTAGCTTGACGTTCCTGTTTCTCTCAAAATCAAGGAGGGTCATGGATCGAGGGCACTTTGTTACCTACAAACTTAAAGCATGATGAGCATAAATTCTCTAACTTAGAGGACGAGTGGTAGAATTTGTTACCAAGGGGAGGGGCATCGCTCTTAGCCCTTTAGTTCTCATCCGAAGGAGTATGCGTGTGTTTCTTGTGGTGATGTCTCATCCTCTTCAGTTTCTTTCTTAACTCCTTAATTATTCCTTGGGTTAGTTCCTCCTTATGCGCTGAATTAACTGGTAAAACCTCAGCATCGTCCATCTCTTGCCCTAGCAATTCCACCAATGGGTCCGGACATAGTGATTCCTGCACATAGTCATCAATTAGCTCATCAGTGGTGTCAAAAAAATATAAGGTATCAACAAAGTCAAGGGAATGTCGCATGGCTTCAGCAAGGCGGTAAGTTAACTTCTCATCTCCAATTCTCAGTGTCATCTCTCCGCCATCCATGTCTATGAGTGCCTCGGAGGTGCGCAGAAAAGGTCTTCCAAGTATTAAAGGCACATCAACATTCTCATCCACATCGAACACCACAAAGTCTGCAGGAAAGATGTATTTGTCCACTTTTACTAGGAAATCCTCAATGATGCCTCTCGGATGACGAACAGAATGGTCAGCTAACTGTAGAGTCATCCGAGTGGGTCTTGGCTCTCCTAGACCCAATTTGTTGAAGAAGGTGTAAGGCATGACATTAATACTGGCCCCTGAGTCTGCAAATGCCTTCTCCTCACCCAAATTCCCAATGTTGCATGGGATGATGAAGCTTCTAGGGTCTTTCATCTTGTTTGGTAGATTTTTCTGCAACACCGCTAAACAAGATGTGTCTAAAATCACTGCTACACTCTCCTCTAATTTCCTCTTGTTGGTCAAAAGGTCCTTCAAGAACTTGCATAACGAGGCATTTGGGATAAGGCCTCTGCGAACGGGACGTTAATTTGCAGCTGCTTGAATAGACCCAGAAACTTCTTGTATTGCTCATCATTTTGATCATTCTTCAGCCTTGAAGGTGAGGGTGATACCACCTTCTACTTACCCTTCTCTTCAGCTTCTTTCTCTTTCTCCTTGGCGGGAATATGGACAACCTCTTCAGTGGCGAGTCTCCCCTCAATTTCACGACCACTCCTTAAAGTGATCGTCTTCAGCTGCTCTTGCGAATTTGTCTCTGTATTCCTTGGGAGACTTCCTTGAGGTCGCTCTGAAAGTGACTTCGCAATCTGCCCCACCTGATTCTCTAAATTGTGCAACGAGGCAGTGTGGTTGCGAAGTGTGCTCTCCACACCTTGGAAATGCGTGTCCGAAGATAGAATGAACTTGGTTAAAGCTTTCTCCAAGTCCGTCATCCGGTTCTCCAACCCTAAAACTCAGCTCTCTACATTGGGTTGTTGGAGTTGCTGAAATCCGAGGGGTGCAGAAGGCCTTTGCTTCCCTTGGTTTCTCATGAGAAGTTTGGGTGATTTCGCCACGAAGTCCACCTACTCAACAGGTGCTACTCCAACAACGGAGATATGGCAATCAGATGAAGAATGCCCTCTTCCACAATTATCACAACTCCAAACTGCTGCCACTCGAGAAGAAGAAGTCAAATTGTCGAGTTTCTTACTTAAAGTTTCAACTTGGGCAGCCAATGATGTCACTGCGTCCACTTCATAAATACCCACCACTTTTCTCCAGTCACGAGCATTACATTGATAGCTATTCATAGCCATTTCCTCTATCAGTTGGTAGGCAGCCTCGGGGGTCTTCCTACATAAGGTACCTCCGGCTGCGGCATCGAGTAACTGTCTCGTGCTCGGGTTCAGCCCATTATAAAATGTGTGGATGATCATCCATTCGGGGAACCCAAGTTGAGGATGGGGTACTCGGACAATGCTCCCCCTAGAATCCTAGTTTCTAGTGCAAAACTTAAGCTGCTCTTCTTACAATGAGAATCAATGAGTCGTGGAAATCCAAGGATACAGGGTCCCAAACCTAAGGTCAACCCTGACTAGTCCCATACGAGGTCCCGGCGGAGAGAAAGACTCTAGACGCCTCACACCACGTATGACTGCGAAAAGCTCGTGGGAATCCAAATGATAAACCCTATTCCGAAATTTGGGCCAACCCCTTTGGTCTAGGCGGAAGATCCCTAATCACAAATAAGTCCCGGCGGAACGACTTCTCTCTCAACGCCTAACTCTCTTTGAGATCGAAGTTATCTCGTGGAATGAGAAGGTAGGGTAAATTATACCGGAAGGGAAAGGGGACGTGTTGCTACCTCTCAACTCACCCTCTCGACCCTCTTCAATCGTGATTGATCTAATCCTAATGGTGATGGCCACTCGTCAAAAGGATGATTAAATGTGATTCTCAACCCTAGTGTCACTCTAAGGGAAAATCCAAGAAGCATACAAGATTGAAACTCAAGTTAATACTCAAATTAAAGAACAGCAATAAAGTCATAGAAATATAGTAATTCTAGAGTGTACATGTCCAGGTACCCACTAGGGTTTTAGCTCTCCTTGGAGCAATACAAGATCATGAATGAAATGGAAATTAAATGCAAACAATCCATAAATAGAACCCCCTTAAGCTCCGGGCCGATAGTCTATGAGGGTTTCTCCTTCTTCTTCAAAGAGTTCCTTCCTCCAAATCTAGGGCACACCTCGCCGAATCGAGTCGTCGAAGGCTCCCCCAATAGCTCTCCTTGAAAGGAATTGATGTTGAAATCGATGAAGAAGCACCCCCAAAGCGTAGCAAGAACCTCCTCAACCCTAGCCGTCACCCCCTCTCAAGTTTGGAAGAAGATCCCCCAAATAACGCTTCAGAACGGCTTTATAATTGGCCATGTCGAGGATCCACACGGGCGTGTGGATGAGCCACACGGCCGTGTGGAAATTCCACACGCCCATGTGGAGTTTCAGCCCTGTGGAAACTTGCGTATTGGTCCCCGATTTCGCCCGTTTCTTCTCTTGAGATCACACGGACGGACACACGCCCATGTGAAAGGTCATGTGGCATTTCTTGATGATGAAAAACCCTTGGAGAGCTTTTGAAATCTTCGAACAAATCCGAACAAGCGGGCATGACTGCCTTCGTGTCCTTCTACAAGAATTGTCTTGAAGCCTTTAGAAGTTGGCACATACCCCCTCGTTTGAACCCGATTTGTGTCTTGAACTTTGTATTTGCACAAAAGAGCTCCACTTGGCACCATTATAACCTCATCTTGCCCTTATTCACGTACCATGTCTTCACAACCCTAATTGCACGAAAGAACACAACAGCACACGAAATTAGCGATATAACTTGAGAAATATGATGCTCATGCGTGGAAAATATTCTCAAAAATATGTACATGCAAGCACTTATCAAGATCCCCCACACTTAAGATTTTGCTTGTCCTCAAGCAAAGTTCATACCATGAGAATTAAAGGTTGAGTGATGAAAATGCTTGGCCTTAAGTTCACCAAAAGTGTGTAAAGATAGCATTCTCAAACAAGGGAAAATTTTAAACATAGATAGATAAAAAACCAAAACTCTAGCAAAAACTCAAATTGCGAAGAAAGTAAAATCTGAAAGTGTGTGTGTGTGTATACTTACTCATGCCAGCCCCAAGTCTACGCTTGAACATTATTAAAACAAGGACTTATTTAAGGACAAAGAAATCGGTGGTAGCTGCACAAAACCTCAAAGGTAGCCATTTCCCAAGATGCCTCCTAGGCGGCTTTCACCCTTTCAAGGTGGTAGCTCTTTCCACCCGGGAGTGTTAGCTTTCACACAGCCTATTAGATAGCTCTTTCTCTCATTAGGGCATAACTAGTATCCGACTTATGAGAGTAGCTACATACAAAATAGGTGGTAGCTCTTTCCACCCCAAGGACAAAGGAATTTTTATTTTATTTTATTTTTTTTCAAACTCAAATAATGAAACTAATGTCCTTTCATAACTGAACTAGCGTTATCAGGGTTAACAGAGCAAGTAATGTGCAAGAAATGCAATCAGACAAAAAATTTATAAGTTTTTCGAGTAAACTAGAGCATGGTAACAACCGATGTTTAAATTTTACCTAAATTCGAAAATACACTCTTTTTCTTTAAGGTGAACTGTCATTGGCTAGATGAGCATGAAAATGATGATCAAGAATAAAGAACGTGTGCAGTGTGAACTCCCCCCCACACTTGAGCTGTACATTGCCCTCAATGTACTCATACAAACATGCAACATAAGAAAACAAATAATAACATGAGGGTGTGGGTATTAAAACAACACTCCCCTGATCTCCGAATGTAGTATTTGAATTCAGGTGTAAAAGCGGGAAGTGAAGTTGCGTAGGGTTGTGAAGCTCACACGGCCATGTGAGACATCCACATGGCCGTGCCTATGACCATTTCTCAAAACCAGGTTGACAAGCCTATCTGCACATCCCAAAAGGGGTTAAGTGGATATCGACACAAACTAAGATTAAAAGAGCATAAAATTAAACAAACCAAACTCAAACTCAAACATAAACATAAGAAATGAAAACAGTAAGATAACTCTCAGAAGGTACAACCTTTTTGAGTACAACATGACTCAACAGAAATGAAAGTACAAGGAAATAAAAAGGAATAAAAGACGCGTCAAGCGTCGTCATCTGCTGGTGCTGCTGGAGATGCATGGGGTGCTCTGGGTGTGGACGGCGAAATGGAGTCGCTACCTCTCGCCATCATCTGATGGAGTGAAGTGATGCGCGCCATCATCTCTGAGCGAGAACCTCAGTGTGGTTCGCTGCCTGGGTCATCTGCATGGCGGCGAGATCAGTCTGGAAGGTCCCTACAGCACTCTCAAGTCTGTCTATGCGATCATGTGCCGGAGGAGATGCATGTGCTGACATCGGTGGCACCTCCTCGTCAGCTGGGGTGTCCTCTGCCGCCATCGGTGTGTGCTGTGATGACGGCCCTGCCCGGGCCTCCTCCGAGTCTTCATCTTCATCCTCAGACTCCTCGAACTCATCTGGGAAAGAAGCAACAAGAACATACCTGCCGGGAGCGGCCCTCTTCACCATGCCCATCATACGCAAGGTATCAAGGCCTAGTGGGGAGGGAACAATGACCTTATCAGCTCCCCGGACAGCATCAATCAGTCCCATCCCTCTGACGAGTCGAGTGATATAGGGACCAGAGAAAAGGACTCCTATCCGCGCATACTGTCCCTGATGCCTCAAGAAGTCGACCACCACGTATCCCAGGTGCAGGGCAGGCTCTGGACCATAGAGTGTAAGTAGAGAAGGTCCAGCCGCCCCAATACGCCGGTGCTGTCTCCTCGCCCATTGATAGACCTGCTCAGAATGGCATGAATGTACCTGTGGGCAGGGCGGAGGAGCTGAGAGGCCTTGGTCAACCCGGGCTCGTACCGTATATCTCCACAGAGCATCCTGCAAACTCGGCTCGGAGTTACGCGAAAAGGATAATCAAATGCTAGCTGCTCGTACTCCTCCGTGTGGATGAAATCTCGATCGTACAGGCCGAGGGCGACGGCGAAATCCGTTAGGCTCATGCTGTGGTACTGCCCAAAGATGCGAAACCGAACTGTATCTGCCCGGTGGTAATCTGTGTGAGAATGATCAAACTCGAACGACGCGAGGACCTCGAGAGTGATGTCGCGAGTGGCTGGGTCTTTAATGCATAACAGTCAATTCCACCCATCCACAGCGATCAGCTCTCGGACTTCATCCGCCAACTCGTTCGCACGTGCATGTTCTATCGCCGCCAGAGCTTGCAAATCAGGAGTTCGCGTTTGGCCAAATTTCAGCTTTGAGAGCCGATCAAACTGTGCTTGATGTTCGGGCACGGCGAACTCTAATGGTGCGGCCGAGAGCTAACGAGACTCACGAGGACGCTTATGGGCGAGAATCTTTGTTCTTGGAGCCATTCCTGTGCATAAGAGAGGTAAACGAGTTAATTCGGAGCTTAAAATAGGTTCCCAGAATTTCACATAGCCGTGTGGAAATTCCACACGGCCGTGTGTCTCCTCTGGGTTACTCAGAACAAAAACAGCCAATACACAGATCTTCGACCATGGCCAAAATGCCATGGTAAGTCCACATCGGTTTATACAAACATTCACACAGTTGAGCACAAGTGTTTTAAACAATAACCTAAGTATTATCCATGAAAATATCGTGCAAAACACAAGTTCCAACATCCACATCAAAGAATTGAAAGCTTCATGGCAAGAAAAGGGAAAGAGGGCTTACCGGAGAAGATGAGTACAAATCTCACAATGTAACGACGAGTAAAGCCCGCAAATCCTCTAAATAAGCGAGAGAATGGAAGGAGAAGAGAAAACGTCGCGACCCTTGGAGAGGAGGCGCTTGAAGATGAAGGGTTGCTTGGTGGAATATGAAGAGCAAGTGGTTTTTTCACACTTAAGTACTCCACATGGCCGTGTGGAAATTCCACACGGCCGTGTGGATTCTCTGGATGACACTCACTCAACTCCCCATTTTCCACACGGCCGTGTGGATTCTCTGCATTGCGAAAGTTCTTACTGAACAAATCCACATGGCCGTGTGGATTCTCTGGATGAGAGAAATCCTTCAAAAATTCATCCACACGGCCATGTGGAAATTCCACATGGCCGTGTGTTTCCATTCTTCCGCTCAAATATGATCTAAAATCTGCAGAAATCATTGAAAACACATGGAACGACTGCAGAAATTGAAAACTACCACGTTTACAGCCGAAATCTCGCAAAATTCACAGGACTACCACCTAACTTGCCAGAAACGATGAAAACACTAAATTGCACTACACCAACAATGAATCCACACATACTACAAACTAAACAAAAACTAAACTGCTGAAATAAAAACTAATTACAAGTCGTGCAAAGAATTTTAAAAAATGGGTTGCCTCCCAATAAGCGCTTGTTTTACGTCACTAGCTTGACGTACCTGTTTCTCTAGACTCAAGGGGGGTCATGCAACAAAAATACCTCTGCACCTACAGTACTCACCTCACCACCAAAATATGGCTTTAGACGATGCCCGTTTACCTTGAAAGTGCCTCTATCTGGATGGGTGATCTCAATTGCCCCCTGCGGTGATACTTGAGTTACGGTGTATGGCCCAAACCATCTAGATTTTAGTTTTCCAGGGAACAGTTTGAGTCGTGAGTTAAATAACAAAACTTCATCCCCCACCTTGAACTCTTTCGGGGTTTTGAGATGCTTATCATGCCATTTGCGTATTCTTTCTTTGTAGATTCGGGCATTTTCATATGCTCTCAGTCTCCATTCGCAAGCTCATTAATTTGGTGTTTTCTTTGTTCACCAGCTCGAGAAAGGTCAAAATTCATTGTCTTGAGTGCCCAATAGGCTCGGTGTTCGAGTTCAACAGGAAGATGAGAAGATTTCCCATAAACCTGATTATAGGGTATAGTTCCAATAGGAGTTTTATATGCAGTCCGATAAGCCCACAATGTGTCATCTAGCCGTTCTGACCAATCTCTTTTCCCATGTTCTACCGACTTGGTCAAGATCCTCTTCAGCTCCCTGTTAGTCACCTCTACTTGGCCACTTGTCTGCGGATGGTAAGGAGTGACGAGACGATGGTGTACTCCGTATCGCTTCAACACTTTCTCGAATTGACTATTGCAGAAATGCATTCCTCTATCACTAATAATGATCCAAGGTGTTCCAAATCGGGACAAAAGCTTCTTGAGAAATTTGACTACAATCGTCGCATCGTTCGTAGGCAATGCCTGAGCTTCCACCCACTTAGATACATAATCCACTACTACAAGAATATATTTGTTCCCATTGGAGCCTGGAAATGGTCCCATGAAATCAATCCCCCACACATCAAAAACCTCACAGAATTGAATAGGATTTTGGGCCATCTCATCACGCCGAGAGAGGTTCCCTGTCCGTTGGTAATTGTCACAATGAAGAACATACTGATGAGCGTCCTGAAATAGTGTTGGCCAATAGAAACCTGCTGCAAGCAACTTTTCGGCTATTCTACCAGAAGCATTACACAGCCCGAAAGGCATCCTTCGGTACGCAAAAGTCCCATAAGGACAAGTGAATGTAGTTTTTTCTTGATCCTCGGGTGCAATGGGAATCTGAAAATAGCCCGACATACCGTCAAGGAAGCAGTAAAAATTATGCCCAGCTAACCTTTCCAACATCTGGTCAATGAATGGTAACGGGAAATGATCCTTTCGAGTCGCGTCATTTAGCCTTCTGTAATCAATGCATACTCTCGACCCTGTGACTGTTCTAGTTGGGATTAATTCATTCCGTTCATTCTTAACTACAGTCATGCCTCCCTTCTTAGGGACCACCTGAGTAGGACTCACCCACGCACTGTCAAAGATCGGATAGATAATACCTGCATCCAAAAGTTTGACTACCTCTGCCTTCACTACCTCTTTCATGTTTGGGTTCAAACGACGTTGAGGCTGGATCACTGACTTATAATTATCTTCCATCAATATTTTGTGAGTGCAGAATGAAGGATTTATACCTTTAATATCAGAAATTTGCCAAGCAATGGCAGTCTTATGCTTCTTCAACATGTTCACTAATTTATCCTTTTGGGATACGGACAGACCCGAAGATATAGTGACCGGGAGTTTCGATCCCTCGCTTAAAAAGGCATACTCCAAGTGTTCTAGTAGAGTTTTAAGCTCCAAATCAGGTGGGTCTTCAATGGATGGTTGTAATCTTTTCCCATTTTGTCTATCAATTTCCTCAAACTGTTCAGGTTCTTCTTCAGAAATTTCCTCTAAGCCCCTTTCTTGAATATGTGTGCCTAGTTGGATTTGGAGATTTTCTATGCCTTTCACCCCACCTTTTGTACAGATTTCATCGGTGACACCCAAAGAGAAAATTTCTTGCTCTTCGCCCTTATTAGAAGAATCAAATCGATGAAGGGCCTCTTCTAGACTCTCCTCTAATTCTCCGCTCGTACAACCCCGTGTTGCTTCTTCAAATTGAGTGAGCACTCTGAATAAGTCACAACCTAGTCCCTCAGTAACTCCATCTAGATCCAGGTTAACCTCCCCCACACAATAGTTTATTTCAGCCAAATTTTGCAAAACATTATGCGGAGATGATTCCTTGGTGAACCAATTCATTTTCTGCTCAACGTCCCTCACCATTCCGATTATCTTCTCAAACAGTTCTGCTTCGTCGATCATGATTCCTGCAAAGTTGATAAAGAGTAGACACCTTAGAATGGTGGAGAATGAATAAAATGATTACGTACAAGGAAATAAAGATTAGAATAATGTAAGTAAAAGAAGTGTGAGATAGAATGTGTGAAAAATGACTAGCGAAACAAAGTATAAGAGTTTCTAAAACGCCTAACTCCCCGGCAACGGCGCCAAAAACTTGACACACCCTTGCGTGTGTGTTCCGCAAGTGCACGGGTGTCGAAGTAATAAAGTACCCAAACGGGTGGGTAGTCGAATCCACGGGAGTAGACGTAAGAACAGTAACACTTTGCTAAGTAGCCAAAGACAAATCAATTGTTGTTGTGATTGAAAATAAAACAAGAAAAACAGAAATAAAGTTCTGAAAGTAAAGCAAGAGTCTAGAATAAGATCAATATGAAGATGGGGTACTCGGACAATGCTCCCCTAGAATCCTAGTTTCTAGTGCAAAACTTAAGCTGCTCTTCTTACAATGAGAATCAATGAGTCGTGGAAATCCAAGGATACAGGGTCCCAAACCTAAGGTCAACCCTGACTAGTACCCTACGAGGTCCCGGCGGAGAGAAAGACTCTCGACGCCTCACACCACGTATGACTGTGAAAAGCTCGTGGGAATCCAAATGATAAACCCTATTCCGAAATATGGACCAACCCCTTTGGTCCAGGCGGAAGATCCCTAATCACAAATAAGTCCCGGCGGAAAGACTTCTCTCTCAACGCCTAACTCTCTTTGAGATCGAAGTTATCTCGTGGAATGAGAAGGTAGGGTAAATTATACCGGAAGGGAAAGGGGACGTGTTGCTAACTCTCAACTCACCCTCTCGAAACTCTTCAATCCTGATTGATCTAATCCTAATGGTGATGGTCACTCGTCAAAAGGATGATTAAATGTGATTCTCAACCCAAGTGTCACTCTAAGGGAAAATCCAAGAAGCATACAAGATTGAAACTCAAGTTAATACTCAAATTAAAGAACAGCAATAAAGTCATAGAAACATAGTAATTCTAGAGTTTACATGTCCAAGTACCCACTAGGGTTTTAGCTCTCCATGGACCAATACAAGATCATGAAAGAAATGGAAATTAAATGCAAACAATCCATAAATAGAACCCCCTTAAGCTCCGTGCCGATAGTCTATGAGGGTTTCTCCTTCTTCTTCAAAGAGTTCCTTCCTCCAAACGTAGGGCACACCTCGCCGAATCGAGTCATCGAAGGCTCCCCCAATAGCTCTCCTTGAAAGGAATTGATGTTGAAATCGATGAAGAAGCACCCCCAAAGCGTAGCAAGAACCTCCTCAACCCTAGCCGTCACCCCCTCTCAAGTTTGGAAGAAGATCCCCCAAATAACGCTTCAGAACGGCTTTATAATTGGCCATCTCGAGGATCCACACGGGCGTGTGGATGAGCCACACGGCCGTGTGGAAATTCCACACGCCCATGTGGAGTTTAAGCCCTGTGGAAACTTGCGTATTGGTACCCGATTTCACCCGTTTCTTCTCTTGATGTCACACGGATGGACACACGCCCATGTGAAAGGTCATGTGGCATTTCTTGATGATGAAAAACCCTTGGAGAGCTTTTGAAATCTTCGAACAAATCCGAACAAGCGGGCATGACTGCCTTTGTGTCCTTCTACAAGAATCGTCTTGAAGCCTTTAAAAGTTCGCACATACCCCTTCGTTTGAACCCGATTTGTGTCTTGAACTTTGTATTTGCACAAAAGAGCTCCACTTGGCACCATTATAACCTCATCTTGCCTTTATTCACGTACCATGTCTTCACAACCCTAATTGCACGAAAGAACACAACAACACACGAAATTAGCGATATAACCTGAGAAATATGATGCTCATGCGTGGAAAGCATTTCGAAAAATATGTACATGCAAGCACTTATCACCGCACACTAGTGTGCGGCCATGTGTGCGGCCCGCACAATGGCCGCACACCAATCGGGGTATTTAAGCCCGATTACGGTTTTTCTGAGGGGACTTTTGCCACCGACGCCTCCGAACACCCTGACGCTCAAAGGTTCATCAAAGTTAGTCGACTCGTTCAAGAGGGAGTTTTTGGTGTTTTGTTGATGTACTCTTTATTGTGTGAACTTCCTTCTTATTCATGTCGAACTAAACCTCCCAAGGCGGCCGGGCAACCGCTGAACCTTAGGAGGAATACTTGTATTGGATGTTGTACTCTTAATTCAATAAATGCATGGTGTGCCATTTGGTTTCATACTTTGTGTACTTAATTGTGGTGATTTGCATGAGAACTCTGCATTTCATCTTATCTACTGTGCTTGGTTGCGCAAGGTACGCTCTCGCATTAGATCCACATAGTATGAAGAGGGATACATTGTACCGGTACACCGGATGTTCCGGGTGCCGGTAGCCTCCCGTAGGTTGTAGAGTTCATCTTATCTCAATTGCTTATAGATAACTCTAACCAAGGCTCCTTAGTCCCAATGATATCGTGTGAGTATCCTTAGCATAAACGAACTTGTATTGGATTAGGGCTACACTACGGAGGTTCCAGAGTAGTCGACTTCCGAGCCTAGACGGACCAAAATATTACACTCCATGCATGCATTACCTGTTATCACAACTCCCTTACTTGTATTCCTCCCGGGGGAATCCTCGCCTGTGGCCTTATCTTCTCAATTTGATTTCTTCTCGGTGTGTGCGACCTGTCAGTAGTTAATGCTTTTATTGTTAGTTTAATTTCATTTCCTTACAACAATCTCTTTTTTCATTCAGCTAAACAACTGTCTAAGAGGAAGTAATAGTGGATCTCGGGACCCTAGGGAATACAACCCTCTTGTGCCCGCACAAGAGGTATTACTTAACGACCCGTGCACTTGCGGCCGGGGAGCCGTGCGCCTGCTTTTTAGCGACGCGCGCGACCGCCATCAAGTTTTTGGCGCCATTGCCGAGGACTCGGAGAACATTAGCAAAACTCATAGACGTTGTCTTAGTCAATTTCTTTTTCTTTTGTGTCTTTACTCTTTTGTTACATTTTATTTTCACTTTTTATTCTCTTGCTTGGTTGTTATTTGTTTTATCAGTGGAACTTGGGCTTATATTGTATACTTGTTTGCTTACTGTCCCCACTAACTAGTGTCCACTTCCTTGCAGCTTGGGGAATTTTATGACGCGTGGCAACCCCACCGGTTATATCATGGTTGACGAAGAGATCGAAAGAACTTAGCGCAGGAGGTTGAGGGAAGCATTGAGCTCCTCTAACTGCCCGTGGAAGCATCAGTTGATCCTCTGCCTACTGAAGAAGGAACATCGAACTGTATGGCAGAACAGAGGAGGACACTTTTGGATTATGAACGACCACAGTTTACGGGGGAGGAATCATGTATACAAATGCCCGCAGCAGCCGCAAACAACTTTGACTTGGCAAAACCCATCGGCATGATTCAGAATTCCTTGCAGTTCGATGGGTTGGCAGATGAGGATCTTGATAAGTGTCTAAATACACTGTTTTGTAATGGTGAACTACTTATACTTTCATGCATTAATTGAATAAAACAGTTGCCTTTTGATGTGCTTTTTTCTTCTTTTTCTTAATTCAGGGCATCCACGGACTAGTTGCGTTGTGAGGAGCGTTTACAACTAGAAAATCGAGGCCGAGGAGCGAAGAAACGAAGGATAAACGAGCTCCGGAGGGCACCCAAGCGTTCCTACACAACCAAAGCCCTTTTAGGGCCTGTGTACGGGCTGTACACATGCCGCACAACCCTGGCAGAAGGGTGTGCGGCCACATGTCCGGCCGCACACAGGCCGCACACTGGTCGGGGTATTTAAGCCCGACTAGGGTTTTTCAAGCGAGATTTTTGCCACCGACGTCTCCAAACACCCCTACGCTCAAAGCTTCATCAAAGGAGGTCGTTTTGGAGTGAAATCAAGGGGGAGAAGACGGTGGGACTTGAGGATTGTCATCCTAGAGCTTGCCGACGCGGATTCGGCAAATATCTTCATCAACCCTAGTCCACACGGTCAAGAGGGTGTTTTGGGTTTTCTTGTTGATGTATTCTTATTTGTGCAAACTTCCCTTGTTATTAATGTCGAACTAAACTCCCAAGGCCGCTGGGAAACCGGTGAACCTTGGGAGGAATACTTGTATTGGATGCTATGCTTTTAATTCAATGAATGGATGATGTGTAATTTGGTTTCATACCTTGTGTGCTTAATTGTAGTGATTTGCATGAGAACTCTGCATTTCATTTTATCGAATGTGCTTGGTTGTGCGATGTGCGCTCTTGTATTAGATCCACATAGTATGAAGAGGGATTCATTGTACCTGTACACCGGAGGTTCCGGGTGCCGGTAGCCTCCCGTAGGTTGTAGAGTTCATCTTAGCGAAATTTCTTATAGATAAGTCCAACCAAGGCTCCTTAATCCCAATGACATCGTGTGAGTATCCTTTGGATAAAGGAACTTGTACTGGATTAGGGCTACACTACAGAGGTTCCGGGGTAGTGACACACCCTTGCGTGTGTGTTCCGCAAGTGCATGGGTGTCGAAATAATAAAGTACCCAATGGGTGGGTAGTCGAATCCGCAGGGAGTAGACGTTAGAAACAAATAGACTTTGCCAAGTAGTCAATGAAAACTCAATGTGCGAAAAGATTGAATTAAAAGTAAAAAGACATAAAATAAGGATTAAAAACGATGGCTAGAGGTACGGAAAGTATCAAGATAGGAATGGGGCACTCGGACAATGCTCCCACTAGGTTCCTTGTTTCAAGTGCAAAACTCTAATTACCTTTACTTAAACGAGATTTGAAGAGTCGTGGAATCCAAAGACATAAGGTCCCAAACCTAAGGTCAACCCTAACTAGTCCCCTACGAGGTCCCGGCGGAGAGAAAACTCTCAACGTCTCACACCACATATGACTGCGCTAAGCTCTAGGGATTCTAAGTGGTAAACCCTATTCCCATTTATAGATCAATCCCTTTGGTCCAGGCGAAAGATCCCTAATCACAAATAAGTCCCGGCGGAAAGGCCTCTCTCAACGCCTAACTCACTTTGAGATCGAAAATAATGCTTGGAATAAGAAGGTAGGGTAAACCACACCGGAGGGGAAAGGGGACGTGTCGCTACCTCTCAACTCACCCTCTAGACCCTCTTCAACCTTGTTTAATCTAATCCTAATGGTGTTGGTCACTCGTCAAAAGGATGATTAGATTAGCCCTCAACCCTAGTGTCACTCTACGGGAGGAACAATTAAGCACAGAAGATTGAAACTCAAATAAACCTCAATTTAAACAAAAGCAATAGAGTCATTGAAACAAAGAAATTCTAGAGTTTACATGTCCAAGTACCCACTAGGGGTTTAGCTCTCCATGGAGCAATACAAGTTCATCAAAATCAATGAAGATAAATGCAAGTAATCCATAAAGAAAACCCCCTTAAGCTTCGTGCTGATGGCCTATGAGGGCTACTCCTTCTTCTCCACGGATCCTTCCTCCAAGCCTAGGGCACAGCTCGCCGAATCGAAGTCGTCGAAGGCTCCCCCAATAACTCTCCTTGGAAGGAATCGATGTTGAAATCGGTGAAGAAACTCCCCCAAAACGCAGCAAAAACCTTCTCAAACCCTAGCCGAACTCCCCCTAAGAGTTAGGAAAAAGATGCCTTTAAAACGCTTCAGAACGGCCTTTAAAATGGCAAACATCGAGGATCCACACGGCCATGTGGAAAATCCAGACGGCCATGTGGAAATTCCACATGCCCGTGTGGAAATTCAGCCTCTATAAAACTGCATCTATAGGTCCCCGATTTCGCCCGTTTTTTTCTTCTGAGGCCACACGAACGGACACACGATCGTATGGTAGGTCATGAGGCATTTCATGATGTCGAAAAACCCTTGGAGTGCTTTTGAACTCTTCGATCAAATCAGAACGAGCGAGCATGACTGCCTTCGTGTCCTTCTACAAAAATTGTCTCGAAACCTTTAGAAGTTGGCACATACTCTCTTGTTTGACCCGATTTGCATCTTGAACTTTGTATTTGCACAAAAGGACTCCACTCGGCACCATCATGACCTATTTTTGCTTTTCTTCGCATAAACCTTCTTCACAACCCTAATTGCATGAAAGAACACAAAAACACACGAAATGAGAAATATAAACTGAAAAATGTGATGCTTATGCATGGAAAAACATCTCAAATAATATGTACATGCAAGCACTTATCAGGTGGTCAACTTCCGAGCCTAGACGGACCAAAACAATACTCCATACATGCATTACCTGTTTTTATTGCATCCTTGCTTGTATTTCTCCCGGGGGAATCCTCGCCCAAAGCCTTGTCTTCTCTATTTGATTTCTCGTCCTTGTGCGCAACTTGGCATTGATTAAAGTTTCTATCATTAGTTTAAAATTCATTTCATTACAACCACCTCTGTTTTGATTCGGCTAAACAATTGTCGAAGAGGAAGTAATAGTGGATCTCGGGACCCTAGGGTATACGACCCTCTTGTGCCCGTACAAGAGGTATTACTTGACGACCAGTGCACTTGCGGCCGGGGAGCCTTGTGGCCGCTTTTTAGCGACGCGGGCGGCGACCATCAAGTTTTTGGCGCCGTTGCCGGGGACTTCCGAGAACATTAGGAAAACTCATAGACATTTTCTTAGTCAATGTTTTTTTCTTTTGCGCCTTTACTATTTTGTTTGGTTTTATTTTTAGTTTTTCTTCCCTTTCTTGGTTTTTATTTATTTTCTCAATGGAATTTGGGCTTACATTGGATATTTATTTACTTAACTTCCCCACTCACTATTGTTATCTCTTTGCATGTTTGAGGGATTTTATGACCCGTGGTAACCCCACCGGTTATATTGAGGTTGAAGAAGAGATCGAGAGGACACTGCGCAGGAGGTTAAGGGAAGCATTAAGCGCATCTAACTGTCCCGTGCAAGCATCAGTTGACCCTCTACCTACTGAAGAAGGGCCATCGAACAGTATGGCAGAACTAAGAAAGACGCTTTCTGATTATGAAAGACCGCAGTTCACTGGGGAAGAATCCTGCATACAGATGGCCGCTGCAGCAGCAAATAATTTTGACTTGGCAAGACCTATTGGAATGATACAGAACTCAGTGCAGTTTGATGGGTTGGCAGATGAAGATCCCAATGAGCACCTATCACGCTTCTTACAGATTTGCTCGACTTTCAAGATCATTGGTCTTTCAGATGATGCGGCCAAGTTGAGGTTGTTCCCCTTCAGTCTTCGAGGGGCAACCTACAGATGGTTCCAGGGCTTGACACCAGGCTCCATTAAGGCCTGGGAGGATATGGTGGACAAATTCTTGGGGAGGTACTTTTCCCCAAATAAGGCTGCCCGACTCCGGCAAGAGATTTCAGCATTCAGTCAAAGGGATTCGGAAACACTGTTTGAGATGCATGAGCGTTTCAAGGATCTGTTGAGGAGATGCCCATATCACGGGTATCAGTCATGGATGAGGATAGAAATTTTTTACAATGGTTTGAACTACCCGACTCGCCAACTTATTGATGCAACAGCAGGGGGTTCTCTAAGTAATAAGTACCCTGAAGAGGCTGAGAAATTAGTAGAAGACATGGCGAGAAATCAGTCTGATTGGGGTTCACGAACCAAGGTATCAAGAGTGGCCGGTGTTCATGAGGTGAGTGCTCATACCGCACTCGAGGCCAAGATGGATGCTCTGACAAGGAGATTTGATTTACTGATGGTCGAAAGGGCGAGTTCCAGCTCCGTGTCCGTCCTATCATGTGAGGTTTGTGGCGGTGGACACTCGGCCATCCGTTGTCCTATAGCAGTTACCACGAGCACGTCTACAGAACAAGTTGACTTCATAAGTCAAAATCCGAGACCTCAAGGGAACCTTTATGCAGCCACTTATAACCCCGGGTGGAGAAATCACCAAAATTTCCAGTGGGGTAATCAAAATCAACAGAGACCTCAGCACCCACCAGGATTCCAACATGCTCCACCACAGCCAAAGGAGCGCCGAGTTTCAGTTGAGGAAGCGTTGGCTAAATTCAAGATTGCTTCGGAAGCAAACTTCAGAAATGTCCAAGCCTCGATCCAAAATTTGGAAAAACAAGTTGGGCAGCTAGCAAAAGCAAATTCAGAGAGGCAGCAGGGCAGTTTACCTAGCAAGACTAAAGAAAACCCCAATGAGCAATTGAAGGCCATCACTCTGAGGAGTGAACGGGAAGTAGAGGTTCGACCTCCCAATGGGAATATGAGCAGTAAAGAGAAGAATGTTGTGAGAGATGCAACCCCGAAAGTGAGGGTTGACATTGAGGACAGCAACAACAACACCCCCCGGACCTCAACCAAGCCAAGCCTTACACGTGCCGGAGTATCGACCCAAAATCCCATACCCTGCAAGACTGAAAAAGAGCAAGGAGGATGACCAATTCAAGAAATTTCTGAGTCTGATAAAGCAACTCCACATAAATCTCCCGCTCGCTGAGGCATTTTCTCAAATGCCCAAGTACGCAAAGTTTATGAAAGATTTATTGACAAACAGGCGGAAATTAGAAGAAGCATCCAGTGTGGCCTTGAATGAGAGTTGCTCCGCCATTCTGCAAAGCGCACTTCCACCGAAGGTTCGAGATCCTGGGGGTCATGTGATCGAGTGCAAAATCGGAGAGTCAGTAGTGGAGAAGGCCCTAGCTGATTCGGGGGCAAGTATTAATGTTATGCCCTACAGCCTATTTCTGAAATTAGGAATGCATGAGCTCGAACCTACGAGGATGACACTGCAATTGGCAGCTCGGTCATTGCGTCGGCCTAGGGGTGTGGTGACCGATGCCCTAGTGAATGTGGGAGGACTTGTTTTCCCGGCAGATTTTGTTATTTTGGATGTCCATGAGAATGCCGAGGTGCCGATCATTCTCGGAAGACCATTCTTGGCAACTTCACGAGCTTTACTTATTATCCAAGATGGCAAGATGCTCTTAGTGCTGGGAATGAAGAAGCTGTATTCAAACTCCCGGAGGCAATGAAACACCCTAAGGAGTGGGACGACACATCTTATGTTTTTTATGAAGTTGAACTAATTGTGTCCGATTGTGTGCAGGAAGTGTTGGCGATCGACCCACTCGATGAATATTTGGCGATGGGCCAAGAGGGAGTTGAAAATGAAAGAAGTGAAGAGCAAAGTCAAGAGAAGCCACCGGATCCTAGGGCAAAGAAGAAGAAACCTAAGGGAAGTGGCCGCCGTGATGAACCACCAAGGAAAAAAGCCTGGAAAAAAGTAACAAACAGGGTTCACTAAGTGAGAAGATCAAGGCGAGTTCGGTCGTCACAGTTGACTTGGGAGCACACAATATCGAGAGTATGATTTCACTTAACTTCCCTAGCTCATCACCTTCCTTCTTCATAAAACAAGGTACACATCTTTCCTTTGAACCACCATGAAAATGTGAACATGAATGTCAGGCTCGTGACTCTAAACAAGCACTCTTGGGAAGCAACCCAAGTTTGTTTTCCTCGTATTTTCTTTTATTTTACTTGTGCGCTTTGTGGTGTTTTATTGGTTATGTTTTGCTTTTCTATGTAGATGTGTGTTTTATTTAACGTTTGTGATTAGATTACTTGAATCTCATTTTATTTTTTCGATGTATTGTCGGTTGATGTTGTGCGATTTTCACGTGTGTCGGCGAAGGTTACATGTTTTGAAAAGTTACTCATCGATTGGTGTAATCATTTTTGGATGAAAAACTAAGGAGAAAAATCTTACTTCAGCACTTCTGGAGGCTGTGCGGGCATGCTACAGCCCTCACAGACCTGCCCGAGGGCTGTGCGGCCCGTGTGCGGCCGCACAGCCCCCGCACAGGGCTCTGGCAACCCTGTGAGGCCTGGTGTGCGGCCGCACACGGCCGCACAGACCTGTGCGGTCTATGCACAGGCCTGTGCGCACGGATCCGGCTGCAACCCATTTTCTCTTTTGGGCGGCCCATGCCCCTCCTCATGGCTCCTTCACTACCTTCTCTTTTTCCTCCTCCTTCCCCTCCATCTTCTTCCACATTTGGGGTTTGAAAAATGGCCGATCTGAGCTCTTAAAATGACTATCTCTAGTTTTCCATGCCAAATTTCGTCGACTCCACATCCACACACCTCAGCACCACCGGCAATTGACCAACTCCTGGTTTTGAGTTTCTTGTTGTTTGTCATAGTTTATTTCTATTGTCTTCTCTATGTTTGTGTTAGTAGTTAGCGGGAAAGAGCTTAACTCTTCCGAGCTCCTTTCCTATTTATCGTTGTCCTTCTGCAGCTTTCTTTAATAAATTTTCTGTGATGATGATGGATGTTTCGATTTAATGTCCGATTCGACCTTGCAAGGGTAGACACGGACATCTTCTTCTCTTCCCTCCACTATCATAGGGAGCGTTGCGACCACTCAGCCTATCTTGACACGCGCCGCCACTATGATTCAAGGAAGTTCTCCCTCACCCCCTATCTATGCTTTATACGTATATTATATTCTTTGGGCTGCTGACTTTGTACATTGGGGTCAATGTACTACTTTAAGTGGGGGGGTAGCATGCATACACTTTTGTTCTTCAGAGTCAAAATCTTTGTTATTTGCTGTGCATGCCTATTTTGTGGATGAAATTTAATGACATTGATGCATGATTGGAACCATTGATGGCAATGAGACACAAGTATACAGTAGAGTAGGGTAATGATGGATACTAAGCTTTGCACACAACCCCACACTTAATGAATTTTGATCATTCACGGCATACCGTCACATACCTTTTTAGCTTGGACCATGGACACTGATAAGTGTCTAAATGTAGGTATTTATATGTTTTATTCTAGTACTATTTTGCATGTATTCTGATGAGTTGATGCCCGTTTCGCGTTTAAATTGGTTTTATTTGTGTTACAGGCCTTGAAGAAGCCAAAATGAGCTCAAGAACGTATTTGGGAAGAAATCCGTATCAAATACGACGTTTTTGAGCTTCCATCACTATAGCAGTACTGTAGAAGGATTACTGTAGCCGTACTGTAGCAGGCACTGTAGCACAGAACGGGATTTCTGGAAAAAGGCTGGGAGCCTTGCGGGCAAGCATGCGCCCGCAAGGCCGCCCGTATGAATGCCCGAAAAAGGGTTTTAAAAGCCAAAATTAGGGCATTTCAAAAGGAGGAGGAACACCATCTTCTTCTCCTCTTCTTGGGCGGCCGCCCCACCTTCGCCGGCGGCGTTTTCCGATGATCCACCACGTCATTCTTCACCAAGAGGGAGGCAAACATCGGAGGAGGAAATAGGGGGAAGATCTAGAGCTTCAAAGCATCGTTTGAGAAGAAATCTCGGCGACTCCGACGATCTTCATCCATCCAAGGCGATCCAAAGCTTGAGGGAGTTTTTATTACTTCTCTTTATGTTTATTTGTTCCTTGGAATTGTATGAGTGTTCCTCTTTCATGAGGAACTAACTTGTATGTGATTTGGGCATGATGAACCCTAGGGTAGGTATGTTGTAATTAAGGATGATAATCATTTGTGATTTAGTGTTCGATGTTGAATTTCTTGTATAAGAATTTCTATGGTTTGTGATTCTCTCTTTGTGTGCTTTACTGTCTTGGACCGCATGAGAACTCTGCTCTTCAATTTCTAGGTTGTACTTGGAGCGTGACCATCGCCCTTGTACTAGACTCACATACACTGAAAGGGATTCATGTACCAATACGCCGAGGGATTCGGGTATTAGGTACCCCTATGAATGTTAGGCTTAGACCCAGAAGAGTGTCTACTTCTGATAAGGTATTCCCTGAGTGCATTGCAATCGTAGGAGGAATTGACCGGAAGGGATTCCGGTCAATACTTGTATGGGATTAGGGCTAATCACCGAGGGATTCGGGATTAGCTTAATTTAGTAATCTCTCAGTCGAAACCACCATCACAACACATCATCCTTAATTCGGGCCTTAAGGACAACCCTGGGGGGATTCTCTGTCCAAATCACGCCTTCTCCTGTTCGAGTCCCTTGTATGCATATTTGGCGCGTAGTGGTAGCTTTATCCTTTTATTTATAGATTTTAGTAGATGTACTATTCACTCGTATTGTTAGGCTAGGAAATAGATGAAGGGGAAGTAATAGTAGCTCCTTGGCCCCGTGGAATACGACCCCTGTGTCACACACAGGGTATTACTTGACGACCGCGTGCACTTGGCGCCGTTGCCAGGGACACAAGGGATACTAGGAAAACCTGTAGTCTATTGCTCTAGCCATTTTTTCTTATTTTTGTACATTCTACTTTATTTTCTTGTTTTCTTCTTATTTATTTATTTGATTTTGTTCTTTGGTCTTTCTTTGGTGCGAGGTACAATTTTCTGAGCCAATGCAGGGAGCTTGTTATTTGAATGATCAAGATTCAGCTTTAGCCGCTACTATAGACGCACTTGAAGAAAGGCTGATCAAATTTATTGCCGAGAGATCACTTCAGAGCAATCCATGCACCAACTCATACAACTCACATTGGGGTGCACCGAGTCATTTTCGTGGACAACAACGGGAATGCCCCGAAAATGAGATCATAATTTGCGCCACACCTCAAGGACAGTGGGTCAAGCCTCCTCCAAGTCCTCAGCCTCAAAAGCAGGAATTTACTACAGAGGATGTATTTGCAAGATTTATGGTTCAAACAGAAAGAAAATATGCTGCTGTTGAGACTGCACTTTTATAGGTACAAACGTCTCTTCATAGAGTGGAGAAACAGATGGGAGATCTTTTCAAGGTATTGGCTGACTTGCCACCAGCTCCTGAACAAATGAGTAAAGTCCCATCTGAAAATAGTTATGAAGAAGAATAGCGTGTCATTGAAAAGGAGGTGGAAAATGATTGTGGTGAGTTGGAAGATAAAAAGGCAGAAGAAGTGGCATCATTACTATCGGAGCAAGCACTGTGCATAGAAGCTAATCTTCATACCGAGCACAAACGGAAAGTATCTGGGATTGTTGAAAATGTGTGAAGGAGATCGATGCCATTCAAAAACCCACCTATGCCCGGCCTCGATAATTCCCACCCAAAGATTTTTCCATGGAGACCAAAACATTTTTGTGGCAATTACAGTTCACCGAACAAAGGTTGAGAAACGAAATGTGGAGAGGATGTTACTGCTACGCAATTATCCACCCATGCCAAGATTAACAAATTCTCAACCAAACCTGTTTCCCTGGAGGCCCAAACAACGTTTCTGGGCATTTCGAGCATTTCCAATGACGGTTGAGGAAAACGATGTCGGTAGAAGATTGAAACTATCTAAGGACTCACACATGCCATGTTTGGATAATTCTCAACCGAAATTATTGATAAGTGCTTGCATGTACATATTATTTGAGATGTTTTTCCCTGCATGAGCATCACATTTTTCAGGTTATATTTCTCATTTCGTGTGTTTTTGTGTTCTTTCGTGCAATTAGGGTTGTGAAGAACGTTTATGCGAAGAAAAGCAAGATTAGGTCATAATGGTGCCATGTGGAGCTCTTTTGTGCAAATACAAAGTTCAAGACACAAATCGGGTTCAAACGAGGGGGTATGTGCCAACTTCTAAAGGCTTCAAGACAATTCTTGTAGAAGGACACGAAGGCAGTCATGCTCGCTTGTTCGGATTTGTTCAAAGATTTCAAAAGCTCTCCAAGGGTTTTTCATCATCAAGAAATGCCACATGGCATTTCACATGGGCGTGTGTCCGTCCGTGTGACCTCAGGAGAAGAAACGGGCGAAATCTGGGACCAATAAGCAAGTTTCCACAGGGCTGAAATTCCACATGGGCGTGTGGAATTTCCACACGGCCGTGTGGAATTTCCACACGGCCGTGTGGCTCATCCACACGCCCGTGTGGATCCTCGAGATGGCCAATTATAAAGCCGTTCTGAAGCGTTATACTGGGGGACTTTTTCCTAACTTTGGGAGGACGTTCGGCTAGGGTTTGAGAGGGTTTTTGCTGCGTTTTGGGGGCGTTTCTTCACTGATTTCAACACCGATTCCTTCCAAGGAGAGCTATTGGGGGAGCCTTCGACGACTTCGATTCGGCAAGGTGTGCCCTAGGCTTGGAGGAAGGATCCGTGGAGAAGAAGAAACAGCCCTCACTGGCCATCAACACGAAGCTTAAGGGGGTTTTCTTTATGGATTTCTTGCACTTATCTTCATTTATTTTGATGAACTTGTATTGCTCCATGGAGGGCTAAACCCCTAGTGGGTACTTGGACTTGTAAACCCTAGGTTTTCTATGTTTCATTGACTTTAATGCTTTTATTCAATTTGAGTTTAAATTTGAGTTTCAATCTTGTGTGCTTAATTGTTTCTCCCTTAGAGTGACACTAGGGTTGAGGGCTAATCCAATCATCCTTTTGACGAGTGACCATCACCATTAGGATTAGATTAACCAAGATTGAAGAAGGTTGAGAGGGTGAGTTGAGAGGTAGCGACACGTCCCCTTTCCCCTCCGGTGTGGTTTTCCCTACCTTCTTATTCCAAGTATTACCTTCGATCTCAAAGAGAGTTAGGCGTTGAGAGAGGCCTTTCCGCCGGGACTTATTTGTGATTAGGGATCTTTTGCCTGGACCAAAGGGATTGATCTATAGTTGGGAATAGGGTTTACCGCTTGGAATCCCTAGAGCGTAGCGCAGTCATACGTGGTGTGAGGTGTCGAGAGTCTTCTCTCAGCCGGGACCTCGTAGGGGACTAGTCAAGGTTGACCTTAGATTTGGGACCTTGTATCTTTGGATTCCACGACTCTTGAAATCTCTATTGAGTAAGAGTCTTTGAAGTCTTGCACTTGAAACAAGGAACCTAGGGGGAGCAGTGTCCGAGTACCCCATTCTTATCTCGATCTTTTCCTACACTCTAGCTTTAACTTTCAGTTCTTAATTTCTGTTTTAAATTACTTTTTAATCTCATCAAAAATTGGTTTTCTTTGGCTACCTAGCGAAGTGTTTTTGTTTCTATCGTCTACTCCCTGTGGATTCGACTACCCACCCGTTGGGTACTTTATTACTTCGACACCCGTGCACTTGCGGAACACACACTCAAGGGTGTGTCAATTATTTCCTTGGAGGCCCAAACATTTTCTTAGGGTTCCTGAAGAAATGTTGGTCGGGGCCGACGAAGAACTCGGGAGGACGCTCACGCCATCTCAAAATCCTCAAAAATTGAAATTGTATAATTCCCGACCGAAGCTTTTCCCGTGGAGGCCAAAAGGTAGTTCATGCATATCCTCCACATTGGCATTAACCCGGCAGGTAATTTCCATTTGCTGTGGTAGCTCTTATGCCCTTTGTAGCCGGGAGGAGCACATAATTTTCAAGCCTCCTGATAAGTGTCTAAATACACCGGTTTGTAACGGCGCATTACATGTACTTTCATGCATTATTTGAATTAAACCGGTGCCCTTTGACGTGTTTTTCGTGTTTTTCTATTTCAGGGCATCTACGAGCCATCTACGTGAGGAGGAGCATTTAGAGGATGAAAATCGAGGCCAAGGAGCGAAGAAACGAAGGTTAAACAAGCTCCGGACGTCATTCGGGCACTCCTACACGAAATGGGCCTATTCAGGCCCGTTTTCGGGCCCGTGTGCGGGCTGTGTGCGGCCCAGTGTGCGGCCGCACACCCGCCCGCACACAGGTGTGCGGCCAGGTGTGCGGGCGCACACTGGCCCGCATACCGCTCGGGTATTTAAGCCCGTTTAGGGCTTTTTCGCAAAGGACTTTTGCCACCGACGCCTCCGAACACCCCCACGCTCACAGCTTCATCAAAGGAGGTCGTTTTGGAGTGAAATCAAGGGAGAGAAGGCGGAGGGACTTGAGGATCATCATCCTAGAGCTTGCCGACGTGGATTCGGCAAGTGTCTTCATCAACCCTAGTCGACACGGTCAAGAGGGAGTTTTGAGTTCTCTTATTGATGTATTCTTATTTGTGCAAACTTCCCTTGTTATTCATGTCGAACTAAATCTCCCAAGGCCACCGGGCAACCGGTGAACCTTGGGAGGAATACTTGTATTGGATGCTTTGCTTTTAATTCAATGAATGGATGGTGTGGATTTTGGTTTCATACATTGTGTGCTTAATTGTAGTGATTTGCATGAGAACTCTGCATTTCATTTTATCGAATGTGCTTGGTTGTGCGAGGTGCGCTCTTGCATTAGATCCACATAGTATGGAGAGGGGCTCATTGTACCGGTACACCGGAGGTTCCGGGTGCCGGTAGCCTCCCGTAGGTTGTAGAGTTCATCGTAGAGAAATTGCTTATAGATAACTCCAACCAAGGCTCCTTAGTCCCAATGACATCGTGTGAGTATCCTTTGGATAAAGGAACTTGTACTGGATTAGGGCTACACTACGGAGGTTACGGGGTAGTCGACTCGCGAGCCTAGACGGGCCAAAACAATACTCCACGCATGCATTACCTGTTTTTATAGCATCCTTACTTGTATTTCTCCAGGGGGAATCCTCGCCCGGAGCCTTGTCTTCTCTATCTGATTTTCCATTGTTGTGCGCAAACTGTCTTTGATTGAAGTTTCTATCGTTAGTTTTAATTTCATTTCATTACAACAACTGCTGTTTTGATTCGACTAAACAATTGTCGAAGAGGAAGTAATAGTGGATTTCGGGACCCCAGGGAATACGACCCTCTTGTGCCTGCACAAGAGGTATTACTTGACGACCCGTGCACTTGCGGCCGGGGAGCCACGTGCCCGCTTTCTAGCGACGCGCGCGGCGACCATCAAGTTTTTGGCGCCGTTGCCGGGGACTCCGAGAATACTAGGAAAACTCCTAGATTCTGGCTTAGCCATTTATCTTTTTATTTTTGTGCATATATACTTTTTTATTTTTATTTTGTATTCTTTTATGGTTTATTTTTTTTATTATTTTGTTTGTACACAGAGGCCATGGATTTTCACGAAGCTATGGTGGCCGCAAAACTTTATGCACTTGAAGAAAAGTTGGACAAATTTATGGCCATGCAAGCAAACGAAGGAGATAGGGATAATAATGTTCACAACCCATTTTGGAGGGGATACCAAAATTCTCCTAGATATTCTCAAGAACAACAATGGAATTACCCTCAACAAACAATGATAGAATATCCCCCATATCAAGAACGGTGGCACTATCATCCTCCAAGTATTCCACGTGAGCAACACTGTCAAAGGAAAGACATAGTTGTGGAGGCTCTAGCAAAGTTTATGATAGCCACTGAGAACAATTTTAGGAATATTCAAGCATCTATTCAGAAGATTGAGAAACAAGTGGCAGAACTTCAAAAGGCAAATGCAGAGGCGAAAATGATGGAAGAGCAAACAATCGAAGTTCTACCAAAAGATGCTATTGAAGAAGAAAATGGGGAAGCTAAAAGCATGGCCGTAGAAAAATCAGAGGAGGTAGAAGAAAATATGTCAATGGAAATGGAAAATGCTACCTATCTTAATATTGGTCCATTCATCAAGTGCACCAAAAAAATCCTGGGAATTAAATTTGAAGAAGTGGGTAAGAAGTTGAAGGCATCTAATGACCCACCTATGCTTGGACTAGATAATTCCCAACCAAAGTTATTTCCTTGGAGGCCTAAACAATGTTTAGGGACACTTAAAGGAAATAAGTTCAGGAGAGAAGAAGATGTGGGGATAATGATCAAACTGACAACAAACCCCCCAAATTTTAAACTGCATAACTCCTGGCACAAACTATTCCCATGGAGACCTAAAGGTAAATTGTTCAAGGTCTCCGCAAGCTCCAAAACCCGGCAGGTAATCTCTTTTCTTGGTAGTAGTTATGCCGCATCTAGCCGGGAGGAGCACACCATTTTCAAGCCTCCATGAGGTAAGAAAGAGGTACGTCAAGCTCGTGACGTTAAACAAGCGCTTCTTGGGAGGCAACCCAAGCTTTTAAATTAGTTTTCTTACTTTCCTAGTTGTGTGTTTTTAGTTTTTATAGCTTTTGTGCTTGTTTTTGTTTTTGTTTTGTGTGAGTACCTCAATTGCACATTTTTGTCCTTTGATGTGTTGGCATGAGTATTTATTGTTGAGGTCGATGATTCTTGATGTGTTATCTATAGTTCTATGATCATACTTTGCATTGTGATGAGGATTATGCATGTAACGATGAGTTTCAAGGTTTTCTGGGGCTGTGCGGGCTGTCTACCACCCGCACAAGCAAGGCAGAGGGGTGTGCGGGCTGTATGCGGGCCGCACATCCATGTGCGGGCCACACACAGCCCGCACACAACCCCATTCAGCACAAAATTTCAGCATTTTCAGCACACAAGAAATTCTGTTTCTCTTTCTCTCTTTGGCTGATTTTAGTGCAGTTGTTTTTGTGAGCTTTTGTGTAGGAAACCCTATTTATTTTGCCAAATTGACCTTGATCTTGAAACCCCTTATCATTTTGAGTTTTAATTTTGTCGATGTATCACTTTTCATAAAGTTTTCAACGACACCGTTAGTTTTTGCCATCAAGCTTTGGGTGTGAATTTCTCTCTTATCTTTCTAGATTTTATTGCTTAAATCTTTATCAAAGCCCAAGCAAAAGAAGGTGAGAATGCTTTAAACTTGAAAATTCATGTTCATATATCTTTTCTTTATAGGTTCTCACCAAGAGACAACAGCTGAGACAATTATGCTTGAGTACTCACATATTGTGCTTCCTTGTCTTATTTCTTTTTGGAGTTCAAGTTGGAAAGAGCTTAAATCTTCCAAACTCTTGCTTTTATTCTTTTTTTTTTTGTTTATTAGATCTTTAATAATTTTTGTGTGATGATGATGGATGCCTTGATCTAATGTCCCGTTCTACCTCGCAGGGGTAGACGTGGGCATTGTTTTCTCTTCTCTACTATCATTAGGAGCATGATGATTACATGATCGTATCCATTCATGTGCTACCACTCTAACTCAGGGAAGTTCACTCGCCCCTCTTTCCTGCTTTATATTTCATATCCTATGTTTTGAACTGCTGATCATGTACATTGGGGGACAATGTACGACTTTAAGTGGGGGGTGGCATGCATGCACATATGTTCTTTAGCATCGATTTTTTTTATTATTTGTGCATGACTGTTTTGGTGAACTTTGATGACATTTATGCATGATTGTAACCTATGATGGTAATGATACTTAAGTGTACATTAGAGTAGGACAATGATAAATGCTAAGCTATTGCACACAACCTTGTACTTACTGAATTTTGATCATTCACGGCATTCCATCACATACCTTTTAGCTTGGACATTGGACACCTAGGTTAGGTTAAATGATAACCTTCGTGACCCTCTTAGTAGCTAACCCATTTTAGTGATACCGTACCTTGACGTGTTAGGCTTCTTCCTAATGAGTTGTCTGAGGGCTTCTGTCTCTCTCTCTTTAAATTGGCAAAAAGGGAAATAAAGTGTTGCAAAAAAAAAAAAAAAAAACAGAGTTTTATATAGCAATAAGAATGACAATGCTCCTCTACTTGAATAGAAAATTAACTTAGGTTTCGGGCTCCTAAAAAGAGTGTTTCCTAAGCCAAAAGCTAGAAAAGCACGAGCATGTTCATGTGAACTTGTTATCTTCTAAATAAGTTGGGTTTTTGGTGTCTGATCGGCATATAAACCCTTCCAAAATGAAGATTACAGCTCATGTTAGTCAAAAAAAAAAAAAAAAAAAGGGCCAATTGTGTATAGACGAGAGACAGAAGTGCCTTGTGAATTCATTAGGGGGTTCCCTACCATTTCAAGGTTCGTTACCGCTTTAAGTGGTGTGATGTGCTTCAAGAAGTGGTCCTCGGGGTGTCATTTTTCTCCCTATCTAGTTTACAAGAACCCAGGTGAGGAAGGTTGCACACACACAGCATCATCTTGCCGAATGAATGTTTCGAAATTTCCTTTATGGTTGTAGGTTAGCATCTAGAGTCTTACACTTGCTATTGTATACTTATACTTGAGCCGGAGGTTGTGTATTTAGTCACTTATCAATTCCTCTTGTTCTTCATGTTTGTTTGCTTGGGGACAAGCAAACCTTCAAGTGGGGGGGTAGTTTGATAAGTGTCTAAATACACCGGTTTGTAACGGTGCATTACATGTACTTTCATGCATTATTTGAATGAAACCGGTGCCCTTTGATGTGTTTTTTGTGTTTTTCTATTTCAGGGCATCTACGAGCCATCTACGTGAGGAGGAACATTTAGAGGATGAAAATCGAGGCCAAGGAGCGAAGAAACGAAGGTTAAACAAGCTCCGGACGTCATTCGGGCACTCCTACACGAAACGGACCTATTCAGGCCCGTTTTCGGGCCCGTGTGCGGGCTGTGTGCGGTCCAGTGTGCGGCCGCACACCCGCCCGCACACAGGTGTGCGGCCAGGTGTGCGGGCGCACACCAGCCCGCATACCGCTCGGGTATTTAAGCCCGTTTAGGGCTTTTTCGCAAAGGACTTTTGCCACCGACGCCTCCGAACACCCCCACGCTCAAAGCTTCATCAAAGGATGTCGTTTTGGAGTGAAATCAAGGGAGAGAAGGAGGAGGGACTTGAGGATCATCATCCTAGAGCTTGCCGACGTGGATTCGGCAAGTGTCTTCATCAACCCTAGTCGACACGGCCAAGAGGGAGTTTTGAGTTCTCTTATTGATGTATTCTTATTTGTGCAAACTTCCCTTGTTATTCATGTCGAACTAAGCCTCCCAAGGCCACCGGGCAACCGGTGAACCTTGGGAGGAATACTTGTATTGGATGCTTTGCTTTTAATTCAATGAATGGATGGTGTGGATTTTGGTTTCATACATTGTGTGCTTAATTGTAGTGATTTGCATGAGAACTCTGCATTTCATTTTATCGAATGTGCTTGGTTGTGCGAGGTGCGCTCTTGCATTAGATCCACATAGTATGGAGAGGGGCTCATTGTACCGGTACACCGGAGGTTCCGGGTGCCGGTAGCCTCCCGTAGGTTGTAGAGTTCATCTTAGCGAAATTGCTTATAGATAACTCCAACCAAGGCTCCTTAGTCCCAATGACATCGTGTGAGTATCCTTTGGATAAAGGAACTTGTACTGGATTAGGGCTACACTACGGAGGTTCCGGGGTAGTCGACTCCCGAGCCTAGACGGACCAAAACAATACTCCATGCATGCATTACCTGTTTTTATAGCATCCTTACTTGTATTTCTCCCGGTGGGAATCCTCGCCCGGAGCCTTGTCTTCTCTATCTGATTTTCCATTGTTGTGCGCAAACTGTCTTTGATTGAAGTTTCTATTGTTAGTTTTAATTTCATTTCATTACAACAACTGCTGTTTTGATTCGACTAAACAATTACCGAAGAGGAAGTAATAGTGGATTTCGGGACCCCAGGGAATACGACCCTCTTGTGCCCGCACAAGAGGTATTACTTGACGACCCGTGCACTTGCGGCCGGGGAGCCACGTGCCCGCTTTCTAGCGACGCGCGCGGCGACCATCACCTCCCTGAGGTAATGATAAACGTCTAAATATACGTATTTTATACGTATTAATTTGTATTATTTTATTATCTTTTTGATGAGTCGATGCCCTTTTTATAGTCTAAATCTCTTTATTTTGTGTTGCAGACCCTAAATGAGCTCAAGAACGTATTTAGGAAGAATTCGACACCAAATACGACGTTTTTAGGCTTAGTAGCAGTACTGTAGCAGTACTGTTGCAGACCCTAAATAATTACTGTAGCAGGGTTCTGTAGCACCCGAGGTGAAATTTCCTGCAAAACTTTCTGGATGCCTGACGGGCAACCTCACGGAGGTGAGGCAGCCCGTGAGGAGTCGCGACTTTCACCCTTTTTACAGGTTTCTAGGGCATGAAAGAGGGGGCTGGACTCTTCTTGGAGCTCCACACCCCTACTTCCGAATCTGGCCAAGATGGAGAGCTTGGAGGGCATTTCCATGGAGGAATCGGCGAGGAGAGCGCGATCTTGAGCGGGATCTACCTCTAGGGCTTCCAATTTGGAGGTTGAAGACGACGGGAAGCCACCCCTTCGAGTGGCGTCTTTGGAAGCATCTTCGACTCTTATCTTTGGAGGGAGGTCTTTTATGCTTAGTTTAGTTGTTTTTATGCTTTCATTCATGTATTTTGAGACTATGAGCAACTAAAACCCCAAGGTCACCGGATGTGGGTGAACCTGGGGTGAACTTGTGATGTTTGGATGTTTTGGTTTAATTCATGCTTGTTAGCTTGTTTGTGATTCATGTTTGGTGTTTTTGAATGCTTGGGTATGCATGAGAACTCTGTGTATCCATACTTAGCCAATACTAGGTTGCATGACCATTGCCCTAGTATTAGACTCACCAAGCTTGGAAGGGAAATACGTACAAATACGCCGTGACCATCGGGTATTTGTACCCCTCCAATTCTAGGGTTAATTACTCATGTGTGATTCAACCTTAGTTTGAGAAAACCACCTTGCCCTTTGTAATCGTAGAAGGAATTGTACGGGTAGAGCCCGTATTTAATACTCGTACCGGATTAGGGGTCAATTGCCGTGACCATCGGGTTGACCTAATCTAGGGTTTTCTCGGTCCATCAAGTTACTTGCATGTTAATCCAGCATCCTTCGGACTTTAGTAGCCCCGAGGGGATCCTCATCCATGACCATCTTCTCACCCTGATTTCCTCCCGTTTATCGCCCTTTGTATTTAGCAGTTTAATTGCTTTTGTTTTACTTCTTTACTTTCTCGTTCCAAATCTCAAGTTTGATCGGCTAGACGACATTGCAAAAAGGAAGTAAGGATAGATTCTCGGGCCCTTGGGAATACGACCCACTCGTGCTTGCGCGAGTGGTTTATTACTTGACGACCCCGTGCGCTTGAGGGATCACCACCAAGTTTTTGGCGCCGTTGCCGGGGAAGCCACGAGAAATATTCGGAAAACTGTGAGCGTGTTGATTTGGCTTTTGTTTTGCCGTTTTTGCCATTCTTGTATATATTCCGTTTTTTACTTCTTTTGTCTTTCCTTATCTTGTTTTGCTTCCATTCTTTTTATTCTAACTTTGTAAATATCTTTCTTCTATTATTTATTTATGTATGCAGCCAATGATTGGGTTAACTATCATCACTCGCAGGTGCCGTGCTCTTACTACTCTAGCACTGGGATTGGGTCAAACACTCCAAACTTTTATGATGATAAATAGAAGAAGCAGTATTGTGGGGGTTTGATTAATAGTACCCAGGGAGATTTCAATACTCAGTCATTCTTCAACCAGTACATGCAAACAGAAAAATTGAACCTCGTAGAGCATTCTCCAATGGAACAGGGCATAGAGCACGCAGTGAGAGACAGTTTAGAAGAAGGGGAATTTAGAATGGAGGAAAACCCAATTCGTGGAGAAACAGAGGCACAAGCAAGGGAAGAAAGTTGTTATAGTGACAGTGCATCAGAGGCAGAAGAGGTGAGGACTGAAAAATGCGATATGGGCAGTTTCGGGAAATTGAAGTCATCATTGGAGGAACCGCCTGAACTGGAACTAAAACCATTACCGGTGCACTTGAAATACGCATTTCTGGGTGAGGGTTCCAAACTTCTAGTCATCATCGCGTCAGATTTGACAGAGAAACAAAAGGGCAAACTCCTTGAGGTACTCAAAAAGTATAAAAAGGCAATTGCTTCGAAAATAGCTGATATCAAAGGGATCAGTCCATCATTTTGCACGCACAAAATTCCTATGGAAGATAATCACAAACCCATGGCAATACCCCAACGAAGGTTGAATCCTAACATGAAGGAAGTAGTGAAGAAAGAGGTCATCAAGCTTCTCGATGCCGGCATTATATACCCTATATCTGACAGTGCCTGGGTGAGTCCTGTGCAAGTAGTACCCAAAAAGGGAGGAATGACAGTTATTACCAATGAGAGGAACGAGCTTATCCCGACGAGAACAGTCACAGGTTGGAGGGTCTGTATTGATTACAGGAAGCTGAACGATGCCAGAAGGAAGGATCACTTCCCTTTGCCTTTCATAGACCAGATGCTCGAACGATTGGCGGGACACGCTTATTACTGCTTCTTGGATGGTCTCTCTGGATATTTTCAGATACCGATTGCTCCTGAGGACCAAGAGAAGACCACTTTCACTTGTTCGTATGGAACGTTTGCCTACCGCTGTATGCCCTTTGGGCTTTGCAATGCACCTGCCACATTCCAGAGATGCATGTTGGCCATTTTTGAAGGTAGGTGGAGAACATTATGGAAGTGTTTATGGATGACTTTTCAGTCTTTGGTGACTCGTTTGATTTCTGTCTCAAAAATTTGGAGCGAGTCTTAAAAAGGTGTGAAGAAATGAATTTGGTACTTAGTTGGGAGAAATGTCATTTTATGGTCAAGGAGGGTATAGTACTTGGACATAAAATCTCTCAAAAGGGAATAGAAGTGGATCAGGCAAAAGTCGCCACTATTGAGAAACTTAATCGTCCAACTTCAGTGAAAGCAATCAGAAGTTTCCTGGGCCATGCGGGGTTTTACAGGAGGTTTGTGAAAGATTTCTCTTCGATTGCCCGACCATTGACGAAGTTACTCGAGAAGGATGCCCCTTTTGAGTTCGATGAAGACTGTAAGAAAGCCTTCCTTTCCTTGAAGAAAAAGCTTATAGAAGCACCAATTATGGTTTCTCCAGACTGGAATCAGCCATTCAAATTAATGTGTGATGCGAGTGACTATGCTGTGGGAGCCGTGCTTGGGCAGCGGCGAAACAATCACTTCCACCCCATCTACTATGCAAGCAAAACACTGAACGATGCTCAAGAAAATTACACCACCACCGAAAAAGAAATGCTCGCTGTTGTCTTTGCATTTGACAAATTCCGATCATATTTGGTGTTATCAAAGGTGATTGTGTACACAGATCATTCTGCCCTAAAATATTTACTTAACAAGTCAGATCCAAAGCCTCGTCTAATCCGTTGGGTCTTACTGCTGTAAGAGTTTGATCTAGAAATAAAGGATAAAAAGGGGGCAGAGAACTTAGCTGCTGATCATCTCTCACGCCTTGAGGAACCTATGGAAAATACTTTGCAAAAGGATGAGATTAATGACTCATTCCCTGGAGAACAGTTGTGCAGTATTCAGGTGATTGAAGAAGATGAGACTCCGTGGTTAGCAGATATAGCAAATTATTTGGCAGCAAAAATATTCCCAAAGCAGCTCACATATCAGCAGAGAAAAAAATTCTTCGCTGATCTAAAGCACTACATATGGGAAGACCCGTACCTATTCAGGATGTGTGCTGATCAAATCGTCAGGAGATGTGTTTCAACAGAAGAAGGGCACGATATCTTGATACATTGCCACTCAGGGCCGATAGGAGGCCACTATAGCGGGATCAGAACAGCGAAGAAGGTTCTTGACTCGGGATTCTACTGGCCCACCATGTTTCAGGATGCACAAGCACTGGTTCAACAGTGTGACACGTGTCAAAGAACCGGCAATATCTCAAAAAGAGAAGAAATGCCGCAATCATGGAATCAAGCTTGTGAGGTGTTTGATGTCTGGGGAATCGATTTCATGGGCCCATTCCCTAGCTCCCAAGGTAACAAGTACATTTTGGTGGCGGTAGATTATGTCTCAAAATGGGTGGAAGCACAGGCTCTTCCGTCTTGTGATGCTAGGGTGGTGGTGAAATTTCTAAAGTAGTTATTCTCCCGGTTTGGCACACCCAGGGTGATCATAAGTGATCGAGGCACCCATTTCTGCAACTCTCAATTTGAGAAAGTTCTAAAACGGTACTGGGTATCTCATAGCATGTCGACTGCGTATCATCCCCAAACTAGTGGGCAGGTTGAGGTATCAAATAGGGAGTTAAAGCGGATCCTAGAGAAAACCGTCAACCATCACCGAAGAGATTGGGCAGAACAGCTGGACAATGCGCTGTGGGCATATAGGACGGCATACAAGACACCTATCGGGTCTACACCCTACAGATTGGTTTATGGAAAAGCTTGCCACTTACCAGTTGAATTGGAGCACAGAGCTTACTGGGCCTTTAAGCAACTCAACTTCGATCCTCACCTTAGGGGCCACAAGAGGAAGTTTCAACTAAATGAATTAGACGAATGGCGAACTTTGGCATATGAAACCTCAGTGCGATACAAGGAGAAAACGAAGGAGTATCATGATCGCCACATTAAACGAGCTAAATATTTTCAAAAAGGGGATCAAGCTTTATTGTTCAATGCTAGATTGAGATTATTCCCAGGGAAATTGAAATCAAGATGGCATGGGCCATACACTATCACACAAGTTTTCCCTCATGGTGCCATCGAAATAACTAACCCTCAGGATGGAACATTCAAGGTCAATGGTCACCGTCTCAAGCATTACTTTCCAGGTCACAACATTCCGTCAAGAAATGGAGGTAATTCTCCACTCTTTGTCCCACCCTGATTCGAGGTAAGAAGAGTCGAGCTAACGACTTTAAACAAGCGCTCCTTGGGAGGCAACCCAAGCTCTTAAATTTGTTGCATTTCTTCTTTTTTGTTGTTTGTTTGCTTAGTGTGTTCTTTTTCCGTATTTTTGGTGTGTTAGTTTTCAAGTTGCTTTTCTTGTTGTGGTGGTTTTGTTCATCATTTTTGTCCAATTCTCTTTGCATGATCTTGTGTTTCCTTGAGTGATTTGTATATTAGATGCCATGAAAATCATGTTTTGAGTCTTTCCATGCTTTATTTGTCATTGTTTTAAACGTTTTTGAGGGTTTGGAAGAGGTTAAGTTGAGAAAAATTCAGATTTTGGCCGTTTTTGGCCCGTGAATGCGCCCTTGAGAAATTCAGGGGAAGCTCACGGGTGAGCTCACCCTTGAGCCATCCAGGGATTTCTCACGGGTGGGCTCACGGCCGTGAGCCCACCCGTGAGGCTTCACGGGTTGGGGCTTTAAAGGGCCCCTTTTCAAGCTTCTTTGGACTATTCTTCTTCTCCAACCTTTCTCTCATTTCCCCCTCCATTCTCCACCGATTTTCCTCATTTTTTTTGCTCTAAATTCCTCTCCTCCTCCCCTCATCTCATTTACTGAAGAAATTTTAAAGAAAAAACACTCCTTTGGCCGGATTTTGCAAAGGGATTGCTCCACATATTCTAGGGTTAGGTAAAGGCTCCTTCACTCAAGGGTTTGATTTCTTTTGGGTTTGTGGGGCATTTAAAGCTTGGATCTTGCTCTCCTTTATTGCAAGAGTATCTTAAGTATGATTTGGTATGATTGTAAAAATTTTTGGCTACTTTTTCAAGAAAAACTATTGCAAAATTTTCTCGGATTTACTGTAGCACTGAGCATTTTCCATGAAATCTTCATTATCTTGCTATTGCTTTTCTTGTAATTAGTTGAATTGATGATCCTTTGGTTTTGTAGGATGCCGGTAAAGAAAGTATTACACAAGAGAGCCCGAAATCACTGTACTCCACCCCGCGACGAAGCAAAGTTTAAAAATGAATATCACGAATCTCGTTTCGCGCTTCTTTCACAAAAGGGCTTCGGCATCATTTGAAGGATAGTTTGGGATGTGCTCAAGCCCTAGGCCCCAGGACACTGCCACCATTTTGTTTTTGTTCTTTGCTTTGAGCTTGCTTGTTTTCTTTTTCTTTTGCTGTTTGTTGTACTTTTAAGTTAGTCAGGGCCCCTGCTCTGCTAAACTTTATGTTGGTTGTTTGTGAACTATTTTTGGACGCGCTCTTCCTTTATTATTTTTGCCTCTGGAGTTGTGATCAGCTTTTGTTGTGATTTCAGGATGATGATCCAGCTGTTCCACACTCCAGGCCCTCACCACATAGTTTACCTCAAGTCCACACGCACATGTCTTACACTTCATCGACGGATTGGGGAAGTTTCTTACTCCATCTTTAAATTTTTGTTCTGTATTTATTTCCCACCCTGTGCAGCTGACTTATGTATATTGGGGACAATGTACAGCTTTAGGTGTGGGGATGGAGTATTTTATTTTAATGCATGCTTGATTCACCTATGATAGCTATGATTTCATTGTTAAGGACTTCCTAGTTTGGTAGAATGATAGTAGTGAGTTGTACTTTACATGTACTTGAATGTAGTTCTGTTTCATCTTTAGTGTACATTGATACCTGCTCACTCTAACTTCCACTTTTGACACTCTAACTCATCTTATTGATTTTGTGTTAGGATGTCAAATTTCTCTTTCAATAGTCCTTTAAAAAATTTTGAGTCCCCTATTTTTGCTTTAACCCTAAGTAAGGTTTTTAAGTGAGGTTTTTAGCAGGTGGTTGATCAGGCGTCCTGAGTTAGGTTGTATATAAAAAAAAAAAAAAAGTGAAAAATTGAGTCTATGTCAGTATTCCTCTGCTTCTAAAAGCATGAATGCGTATATGTAGATATGTAATCAAGTAAGTCAGGTGGCTCTTGTGCCTGGCCAGCATGTGCATCCTACTGAAAGATTTTTGTGCAGTCTACGTTAGGCAGACTCCGTAAAAAAAAAAAAAAAAAAAACTTTTGTGAGCTTTGGGCGCTTGAAACCTGCCTTGTCTTCACTTGATGTTAAAGTTTATTTTTGGGACCAAAAGATTTTTAACTGACTATTGAGAGAATTTTTCTTTGGCACTCCTAGCACTAATTTCAATTTGAGTGAGGTGAACAAACATCCTGGGTAATCCGGGGTGTGGAGGTCAAGGTGGGAGTCAGCACACACACACACGAACACTTTGGATGAAACAGAGCTAATATTACTTGACTATACATTGAACAACTCACTTCTTGATTTCTGTCCATTTGTGCTTGTGGAGTCCTGTACGGTTGAGCTTGAGGTCGTATATTTAGCCGTTTATCGTCTTGCCCCTGTTCTTCATGTTTGTTTGCTTGGGGACAAGCAAACGCTTAGGTGTGGGGATGTTTGATAAACGTCTAAATATACATATTTTATACGTATTCATTTGTATTATTTTATTATCTTTTTGATGAGTCAATGCCCTTTTTATAGTCTAAATCTCTTTATTTTGTGTTGCAGACCCTAAATGAGCTCAAGAACGTATTTAGGAAGAATTCGACACCAAATACGACGTTTTTGGGCTTCTTCACTGTAGCAGAGTAGTGTAGCACCCGAGGTGAAATTTCCTGCAAAACGTTCTGGATGCCTCACGGGCAACCTCACGGCCGTGAGGCAGCCAGTGAGGAGTCGTGACTTTCACCCTTTTTAAAGGTTTCTAGGGCATGAAAGAGGGGGCTGGCCTCTTCTTGGAGCTCCACACCCCTACTTCCGAATCTGACCAAGAAGGAGAGCTTGGAGGGCATTTCCATGGAGGAATCGGCGAGGAGAGCGCGATCTTGAGCGGGATCTACCTCTAGGGCTTCCAATTTGGAGGTTGAAGACGACGGGAAGCCACCACTTCGATTGGCGTCTTTGGAAGCTTCTTCGACTCTTATCTTTGGAGGGAGGTCTTTTATGCTTAGTTTAGTAGTTTTTATGCTTTCATTCATGTATTTTGAGACTATGGGCAACTAAAACCCCAAGGTCACCGGATGTGGGTGAACCTTGGGGTGAACTTGTGATGTTTGGATGTTTTGGTTTAATTCATGCTTGTTAGCTTGTTTGTGATTCATGTTTGGTGTTTTTGAATGCTTGGGTATGCATGAGAACTCTGTGTATCCATACTTAGCAAATACTAGGTTGCATGACCATTGCCCTAGTATTAGACTCACCAAGCTTGGAAGGGAAATACGTACAAATACGCCGTGACAATCGGGTATTTGTACCCCTCCAATTCTAGGGTTAATTACTCATGTGTGATTCAACCTTAGTTTGAGAAAACCACCTTGCCCTTTGCAATCGTAGAAGGAATTGTACGGGTAGAGCCCGTATTTAATACTCGTACCGGATTAGGGGTCAATTGCTGTGACCATCGGGTTGACCTAATCTAGGGTTTTCTCGGTCCATCAAGCCACTTGCATGTTAATCCAGTATCCTTCGCACTTTAGTAGCCCCGAGGGGATCCTCATCCATGACCATCTTCTCACCCTGATTTCCTCCCGTTTATCGCCCTTTGTATTTAGCAGTTTAATTGCTTTTGTTTTACTTCTTTACTTTCTCGTTCCAAATCTCAAGTTTGATCGGCTAGACAACATTGCAAAAAGGAAGTAAGGATAGATTCTCGGGCCCTTGGGAATACGACCCACTCGTGTTTGCACGAGTGGTTTATTACTTGACGACCCCGTGCGCTTGCGGGATCACCACTAGGTAATAAAAAGGTTCGTCGTGCTAATGACGTTAAGCAAGCGCTTCTTGGGAGGCAACCCAAGTTTTAAATTCTTCGTGTTTCAATTTTTTTTTCGTGCTCGTGTTGTTTGTTGTGTTTGTGATTTTCGTTTTCGTATTTGTGTTGTGTTTTTGACTCCATGCTTGTCTTAAATTCTTAGTGTTCGTTCATTTATTCGGTGTAGTTCAAGTGTGTTTAATTGTATATTTCGGCGTTAAGATGTTGTATATCCGTTTTTTCTTGAAGTTGCAGGGGAGACCATGCCGATATTCTGAATTTTCGGGACCTTACGGGCGTCTAAACGCCCACAAATGGCATGGTCTAACACTTTGGAAGCCTCGTGGGCTCCTTCGCGCCTGTGAGAAAGGCCACGAGAGCCCCAGCCTCGCGGCTGGGAGCCTTGCGGGGGCCGCCGCGAGGCTGCCAGCCTCTCGGGCCGCAAGGGGGCAGAACCCCTTGCGGGCAGCCTTGCGCCCGCAAGGCTGCCGGCAAGGCAGCCCTGCAGGCTGCTTACGGGAGCCCATGCGGCCGCAAGCCAGCCCGCAAGGCTGCCTGTCCTGCGGGCTGGGACGCTTGCGGGCGCCCATGCGCCCGCATGGGCACCCGCAAGCCTGGGTAGCCACTCCCATCTATCCCCTCTTGTTTCTCTTCTTCTCCCCTTTCTCCCTCTCGATTTCCCTTCTTTTCTTCTTGGTTTTTTCGCCGTTTTTCTTCGTTTTTCCTCCTCTAATCCCCTCTCCTACCTCTAGCAACTTCAATTTTGTAATTTTTTCTAACTTTCACCGTCTTTTTCGCCGAATTTCATGGACTTGGACTTTGAAGCCCTAACTTAAGGTTTGCTCCAAACTTCATTTTTCTTCTTGATTCTTCATGCTTATGAGATGCAAACTTAATGGTTGAATGAATGGATGTGGATTTTGTGAATTTTATGAGCTTTGAGGTATGTTTGTAAAATTTTTAAAGCACCAAATACAAGGGGAACTCTTGCAAAATGTTTTTGGGGCATCTAATTTTCTTTGGTTTAATGACATAATGAGAGCCCCAAAGCCCTTGTTTTCATTTTGTTCAGATTAATCTTGTATTTTGTGTTTATAGACATGCCGAACAAGAGCCTTAGTGCCCACCGCATCCATGACACCGACAAGGCGTACAGACGAATAGCTTTTTCATTGTCTTAAAGACTTGCGTGGATTTTCGTTTTCGTGTTTTTGTTTCGTTTGTTTCTTTTAGTGAATTCTCCCTCTTTTATTTAAATTTTGTGATGTGATGAGCCCTATTATCCTTGCAGGGATTTTAGGGCATGATATGCACCCCCATCATCCTCCTTGAGGCCGGCTACAACCCATAGTACCGGCCACACCCCGAGTTCAAGTTATGACACTAGTCTTAGTAACATCTTGACATGTAGACTAGACCATTAGACATGATATATGCTGTAGATAGAAATAAGCCAAAAGACAACATTCCGCTGCTCTCGTTGGCAGAGTAGCTCAGGCTACAGGCTCCTAACCAGAGTGCACCTTAAGCCAATGGCTAATGAAGCATGAATGCGTTTATATAGATATGTAATAAATCGAGTAGATGGGTGTTCTGGTGCCTAAACAGCATGTGCACCCAGTCGAAAGATAATGTACAGTATACGTTAGTCTATTTAAAAAAAAAATGAAAATCCCATTGATCTCCAGGATTGTCAACAACAATTAAAATGAGGCTAGAGTTGAATATAGGAATCAAAAGGATCTTAGGTAACCATTGAGGGTGTTCTTAGCAATTCTAACACCGGTAATCATTATGTGTGGTGTGAATGGACCCCTAGACTGATCTAGGGTAAAGAGGGTGAGATAGGAGGTTCACACACTCACGGGAACACTATAGATGGAACATGACTATCTTTATTTGGTTTCTTTTAATACAACTCATTGTCTTGAATTTTTTTCGCTCTATGCATGTGAGATTCTCTACACTCTGAGCTTGAGGTTTTACATTTAGCCACTTATCATCTTTCCCTTGTTCTTTATGTTTTTGTTTGCTTGAGGACAAGCAAACGCTTAGGTGTGGGGATGTTATGATAAGTGTCTAAATGTACGTATTTATATGTTTTATTCCAGTACTATTTTGCATGTATTCTGATGAGTTGATGCCCGTTTCGCGTTTAAATTGGTTTTATTTGTCTTACAGGCCTTGAAGAAGCCAAAATGATCTCAAGAACGTATTTGGGAAGAAATCCGTATCAAATACGACATTTTTGAGCTTCCATCACTGTAGCAGTACTGTAGAAGGATTACTGTAGCCGTTACTATAGCAGGCACTGTAGCACAGAACGGGATTTCTGGAAAAAGGCTGGGAGCCTTGCGGGCAAGCATGCGCCCGCAAGGCCGCCCGTATGGATGCCCGAAAAAAGGTTTTAAAAGCCAAAATTAGAGCATTTCAAAAGGAGCTGGAACTCCATCTTCTTCTCCTCTTCTTTTGCCGCCGCCCCACCTTTGCCGGCGGCGTTTTCCGGCAATCCACCACGTCATTCTTCACCAAGAGGGAGGCAAACATCGGAGGAGGAAATAGGGGGAAGATCTAGAGCTTCAAAGCATCGTTTGAGAAGAAATCTCGGCGACTCCAGCGATCTTCATCCATCCAAGGCGATCCAAAGCTTGAGGGAGTTTTTATTACTTCTCTTTATGTTTATTTGTTCCTTGGAATTGTATGAGTGTTCCTCTTTCATGAGGAACTAACTTGTATGTGATTTGGGCATGATGAACTGACACACCCTTGCGTGTGTACTCCGCAAGTGCACGGGTATCGAAGTAATAAAGTACCCAAATGGGTGGGTAGTCGATGCCACAGGGAGTAAACGTATGAACAATCACACCTTGCTAAGTAGCCAAAGATAAATCGATTGATGTTGAAAAGAAAATAGAACAAGAAAGAAATAGAAATAAAGTCCTGAAAATGAAAGCTAGGGCGTAGAGTAAGATCAATATGAAGATGGGGTACTCGGATAATGCTCCCCCTAGAATCCTAGTTTCTAGTGCAAGACTTAAGCTGCTCTTCTTGCAATGAAAATCAATGAGTCATGGAAATCCAAGGATACAGGGTCCCAAACCTAAGGTCAACCCTGACTAGTACCCTACGAGGTCCCGGCGGAGAGAAAGACTCTCGACGCCTCACACCACGTATGACTGCGAAGAGCTCATGGGAAATCCAATTGATAAACCCTATTCCGAAATATGGACCAACCCCTTTGGTCCAGGCGGAGGATCCCTAATCACAAATAAGTCCCGCCGGAAATACTTCTCTCTCAACGCCTAACTCTCTTTGAGATTGAAGTTATCTCGTGGAATGAGAAGGTAGGGTAAATCACACCGGAAGGGAAAGAGAACGCGTTGCTACCTCTCAACTCACCCTCTCAACCCTCTTCAATCCCGATTGATCTAATCCTAATGGTGATGGTCACTCGTCAATAGGATGATTAAATATAATCCTCAACCCTAGTGTCACTCTAAGGGAGAATTCAAGAAACATACAAGATTGAAACTCAAATTAAAACACAAATTGAAGAACAGCAATAAAGTCATAGAAACATAGAACTTCTAGAGTTTACATGTCCAAGTACCCACTAGGGTTTTTAGCTCTCCATGGAGCAATACAAAATCATGAAAGAAATGGAATTTAAGTACAAACAATCTATAAATAAAACCCCCTTTAGCTCCGTGCCGATAGTCTATGAGGGCTTCTCCTTCTTCTCCAAAGAGTTCCTTCCTCCAAGCCTAGGGCACACCTCGTCGAATCGAGTCGTCGAAGGCTCCCCCAATAGCTCTCCTTGGAAGGGATTGATGTTGAAAACGATGACGAAGCACCCCCAAAGTGTAGCAGGAACCTACTGAACCCTAGCCGTCACTCCCTCTCAAGTTTGGAAGAAGATCCTAAAATAACGCTTGAGAACGGCTTTATAATTGGCCATCTCAAGGATCCACAGGGCGTGTGGATGAGCCACACGGCCGTGTGGAAATTCTACACGCCCATGTGGAATTTCTGCTCTGTGGAAAACTTCATATTAGTCCCCGATTTTGCCCGTTTCTTCTCTTGAGGTCACACGGACGGACACACGCCCATGTGAAAGGTCATGTGGCATTTCTTGATGATGATAAAACCTTGGAGAGCTTTTGAAATCTTCGAACAAATCGGAACAAGCGGGCATGACTGCCTTCGTGTCCTTCCACAAGAATTGTCTTGAGGTCTTTAGAAGTTGGCACATACCCCTCGTTTGAACCCGATTTGTGTCTTGAACTTCGTATTTGCACAAAAGAGCTCCACTTGGCACCATTATGACCAAATCTTGCCTTTGTTCACGTATAATGTCTTCACAACCCTAAATGCATGAAAGAACACCAAAGCACACGAAATTAGCGATAAAACCTGAGAAATGTGATGCTCATGCGTGGAAAACATTTCCAAAAATATATACATGCAAGCACTTATCATGAACCCTAGGGTAGGTTTGTTGTAATTAAGGATGATAATCATTTGTGATTTAGTGTTCGATGTTGAATTTCTTGTATAAGAATTTCTATGGTTTGTGATTCTCTATATGTGTGCTTTACTGTCTTGGACCGCATGAGAACTCTGCTCTTCAATTTCTAGGTTGTACTTGGAGCGTGACCATCGCCCTTGTACTAGACTCATATACAGTGAAAGGGATTCATGTACCAATACGCCGAGGGATTCGGGTATTAGGTACCCCTCTGAATGTTAGGCTTAGACCCAGAAGAGTGTCTACTCCTGATAAGGTATTCCCTGAGTGCATTGCAATCGTAGGAGGAATTGACCGGAAGGGATTCCGGTCAATACTTGTATGGGATTAAGGCTAATCACCAAGGGATTCGGGATTAGCTTAATTTAGTAATCTCTCAGTCCAAACCACCATCACAACACATCATCCTTAATTAGCGCCTTAAGGATAACCCTGGGGGGATTCCCTGTCCAAATCACGCCTTCTCCTGTTCGTCCGTCCCTTGTATGCTTATTTGGCGCGTAGTGGTAGCTTTATCCTTTTATTTATAGATTTTAGTATTTGTACTATTCACTCATATTGTTAGGCTAGGAAATAGATGAAGGGGAAGTAATAGTAGCTCCTTGGCCCCGTGTAATACGACCCCTGTGTCACACACAGGGTATTACTTGACGACCCCGTACACTTGCGGGACGCTCATCAAATACCTAGGTTGGATTAAGTGGTAACCTTCGTGACCCTCTTTGTAGCTAACCCATTTTTAGCGGTACGCACTTTGATGTGTTAAGCTTCTCCCTAATGAATTATTTGAGGGCTTCTGTTTCTCTTGAAAATTGGCAAATCAGAAAATATGTTGTGGTTTCTAAGGGAATTTTGTATAGAAATAAGAATGACAACGCTCCTCTTCTTGAATAGCAAATTAACTTAGGGTACGGGCTCCTAAAAAGAGTGTTCTCTAAGCCAAAGGCTAGGAAAACATGAGCATGTTCATGTGAGCCTGTAATCTTCCAAGTAAGTTGGGTCCTCTTGGTGCCTTATCAGCATAGTTATCCTTCTAAAAAGCCGATTACAGGTCATGTTAGTCAAAAAAAAAAAAAAAAAAAAAAAAAAGCCAACTCGTACATAGAAGAAACAGAGGTACCTTGGGAATTCATTAGGGGGTTCCCTACCGTTTCAAGGTCTGTTATCGCTAGAAATGGTGTGATGTGTTTTAAGAAGTAGTCCTCGGGGTATCGTTTTCTTTTATCTAGGTTACAAGTGTCAAGGTGAAGAAGGTTGCACACACACAGCATCATCGTGCCGAACGAATGGTTCAAAATTTTGTTATTGGTTGTAGCTCAGCGTTTAGAGTCCTACATGTGCTATTGTGTGCTTATACTTGAGCCGGAGGTTGTGTATTTAGCCACTTATCAATTCCTCCTGTTGTCCATGTTTGTTTGCTTGGGGACAAGCAAACCCTTAAGTGGGGGGTGATTTGTTAAGTGTTTAAATACACCGTTTTGTAATGGTGAACTACTTATACTTTCATGCATTAATTGAATAAAACAGTTGCCCTTTGATGTGCTTTTCTTGTTTTTCTTAATTCAGGGCATCCACGGACTAGTTGCGTTGTGAGGAGCGTTTACAACTAGAAAATCGAGGCCAAGGAGCGAAGAAACGAAGGATAAACGAGCTCCGGAGGGCACCCAAGCGTTCCTACACAACCCAAGCCCTTTTAGGGCCTGTGTGCGGGCTGTACACAGGCCACACAACCCTGGCAGAAGGGTGTGTGGCCTGGTGTGCGGCCACATGTGCGGCCGAACACAGGCCGCACACTGGTCGGGGTATTTAAGCCCGACTAGGGTTTTTCAAGGGGGATTTTTGCCACTGACGTCTCCAAACACCCCTACGCTCAAAACTTCATCAAAGGAGGTCGTTTTGGAGTGGAATCAAGGGGGAGAAGACAGTGGGACTTGAGGATCATCATCCTAGAGCTTGCCGACGCGGATTTGGCAAGTATCTTCATCAACCCTAGTCGACACGGTCAAGAGGGAGTTTTGGGTTTTCTTGTTGATGTATTCTTATTTGTGCAAACTTTCCTTGTTATTCATGTCGAACTAAACCTCCCAAGGCCGCCGGGCAACCGGTGAACCTTGGGAGGAATACTTGTATTGGATGCTATGCTTTTAATTCAATGAATGGATGATGTGTAATTTGGTTTCATACCTTGTGTGCTTAATTGTAGTGATTTGCATGAGAACTCTGCATTTCATTTTATCGAATGTGCTTGGTTGTGCGATGTGCGCTCTTGCATTAGATCCACATAGTATGAAGAGGGATTCATTGTACCAGTACACCGGAGGTTCCGGGTGCCGGTAGCCTCCCGTAGGTTGTAGAGTTCATCTTAGCGAAGTTTCTTATAGATAACTCCAACCAAGGCTCCTTAATCCCAATGACATCGTGTGAGTATCCTTTGGATAAAGGAACTTGTACTGGATTAGGGCTACACTACGGAGGTTCCGGGGTAGTCGACTTCCGAGCCTAGACGGACCAAAACAATACTCCATGCATGCATTACCTGTTTTTATAGCATCCTTGCTTGTATTTCTCCCGGGGGAATCCTCGCCCGGAACCTTGTCTTCTCTATTTGATTTCTCGTCGTTGTGCACAACTTGGCATTGATTAAAGTTTCTATAATTAGTTTAAAATTCATTTCATTACGACCACCTCTGTTTTGACTCGGATAAACAATTGTCGAAGAGGAAGTAATAGTGGATCTCGGGACCCTAGGGAATACGACCCTCTTGTGCCCGTACAAGAGGTATTACTTGATGACCCGTGCACTTGCGGCCGGGGAGCTGTGTGGCCGCTTTTTAGCGACGCGCGCGGCGACCATCATATCCAAATGGGCATCTATCATCTATCACGCTTCTTGCAGATTTGCTCGACCTTCAAGATCAATGGTTTATGAGATGATGTAGCCAAGTTGAGGTTGTTCCCTTTCAGTCTTCGAGGGCCAGCCTACAGATGGTTCCAGTGCTTAACACGAGGCTCCGTTAAGGCCTGGGAGGATATGGTAGACAAATTCTTTGGGAGCTACTTTCCCCCTAGTAAGGCCGCCTGACTACGATAAGAGATTTCAGCATTCAGTCAAAGGGATTCGGAAACACTGTTTGAGATGCATGAGCGTTTCAAGGATTTGTTGAGGAGATTCCCGCATCACGGGTATCAGTCAAGGATGAGGATCCAAATTTTTTACAATGGTTTGAACTACCAGACTAGACAACTTATTAATGCAGCAGCAGGGGGTTCTCTCAGTAATAAGTACCCTGAAGAGGCTGAAAAATTGATAGAAGACATGGCGAGGAATGAGTCTCACTGGGGTTCAAGAACCAAGGTGTCACGAGCGGCTGGTGTTCATAAGGTGAGTGCCCATCTTGCACTCGAGACCAAGATGGACTGATAAGTGCTTGCATGTACATATAATTTGAGATGTTTTTCCCTGCATGAGCATCACATTTTTCAGGTTATATTTCTCATTTCGTGTGTTTCTGTGTTCTTTCTTGCAATTAGGGTTGTGAAAAAGGTTTACGCGAAGAAAAGCAAGATTAGGTCATAATGGTGCTATGTGGAGCTCTTTTGTGCAAATACGAAGTTCAAGACACAAATCGGGTTCAAACGAGGGGGTATGTGCCAACTTCTAAAGGCTTCAAGACAATTCTTGTAGAAGGACACGAAGGCAGTCATGCTCGCTCGTTCCGATTGGTTCAAAGATTTCAAAAGCTCTCCAAGGTTTCCCATCATCAAGAAATGCCACTTGACCTTTCACATGGGCGTGTGTCCGTCCATGTGACCTCAGGAGAAGAAACGGGCGAAATCGAGGATTAGTATGAAGATTTCACAAGGCAGAAAATCGACATGGGCGTGTGGAATTTCCACACGGCCGTGTGGAATTTCCACACGGCCGTGTGGACTATCCACACGCCCGTGTGGATCCTCGAGATGGCCAATTATAAAGCCGTTCTGAAGCGTTATCCGGAGATCTATCTTCTAACTTTGGAAGGAGGCGACGGCTAGGGTTCAGGAGGTTCTTGCTACACTTTGGGGGCGCTTCTTCACCGGTTTCATCATCATTCCCTTCCAAGGAGAGCCATTGGGGGAGCCTTCGACGACTCGATTCGGCGAGGTGGGTCTTAGGCTTGGAGGAAGGGACTCTTTGAAGAAGAAGGAGAAGTTCCTATAGTCTATCAACACGAAGCCTAAGGGGGTTTTCTTTATGGATTTCTTGCACTTATCTTCATTTATTTTGATGAACTTGTATTGCTCCATGGAGAGCTAAACCCCTAGTGGGTACTTGGACTTGTAAACCCTAGATTTCCTATGTTTCATTGACTTAAATGCTTTTATTCAATTTGAGTTTGAATTTGAGTTTCAATCTTGTTTGCTTAATTGTTTCTCCCTTAGAGTGACACTAGGGTTGAGGGCTAATCCAATCATCCTTTTGACGAGTGACCATCACCATTAGGATTAGATTAATCAAGATTGGAGGGGGTTGAGAGGGTGAGTTGAGAGGTAGCGACACGTCCCCTTTCCCCTCCGGTGTGGTTCTCCCTACCTTCTTATTCCAAGTATTACCTTCGATCTCAAAGAGAGTTAGGCGTTGAGAGAGGCCTTTCCGCCGGGACTTATTTGTGATTAGGGATCTTTCGCCTGGACCAAAGGGATTGATCTATAGTTGGGAATAGGGTTTACCACTTGGAATCCCTAGAGCATAGCGCAGTCATACGTGGTGTGAGGCGTCGAGAGTCTTCTCTCCGCCGGGATCTCGTAGGGGACTAGTCAAGGTTGACCTTAGATTTGGGACCTTGTATCTCTGGATTCCACGACTCTTGAAATCTCTATTGAATAAGAGTACTTGAAGTCTTGCACGTGAAACAAGGATTCTAGGGGGAGCATTGTCCGAGTACCCCATCTTCTTATTGATCTATTTCTCCGACCTAGCTTTCATTTTCAGCACTTTATTTCTAGTACTTTCTGATTTTATTTTCTTTCAACAACAATTGGTTTATCTTTGATTACTTAACAAAGTGTGATTGTTCTTACGTCTACTCCCTGTGGATTCGACTACCCACCCGTTTGGGTACTTTATTACTTCGACACCCGTGCACTTGCGGAGTACACACGCAAGGGTGTGTGAAGTTTTTGGCGCCGTTGCCGGGGAGTTAGGCGTTTTAGGAATTTTTACACTTTGTTTCGCTAGTCATTTTTCGTACATTCTATCTCACATTTCTTTTACTTCCATCGTTCTGACTTCACTTTCTCTTCTTGATTTCAGCCCCAGGTTATGACCCGTGGACATCCTTCGACATTAGTGGAAGGTGATCCGGAGATAGAGAGGAGATTGCACAGACGGGGGGAAGACAACCTGACTTGGAACAGTTTGATCGAGGCTGAGATAGAAGTTGAAGAGTCCGTGACCATGGCTGAACAGAATGAGCAACGGCGGACCCTTTCGATTTTGCTCGGCCGTCTATTCGTGGTACACAATCAAGCATAGTCAGGCCACCAATTTCAGCTCATAACTTTGAGCTTAAGCCGGGGTTTATTCAGATGGTCCAACAGTCCGCACGGTTTAATGGGTTAGCGAGATGAAGACCCAAACAATCATATAGAAAATTTCTTGGAAGTGTGCGACATGTTGAAGATCAATGGAGTTACGGACGACGCCTTCAGATTGAGAGCCTTCCCATTTTCCTTGAAGGGGAAAGCAAAACAATGGTTGCAATCTTTACCTAGAGCATCAATTACCACTTGGGAAGAAATGGTTGAGGCCTTCCTTGCCCGATATTTCCCTCCTGGGAAATCTGCCAAGCTGAGAAATGAAATTTCTTCCTTCATGCAGTCGGAATTGGAGTCTCTTTTCGAGACATGGGAAAGGTTCAAGGACCTTCTGCGCAAATGTCCTCAACATGGGTTCCCCGAGTGGATGGTCATCCACACCTTCTACAATGGATTGAACCCAAGCACAAGACAGCTACTTGATGCCGCAGCAGGAGGTACCTTAGGAAGCAAGACCCCCGAAGCTGCCCGCCAACTGATAGAAGAAATGGCTATGAATAGCTATCAGTGGAATGCTCGAGACAAGAGGAAAGTGGCGGGTATTCATGAAGTTGATGCAGTGACATCTCTAGCAGCTCAAGTTGAAGCATTGAGCAAGAAGTTGGACACTTTGGCAGGCCCATCTAGAATAGCTGCAGTGATGAATTGTGATAGTTGTGGAGGAGGGCATGTTTCTGCTGATTGCCCTATTTCTATGGTCGGAACAGCACCTGTTGAACAGGTTGATTTCGTGGGGAATGCTGGACGAGGTCAAGGAAACCCCTATAGCAACACCTACAATCCGGGGTGGCGAAACCACCCGAACTTTGCATGGAGCAATCAAGGGCAACAAAGGCCCTCTGCACCCCCCGGATTTCAGCAACCCCAACAACCAAACATGGAGGGCCGAGTTTCAGGGCTTGAGAACCGAATGACAGACTTGGAAAAGGCGTTGACCAAGTTCATTCAGTCCTCAGACACGCGCTTTCAAGGCGTGGAGAGTACACTTCGCAATCACACCGCTTCCCTACATAACTTGGAAAATCAGGTGGGGCAGATTGCGAAATCGTTATTTGAACGACCACAAGGAAGTCTCCCGGGAAATACAGAGACCAACCCAAGAGAGCAGCTGAAAGCAATCACTCTTAGGAGTGGTCGTGAGGTTGAGGGTAGACTTCCCACTGAAGAGGTTGTTCAAATTCCTTCTAAGGAGACAGACAAGGAAAAGGGTAAGGAAAAGGAGGTAGCACCTGCACCATACAAACCAAGGATTCCTTACCCTTCAAGGCTGAAGAATGATCAAAATGATGAGCAGTACAAGAAGTTTTTGGGCCTTTTCAAGCAGCTGCACATTAATATCCCTTTTGTGGAGGCTTTGTCTCAAATGCCTCGATATGCAAAATTTTTGAAGGACCTCTTAACCAACAAGAGGAAATTGGAAGAGGGTGCAGCAGTGATGTTGGATGCATCTTGTTCAGCTGTGTTGCAGAAAAATCTACCTAACAAGATGAAAGACCCTGGAAGCTTCATCATCCCATGTAACATTGGGAATTTGGGTGAAGAGAAGGCATTGGCAGATTCAGGAGCCAGTATCAATGTCATGCCTTACTCCTTCTTCAAAAAGCTGGGGACTGGGAGAGCCAAGGCCCACTCGGATGACCTTACAACTAGTCGACCGTTCCATTCGTCACCCGAGAGGCATCATTGAAGATATTTTGGTAAAAGTGGATAAGTATATATTTCCTGCAGATTTCGTGGTACTTGGATGTAGATGAGAATGTCGACGTGCCGCGATACTTGGAAGACCCTTTCTGCGTACTTCCAAAGCTCTTATAGACATGGATAGCGGGGAGATGACATTGAGGATAGGAGATGAGAAGCTGACCTATCGCCTTGCTGAGGCCATGAGACACTCTCTCAACTTTGATGATACTTTGTATTTTCTTGACACTACTGATGCTTTGATTGATGATTATGTGCAGGAAATCTTTTGCCCGGATCCACTAGCTGATTTGTTGGATCAAGAGATAGATGATGATCATATTTCATTAGTTGACCTGGAAAACAAGGATACATCTATCACGGTGCACGGTCAACAAACTAATGAAAAAGCTAAAGAGGGTAAGACATCGCCGCAAGAAGCAAACGAATGAACTGCGGACGTTCCTTCAAAGTTTAAGGATGATACCCTTCCATCCCGGTAACAAATTCGATCACTCATCTTCTAAATTCCAGAACTTATGCTCTTCATGTTTCACATTTCCAAGCGGCGAAGTGCTTTCGACCCATGACCCCCCTTGAGTTTAGAGAGGCGGTACGTCAAGCTAGTGACGTAAAACAAGCGCTTATTGGGAGGCAACCCAATTTTTTTTTTTTTTTTTTTTTTTAGAACTCTTTGCTTGTGCTGTAGTTAGTTTTATTTCTGCATTTTTTTTTTTTTTTTTTGTTTAGTTTGTAGTGTGTGGATTTATTGCTGGTAGTGCATTTTTATGTGTTCATCGTTTATGGCAAGTTAGGTGGTATTCCCGTGAATTGTGCGAGATTTTAAATCGTAAACGTCTTAGTTTTCAACTTCGCGATCGTTCCATGTGTTTTCATTAATTTCTGCAGAGTTTGGACTATTTTTGAGTTGAAGAATGGAAGCACACGGCCATGTGGAAATTCCACATGGCCGTGTGGATGAAATTGTGAAGGAATTTTCTCATCCAGAGAATCCCCACGGCCGTGTGGAAATTCCACACGGCCATGTGGATTTATTTAGTACAAATCTTCACAATACAGAGAATCCCCACAGTTGTGTGGAAATTCCACACGGCCGTGTGGAATTTCGGGGAGTTTTATAAGGCCATACAGAGAATCCACACGGCCGTGTGGAAATTCCACACGGCCGTGTGGGGTAATAAAACATGAAAAGGGGCCTTTCTCTTTGTAACCCCCCAAGCAACCCTTCACCTTCAAACGCCTCCTCTTCAAAGGTCGTGACGGTTGCTCTTCTCCTTCCATTCTCGCGCTTATTTAAGGGATTTGTAGGCCTTACTCGTTACTACATTGTTAGAGCAGACTCATCTTCTCCGGTAAGCCTTCTTCCCCTCTTCTTGCCATGAAACCTTCATTAGTTGTTGTGGATGTTGAATCTTGTGTTTTTGCATGCTATTTTCGTGTTTAATACTTAGATTATTGCTTAAAACACTTGTGCTCAAATGTGTGGATGATTGTATTAAGTTGTGTGGATTCACCATGGCGCTTTGGCCATGGTCGAAGATCCACACGGCCGTGGGGAAATTCCACACGGCCGTGTGGATTATCGGGGTGCCCCCTCTGAATTCCAGAGGAGACACACGGCCGTGTGGAAATTCCACACGGCCGTGTGTATTAACTGTTCAAAGAAACAGTTAATACACACGGCCGCGTGGAATTTCCACACGGCCATGTGGAATCCTGGGAACCTATTTTAAGCTCTGAATTAACTTCCTTACCCTTCTTATGCACAGGAATGGCCCCAAGAACGAAGAAACTCGCTCATAAGCGCCCTCGTGAGGCCCGTGAGGTCCGGGAGTCCCGTGATCTCTCGCCCGCACCATTCGAGTTCGCCGTGCCCGAACATCAAGCACGGTTTGATCGACTTTCGAAGTTGAAGTTTGGCCAGACGCGCATTCCCGACTTGCAAGCTTTGGAGGCCATAGAACATGCGCGTGCAGCCGAGTTGGCGGATGAGGTCCGTGAGCTTATTGCTGTTGGCGGGTGGGAGCGACTGTTGTGCATCAAAGACCCAGCCACTCGCGATCTCACTTTCGAAGTCCTCGCGACATTCGAGTTTGATCGCGCCCACACCGACTACCACCGGCCGGACACGGTTCGATTCCGCATCTTTGGGCAATACCACGAAGCATGAGCCCCGACGGACTTTGCTTTGTCGCCCTCGGCCTATACGATCGAGACTTCATCCACACGGAGGAGTACGCGCAGCTGCCATTCGACTATCCTTTCCGTGTCACTCCAAGCCGGGTTTGCCGGATGCCGTGTGGAGATATACGATACGAGCCCGGGTTGACCAAGGCGTCTTTGCTCCTCCGCCCCGCCCACAGGTACATTCATGCCATCCCGAGCGGGTCTATTACTGGGCGGGGGAGACAAGACCGGCGTATTGGGGGCGGCCGGGACCTCCTCTATTTGTACTCTATGGTCCAAAGCCTGCCCCCGCACCCTGGGTTACGTGGTAGCAGATTTTCTGAGGCACCGGGGACGATGCGCGCGGATAGGAGTTCTTTTCTCCGGCCCCCTACATCACCCGACTCATCCGAGGAATGGGACCGATTGATGCTTTGTTCGGGGAGCTGACAAGGTTATTGTTCCCTCCCCACTTGGCCTTGATACCTTGCGTATGATGGGCATGGTGAAGAGGGCCGCTCCCGGCAGGTATGTACTTGCTGTTCCATTCCCAGATGAGTCCGAGGAGTCTGAGGACGAAGACGAAGACTCGGAGGAGACCTGGGCAGGGCCATCATCACAACCCGCACCCATGGAGGCGGAGGACACCCCAGCAGACGAGGAGGTGCCACCGGTGTCGGCACATGCATCTCCCCCGGCACGGGAGCGCATAGACAGACTTGAGGCTGCTGTGGGGACCCTCCGGACTGATCTCGCCGCCATGCGGGTGACTCGAGCAGCGAACCACACCGAGGTTCTCGCTCGCATGGCTGAGTACCACTCGGAGATGATGACGCGCATCACTTCTCTCCACCGGTTGATGGCGAGAGGTAGCGATTCCACTCCGCCGTCCACACCCCCGAGCACCCTACGCCTCCCCAAGCATCCCCAGCAGAAGACCAGCGGATGCCGACGCTTGATGCGTCTTTCATTCTTTCTTTTTATTCCCTTGTACTTTCTTTTGTGTTGAGTCTTTGTGTACTCGAAAAGGTTACACCTTCCGAGAGTTATCTTACTTGCTTTCTTTTCATGTTCTTTGTTGAGTTTGTGTTTGGCTTGTTTAATTTTTTGTACTCTTTTAATCGTAGCTTTTGTTGAAATCCACTTGAACCCCTTTTGTGATGTGCGAGATAGACTTGTCAACTTGGTTTTGAGAAATGGTCATAGGCACGGCCGTGTGGAATTTCCACACGGCCGTGTGAGCTTCACAACCCTACGCAACTCCACTTCCCACCTTCACACCTCCATTCAACTACCACACTCGGAGATCGGGGAGTGTTGTTTTTAATCCCCACGCCCTCATGTTTTATTTATATTCTGTTTTTGTATGCTTGCATGCGTACAATGAGGGCATTGTACATCTTAAGTGTGGGGGGAGTTCACGTTGCACACGTTCTCTATGTATGTATGCTCATCACTCATATGCTTATCTAGCCAATGATAGTTCACCTTAAAAGACAAGGATTGCGAGTCTTGAATTTAGGAGAATTTTAAACATCGTTTGTACTCATGCTCTAGTTTACTCGAAAAACTTAGAAATTTTTTGTCTCGATTGCATTACTTACACCTTTCTTGCTCTGTTAACCCCGATAACTCTAGTTCAGTGCCAAAAGGACATTAATTTTCTTTATTTTGAAAAAAAAAAAAAAAAAAAAAAAAAAAAAAAAAGAAGAAGAAAACAAAGGAAGAATGCCTTATTTGTTTACTTGTTTTCGGAGTGGAAAGAGCTACCACCTATGTTGTATGCAGCTACTCTCATAAGTCGGATACTAGCTATGCCCTAAGGAGAGAAAGAGCTATCTAATAGGTCAGTGTGAAAGCTAACACTCCCGGGTGGAAAGAGCTACCACCTCAAAGTGTGAAAGCCGCCCGGGAGGCATCTTGGGAAATGGCTACCTTCGAGGTTGTGTGCAGCTACTACCTACGTTTGTCCTTAAATAAGCCCTTTTCAATAAGAACTTTTAAGAGTAAATCTAGGGTTGGCATGAGTAAGCATACACACACACACGCAATCGAGATTCTATTTTCTTTGTGCTTCGTGTTTTTGCTAGAGCATCGGTTTTTATCTTTCTATGTTGCAAATTGTTCCTTTGTTTAAGAATACTCTCCTTACATACTTTTTGGTGAACTTAAGGCTAAGCACTTCTATCACTCTACTTGTGGATTTTATTGTATAAATTTTGCTTGAGGACAAGCAAAAGCTTAAGTGTGGGGGAGTTTGATAAGTGCTTGCATGTACATATAATTTGAGATGTTTTTCCCTCGCATGAGCATCACATTTTTAGGTTATATTTCTCATTTCGTGTGTTTCTGTGTTCTTTCGTGCAATTAGGGTTGTGAAAAAGGTTTACGCGAAGAAAAGCAAGATTAGGTCATAATGGTGCTATGTGGAGCTCTTTTGTGCAAATACGAAGTTCAAGACACAAATCGGGTTCAAACGAGGGGGTATGTGCCAACTTCTAAAGGCTTCAAGACAATTCTTGTAGAAGGACACGAAGGCAGTCATGCTCGCTCGTTCCGATTGGTTCAAAGATTTCAAAAGCTCTCCAAGGTTTCCCATCATCAAGAAATGCCACTTGACCTTTCACATGGGCGTGTGTCCGTCCATGTGACCTCAGGAGAAGAAACGAGCGAAATCGAGGATTAGTATGAAGATTTCACAAGGCAGAAAATCGACATGGGCGTGTGGAATTTCCACACGGCCGTGTGGAATTTCCACACGGCCGTGTGGACTATCCACACGCCCGTGTGGATCCTCGAGATGGCCAATTATAAAGCCGTTCTGAAGCGTTATCCGGAGATCTATCTTCTAACTTTGGAAGGAGGCGACGGCTAGGGTTCAGGAGGTTCTTGCTACACTTTGGGGGCGCTTCTTCACCGGTTTCATCATCATTCCCTTCCAAGGAGAGCCATTGGGGGAGCCTTCGACGACTCGATTCGGCGAGGTGGGCCTTAGGCTTGGAGGAAGGGACTCTTTGAAGAAGAAGGAGAAGTTCCCATAGTCTATCAACACGAAGCCTAAGGGGGTTTTCTTTATGGATTTCTTGCACTTATCTTCATTTATTTTGATGAACTTGTATTGCTCCATGGAGAGCTAAACCCCTAGTGGGTACTTGGACTTGTAAACCCTAGATTTCCTATGTTTCATTGACTTAAATGCCTTTATTCAATTTGAGTTTGAATTTGAGTTTCAATCTTGTTTGCTTAATTGTTTCTCCCTTAGAGTGACACTAGGGTTGAGGGCTAATCCAATCATCCTTTTGACGAGTGACCATCACCATTAGGATTAGATTAATCAAGATTGGAGGGGGTTGAGAAGGTGAGTTGAGAGGTAGCGACACGTCCCCTTTCCCCTCCGGTGTGGTTCTCCCTACCTTCTTATTCCAAGTATTACCTTCGATCTCAAAGAGAGTTAGGCGTTGAGAGAGGCCTTTCCGCCGGGACTTATTTGTGATTAGGGATCTTTCGCCTAGACCAAAGGGATTGATCTATAGTTGGGAATAGGGTTTACCACTTGGAATCCCTAGAGCATAGCGCAGTCATACGTGGTGTGAGGCGTCGAGAGTCTTCTCTCCGCCGGGACCTCGTAGGGGACTAGTCAAGGTTGACCTTAGATTTGGGACCTTGTATCTCTGGATTCCACGACTCTTGAAATCTCTATTGAATAAGAGTACTTGAAGTCTTGCACGTGAAACAAGGATTCTAGGGGGAGCATTGTCCGAGTACCCCATCTTCTTATTGATCTATTTCTCCGACCTAGCTTTCATTTTCAGCACTTTATTTCTACTACTTTCTGATTTTATTTTCTTTCAACAACAATTGGTTTATCTTTGATTACTTAACAAAGTGTGATTGTTCTTACGTCTACTCCCTGTGGATTCGACTACCCACCCGTTTGGGTACTTTATTACTTCGACACCCGTGCACTTGCGGAGTACACACGCAAGGGTGTGTCATGGACACTCTGACATGAAGATTTGACCTATTAATGGCTGAAAGGGCGAGTTCCAGTACCGCGCCCATCCAGTCCTGCGAGGTTTGTATAGGTGGACATTCGGCCACCCTTTGTCCTATTGCAGTTACCACGGGCACATCCACAGAACAAGTTGACTTTGTGAGTCAAAATCCGAGACCTCAAGGGAATCCGTATGCATCTACCTATAATCCCGGGTGGAGAAATCACCCAAATTTTCAGTGGGGTTGATAAGTGCTTGCATGTATATATTATTTGAGATGTTTTTCCATGCATGAGCATCACATTTTTCAGTTTATATTTCTCATTTCGGGTGTTTTTGTATTCTTTCATGCAATTAGGGTTGTGAAGAAGGTTTATGCGAAGAAAAGCAAAAATAGCTCATGATGCTGCCGAGTGGAGTCCTTTTGTGCAAATACAAAGTTCAAGATGCAAATCGGGTCAAACAAGAGAGTATGTGCCAACTTCTCATGGTTTCGAGACAATTTTTGTAGAAGGACACGAACGCAATCATGCTCGCTCGTTCTGATTTGATCGAGGTTTTCAAAAGTACTCCAAGGGTTTTTCGACATCAAGAAATGCCTCATGACCTACCACACGATCGTGTGTCTGTTCGTGTGGCTTCAGAAGAAAAAACGGGCGAAATCGGGGACCTATAGATGCAGTTTTATAGAGGCTGAATTTCCACATGGGCATGTGGAATTTCCACACGGCCGTTCTGAAGCGTTTTAAGTGGATCTTTTTTCTATCTTTGGGGGGAAGTTCGGCAAGGGTTTGAGAAGGTTTTTGCTGCGTTTTGGGGGCGTTTCTTCACCGATTTCAACATTGATTCCTTCCAATGAGAGCTATTGGGGGAGCCTTCGACGGCTTCGATTCGGCGAGGTGTGCCCTAAGCTCGGCGGAAGGATCCGTGGAGAAGAAGGAGCAGCCCTCATACGCCATGAGCACGAAGCTTAAGGGGGTTTTCTTTATGGATTACTTGCATTTATCTTCATTTATTTTGATGAACTTGTATTGCTCCAAGGAGAGCTAAACCCCTAGTGGGTACTTGGACATGTAAACTCTAGAATTCCTTTGTTTCAATGACTCTATTGCTTTTATTTTAAATTGAGATTTATTTGAGTTTCAATCTTGTGTGCTTAATTGTTTCTCCCTTAGAGTGACACTAGTGTTGAGGGCTAATCTTATCATCCTTTTGACGAGTGACCATCACCATTAGGATTAGATTAACCAAGATTGAAGAGGGTCGAGAGGGTGAGTTGAGAGGTAGTGACACGTCCTCTTTCCCTTCCGGTGTGGTTTACACTACCTTCTTATTCGAAGCATTATTTTCGATCTCAAAGAAGTTAGGCGTTGAGAGAGGCCTTTCCGCCGGGACTTATTTGTGATTAGGGATCTTTCTCCTGAACCAAAGGGATTCATCTATAGTTGGGAATAGGGTTTATCATTTGGATTCCCTAGAGCTTAGCCAGTCATACGTGGTGTGAGGCGTCGAGAGTTTTCTCTCCACCGGGACCTCGTAGGGGACTAGTCAGGGTTGACCTTAGGTTTGGGACCTTGTGTCTTTGGATTCCACGACTCTTCAAATCTCGTTTAAGTAAAGGTAATTAGAGTTTTGCACTTGAAACAAGGAACCTAGGGGGAGCATTGTCCGAGTACCCCATTCTTATCTTGATACTTTCCGTACCTCTAGTCATCGTTTTTAATCCTTATTTTATGTCTATTTACTTTTAATTAAATCTTTTCGCACATTGAGTTTTCATTGACTACTTGGCAAAGTCTATTTGTTTCTAACGTCTACTCCCTGTGGATTCGACTACCCACCCGTTGGGTACTTTATTACTTCGACACCCGTGCACTTGCGGAACACACACGCAAGGGTGTGTCAAGTTTTGGGCGCCGTTGCCGGGGAGTTAGACGTTTTAGGAACTCTTATCCTTTGTTTCGTTAGTCATTCGCTTTATATTCTGTTTCACACTTCTCTTTCTTCCATAGTTCTGATTTTGTTTTCTTTTCTTGATTTCAGCTCCAGGTTATGACCCGTGGACACCCCTCGACATTAGTTGAAGGTGATCCAGAGATTGAGAGAAGACTACATAGACGGGGGAAACAACCTGAACAAGAACATAATTATCAAGCTGAAATAGAAATTGAAGAGTCCGCAAATATGGCTGAACAAAACGAGCAACAGCGGACACTTTCAGATTTCGCTAGGCCGACTATTCGTGGCACGCAATCAAGCATAGTCAGGCCACCAATTGCAGCTAACAACTTTGAGCTTAAACCGGGGTTCATTAAGATGGTACAACAGTCCGCACAGTTCAACGGGTTGGCAGATGAAGACCCGAACAATCACATAGAGAACTTTTTGGAAGTGTGCGACATGCTGAAGATAAATGGAGTCACAGATGATGCCATCAGATTGAGAGCCTTCCCATTTTCCTTGAAGGGGAAAGCAAAACAGTGGTTGCAGTCTCTACCTAGAGCGTCGATCACTATGTGGGAAGAGATGGTTGAGGCATTCCTTGCTCGATATTTCCCTCCCGGGAAATCGGCAAAATTGAGAAATGAGATTTCCTCGTTCATGCAGTCGGAATTGGAGTCTCTTTTTGAGACATGGGAAAGGTTCAAGGATCTTCTGCGCAAGTGCCCTAACCACGGGTTCCCCGAGTGGATGATCATCAACACCTTCTACAATGGGCTGAACCCAAGCACAAGACAGTTACTTGATGCCGCAGCAGGAGGTACCTTAGGAAGCAAGACCCCCGAAGCTGCCCGCCAACTGATAGAAGAAATGGCTATGAATAGCTATCAATGGAATGCTCGAGACAAGAGGAAAGTGGCGGGTATTCATGAAGTTGATGCAGTAACATCTCTAGCAGCTCAGGTTGAAGCATTAAGCAAGAAGTTAGACAATTTGGCAGGCCTGTCTAGAATGACAACAGTGATGAGTTGTGATGGTTGTGGAGGAGGGCATGTTACATCTGATTGCCCTATCTCAGTGGTTGGTGCTGCACCTGTTGAGCAGGTAGATTTTGTGGAGAATGCCGGACGAGGTCAAGGGAACCCCTATAGCAACACCTACAATCCGGGGTGGCGAAATCACCCGAACTTTTCATGGAGCAACCAAGGGCAACAAAGGCCCTCTGCACCCCTCGGATTTCAGCAACCCCAACAACCAAACATGGAGGACCGAGTTTCAGGGCTTGAGAGCCGAATGACAGACTTGGAGAAGGCATTAACCAAGTTCATTCAATCTTCAGACACGCGCTTCCAAGGCGTGGAGAGTACACTTCGCAACCACACGGCCTCACTACACAATTTGGAAAATCAGGTGGGACAGATTGCGAAGTCATTATCTGAGCGACCTCAATGAAGTCTCCCGGGGAATACAGAGACAAACCCAAGAGAGCAGCTGAAGGCGATTACTCTAAGGAGTGGTCGTGAAGTTGAGGGTAGACTCCCTGCTGAAGAAGTTGTTCATGTTCCTGCTACGGAGAGAGATAAAGAAAAAGATGTTAAGGAGAAGGGCAAGGAAAAGGAGGTTGTACCTGCATCATACAAGCCAAGGATTCCTTACCCTTCAAGGCTGAAAAGTGATCAAAATGATGAGCAGTACAATAACGTTTTGGAGCAAATCAAGCAGCTGCAAATTAATATTCCATTTGTGGAGGCTTTGTCACAAATGCCTTGATATGCAAAGTTTTTGAAGGACCTCTTGACCAACAAGAGGAAATTGGAAGATGGTGCAGCGGTGATTGTAGATGCATCTTGTTCAGCTGTTTTCCAGAAGAATCTTCCAAACAAGATGAAAGACCCCGGAAGCTTCATCATCCTATGTAACATTGGGAATTTGGGTGAAGAGAAGGCATTGGCAGACTCAGGAGCCAGTATCAATGTCATGCCTTACACCTTCTTCAAGAAACTAGGACTGGGAGAGCCACGACCCACTCGGATGACCATACAACTAGCTGACCGTTCCATTCGTCATGCTAGAGGCATCATTGAGAACGTCCTAGTGAAAGTGGACAAATACATCTTTCTGGCAGATTTTGTAGTTCTTGATGTGGATGACAATGTCGACGTACCTCTGATACTTGGAAGACCCTTTCTGCGTACTTCCAAGGCTCTTATAGACATGGACTTCGGAGAGATGATGTTAAGGATTGGGGATGAGAAGCTGACCTACAGCCTTGCTGAAGCCATGAGACATTCCCTTGACTTTGATGACACTCTGTATTTTCTTGACATTACTGATGAGTTGGTTGATGATTTTGTGCAGGAAATTTTTTGTCCGGACCCACTGGTGGGATGGCTAGACCAAGAGGTAGAACATGATGAGAATGCCTGGGCTGCTCTAAAAGACAAGGAAGAACCTCCCGCAGGTATGGTAACTAAATTCATCAAAAAGCTGAAGAGAGTGAGATATCGTCGCAAGAGGCAACCCAACAATTCTGCGGATGGACCTTCAGAGCTTAAGAGTGATACCTCTTCTGTTGGTAACAATTCCTATTCTTCACTCTCTACTTTGAAAAAGTTTGGCTCATCATATTTGAAGATTTCAGGCAATGGAGGAGTCCCGCTCCACGACCCCTCTTGATTTGCAGGGCAGGTACGTCAAGCTAGTGACGTAAAACAAGCGCTCATTGGGAGGCAACCCAATTTTTAATTTCTTGGCATTTGTTTAAGTTAGATTTCAATTTCTGCAGTAGCATTTTTGGTTTGTTTTTGTTTTCTGTTGTTTCATTTCCGGTGTAGTGTGATTTTTGTTTCTGATGTGAAAAATCATGTTTTTCATCGTTTCTGGTAAGTTTGAGAGTTTTTCCTATGAATTTGGTGAGTTTGAGCTATATTCTTGTTTGATTTCAATTTCTGCAGTCTTCCATGTGTTTTCAATGAATTTGGCAGAGTTTGGAACAATTTTGGGCCAAAAAAATGGAAACACATGGCCATGTGGAATTTCCACATGGCCATGTGACAAATTTGGAGCTCATTTGGCAAAGATTGAATTTTCACATGCCCATGTAGAAATTCCACATGGGCATGTGAGTACTATTTATGAGCTGCAGATTTCCAATCCAGAGAAGACACACGGCCATGTGGAATTTCCACATGGCTCTGTGGATTTTTTCATAATTTTTCCAAGCGATCCAGAGAATCCACACGGCCATGTGGAATTTCCACATGGCCATGTGGAAATTGGAGTGTTTTGAGTAAACGCCATCCAGTGAAAACACATGGCCATGTGGAAATTCAGGTATTGAGAAAGGGCCATACAGAGAAAACACAGGGCCATGTGGAATTTCCACATGGCCGTGTGGAAATTCAGGCATTGTGAAAGGGCCATCCAGAGAAAACACATGGCCATGTGGAATTTCCACATGGTCATGTGGATTACTTAAACAAGAGAAGCTTGCTTCGCTTCATCTTCTCCTTCGCGCCCTTTCATCTTCAAACGTCTCCACTCCAAAGATCGCGACCAAACCTCTTCTCCTTCCATTTCCTCACTGATGAGTGCATTTCATATATATGTATTGCATGCTTTACCCTCATCATTATTGAATTTTTTGGTTTTAATTCTCCAAGTACGGTGCTATTTGAGGTATTCGTTGTTTGTCATCCAGATATCAAAGTCCTGAAGCAAGAAGAAGCATTTTGGAATAATTTTAGAAGCTAAAGGACTTAGAAGAAACCTCATCAAGCTCAGCACGGCTTGAGCACGCCCGTGCTGTTCCCCGTGCAAATTGCAGGAGAATTCAGCCACAAATTAGCACAGCCTGAGTTCGCTGAGCACGGTCGTGAAAACCTCAGCACGGCCTAGGCACGCCGGTGCTGTTCCCCGTGCAGATTACATGAATGTGAGTTTCCTGGAGATTTATTTGGTCGTAATCTGCACGGCTTCAGCACACCCGTGCTCACATAGAGAAGACATTAAAACCCTAGAAACTCAGTTTCTAAGGGCACTTTTGGTGGGCGAACTTAGGGAGAAAGAAAGGGAGAGCTTTGGGGGTTCATCCTCCTCTTCATCAAGGGAATGCCAAGGTTATGGTAGGCCGATCGGGAGGTGATCTTACAACATTGTAGATCCTTCGACAACCACAAGGATGCAAGAAATTAGGGAGTTTTCAACTTCTTGTCTTTCAATTTCCTTGGCATTGTACTTGTTGCTTGTCATTATGAGGGGCTAAACTCTTAAGGAAGCCCCGGGGTTGTTTCTATGACGTTGTAGCTTGAACTCATTATCTTTACTTGCAGTATTTATGAATGTCTTGTTCCTTTCAATTAATCAAGGTTATTGGCTATCTTGTATGTTGTTTAGTGCTTGATCGCTTGGTAGTTAGGTTCTCTTATCTAGGCTTGTGAATCGTTATTGATTGTTGCAAGCAGTGGGAGTTCAACTTAGGGCTCGGCAGCGCTAGAAACCACCTGCTTATAGCATAACTAGGTTTAGAATCGAAGACATCTCTGATAAATACTGAGAAAGACCGAGTTAGTGAACGTCGGAAATCCAACCCCGGGGCCCCATCTCCTCCATCGAGTCAATACTCAAACCTTCCCTTGGTGAACTTCCTTTTCCCTTAACCTCCTTGAAGTTAATCCAAAGTCAATTCCATCATCTTTTGTCTGGTTAGATATTAAGCAGGACGTTAGTATTAGAAGCTATACCAGTCCCTTTGGATTCGACTACCCGACCTAAAGGGTACACATTACTACTTGTGCGACCAGTGCATTTGCGGATACGCAAGGGGCGTACCAAGTTTTTGGCGCCGTTGCCGGGGACTGGCAACTTCTAAGAATTCGGACAGTCTTAGTACTCTAACCGTTTTCTTTTGCTTTTAGTTTCATTTCTTTTGTTCTTGTTTTACTTGTATTCTTTTATTTGTTCTTTTGTTTTTCTTTTGTTTTACTTAAGCTGTTTATTTTATTTTTCTTTTGCATTAAGCCTGAAAGTTCATATCTCATCTCTTTCTTTTGGGTATTGTGCAGGCGCAGTGTATGACCCGGGGGAATTCCTCCCATCTAGCGTCTCCAGATCCGGACATTGAGCGGACATTCCATCGGAGACAGCGGTAGATTCATTTAAGAGAAATCGGGTCAGTGGAAGTAAGTGTTGAAGTGGACCAAGAGAACAACATGGCCGGAAATCAGAGGAGTATTTCAGATTATGCCCAGCCTAATCTAGAGGGATCTGGATCGAGTATTGTTCGACCTCCAGTTGCGGCCAACAATTTCGAACTGAAGCCCAATTTCATTCAAATGGTGCAACAGATGTGCCAATTTGATGGGTTTCAAGATGAGGACCCATATGCACATTTATCAAGGTTTTTGGAAATCTGTGATACGTTCAAGGCGAATAATGTGTCCGAGGATGCGGTTCGCCTTCGACTGTTCCCGTTTTCAGTGCGAGGAAGGGCGAAGCAGTGGCTAAGTTCCTTGCCGGTGGGATCTATCATAAATTGGGCACAGCTGGCCGAGAAGTTTTTAACTCGATACTTCCCACCGGCCAAGATCACCAAACTCAGAAGTGATATTTCCTTTTATCGACAAGCAGAATCAGAAACATTGTATGACACTTGGGAAAGGTACAAGGAATTACTGAGGAAGTGTCCACAACATGGGATAGTGGAATGGATGCAAATCCAGATTTTCTACGATGGGCTGAATGTGGCGACGAAGCAAATGTTAGATGCGGCGGCGGGAGGTTCTTTGTGCAGCAAGAGACCAGAAGAAGCACAGAACCTCATAGAAGACATGGCATCTAATGGCTACCAGTGGAGTTCTGAGAGGAATAAGCCGGTGAAGACAGCCGGACTTTATGAGGTTGATGTGCTCACTACTTGGGCAGCACAAGTGGAAGCCATCTCTAAAAGGTTGGACACAATGCAAGTCCAATCTTCAGCACTGAACATGAATACCGATAGTTGGGCGAACCAAGCAGGGCCCAGTTGTTCATCTGAGGGAGTTAGTGCCACTGAACAGGTGGATTTCATTGGGCAGAATCAGCGGTATACCAATAATCCTTACAACAACACCTACAACCCGGGGTGGAGGAATCACCCCAATTTTTCTTGGAAGGACCAGAATCAAGGGCAATACTGCCTTCAGCAGCAGCAGCAACAACAACAACAACAACAGTCGCAGCCTCCATTTTCGAGGCCCCCACCACCAGAACAAAAGGGACCTTCACTTGAGGCCCTACTTGTCCAGTACATCCAGTCCAACGATGCCCGCATCACATGGCATAAAGAGGTCTTGAGGAACCAACATGCCTCTATACAGAATCTTGAGCACCAAGTCGCACAGATAGCGAAGACGCTCGCAGAACGACCCCCGGGTGCACTACCTAGCCATACTGAAGTCAATCCTCGGGAGTCCCTCAAGGCAGTTACTTTGAGAAGTGGCAAGGAACTTGAGTCCCCACCTCCACAAGCACAACAGGATTCTCAATGTGAATCAGAGGTGGAAGTTCTAGAGAGAGAACCACGGTCAAGCTCGAGCTCAAGATAAAAATTGAAGGGTAAAGAGAAAGACCCGGTGGCAGAATATAAGCCCCCTTTGCCTTATCCTGCGAAGCTCAAGAAAGACCAACAAGAGGCGTAGTTCAAAAAGTTTCTAGCCCAAGTAAATGTCCCGTTTGTAGAAGCTCTTTCATAAATTTCTTAAAGAGCTTCTAACCAACAAAAGGAAGTTAGAAGCAGTCTTGACGGTGACATTAAGCGAAGAATGTTCAGCGATCATCTCCAACAAAATCCCTAAGAAAGAGAAGGATCCGGGAGGGTTCATCATCCCATTTACAATTGGGGGGATGAATGATGAGAAGGCCTTGGCTGACTTAGGGGCGAGCATCAATCTGATGCCTGATGCGTCTCCGCAACAACACAACAGGGTGATGTGTGTCAACCCCTTGCGTTACCGCAAGTGCACGGGTCGTCAAGTAATAAAAGTGGACCCAAAGGGTCGGGTTGTCGAACCACAGGGAACAGAAGTACTAGTAATAGCCCCTCTTTTGTTATCTAGCCTAATGAGTGTAGTATGTGATGATCTAATGGCCAACACTAAGAGTGTCACCACAAGTGCGCAGGAAATAAAAATGAAAAGAGTTCTCAATCAATAAAAGTGAGGTATCCGGACAATGCTCCCCCTAGGATTCGGGTGTTGGATGTAGATTACAAGTGTTTCTAAATGAAGACAATGAGTCGTGGGTATCCAAGGGTATAACGGCCCCTGCCTCCAGGTCACCGATAACTAGTCCCCTACGAGGTCCCGGCGGAGAATTCTCTCGACGCCTCACACCACATATGACTGCTTAAAACTCTAGGGATCCCAAAGATATGACCAATTCCTAAAAGTAGATCTAACCCTGCCTCCAGGTGGAAGATCCCTAACCCCCTACGAGGTCCCGGCGGAGAATTCTCTCGACGCCTCACACCACATATGGTTGCTTGACACTTAGGGAATATGGAGATAGGAAATATCTGTCGGAAGGGAAAGGGGACACTCCGCTATCTCACGGCTCACCCTCTCAACCCTCTTTACTCTTGGTAATTCTAAACCTAGCGGTGATCTCTCTCTTCACTAGATTGAATAAAACATGCAAGGCAATTAATAATCAAATCAAAAGCACAAACAAGCATTATGAACTCAAGAGTAAAACTCAATCTGATAAATTCGAATAGAAACAAAAAGTAAATCTAATGAAAATAAGAATCCTAGGGTTTACATGTCCGAATACCCTCTAGGGGTTTAGCTCTCCATGGAGCGAGTCACAAAACAAATAATAAATTCAGAAATAAGTTCCAAAGACATAAAGAATAACCCCCTTAAATCCGTGATGATAGTCTTGATGGGTAGTTTCCACGTCTGGATTGAATCCACTCCGAAGCTAGGTCGCCGATGGCTTCCTTGACGCTATGACGGAGGAGGAATCGATCCAAGTTGGTGAGGAAAGCTTCCCAAAGCCGCAAAGAACTCCTTCCAAGCCCTAGCCGCCTTGTCTCTCGAAAGTGGCCAAAAAGATACCTAAAAATTATCACAAGGCGGCTTTTATAATTTGAATTCGGGGCTTTACGCGGGCATCCACACGGCCATCCACACGCCCGTGTGGAAATTCCACACGGGCGTGTGAAGCACTCTGCTACAGTACTGCTACGGTAATTTGCTACGAGTAGATGCTACGGTGATTTTTTCCCGAAGTCTTCCTTGGAGTCCACACGGTCGGGCACACGCTCGTGTGGTAGGGTGTGTGTGGCTTTCTATGCTTTGAAATCCTCAAGAACTTTCTTACGCTTTGTACGGAAGGCGGGACATGGGCGTACTACTGCCTTTGTGCCCTTTCGGTTTGTGTAATGACTTGTACTCCTCCGAAAGTTGGCAACACCCCCATGCATATGAACACAGCTTCTGATTGTGGTCTTGAAACGTGTCATCACACCCTATCTTTGCTTCTTCCTGTATGTCATGTCTCCAAAGCCCTGTTTGCACAAAAGAACACAAAACACACCTTGTTAATGCTAAAATCTGATAGAAGTGATGCTCAATGCATATAAACTGATATTATAAAATATATATAATCAAGCACTTATCAATGCCTTTGAAAAATTTTGAGAAGTTGGGACTGGGGGAACTCAAGCCAACTCAGATAACGCCGTTCAGGAGGTTCTTGCTACACTTTGGGGGGTGCTTCTTCACCGATTTCAACATCAATTCCTTCTAAGGAGAGCTATTGGGGGAGCCTTCGACGACTCGATTCGACGAGGTGTGCCCTAGGCTTGGAGGAGGGAGTTCTTTGGAGAAGAAGGAGAAGCCCTCATAGTCTATCAACACAAAGCTTAAGGGGGTTTTCTTTATGGATTTCTTGCACTTATCTTCATTTATTTTGATGAACTTGTATTGCTCCATGGAGGGCTAAACCCCTAGTGGGTACTTGGACTTGTAAACCCTAAGGTTCCTATGTTTCATTGACTTTAATGCTTTTATTCAATTTGAGTTTAAATTTTAGTTTCAATCTTGTGTGCTTAATTGTTTCTCCCTTAGAGTGACACTAGGGTTGAGGGCTAATCCAATCATCCTTTTGATGAGTGACCATCACCATTAGGATTAGATTAACCAAGATTGAAGAGGGTTGAGAGGGTGAGTTGAGAGGTAGCGACACGTCCCCTTTCCCCTCCGGTGTGGTTTTCCCTACCTTCTTATTCCAAGTATTACCTTCGATCTCAAAGAGAGTTAGGCGTTGAGAGAGTTGGGATTAGGGATCTTTCGCCTGGACCAAAGGGATTGATCTATAGTTGGGAATAGGGTTTACCACTTGGAACCCCTAGAGCATAGCGCAGTCATATGTGGTGTGAGGTCTCGAGAGTCTTCTCTCTGCCGGGACCTCGTAGGGGACTAGTCAAGGTTGACCTTAGATTTGGGACCTTGTATCTTTGGATTCCACGACTCTTGAAATCTCTATTGAATAAGAGTATTTGAAGTCTTGCATTTTGAAACAAGGATTATAGGGGGAGCATTGTCCGAGTACCCCATCTTCTTATTGATCTATTTCTACAACCTAGCTTTTATTTTCAGCACCTTATTTCTATTTCTTTCTTATTCTATTTTCTTTCACAACAACAATCGGTTTATCTTTGGCTACTTAACAAAGTGTGATTGTTCTTACGTCTACTCCCTGTGGATTCGACTACCCACCCGTTTAGGTATTTTATTACTTCGACACCCGTGCACTTGCGGAACACACACGCAAGGGTGTGTCAGCTGGCTCATAAGTGCTTGATTATATATATTTTATAATATCAGTTTATATGCATTGAGCATCACTTCTATCAGATTTTAGCATTAACAAGGTGTGTTTTGTGTTCTTTTGTGCAAACAGGGCTTTGGAGACATGACATACAGGAAGAAGCAAAGATAGGGTGTGATGACACGTTTCAAGACCACAATCAGAAGCTGTGTTCATATGCATGGGGGTGTTGCCAACTTTCGGAGAAGTACAAGTCATTACACAAACCGAAAGGGCACAAAGGCAGTAGTACGCCCATGTCCCAGATTCCGTACAAAGCAGAAGAAGGTTCTTGAGGATTTCAAAGCATAGAAAGCCACACACCCTACGACACGAGCGTGTGCCCGACCGTGTGGACTCCAAGGATGACTTCGGGGAAAAATCACTGTAGCATTTACTGTAGCAGAGTACTTCACACGCCCGTGTGGAATTTCCACACGGGCGTGTGGATGCCCGTGTGGATGCCCGCGTAAAGCCCCGAATTCAAATTATAAAAGCCGCCTTGTGATAATTTTTAGGGATCTTTTTGGCCACTTTCGAGAGACAAGGCGGCTAGGGCTTGGAAGGAGTTCTTTGCGGCTTTGGGAAGCTTTCCTCACCAACTTGGATCGATTCCTCCTCCGTCATAGCGTCAAGGAAGCCATCGGCGACCTAGCTTCGGAGTGGATTCAATCCAGACGTGGAAACTACCCATCAAGACTATCATCACGGATTTAAGGGGGTTATTCTTTATGTCTTTGGAACTTATTTCTGAATTTATTATTTGTTTTGTGACTCGCTCCATGGAGAGCTAAACCCCTAGAGGGTATTTGGACATGTAAACCCTAGGATTCTTATTTTCATTAGATTTGCATTGTGTTTCTATTCGAATTTATCAGATTGAGTTTTACTCTTGAGTTCTTAATGCTTGTTTGTGCTTTTGATTTCATTATCAATTGCCTTGCATGTTTTATTCAATCTAGTGAAGAGAGAGATCACCGCTAGGTTTAGAATTACCAAGAGTGAAGAGGGTTGAGAGGGTGAGCCGTGAGATAGCGGAGTGTCCCCTTTAGCTTCCGACAGATATTTCCTATCTCCATATTCCCTAAGTGTCAAGCAACCATATGTGGTGTGAGGCGTCGAGAGAATTCTCCGCCGAGACCTCGTAGGGGGTTAGGGATCTTCCACCTGGAGGCAGGGTTAGATCTACTTTTAGGAATTGGTCATATCTTTGGGATCCCTAGAGTTTTAAGCAGTCATATGTGGTGTGAGGCGTCGAGAGAATTCTCCGCTGGGACCTCGTAGGGGACTAGTTATCGGTGACCTGGAGGCAGGGGCCGTTATACCTTTGGATACCCACGACTCATTGTCTACGTTTAGAAACACTTGTAATCTACATCCAACACCCGAATCCTAGGGGGAGCATTGTCCGGATACCTCACTTTTATTGATTGAGAACTCTATTCCTTTTATTTCCTGCGCACTTGTGGTGACACTCTTAGTGTTGGCCATTAGATCATCACATACTACACTCATTAGGCTAGATAAAAAAAGAGGGGCTATTACTAGTACTTCTGTTCCCTGTGGTTCGACAACCCGACCCTTTGGGTCCACTTTTATTACTTGATGACCCGTGCACTTGCGGTAACGCAAGGGGTTGACACACATCACCCTGTTGTGTTGTTGCGGAGACGCATCACTGGCCTCTCACCTCGACGTCACCATGCCTCCACCTCCTCGCCGTGCGGCTGGACCTTCTACATCCCGGAGTGTAGGCGTCGACACCACCGACCTTCCATCGAAGTCTGATTCCGAATCTAAGAGCGCCGGGTTTTGATGTTCTGCTGTGTTGTTTGGTTTTGTTTCTGTGTTCTTTGTTTTTACTTTTGTTGTCTTTTGTTCGTCTTGAGTCAGTTAGCAAGGGGAGTCCCCTACTAAACTGATCTCTTTTCAGTGAGTTGTGTTATTTTGTTTATTTTCTGTCTCTAATGCTTGCATGTGTATCTCAGGCGTTATGAATATCTATCTTGCTGGTTGTCTCAAACGACTCCTCCCTAACTGGCGATCAACACACGCCCTTGGGTGCCATGGAATTTTTCTTCGTCACCTCTCCCTTAACTTGGTTACACTTTCCCAACTCTCACTTATACTTGAAATCACTTTCTTTGCTTTGCATGATTAAATCTTTAAACATTGAGGACAATGTTTCATTCAAGTGTGGGGGAGGGTTGTGTACTTGTGTTTTAATATGATTAGATGTTGTGCATGACTTAGGACGATCTATGAAATTTTTCGTTGAGAATTGCTAAGCTAGGAGTTTTTGGAGCATATTAGTGCACTTTTGTTGAACTTAAAGTTTTATTTTGCTCTTACTTTTGGAAACCTTAATATGAACACTTAGCCTTTGTTGTTTTGTCACTCTGTTAGAGGAAGGGCTAGTTGCAAGGCTCTTGAAAAAGTTAGTTTATGACTCCAAACTTAGGCAACAAAAAGAAACATGACAAGAAATTTTAAAATGAGAAAAAAGAAAAATAATTGTGACAAGTCGGATTACTTTTGGGATGCATTGTCAAATTTTGTAAGAAAGATGGTAGAAAGAGCTATCACATAAGTAAAAGCGAAAGCCGCACTTGCGTAGCCGGATCTTAGGCATCATAAATGTCATTTTTGATGACCTAAGAAAGTGAAATGGCTGCCTCTAGGGTGTATGAAGCTACTACCCAGTTTAGGAGTCAGCAGTGAAAATAGTGAGAAGAAAGAACTTGTACTAGATCCCCTCAAGAATAGTTTGACATGCTCCATAAGGCGACACACACACACGGTAGTACGGAGTAAGAGTAAAATCTTTCACAAGCATTCAATTGACTAAGTCACTAGTTCTCAGAAACTCCTTAAGCTTCAGTAACTCTTGTAATTTGTTGAGATCAGAGGTCATGCACTCATCACTTTATTAGGGGAATAAGGTTGCTTGAGGACAAGCAAAAATTCAAGTTTGGGGGTATTTGATGAGTGCATTTCATATATATGTATTGCATGCTTTACCCTCATCATTATTGAATATTTTGGCTTTAATTCTCCAAGTACGGTGCTATTTGAGGTATTCATTGTTTGTCATGCAGATATCAAATTCCTGAAGCAAGAAGAAGCGTTTTGGAATAATTTTAGAAGCTAAAGGACTTAGAAGAAACCTCATCAAGCTCAGCACGGCATTAGCACGCCTGATCGTTTGTACGCAAGCGCACGGGTCGTCAAGTAATACCTCTCACGCACGCGTGAGAGGGTCGTATTCCCTGGGGTTCCAAAAGCTGCTATTACTTCCCCCTAAACGGCGCTGTCTAGTCTACCAAAGAAGGTTAATTAAAACAAGATAAGAAAACTAACAAAGATAACTATAAACACATGGACTCAGGCACACCACATGAGCATATTCAAGGAAGCAAATAATAATGAAAGCGTGAGGTCCCAGGCTAGGATCCCCTCGGGATTACTAAAGCTAGTAGGATGCTAGAATTACACAGGCACTGGTGGTTCTTGGCCGGGAGAATCCTAAGGTAGGCCAACCCGATGGTCACGGCAGTTGGCCCCTAATCCGGTACGAGTATTGATACGGAATTCATTCCGCCCAAATCCTCCTACGATTGCATTAAAGGCACGAGATTCTCAAATTAGGGTTGAAGCACAAACTAGGCGCAACCCTAATACCGGAGGGGTACAAAATATCCGATGGTTACGGCGTATTTGTACATGAATCCCTTCCAAGCTTGGGAGTCTAAAAGTAGGGCGATGGTCACGCAACCTACTAAAACCTAGAAATCGATACACAGAGTTCACATGCATACCAATACATCAAAGTACACCAAGCATGAACCACAAAACAAACCAAATACCATGAATGTAAATCTAAGCATCCATACAAAGCAAGTTCATCCCAAGGTTCACCGGATGCCCGGCGACCTTGGGAGTCTAGTTCATCATCAATAAAGGAGTAAGCAAGAAATACAAAGAATACAAGATAAAACTCAAAGCAAACTCCCTCAAGATGAAGACTAGAAGGTGGTGATGAGAACTTGTCGGATCCGCGCCGGCAAGCTCCTAGATCTTCTCCTTGATAGCAAAACCTCTTCTCCCCTTGATTTCCACCTCCGATCTGCCCTCTCCACTTGCCTTGAAACCCTAGAAGATGATGGTGGAGAATGGTGGCCAAAAGTCCCCTTTCAAGATGCCCTAATGCCCCTTAAAAAGGGAAATTTCGTGTGTCCTTACGGGCGTAAGGTTGCCCGTAAGACACCCAAATACTTTCCCAGGAATTCTATCTCGGGGGGTGCTACAGTGTCTGCTACAGTTCCCTGCTACAGTACTACACCAGTGATGATGCCCCAAAAAGCCGTATTTGGTGTCGATTTCTTCATAAATACGTTCTTGAGCTTATTTGGCTTATTCCGGGCCTGTAACACAAGTAAAGAACCTTTAAACAAGAAAATAGATAACAACTTAACAAAAAGGGAACAGAAAATATACACAAGTATGTATAAAATATGTATATTTAGACGTTTATCAAACATCCCAACACCTAAGCGTTTGCTTGTCCCGAAGCAAACAAACATGAAGAACAGGGGCAAGAAGATAAATGGCTAAATATACGACCTCAAGCTCATATGTACAGGACTTCACTAGCACAGATGGTTAGAAATCAGGAAGTGAGTTGTTCAGTGTATAGACAAGCAATATCAGCTCTGTTTCATCCAAAGTATTCTTGTGAGTGTGTGCTGACTCCCACACAGACCTCAACACCCTGGATTACCCCAGGATGTCCATTCACCTCATACAAATTGAAGTTAGTGTTAGAGTGCTAAAGACCCTCTCAATAGTCAGTTAAAAATCTTCTGGTCTCCAAAACGGAACTTTAACAACAAGTGAAGAAAGAACAGGTTTCAGGCGCCCGAAAGGTCAAATTTCTTTTTCTTTTTCTTTTTTTTTTTTTTTTCGAGTCCGTTGGTGGTTGTCCCGCAAGTGCACGGGTCGTCAAGTAATACCTCTCGCGCACGCGTGAGAGGGTCGTATTCCCTGGGGTCCGAGAATCTATCCTTACTTCCTTCTCGCAATATTGTCTAGCCGATCAAACTCGAGAGTAAAAGATGAAAATGCAAATACACGAAATTAAAGCAAATCAGAAAGCTAAATAACCAGGGCAATAGAAAGTGTGAAATCAGGGTGAGAAAGCGGTCCCGGATAAGGATCCCCTCAGGGGCTACTGGAGTGTACAGGATGCTGGAATAACATGTAAATGGCTTGTTGGACCGAGAAAACCCTAGATTAGGTCAACCCGATGGTCACGGCAGTTCACCCCTAATCCGGTACGAGTATTGAATACGGGCCCTACCCGTATAAATCCTCATACGATTGCAAAGGGTGAGGCGGTTTTCTCAAACTAAGGTTGAATCGCAAATAAGCAATTAACCCTAGAATTGGAGGGGTACAAATACCCGATGGTCACGGCATATTTATACGTATTTCCCTTCCAAGCTTGGTGAGTCTAACACTAGGGCAATGGTCATGCAACCTAGTATTGGCTAAGTATGGATACACAGAGTTCTCATGCATACCCTAACATTCAAAAGCACCAAACAAGGATCACAAACAAGTCTACAAACATTAATTGAAACCAAGCATCCAAAATACACAAGTTCACCCCCAAGGTTCACCTACATCCGGTGACCTTGGGGTTTAGTTGTTCATAATATCAAAATACATACTCAAAAGCATGAAAACAACTAAAGAAAGCATAATCACTCCCTCAAATACGAAAATGGAGTTCCGAAGACGCCACTCAAGAGGTGGCTTCTCTTGTCTTCAACCCTCCTTCAATGATGCCCTAGAGTAGGATCTTGCTCCCAAACGCACTCTCCTCCAAGATCTTGCCGTGAAAACGCCCTCAAAGCCCTCCTCCAAGCCGGATTTTTAGATGGTTGTGTGGAGCTCCAAGGAAGAAGACTTTCTCTCCTCCAAATGCCCTAGAAAAGACCTTTAAATCAAGACATCGCGATGCCTTGCGGGTGGCCTTGCGGGCGCAAGGTTGCCCGCAAGGCATCCAGAGAGTTTCTCAGGAATTTTTCCATTCAGAGCTACAGTACCCTGCTACAGTATCTGCTACAGTGATGAATCCCAAAAACGCCGTATTTGGTGTCGATTTCTTCATGAATACGTTCTTGAGCTTATTTCGGGCCTGTAACACAAGTAAAACCACATTAAACAAGAAAATAGAAAACAACTTAACATAAAGAGAGAATAAACTATACACAAGTACGTAAAAAATACGTATATTTAGACGTTTATCAAACATCCCCACACCTAAGCGTTTGCTTGTCCCCAAGCAAACAAACATGAAGAACAGGGGCAAGAAGATAAATGGCTAAATATACGACCTCAAGCTCAAATGTACAGGACTTCACTAGCACAGGTGGTTAGAAATCAGGAAGTGAGTTGTTCAGTGTATAGACAAGCAATATCAGCTCTGTTTCGTCCAAAGTGTCATCGTGAGTGTGTGCTGACTCCCACACTGATCTCCACACCCTGGATTACCCCAGGATGCCCATTCACCTCACACAGATTGAAGTTAGTGTTAGGAATGCTAAAGACCCTCTCAATAGTCAATTAAAAATCTTCTGGTCTCCAAAAAGGAACTTTAACATCAAGTGAAGATAGAACAGGTTTCAGGCGTTTTTTTTTTTTTTTTTTTTTCCGAATCCGTCTAACGTAGACTGCACAAAAATCTTTCAGCAGGATGCACATGCTGGCCAGGCACAAGAGCCACCCAACTTACTTGACTACAGATCTACATATACGCATTCATGCTTTTATAAGCAGAGGAATACTGACATAGGCTCTTTTTTTTTTTTTTTTTTTTTTTTTTTTTTTTTCACAACGCCTGATCAAACCTGCTAAAAACTTCACTTAAAAACCTCACTGAGGGTTAAAGCAAAAACAGGAGACTCAAAAGTTTTTAAAGGACTATTGAAAGAAAAATTTAACATCCTAACACAAAAATCAATAAGATGGGTTAGAGCGTCAGAATTGGGAGTTATAGTGAGCAGGTATAAATATGCACTAAGGATGAAACAGAACTACATTCATGCACATGTAAAGTACAACTCACTACTGTCATTCTACCAAGCTAGGAAATCCTTAACAAAAAGATCATAGCTATCATAGGTAAAATACAAGCATGCAATACAATATAAATACTCCATCCCCACACCTAAAGCTGTACATTGTCCCCAATGTACATAAATCAGCAGTACAGTGTGGGAAATAAATATAACAAGAATTAAAAGATGGAGTAAGAAACTTCCCCAATCCGTCGATGAAATGCATGTGGACTGGGGGGGTCCATTTGGTGAGGGCTGGGAGTGTGAAGCATTCCTAAAGAAATTCCTGGAAAAAGACAGAACACTGATCACAACTCCAGAATGAAAATGATAGAGAAGAGTGCAAAAACAGAAAGTGCAAAATAAACAGAGAAAGTTTAGTAGGGTCGGAACCCTAACTAACTTAAAAAGTAACACTAAAGCAAACAACAATAAGAGCAGCAAAATAAATAAAAAGAACAACAACAAGTGCCGTGATGCTGGGAGTCTAAGAGTCAGATGGCCGTGATAAGCTCCAAGATGACTTCATCTAACCCAAGGCTCTCAAAACATTCCAATCAATTTTTCGTATGGTGCCGAATTGTTTCCTTGACAAAAGGGCGAATCGGGTCTTGTGATCGTCCTTTCGAAATCGTGGTCCGTCGCCGGGCGGAGAACGGTCTCTCCGTGTCCTCTTATGAGCCACTTTCTTGGTCCTCATACCTACAAGACCAAGGGGACACCATTAAACCAAATTTTAAAGAAATTGAGGCTTCATGGAATGAAAATTAAGGAGAATGGTTCATTGCTACAGTAAATCCGAGAAATTTTGGCAAGAGTTTTGCTTGAAAAAGTAGCCAAAAATTTCTACAATCATACAAAACCAATCTCATAATGCTATATTAAGCAAAGAGAACCAAAAGCACAAAGATTACATCCCAACAATTCATTAAAACACAAGATATAAGAATGAAAATCAAACCTTAACCCTAGAGTATGAGGGATGAATCAAAAGCTTGAAACGGCTTGAAAAGGTTGTAATCTTCCAAAATCCTTCCACAAAAGAGTTTAGAGGAGGATGAGAGTGATTTAGAGCAAAAAAAATGAGGTGATTTGGTGGAGAAATGAGTGAGAAATGAGAGGAAGAAGATGGGAGTGTGAAGATGAGAGAAAAAGTTGGGAAGAAGCCTTTTTAGGGCTTTTATCGGGCATCCTTGCGGGTGGCCTTGCGGGCGCAAGGTTGCCCGCAAGGAGCCTCGGGAAGCCTTGCGGTTGGGCTTGCGGGCGCAAGCCCACCCGCAAGGCCCCTCTGGATGGTTCACGGGCAAGCTTGCGGGCGCAAGCTTGCCCGCAAGCTTGCCAAATCCGACCAAAACCCTCTCTAACGGTCATAAAACGGCTCTAAACTTGTTTAGCAACAACATAACCTCCTTTAAACCCTAAAAACAATGAAAACAAAGCCGATATAATCCCATAAACACACAAGAAGCAAGCTTCATGGCATCAACACATCAAACAACTCAAAGAATCCCAACATCAAGCAACAAAGAAAAGACAAAGAAGAAGAGCAAAATAACTAAAACAAAGACAAAATCTAACTACTACAAAATTAAAGAATACGAAAACTAGAGTGCAAGGAATTTTAAAAGCTTGGGTTGCCTCCCAAGAAGCGCTTGTTTAAAGTCGTTAGCTCGACTTATCATACCTTGATTCATGGTGGGTCAAATGGTGGAGAATTACCTCCATTTCTTGGCGGGGGGTTGTTACCTGGAAAGTAATGCTTAAGACGGTGACCATTAACCTTGAATGTTCCGTTCTGAGGGTGAGTTATTTCGATGGCACCGTGAGGAAAAACTTCCGTGACAATGTATGGCCCATGCCATCTTGATTTCAATTTCCCGGGGAATAGTCTCAGTCTAGAATTGAACAATAAAACTTGATCTCCTTTTTGAAAATTTTTAGCTCTTTTAATGTGGCGATCATGATACTCCTTTATTTTCTCCTTGTATCGCACCGAGGTTTCATATGCCAAAGTTCGCCATTCGTCTAATTCATTTAATTGAAACTTCCTCTTGTGGCCACTAAGGTGAGGGTCGAAGTTGAGTTGTTTCATGGCCCAGTAAGCTCTGTGCTCCAATTCAACTGGTAAGTGACAAGCCTTTCCATAAACTAATCGGTAGGGTGTTGATCCGATAGGTGTCTTGTATGCCGTCCTATATGCCCAAAGTGCATCATCAAGCTGTTCTGCCCAATCTTTTCGGTGATGGTTGACAGTTTTCTCTAGGATCCGCTTTAACTCCCTGTTTGACACCTCAACCTGCCCACTGGTTTGAGGATGATACGCAGTCGACATGCTATGAGATACCCCATACCGTTTTAGGACTTTCTCAAGTTGAGAGTTGCAAAAATGGGTGCCTCGATCACTTATGATCACTCTGGGTGCGCCAAACCGGGAGAACAGCTTCTTTAGAAATTTCACCACCACCCTAGCATCACAGGATGGAAAGGCTTGGGCTTCCACCCATTTTGAGACATAATCTACCGCCACCAAAATGTATTTGTTACCTTGGGAGCTAGGGAATGGACCCATGAAATCAATCCCCCAAACATCAAACACTTCGCAAGCTTGATTCCACGATTGCGGCATTTCTTCTCTTTTTGAGATATTACCGGTCCTTTGACATCTGTCACACTGTTGTACCAACGTTTGCGCATCCTGGAACATAGTGGGCCAGTAGAATCCCGAGTCAAGAGCCTTCTTAGCTGTTCTGTTCCCGCCGTAGTGGCCTCCTGTCGGACCTGAATGGCAATGCATCAAGATATCTTGCCCTTCCTCTGTGGAAACACATCTCCTGACGACCTGATCAGCGCACATCCTGAATAGGTACGGGTCTTCCCAAATGTAGTGCTTTAAATCGGCAAAGAATTTCTTCCTTTGTTGATATGTGAGCCGCTTTGGGAATATTTTTGCTGCTAAATAATTTGCGATATCTGCGAACCACGGAGTCTCATCTTCCTCGATCACCTGAATATTGCACAACTGTTCACCAGGGAATGAATCATTTATCTCACCCTTCTGCCAATCATTCTCCATAGGCTCCTCAAGGCGTGAGAGATGATCAGCAGCTAAATTCTCCGCCCCCTTTTTATCCTTTATTTCTAGATCAAACTCTTGCAGTAGTAGGACCCATCGGATCAATCGGGGTTTTGCGTCTGACTTGCTAAGTAGATATTTCAGGGCAGAATGGTCTGTGTACACAATCACCTTCGATAGCACCAAATATGATCTGAATTTGTCAAATGCAAATACAACAGCGAGCATTTCTTTTTCAGTGGTGGTGTAGTTTTCTTGCGCGTCGTTCAGGGTTTTGCTTGCATAGTAGATGGGGTGGAAATGATTGTCTCGCCGCTGTCCAAGCACGGCTCCCACAAAGATAGTCACTCGCATCACACATTAGTTCAAATGGTAGACTCCAATCTGGAGAAACCATAATTGGTGCTTCTATAAGCTTTTTCTTCAGGGTGAGGAAGGCTTTCATGCAGTCTTCGTTGAACTCAAAAGGGGCATCCTTCTCGAGTAGCTTTGTCAAAGGTCGGGCAATTGAAGAAAAATCTTTTACAAACCTCCTATAGAACCCTGCATGGCCCAAGAAACTTCTGATTGCTTTTACTGAAGTTGGAGGAGGAAGTTTCTCAATGGTAGCAACTTTTGCCTGATCCACTTCTATCCCCTTTTTAGAGATTTTATGTCCAAGTACTATACCCTCCTTGACCATAAAATGACACTTCTCCCAGCTAAGTACCAAATTCGTTTCTTCACACCTTTTTAAGACTCGCTCCAAATTTTTGAGACAGAAATCAAACGAGTCACCAAAGACTGAAAAGTCATCCATAAACACTTCCATAATGTTCTCCACCATACCCTCAAAAATGGCCAACATGCATCTCTGGAATGTGGCAGGTGCATTGCAAAGCCCAAAGGGCATACGGCGGTAGGCAAATGTTCCATACGGACAAGTGAAAGTGGTCTTCTCTTGGTCCTCAGGAGCAATCGGTATCTGAAAATATCCAGAGAGACCATCCAAGAAGCAGTAATAAGCGTGTCCTGCCAATCGTTCGAGCATCTGGTCTATGAAAGGCAAAGGGAAGTGATTCTTCCTTGTGGCATCGTTCGGCTTCCTGTAATCAATACGAGACCCTCCAACTTGTGGATCGTTCTCGTCGGGATAAGCTCGTTCCTCTCATTGGTAATAACCGTCATTCCTCCCTTTTTGGGTACTACTTGCACAGGACTCACCCGTGCACCGGATATAGGGTATATAATGCCGGCGTCGAGAAGCTTGATGACCTCATTTTTCACTACTTCCTTCATGTTAGGATTCAACCTTCGTTGAGGTATTGCCATGGGTTTGTGATTGTCTTCCATAAGAATTTTGTGCGTGCAAAATGATGGACTGATCCCTTTGATATCAGCTATTTTCCAAGCAATTGCCTTTTTATACTTTTTGAGTACCTCAAGGAGTTTGCCCTTTTGTTCCTCTGTCAAATCTGACGCGATGATGACTGGAAGTTTGGAACCCTCACCCAGAAATGCGTATTCCAAGTGCACCGGTAATGGTTTTAGTTCCAGTTCAGGCGGTTCCTCCAATGATGACTTCAATTTCCCAAAACTGCCCATATCGCATTTTTCAGTCCTCACCTCTTCTGCTTCTGATGCACTGTCACTAAAATAGCTTTCTTCCCTTGCTTGTGCCTCCGTGTCTCCATGAATTGGGTTTTCCTCCATTCTAAATTCCCCTTCTTCTAAATTGGTTGTCAATGGGTGCTCTGTGCCCTGTTCCGTTGGAGAATGCTCTACGAGGTTCAATTTTTCTGTTTGCATGTACTGGTTGAGGAATGACTGAGTATCAAGATCTCCATGGGCGTGATTAATCGAACCCCCACAATACTGCTTCTTCCAATTATCATCATAAAAGTTTGGAGTGTTTGACTCAATCCCAGTGCCAGAGTAGTAAGAGCACGGCACCTGCGACAGATGATAGTTAACCCAATCATTGGTTGCATACATAATTAAATAATAGAAAAACAATATTTACAATCTCAGAATAAAAAGAATGGAAGCAAAACAAGAAAAAGAAAGTCAAAAGAAGTAATAATGGAATATAAACAAGAATGGTAAAAACAACAAAACAAAAGCCAAATCAACACGCTAAAAGTTTTCCGAATATTTCTCGAGGCTCCCCGGCAACGGCGCCAAAAACTTGGTGGTTGTCCCGCAAGTGCACGGGTCGTCAAGTAATACCTCTCACGCACGCGTGAGAGGGTCGTATTCCCTGGGGTCCGAGAATCTATCCTTACTTCCTTCTCGCAATATTGTCTAGCCGATCAAACTCGAGAGTAAAAGATGAAAATGCAAATACACGAAATTAAAGCAAATCAGAAAGCTAAATAACCAGGGCAATAGAAAGTGTGAAATCAGGGTGAGAAAGCGGTCCCGGATAAGGATCCCCTCAGGGGCTACTGGAGTGTACAGGATGCTGGAATAACATGTAAATGGCTTGTTGGACCGAGAAAACCCTAGATTAGGTCAACCCGATGGTCACGGCAGTTGACCCCTAATCCGGTACGAGTATTGAATACGGGCCCTACCCGTATAAATCCTCATACGATTGCAAAGGGTGAGGCGGTTTTCTCAAACTAAGGTTGAATCCCAAATAAGCAATTAACCCTAGAATTGGAGGGGTACAAATACCCGATGGTCACGGCGTATTTATACGTATTTCCCTTCCAAGCTTGGTGAGTCTAACACTAGGGCAATGGTCATGCAACCTAGTATTGGCTAAGTATGGATACACAGAGTTCTCATGCATACCCTAACATTCAAAAGCACCAAACAAGGATCACAAACAAGTCTACAAACATTAATTGAAACCAAGCATCCAAAATACACAAGTTCACCCCCAAGGTTCACCTACATCCGGTGACCTTGGGGTTTAGTTGTTCATAATATCAAAATACATACTCAAAAGCATGAAAACAACTAAAGAAAGCATAATCACTCCCTCAAATACGAAAATGGAGTTCCGAAGACGCCACTCAAGAGGTGGCTTCTCTTGTCTTCAACCCTCCTTCAATGATGCCCTAGAGTAGGATCTTGCTCCCAAACGCACTCTCCTCCAAGATCTTGCCGTGAAAACGCCCTCAAAGCCCTCCTCCAAGCCGGATTTTTAGATGGTTGTGCAGTAATTATGCTACAGTAATTACGCTACAGTACTGCTACAGTGATGAATCCCAAAAACGCCGTATTTGGTGTCGATTTCTTCATGAATACGTTCTTGAGCTTATTTCGGGCCTGTAACACAAGTAAAACCACATTAAACAAGAAAATAGAAAACAACTTAACATAAAGAGAGAATAAACTATACACAAGTACGTAAAAAATACGTATATTTAGACGTTTATCATCCGTCTAACGTAGACTGCACAAAAATCTTTCAGCAGGATGCACATGCTGGCCAGGCACAAGAGCCACCCAACTTACTTGACTACAGATCTACATATACGCCTTCATGCTTTTACAAGCAGAGGAATACTGACATAGACTCATTTTTCACTTCTACTTTTTTTTTTATTTTCATTTTTTTTTTAAAAAAAAAAAACGCCTGATCAAAAGCCTGCTAAAAACTTCACTTAAAAACCTTACTTAGGGTTAAAGCAAAAACAGGATAGCCAAAAACTACAAAGCATCAAGCACTAAACAACATACAAGATAGCCAATAACCTTGATTTATTGAAATGAACAAGACAATCATAAGAACTGCAAGTAAAGACTACGAGTTCGAGCTACAACGTCATACAACCACCCCCGGGGCTCCCTTAAGAGTTTAGCCCCTCATAATAACAACCAACAAACACGATGCCAAAGAAATTACAAAACAAGGAATTGAAAACCCCCTAATTTCTTGCATCCTTGAGGTTGTCGAAGGAGCTATGATGTCGTGTAATCCCCTTCCGATCGGCCTACCATACGCCTGTCATTCCCTTGATGAAGCTGAGGATGAATCCCCAAAGCTCTCCCTTTTCTTTCTCCCAAAGATCGCCCACCAAAAGTCCCCCAAAAACCTAAGTTTTTAGGGTTTTAAAGTTTTCCCGATGTGAGCACGGGCGTGCTGAAGCCGTGCTTCAAGCCGTCCAGTACTCGTGCTATAGTATTTTGCGCTACAGTGATTTTCCCCCCGAAAATTCACCAGCCTGTAATTTGCACGGCGAACAGCACGGGCGTGCTTAGGCCGTGCTGAGGTTTTCACGACCGTGCTCAGCGAACTTGAGCTGTGCTGATTTGTGGCTGAATTCTCCTGCAATTTGCACGGGGAACAGCACGGGCGTGCTCAAGCCGTGCTGAGCTTGATGAGGTTTCTTCTAAGTCCTTTAGCTTCTCAAATTGTTCCAAAACACTTCTTCTTGCTTCAGGACTTTGATATCTGCATGACAAACAACGAATACCTCAAATAGCACTGTACTTCGAGAATTACAGCCAAAATATTCAATAATGATGAGGGTAAAGCATGCAATACATATATATGAAATGCGCTCATCAAATACCCCCAAACTTGAATTGTTGCTTGTCCTCAAGCGACCTTATTCCCCTAATAAAGTGATGAGTGCATGACCTCTGATCTGAACAAATTAAAAGAGTTACTGAAGCTTAAGGAGTTTCTGAGAACTAGTGACTTAGTCAATTGAAAGCTTGTGAAAGATTTTACTCTTACTCCGTACTACCGTGTGTGTGTGTCGCCTCATGGAGCATGTCAAACTGTTCTTGAGGGGGTCTAGTACAAGTTCTTTCTTCTCACTATTTTCACTGCTGACTCCTAAACTGGGTAGTAGCTTCATACACCATAGAGGCAGCCATTTCACTTGGTAGGTCATCAAAAATGACATTTATGATGCCTAAGATCCGACTACTCAAGTGCGGCTTTCCCTTTTTCTAAAGTGATAGCTCTTTCTACCATCTTTCTCACAAAATTTGACAGGGCATCCCAAAAGGAATCCGACTTGTCACCATTATTTTCTTTTTCTCGTTTTAAAATTTCTTTTCATGTTTCTTTTTATTGCTAGAGTTTGGAGCCAGAAACTAACTTTTTAAAGAGCCTTGCAACTAGCCCTTCCTCTAACAGAGTGACAAATCAACAAAGGCTAAGTGTTCAATTAAGTTTTCCAAAGTAAGAGCAAAATAAAACTTTAAGTTCAACAAAAGTGCACTAATATGCTCAAAAACTCCTAGCTTAGCAATTCTTAACCAAAAATTTCATAGATCGTCCTAAGTCATGCACAACATCTAATCATATTAGAACACAATTACACAACCCTCCCCCACACTTGAATGAAACATTGTCCTCAATGTTTAAAGAGTTAATCATGCAGCATAAAAATATTTAACAAGTGCGAGGAAAGAAAAGTTGAGGAATTTTTTTTACCAAATTGAAGGAGAGGTGCCCGTGATAAATAAGTCGAGGACCACAGACGGGCATGTGTTGATCACCATCAAAGGGAAGCCATTTGATACAAGCAGCAAGAGAAATATCCAAACATCCTGAAGTAAGCATGCAAGCATTAGAAAGGGATAATAAAAACAACCAAAAGAAAACTCAACTGAAAAGAGATTAGTTTAGAAGCACACACAAACACACAAGCAACAGAATTAAAGAAGAACAAAACATGAAACTACTCGGGTTGCCTCCCGAGAAGCGCTCGTTTAACGTCACTAGCTTGACGTTCCTATACTCACCTCCTGAAGGCTCAAAGACATACCTTCTCTCTTGACGTCCTACAACACAACATTCCAAGAAAGGAGCCAATGAATTGATTAAAGACGCCTCACCAGCACCGAGTACATTAACAGGGACGTACTTTGGGGTAGGGGCTTGCTGTTTCTTCCTATCCTCTACCTTCTGCCACCAAGTCCGAGCTTTCGATATTTTCTTTTTCTTGGCACACATGGCTAGTTTATCAGCACTCGGTGAGATCACAGCTACTTCTTCAGCCCTAACTGTAGGTTCTTCATCTGGAGGCGCCTCCTTTAACAATTTAGTGAGGTGGTCCTTTCGCCAAGCTTCCTGCACACACTCACCAATTACACCGTCAGTGGCATCAAGAAAATAACAAGAATCATCAAATGCCATTGGGTGCCTCATTGCTTCTTTCAATTTGAACACAACCTCTTCATCCCCCACTCTTAATGTTAGGCGACCATCCTTCATATCAATGATGGCTTGTGAAGTGGCGAGGAATAGTCGCCCAAAAATCAAAGGTACCTCAGCCCGTTCATCCAAGTCTAGAATAACAAAGTCCACTGGGAAGATAAACTTGTCCACTTTCACCAGAACATCCTCCACAATTCCCAAAGGTCGGCGAGTGGAGCGATCAGCAAGTTGGAGCGTCATCTGAGTTGGCTTGAGTTCCCCCAGTCCCAACTTCTGAAAAATTTTCAATGGCATTAGATTGATGCTCGCCCCAAGGTCAGCCAAGGCCTTCTCATCGTTCATCCCCCCAATTGTACAAGGGATGATGAAACCTCCCGAATCCTTCTCTTTCTTGGGGATTTTGTTGGAAATGATCGCTGAACACTCTTCGCTTAATGTCACCGTCGAGACTGCTTCTAACTTCCTTTTGTTGGTTAGAAGCTCCTTAAGGAACTTGGCATACTTCGGCATCTGGGAGAGAGCTTCCACAAACGGAACATTGATATGCAGTGTTTTGAACTTTTCCAGGAACTTCTTAAACTGCGCATCATGTTGATCTTTCTTAAATTTAGCAGGATAGGGTAAGTTAGGCCGGTACTCTGCTACTGGCTCTTTCTTCTTTCCCTTCATTCTCTCCTTTGACCCTGAATCAAAATTAGAATTTTTCTCCACAATCTCCATCTCAGGTTCATCATGAATAACTGGCTGCACTTGAGTAGGTAGTGACTCTAGCTCTTTCCCACTTCTCAAAGACACGGCCTTGAGCGATTCCCGGGTTTTGACCTCAGTATTGCTTGGTAATGAACCCGGAGACCGTTCAGCGAGAGTCTTGGCAATCTGTGCAACTTGATGCTCAAGATTCTGTAATGATGCCCGCTGATTGCGCATTACTTCCTCATGCCCTGAGAGTCGGGCGTCATTAGATTTTATGTACTTCACCAAAAGGGCCTCAAGAGTGGGACCCTTCTGTTCTTGTGGTGGAGGCCTCGAGAATTGAGGTTGTGTCTGCTGTTGCTGCTGCTGTTGCTGAGGGCACAGCTGTCCTTGAGTCTGCTGACTGCCTGAAAATCTGGGTGATTCCTCCACCCAGGATTATATGTGCTGCTGTAGGGGTTGTTCAGGTGTCTCTGATTTTGACCAATAAAATCCACCTGCTCAGTAGTATGAACCCCTCCAGACGAACAACTTTGCCCCGCTTGGCTTGCCCAAGTATCAGTACTCAAATTCTGCGATGAAGATTGGACTTGCATTGTGTCCACCATTTTAGAGATGGCTTCCACTTGTGCTACCAAGGTAGTGAGCACATCAAGCTCATAAAGTCCGGCTGTTTTCACCGGCTTGTTCCTCTCAGAGCTCCATTGGTACCCATTTGATGCCACGTCTTCAATGAGATTTTGTGCTTCTTCCGGTCTCTTACTGCACAAAGAACCTCCAGCTGCCGCATCTAGCATTTGTTTGGTCGCCACATTCAGCCCATTATAAAAAATCTGGATTTGCATCCATTCCACTATCCCGTGCTGTGGGCACTTTCTCAGTAATTCCTTGTACATTTCCCAAGTGTCGTACAAGGTTTCTAATTCTGCTTGTCGATAAGAGGAAATATCACTTCTCAGTTTAGTGATCTTGGCTGGTGGGAAGTAGCGAGTTAAAAACTTCTCGGCCAGCTGTGCCCAATTTGTGATAGATCCCGCCGGCAAGGAACTTAGCCACTGCTTCGCCCTTCCTCGCACTGAAAACGGGAACAGTCGAAGGCGAACCGCATCCTCGGACACATTATTCGCCTTGAACGTATCACAGATTTCCAAAAAGCTTGATAAATGTGCATATGGGTCCTCATCTTGAAACCCATCAAAATGGCACATCTGCTGCACCATTTGAATGAAGTTGGGCTTAAGTTCGAAATTGTTGGCCGCAATTGGAGGTCGAACAATACTCGATCCAGATCCCTCTAGATTAGGACGGGCATAATCTGAAATGCTCCTCTGATTTCCCGCCATGTTTTCCTCTTGGTCTACTTCAATACTTACTTCCACTGACCCGGTTTCTCTTAAATGAATCTCCCGCAGTCTCCGATGGAATGTCCGCTCAATGTCTGGATCTGGAGACGCTAGATGGGATGAATTGCCCCGGGTCATGCACTGCACCTGCACAAACACCAAAAGAAACAGATGAGATATGAATTTCCAAGCTCAAAGCAAAAAGAGAAAAGAAAAATAAACAGCTTAAGTAAAAACAAGAAAAACAAAAGAACAAATAAAAAGAAATACAAATAACAACAACAAAAAAAAAAAAAAAAAAAATGAAACTAATAGCAAAATAAAAAGGGTTAGAATACTAAGACTGTCCGTAATCTAAGAAGTTGCCAGTCACCGGCAACGGCGCCAAAAACTTGGTACGCCCCTTGCGTAACCGCAAGTGCACGGGTCGCGCAAGTAGTATAATGTACCCTTTGGGTCGGGTAGTCGAATCCACAGGGACTGGTGTAGCTTCTAATACTAACGTCCTACTCAATATCTAACCAAATCAAGAATGAAGGAGTTGACTTTGGACTGACTTTGAGGAAGTTGAGGGAATGGAAAGTTCACCAAGGGAAGATTTAGGATTGACTCGATGGAGGAGATGGGGCCCCAGGGTTGGGTTTCTGACGTTCACTAACTCAGTCTTTCTCAGTAATTATCAGGGATGTCTTCAGTTCTAAACCTAGTTATGCTATAAGCATGTGGTTTCTAGCGCTGCCGAGCCCTAAGTTGAACTCCCTCTGCTTGCAACGATCAATAAAGATTCACAAACCTAGATAGGAGAACCAAACTACCAAGCATCAAGCACTGAACAACATACAAGATAGCCAATAACCTTGATTTATTGAAATGAACAAGACAATCATAAGAACTGCAAGTAAAGACTACGAGTTCGAGCTACAACGTCATACAACCACCCCCGGGGCTCCCTTAAGAGTTTAGCCCCTCATAATAACAACCAACAAACACGATGCCAAAGAAATTACAAAACAAGGAATTGAAAACCCCCTAATTTCTTGCATCCTTGAGGTTGTCGAAGGAGCTATGATCTCGTGTAATCCCCTTCCGATCGGCCTACCATACGCTTGGCATTCCCTTGATGAAGCTGAGGATGAATCCCCAAAGCTCTCCCTTTTCTTTGTCCCAAAGATCGCCCACCAAAAGTCCCCCAAAAACCTAAGTTTTTAGGGTTTTAAAGTTTTCCCGATGTGAGCACGGGCGTGCTGAAGCCGTGCTTCAAGCCGTGCAGATTACGGCCAAATAATTCCTCAGAAAACTCACATTCCTGTAATTTGCACGGGGAACAGCACGGGCGTGCTTAGGCCGTGCTGAGGTTTTCACGACCGTGCTCAGCGAACTCGAGCTGTGCTGATTTGTGGCTGAATTCTCCTGCAATTTGCACGGGGAACAGCACGGGCGTGCTCAAGCCGTGCTGAGCTTGATGAGGTTTCTTCTAAGTCTTTAGCTTCTAAAATTGTTCCAAAACACTTCTTCTTGCTTCAGGACTTTGATATCTGCATGACAAACAACGAATAGCTCAAATAACACTGTACTTCGAGAATTACAGCCAAAATATTCAATAATGATGAGGGTAAAGCATGCAATACATATATATGAAATGCGCTCATCACCCCCCACTCAAAGATGCACATTGTCCTCAATGTGTCTAAATCAGCAGTGGATAAAAAATATAGGCAATAAAAGCATAATAAGAGGGTTTCATGAACTTCCCCGAGTCTCAAAACATGAGGCTTGAAGTCCAAGAGATCGGGGTAGCCACCAATGATGCGAGTAGATGATCGAGAGAGAAGGTGAGCTTGATGCCCTACTTCCATCCTACAAGATAGAAAGGAACATCATATCAAGGCATCTAACACACACAAAAAGAAAAAAAAACACAAACAAAAGCAAACAAAACAAACAACTAACACAACACAACAATCAAGCAAAACAAAGTCAAAGCAAATTCTTTGTTCATCATTATCATGGTGTCCAAAGCTCAATAATGCAAGCATGGCTAAGGGTTTACAAATATGATTCAAGATTAAGTCACATACAAGAGAAGCAATGGTTCAACATGATGGGAATGTGAAAGAATTCAAAAATTTCTACAGTAATTCCCAAACGATTTTGCAAGAGCTTCTCTTGTAAATGGAGCATAAACATTTTTACAAAGCTTTGAAATTGCTCCCAAAACCCACAAAAACAACAAACAACAAAACTCCATGAAATTTCATCCACAAAAATAAGAAAAACTCAAGGTTTGGAGTGAGAGATCATACTCTTGCCCTAGAGTAAGATGAGTGAATCCAAGGGCTAGATCCGGCCAAAAGCTTGCTCAAACTCCAAATTTTTGTCACCAAGATGGAAAAGAGGAGGAGGAGAGCAAACTAGGGCAAAAAGAATCATGAAAAATGGTGGAGAAATGAGGGAGAACCGGTTAGAGGAATGGGGAAGAAGAGTGAATAGTTTAACCCCCAAAACTTGCCCTTTTAATGCTTCTTCGGGTGGTCTTGCCGACCATCCTTACGGCCGCAAGGATGGTCGGCAAGAAGCTCGGGAAAAATCGCGAGGGGCATCCTTGCAGCCGTAAGGATGGTCCTCGGGATTTTTCTGGTTGCACACTTTGATCTCCACACTTTGTATACATTAACCATCGATGAAACCTTGAAAAATATGGCCGGAAACATCATTTAAACTCTCAAAACATCAACATGCATGCATCTAGAACAAGAATTCTTCAAAAACCACATGACAAACAAGTTAACAAAAAGGCGAAAGAATCAAGAAAAACGACGAAAAGCACAACTACACACGAACCACTACTAAAAACATAAGTAAAATTAGACAACACAAATAAGAAAAAGACTACGGGAAATGAAAGGAACTTGGGTTGCCTCCCAAGAAGCGTTTTTTTTAACGTCATTAGCTCGACGTACCTCTTTCTTACCTAGGGAGGCTTGAAAATGGTGTGTTCCTCCCGGCTAGAGGTTGCATAAGAGCTACCAAAAAAATATGAACTTTACCTTCCGGGATGATGCAAGTTTGGAGGTCATGCTTGAGTTACCTTTTGGCCTCCATGGGAAAAGCTTGGGCCGAGCATTATTCAATCTTGGCAACGGTGGGTCCTCGAATGGCGTCAACCTCCTACCCACATCTTGCTCCTCGGCCAATGTCAAATCACCTTGAATTACCCATAAGTGTTGTTTGGGTTTCCAAGGGAACAAGTTGGGTTGAGAACTTGTCAAGCTTCGCATAGGTGGATTAATTGGACGCTTTAACACCCTTTTCACATTTCTTTTCTCAACCTTTCTTGAATGATCAAAAGTGGCCCATAAAATTTGCTTGGGCCGCCATGGAAAAAGTTTTGGTTGGGAATTGTTCAAGCCCGGCATAGGTGGGTTCAAGGATGACATTGGTTTCCTCCCCAAATCTTCAAATACAATTCCCAAATTTTTTTCTCTGCACTTGAAGGTTATCGATTTGTTGATTGAATGATCAATATCGAGGCAAGTAGTTTCTTGAAATGTGGTAGATAGGGCCTCCTCTACTTCCTCACATACTTCTATAGCCATGATGACCTCCTCATTGTCTTGCTTTACCCCATCTTCCAATTGTTGCCCACTCATAAGATTGATAACCGCCCGGTTTTCAATTGGGTCATTTTCAATACTACTCATTGGGCTACCCAAAGAAGGCTCGGAATTTGCCCCAACAAGTTTCTCAACTTGGTTCTCAAGTGCTTTGATTGAAGCTTGGACATTCCTTAGTATTGTACCAAATTCATCAAGTCGTCTGTCCATTATTGCAAACCTTGCATCTGTAGAGATCATAAACCTTGCTAGAACATCTTCAGTAGTGTATTTCCTCTCTTGCCGATGTTGCGGCTGAAATTGGGGAACTTGGGGTTGTTGAGGCCTTGGTTGTTGTGTAATGCCTTGGCTTGCTTTCATGGCAAAGAGACATTCCATCTTCTTCTCAAGATAATAGACTTTTGTGGAAAACCGGCTATTTTGTTCTTCAAGTGCATAGATTTTGGCGGCCAACATATTTTCCTGAAAATCCATGGCCCTGTATAAATAATAAGACTAAAAATAATAAGCTAACAAAGTAAACAAGAAAGAAGGAAAATAAATAAATATGAACAAAATGGTGAAAGACACATACAAAAACAAATATTCACCAAAAGAAAGATAAATGACTAGAGCAGTGAGCTAGAGGTTTTCCTAGCATTCTTGGAATTCCCCGGCAACGGCGCCAAAAACTTGATCGATTGTCCGCAAGCGCACGGGTCGTCAAGTAATACCTCTCACGCACGCGTGAGAGGGTCGTATTCCCTGGGGTTCCAAAAGCTGCTATTACTTCCCCCTAAACGGCGCTGTCTAGTCTACCAAAGAAGGATAATTATAACAAGATAAGAAAACTAACAAAGATAACTATAAACACATGGACTCAGGCACACCACATGAGCATATTCAAGGAAGCAAATAATAATGAAAGCGTGAGGTCCCGGGCTAGGATCCCCTCGGGATTACTAAAGCTAGTAGGATGCTAGAATTACACAGGCACTGGTGGTTCTTGGCCGGGAGAATCCTAAGGTAGGCCAACCCGATGGTCACGGCAGTTGGCCCCTAATCCGGTACGAGTATTGATACGGAATTCATTCCGCCCAAATCCACCTACGATTTCATTAAAGGCACGAGATTCTCAAATTAGGGTTGAAGCACAAACTAGGCGCAACCCTAATACCGGAGGGGTACAAAATACCCGATGGTCACGGCGTATTTGTACATGTATCCCTTCCAAGCTTGGGAGTCTAAAAGTAGGGCGATGGTCACGCAACCTACTAAAACCTAGAAATCGATACACAGAGTTCTCATGCATACCAATACATCAAAGTACACCAAGCATGAACCATAAAACAAACCAAATACCATGAATGTAAATCTAAGCATCCATACAAAGCAAGTTCATCCGAAGGTTCACCGGATGTCCGGCGACCTTGGGAGTCTAGTTCATCATCAACAAAGGAGTAAGCAAGAAATACAAAGAATACAAGATAAAACTCAAAGCAAACTCCCTCAAGATGAAGACTAGAAGGTGGTGATGAGAACTTGTCGGATCCGCGCCGGCAAGCTCCTAGATCTTCTCCTTGATAGCAAAACCTCTTCTCCCCTTGATTTCCACCTCCGATCTGCCCTCTCCATTTGCCTTGAAACCCTAGAAGATGATGGTGGAGAATGGTGGCCAAAAGTCCACTTTCAAGATGCCCTAATGCCCCTTAAAAAGGGAAATTTCGTGTGTCCTTACGGGCGTAAGGTTGCCCGTAAGACACCCAAAAAATTTCCCAGGAATTCTATCTCGGGGGGTGCTACAGTATCTGCTACAGTACTGCAACAGTGATGAAGCCCCAAAACGCCGTATTTGGCGCCGATTTCTTCATAAATACGTTCTTGAGCTTATTTGGCTTATTCCGGGCCTGTAACACAAGTAAAGCAACTTTAAACAAGAAAATAGATAACAACTTAACAAAAAGGGAACATAAAATATACACAAGTACGTATAAAATACGTATATTTAGACGTTTATCAACGCCCGTGTTGTTCCCCGTGCAAATTGCAGGAGAATTCAGCCACAAATCAGCACAGCCTGAGTTCGCTGAGCACGGTCGTGAAAACCTCAGCACGGCCTAAGCACGCCCGTGCTGTTCCCCGTGCAGATTACAGGAATGTGAGTTTCCTGGAGATTTATTTGGCCGTAATCTGCACGGCTTCAACACGCCCGTGCTCACATTGAGAAGACATTAAAACCCTAGAAACTCAGTTTCTAAGGGGACTTTTGGTGGGCGAACTTAGGGAGAAAGAAAGGGAGAACTTTGGGGGTTCATCCTCCTCTTTATCAAGGGAATGCCAAGCTTATGGTAGGCCGATCGGGAGGAGATCTTACAATATTGTAGATCCTTCGACAACCACAAGGATGCAAGAAATTAGGGAGTTTTCAACTTCTTGTCTTTCAATTTCTTTGGCATTGTACTTGTTGCTTGTCATTATGTGCGGCTAAACTCTTAAGGGAGCCCCGGGGTTGTTTCTATGACGTTGTAGCTTGAACTCATTATCTTTACTTGTAGTATTTATGAATGTCTTGTTCCTTTCAATAAATCAAGGTTATTGGCTATCTTGTATGTTGTTTAGTGCTTGATCGCTTGGTAGTTAGGTTCTCTTATCTAGGCTTGTGAATCGTTATTGATTGTTGCAAGCAGTGGGAGTTCAACTTAGGGCTCGGCAGCGCTAGAAACCACCTGCTTATAGCATAACTAGGTTTAGAATCGAAGACATCTCTGATAAATACTGAGAAAGACCGAGTTAGTGAACGTCGGAAATCCAACCCCGGGGCCCCATCTCCTCCATCGAGTCAATCCTCAAACCTTCCCTTGGTGAACTTCCCTTTCCCTTAACCTCATTGAAGTTAATCCAAAGTCAATTCCATCATCTTCTGTCTGGTTAGATATTAAGAAAGATGTTAGTATTAGAAGCTATACCAGTCCCTGTGGATTTGACTACCCGACCTAAAGGGTACACTTTACTACTTGTGCGGCCCGAGCACTTGCGGATATGCAAGGGGCATACCACTCACCTATTTATAGGATTTGTGGGCTTTCTTGAGCATTATCTTGTGTGATTCATCATCATCTTCTCCAGTAAGCTCCTTTCTCTCTCTTCTTGCCATGAATCTTTAATCCTTCGATTTGGGGATAGATCTTGTGTTTTAGCATGTTGTTTTCATGAAAAATACCTAGTTTCATGTTGTAAACACTTTTGCTCAAAGTTCCATGTGTTTGTAAGGCTCGATTCGGATCAACCTTGGCCTTTTGGCCATGGTCGAAGATCCACACGGCCGTGTGGATTTTAGGGGTGGTTCTTTTTGGTTTCCCGAGCGTACACACGGCCGTGTGGAATTTCCACACTGCCATGTGAACTTCTGGGAAGTTGTTTTGAGCCCCGAAATGATTCGTTTGCTTCTCTTATGCACAAGAATGGCTCCAAGGACCAAGAAAGTCTCACACAAACGCCCTCGTGAGCTTCGTGACTTCTCGCCCGAGGTTTTGGAGTTCGCCGTGCCCGAACATCAAGTCCGACTTGAGCGTCTCTCAAAGCTCAAGTTTGGCCAAACGCGAACCCCGGATTTACACGCACTAGCGGCGATAGAGCATGCCCAAGCGGAAGAGTTGGCGAATGAAGTTCGAGTGTTATCACCGTGGGGGGTTGGAACAAGTTGTTGTTCATTAAAGACCCGGCCACTCGCGACATCACTCTCGAGGTCCTTCCATCCTTCGAGTTCGATCGCTCACACACGGACTACCACCGGGCCGACACCATCCGTTTTCGCGCCTTCGATCAGTACCATAGCATGAGCATGACGGACTTCTCCGTCGCCCTCGGCCTGTACGACAGAGACTTCACCCATACAGAGGAGTACACACAACTGCCCGTTGATTTTCCATTTCGTGTGACTCCTAGCCGGGTTTGCAAGATGCTATGCGGCGACATTCAGTATGAGCCCGGTTCGACAAAGGCTTCCCTGCTCCTTCACCCGGCCCACAGGTATATCCACGATGTTCTTAGCAGGTCAATCAATGGGCGGGGCGATAGCACCGGCGTACTTGGGTGGCTGGACCTGGTATATTTGTACTCCATGGTCAAAAGCCTGCCCCTGCACCTGGGATATGTGGTAGCAGATTATTTGAGGCACCAGGGACAGTACGCACGGGTCGGAGTTCTATTTTTCGGCCCTTACATTACTCGTCTCATCAGAGGGATGGGCCTGATTGAAGCTGTCCGCGGAGCAGACAAGGTGATCATCCCCTCTCCACTAGGCCTTGAGACTTTGCGCATGATGGGCATGGTGAAGAGGGCAGCTCCGGGCAGGTATGTACTTGTTGTCACTATCCCAGATGAGTCCGAGGAGGAGAGTAAGAAGGAAGAGGACACCGAGGCTGGACCTTCATCACAGGCCGCACCCATGGAGGCAGAGCACACTCCAGCAGCAAAGGAGGTGCCACCGATGTCAGCACGCGCATCTCGTCCATCTTACGATCGCATCGACAGATTGGAGAGTGCTGTGGGGGTCCTCCAGACTGATCTTGCAGCTATGAGGATGACTCAGGCAGTGAACCATACTGAGGTGCTCTCTCGCATGGCCGAGTATCATGCTGAAGTGATGGCGCGATTCACCACACTTCAGCAGATGATGGTGAGAGACTTCGACTCCACCGCGTCGCCCGCACCCCGAGTACCCCATCCATCCCTAGCATCACCAGCAGCACCACGAAATGATGACGCTTGAGGCATCTTTCTTTTAGTTGTTTCTTTTTCTTGTACTTGTTTATTTTCTTGTTGCTTTATCTCTGTTACACAGAAAGGGTTTACCTTCTGAGCTCTATCTTACTGCTTTCAGTTGTAGTTTGTTCGTTTCGAGTTTAAGCGTGTACATCATGCTTATAAACTCTCGTTGTTTATCTTTTGTGTTGAGCATTACTGAACCCCTTTTGTGACGTGCAGATGGTCATGTCAGTCTTGTGTTGAGGAATAGTAATAGGCACGGTCATGAGGATTCTCCACATGGCCGTGTGAGGTTCACAACCAGTCGCAGCTTCACTTCCCCCGTTTGCAGCTCCACTCAAATTCTACATTCGGAGCCAAGGGGAGTGTCGTTTTTATTTCCCACACCCTCTTGTTTTATTTATTTGCTGTTTTGTATGCTTCCATGAGTACAATGAGGGCATTGTACATCTTAAGTGTGGGGGGGAGTTCACGTTGCACACGTTCTTTATTTATGTATGCTTATCACTCATGCTCATTTAGCCAATGATAGTTCACCTTAAGGGACAAGGATTGCAATCTTGAATTTAGGAGAATTATAAACATCGTTTGTACTCATGCTCTAGTTTACTCGAAAAACAGATAAATTTTTTTTGTCTGATTGCATTGCTTACACCTTTCTTGCTCTCTTAACACTGATAACTCTAGTTCAGTGCCGAAAGGACCTTAGTTTTCTTTATTTTGAAAAAAAAATAAAAATAAAAAATAAAAATAAAAAAAAGAAAGAAGAAAGAAGAAGTTTATTTTTGCTTGTTTTCGGGGTGGAAAGAGCTACCACCTATGTTGTATGCAGCTACTCTCATAAGTCGGATAGTAGCTATGCCCTAATGAGAGAAAGAGCTATATAATAGGCTGTTTGAAAGCTAACACTCCCAGGTGGAAAGAGCTACCACCTCAAAGCGTGAAAGCCGCCCAGGAGGCATCTTGGGAAATGGCTACCTTCGAGGTTGTGTGCAGCTACTAACTATCTTTCTTGTCCTTAAATAAGTCCTTTTCAATAAGAACTTTTAAGAGTAAACTTAGGGTTGGCATGAGTAAGCATACACAGACGCACGCAATCAGATTCTATTTTCTTTGTGCTTCGTGTTTTGCTAGAGCATTGGTTTTTATCTTTCTATGTTGCAAATTGTTCCTTTGTTTAAGAATGCTCTCCTTACACACTTTTTGGTCAACTTAAGGCTAAGCACTTCTATCACTCTACTTGTGGATTTTATTGTATAAAGTTTGCTTGAGGACAAGCAAAAGCTTAAGTGTGGGGAGTTTGGTAAGTGCTTGCATGTACATATTATTTGAGATGTTTTTCCATGCATGAGCATCACATTTTTCAGTTTATATTTCTTATTTCGTGTGTTTTTGTTTTCTTTCATGCAATTAGGGTTGTGAAGAAGGTTTATGAGAAGAAAAGCTAAAATAGGTCATGATGGTGCCGAGTGGAGTCCTTTTGTGCAAATACAAAGTTCAAGATGCAAATCGGGTCAAACAAGAGAGTATGTGCCAACTTCTCATGGTTTCGAGACAATTTTTGTAGAAGGACACGAAGGCAGTCATGCTCGCTCGTTCTGATTTGATCGAGGTTTTCAAAAGCACTCCAAGGGTTTTTCCACATCAAGAAATGCCTCATGACCTACCACACAATCATGTGTCTGTTCGTGTGCCTTCAGAAGAAAAAACGGGCGAAATCGGGGACCTATAGATGCAATTTTATAGAGGCTGAATTTCCACATGGGCATGTGGAATTTCCACACGGCCATGTGGAATTTCCACAGGGCCGTGTGGATTTTCCACATGGCGGTGTGGATCCTCGATGTTTGCCATTTTAAAGGCCGTTCTGAAGCGTTTTAAGGGGTGGTGGTGATCCCGCAAGCGCACGGGGTCGTCAAGTAATAAACCACTCGCGCAAGCACGAGTGGGTCGTATTCCCAAGGGCCCGAGAATCTATTCTTACTTCCTTTTTGCAATGTTGTCTAGCCGATCCGACTTGAGATTTGGAATGCGAAAGTAATGAAGTAAAACAAAAACAATTAAACTTCTAAATACCAAGGGCGTTAAACGGGAGGAAAATTAGGGTAAGAAGATGGTCACGGATGAGGATCCCCTCGGGGTTACTAAAGTGCGAAGGATGTTGGATTAACATGCAAGTGGCTTGAAGGACCGAGAAAACCCTAGATTAGGTCAACCCGATGGTCACGGCAATTGACCCCTAATCCGGTATGAGTATTGAATACGGGCTCTACCCGTACAATTCCTCCTACGATTGCAAAGGGCAAGATGGTTTTCTCAAACTAAGGTTGAATCACAGATGGGTAATTAACCCTAGAATTGGAGGGGTACAAATACCCGATGGTCACGGCGTATTTGTACGTATTTCCCTTCCAAGCTTGGTGAGTCTAATACTAGGGCAATGGTCATGCAACCTAGTATTGGCTAAGTATGGATACACAGAGTTCTCATGCATACCAAAGCATTCAAAAACACCAAACATGAATCACAAACAAGCTAACAAGCATGAATTAAACCAAATCATCCAAACATCACAAGTTCACCCCAAGGTTCACCCACATCCGGTGACCTTGGGGTTTTAGTTGCTCATAGTCTCAAAATACATGAATGAAAGCATAAAAATAACTAAACTAAACATAAAAGACCTCCCTCCAAAGATAAGAGTCGAAGAAGCTTCCAAAGACGCCACTCGAAGGGGTGGCTTCCCGTCGTCTTCAACCTCAAGATTTTAAGCCCTAAAGGTAGATCAAGCACAAGATCGCGCTCTCCTCGCCGATTCCACCGTGGAAATGCCCTCCAAGCTCTCCTTCTTGGTCAGATTCGGAAATAGGGGTGTGGACCTCCAAGAAGAGGCCAGCCTCCTCTTTTTCATGCCCTAGAAACCTTTAAAAAGGGTGAAAATCGCGACTCCTCACGGGCTGCCTCATGGCCGTGAGGTTGCCCGTGAGGCATCCAGAAAGTTTTGCAGGAAATTTCACCTCGGGTGCTACAGTACCCTGCTACAGTGAAGAAGCCCAAAAACGTCGTATTTGGTGTCGAATTCTTCCTAAATACGTTCTTGAGCTCATTTAGGGCCTGCAACACAAAATAAAGAGATTTAGACTGTAAAAAGGGCATCGACTCATCAAAAAGATAATAAAGTAATACAGATGAAGACGTATAAAATACGTATATTTAGACGTTTATCAAGGGGATCTTTTTTCTATCTTTGGGGGGAAGTTCGGCTAGAGTTTGAGAAGGTTTTTGCTGCGTTTTGGGGGCGTTTCTTCACCGATTTCAACATCGATTCCTTCCAAGGAGAGCTATTGGGGGAGCCTTCGACGGCTTCGATTCGGCGAGGTGTGCCCTAGGCTCGGAGGAAGGATCAGATCGGCATCAAGGTAGTTTGCCGAGTAACACTGACGAAAGCCCTCATGAACAGCTAAAAGCTATCCCTCTGAGGAGTGGCCCCCAAGTGGGAATGAGATTGGGAAAGGAAAGAATGTTGTGAGAGATACAACCCCGAGAGCGAGGGTTGATATTGAGGACAGCAAAAACCCCACCTCCGAACCTGAACCGAACCAAGCTTCACCCGTGCCGGAGTATCAACCCAAAGTTCCTTAGCCGGCAAGATTGAAAAAACACAAGGAGGATGATCAGTTTAAGAAGTTTTTAATTTTGTTAAAGAAACTCCACATCTATCTTCCACGTGTTGACGCATTCACACAGATGCCTAAATATGCAAAGTTCATGAAGTACTTATTGACAAACAGGCAGAAGCTGGAGGAAGCATCCAGTGTAGCTTTGAATGAAAATTTTTCCGCCATATTACAAAGCGCACTCCCACCAAAAGTTCGAGATCCTGCAGGCCTTGTAATTGAATGCAAGATCGGAGAGAATGTGGCAGAGAAGGCCTTGGCAGATTCGGGAGCAAGTATCAATATTATGCCGTACAATCTATTTTTAAAATTGGGACAGCATGTACTCGAACCTGCACGGATGACTCTACAACTCGCAGACCGGTCCGTACCCCGACCTCGGGGTGTTGTGAGTGATGTATTAGTGAGCGTGGGAGGACTTGTGTTCCCGACTGATTTTGTTATCTTGGACATCAATGAAACTGCTGAGGTGAATATAATCCTTGGAAGACTATTTTTGGCAACCTCTCGCGCCCTACTTGACATCCAAGATGGCAAGATGACACTTAGATCCGGGAATGAAGAAGCTGTGTTTAAACTCCCAGATGCAATGAAACACCCCAAGGAGCGAGATGACGCCTCCTATGCTTTTGACGAGGTCGAACTAATCGTGTCTGATTGTATGCAGGAGGTTCTGTCGATTAATCCCCTTGACGAGTACTTGAGCAAAGAGCAGGAGGAAATCAAAGCTGAAGACAAGGGAGAACAGAACCATCAGAAGCCACTCGGTCCTAAAAAGAAGAAGGCGAAAGCCAAGGCAGGCGTGAGCCTTGAAGAACCACCATGGAAGAAGGCTTGGAAAAAGGTGAATATGCAAGGTTCCCCGGGAGAAAGATCAAGGTGACGTCTATCTTCACAGTTGACTTGGGAGCTCATAACATTAAGAGTATGATGTCACTTAACCTCCCTAGCTCATCACCTTCATTCTTCTTCAAACAAGGTATAAATCCTGCCTTTGAACCACCCTGAGGAAGTGAACAGAAATGTCAACCTCGTGACTCTAAACAAGCGCTCTTGGGATGCAACCCAAGTTTATTTTCCTCATAATTTCTTTTATTCTGCCTGGTTGCTTTTTAGTTTGTGTTTTATTGGTTATGTTTGGATTTCCCTTTCTTCGTGCGTGTTTTATTTTCCGTTTGTGATTAGATGACTTGAATCTCATTTTATTGTGTCGATGAATTATCAGTTCGTGTTGTGTTAATTTTTATGTCACTAGCGCAATTCATTATTTCCAGTCATACGCGTCGATCATTGTTCTCATTTATGGCGGAAAACGACGAGAAAACTCTCACTTCGGCACTTATGGAGGCTGTGCGGGCAGGCTACCGCCTGCACAGGCCTGCCAGAAGGCTGTGCGTCTCATGTGTGGTGATAAGTGTCTAAATGTATGTATTTCAATATATGTATTTCATACAACTAGCATGTAGTTTATTAAGAATTTATGCCCTTTTTGCACTTAATTGTGTGCTATTCGATTTGTAGGGTATAAGGAAGCCATGAGGAACACGAGTATACAATGTTGGGTGAAAAGAAGAAGAAAGCGGTCCATGTGCACTGTAGCAGTGAACCCATTTCATGTTACTATCCAGAGAACTGTGCAGGAAGCATGCAGGCAGTATGCCGACCATATGAAGGCCGTATGCAGACCGTATGGATCACGAAATTATGGACCTGGTGCCCTACACGACACCCATACGGCCCATATATGGGGCGGTATGGTTCCTAGGTATAAAAGGGCGTTAGGGCATCATGAAAGGTGACTTTTGGCCACCATTCTCCACCATCATCTTCTAGGGTTTCAAGGCAAGTGGAGAAGGCAAATCTGAGGTGGAAATCAAGGGGAGAAGAGGTCGTGCTATTAAGGAGAAGATCTAGGAACTTGCCGGCGCGGATCCGACAAGCTCTCATCACCACCTTCTAGTCATCATCTTAGGGGAGTTTGCTAAGATCTTTATCTTGTATTTATTGTGTTTCTTGCTTTCTCCTATGTTGATGATGATGAACTAGACTCCTAAGGTCACCGGTGATAAACGTCTAAATATACGTATTTTATACGTACTTGCGTATATTTTATTTTCTCTTTTTGTTATGTTGTTATCTATTTTCTTGGTTAAAGTTGCTTTACTTGTGTTACAGGCCCGGAATAAGCAAAATAAGCTCAAAAACGTATTTATGAAAAAATCTACACCAAATACGACGTTTTTGGGCTCCATCACTGTAGCAGTACTGTAGCAGAATTACTGTACCATAATACTGTAGCAGATACTGTAGCACCGCCAGGAAATATTCTGAGAAACTCTCTGGATTCCTTGCGGGCAACCTTGCGCCCGCAAGGCCACCCGCAAGGCATCGCGATGTCATGTATTAAAAGAGCTTTTAGGGCATTTTTGAAGGGGGCTCTTGGCCACCATTCTCCACCATCTTCACCTAGGGCTTCAAGGCAAGTGGAGAAGGCAAATCTGAGGAGGAAATCAAGGGGAGAAGAGGTTGTGCTATCAAGGAGAGGATCTAGGAGCTTGCCGGCGCGGATCCGACAAGTTCTCATCACCACCTTCTAGTCTTCATCTTAAGGGAGTTTGTTATGAGCTTTGTCTTGTATTTGTTATATTTCTTGCTTTCTCCTTTGTTGATGATGAACTAGACTCCCAAGGTCACCGGGCATCCGGTGAACCTTGGGATGAACTTGCTTTGTATGGATGTTTTATATTTACATTTATGGTATGTGGTTTGGTTTGTGGTTCATGCTTTGTGTTCTTTGATGTGTTGTTTGGCATGAGAATTCTGCGATTCAACTTCTAGATTGTACTTGGTGCGTGACCATCGCCCTTGTGCTAGACTCACATAGCATGGAAGGGATTCATGTATGAATACGCCGTGACCATCGGGTATTTCATGCCCCTCCAACCATTAGGGCTGGACCTAGGTTGAGGATCGACCCTAATTCGAGGTTTTCCTAAGCGTAGTGCAATCGTAGGAGGATTTGGTAGGAAGAAATTCCGAGCCAATACTCATACCGGATTAGGGGTCATCGCCGTGACCATCGGGGTGATCTACTGTTGGATATCTCTTGGCCCATCCACCATTGCCTGTGTAATTTTAGCATCCATCTAGCTTTAGTAGTCCTGAGGGGATCCTAGCCCGGGACCTCGCGCTTTCATTAGTATTTGCTTCCTTAAATATGCTCATGTGGTGTGCCTGAGTCCATGTGTTTATAGTTATCTTTGTTAGTTTTCTTATCTTGTTTAATTCTCTATCTTTGGTAGACTTGACAGTGCCGTCCAGGGGGAAGTAATAGCAGCTCTTGGGACCCCAGGGAATACGACCCTCTCACGCGTGCGTGAGAGGTATTACTTGACGACCCGTGCGCTTGCGGATCTCACCAACCGGGCATCCGGTGAATCTTGGGATGAACTTGCTTGTATGGATGCTTGATTTGAAGTGATGGTATTTGGTTTGGTTTGTGGTTCATGCTTTGTGTTCTTTGATGTGTTGTTTGGCATGAGAAATCTGCGATTCAACTTCTAGATTGTACTTGGTGCGTGACCATCGTCCTTGTGCTAGACCATGGAAGGCATTCATGTATGAATACGCCGTGACCATCGGGTATTTCATACCCCTCCAACCATTAGGGCTAGACCTAGGTTGGGTTTCGGCCCTAATTAGAGATTTCTCTAGGCGTAGTGCAATCGTAAGAGGATTTGGTCGGAGGAAATTCCGAGCCAATACTCGTACCGGATTAGGGGTCATCGCTGTGACCATCGGGGTGATCTACTGTTGGATGTCTCTTGGCCCATCCACCATTGCCTGTGTAATATTAGCATCAATCTAGCTTTAGTAGTGCTGAGGGGAATCCTAGCCCGGGACCTCGCACTTTCGTTATTATTTGCTCCCTTAAATATGCTCATGTGGTGTGCCTGAGTCCATGTGTACATAGTTATCTCTTTTCTAGTTTTAAAACTTAATTATCTATCTTTGGTAGACTAAATAGTACCATCTAGGGGGAAGTAATAGCATCTCTTGGGACCCCAGGGAATATGCCCCTCTTACGCGTGCGTGAAAGGTATTACTTGACGACCTGTGCGCTTGCGGACAATTATCAAGTTTTTGGCACCGTTGCCGGGGACCTCCAAGAATGCTAAGAAAACCTCTAGCTCACTGCTCTAGTCGTTTATTTTTACTTTTGTAAATATTTGTCTTTGTATGTGTCTTTTACCATTTTGTGCAGATTTATTTATTTTCCTTCTTTCTTGTTTTCTTTGATATCTTATTGTTTGTAATTTTGTTGTTGACACAAAGCCATGGATTTTCAAGAAAAATTGTTGGCCGAAGAAATTAACGCACTTGAAGAAAGGATGGAAAACTTTTTTGCCATAAAGGAAAACCAAAGCAATCCATACCAAAATTTCTATAACCCATATTGGGGAGGACACCAAAATTCTTCGACATATCATCCTACTCAACAATGGGAATACCCTCACCAAGGAATGCTACAAGAACCCCCCACCCCCCCCCTTTCAAGAACCATGGCATTATCATCCTCCAGTCATTCATGGTAAGCAACTTAATCAATGGGGATTCAATACACAGGATGTGTTTGCAAGATTCATGATGAATGCGGACGCTGAACTTGAAACCATGAATGCCAAAATTTTTAATGCTCAATCATCTCTTCAAAGCATGGAGAGACCGATAGGAGAGTCTTCCGAGATATTGACTGAGTTGCCACCAACTGCAGAAGACCTATCTGAGATTGACACTATAAAGGAAGAGAGCAAATTTGACATTGAGGTGGAAGCGGATATTGAGGTATTGGAGGTTAAAGAAATGAATGATGTGACATCAACACCCTTTGAGCAAATAATAAAAGTTCCACCTCAAGGTGAAATGGAAGAAGAAAAAGGGAAGGATGAAATCATGGCCATGGAAACATGTCAGGAAGTAGAAGAAACTCCAAAAACAACATTTGAAATTGCTACTTGCCTCAATATTGATCATTCTATCCATCCATCAGCTTTGGTCAAGTGCAGAAAGCAAATTCCGGGAATTGTATTTGAGGATGTGGGTAGGAAGCCAAAATTATCCTTCAAGAAGCCTATGTCAGGTGATAAGTGTCTAAATGTAGGTATTTATACGTCTTATTCTTGTACTATTTTGCATGTATTTTAATGAGCTGATGCCCGTTTCGCATTTAAATTGGTTTTATTTGTGTTACAGACCTTGAAGAAGATAAAATGAGCTCAAGAACGTATTTGGGAAGAAATCCGTATCAAATACCACGTTTTCGAGCTTTCATCACTGTAGCATCACTGTAGAAAGATTGATGTAGCAAGAATACTGTAGTAGTTACTGTAGCTTGGCGCTGTAGCACCGAAACGTTATTTTTCTGGAAAAGGCTGGGAGCCTTGCGGGCGAGCTTGCGCCCGCAAGGCAGCCCGTATGGATACCCGAAAAAGGTTTTTAAAAGGGAAATTAGGGCATTTTTGGGGGAATCTTCTACAAATCTTATTCTCTTCTTCTTGGGCCGTGGCCCCACCCTCTCCGGCGGCGTTTTCCGGCGATCCACTATATCAATCTTCACCCAGAGGGAGGCAAACATCGGAGGAGGAGATAGGGGGAAGATCCAAGGCTTCATGGCGTCGTTTGAGGCACGATCTTGGCGACATCGACGATCTTCCTCCACCTAAGGCAATCCAAAGCTAGAGGGAGTGTTCTTTGCTTTTTTTTATGCTTGTTGGTTCATTGGATTTGTATGAGTGTTCCTCTTTCATGAGGAACTAACTTGTATGTGATTTGGGCATGATGAACCCTAGGGTAGTTTTTTTGTAATTATGGATGATAATCCTTTGTGATTTAGTGTTGGATGTTGAATTTCTTTTGTAAGAATTTCTATGGGTTGTGATTCTCTCTATGTGTACTTTACTGTCTTGGACCGCATGAGAACTCTGTTGTTCAATTTCTAGGTTGTACTTGGAGCGTGACCATCGCCCTTGTACTAGACTCACGTAGATTGAAAGGGATTCATGTACCAATACGCCAAAGGATTCGGGTATTAGGTACCCCTCCGAACGTTAGGCTTAGACCTAGAATAGTGTTTACTCCTGATAAGGGATTCCCTGAGCGCACTGCAATCGTAGGAGGAATTGACCGGAAGGGATTCTGGTCAATACTCATATGGGATTAGGGCTAATCACCGAGGGATTAGGGATTAGCTTAATTTAGGAATCTCTCGGTCCAAACCACCATCACAACACATCATCCTTAATTCGGGCCTTAATGACAACCCTAGGGGGATTCTCTGTCCAAATCACGTCTTCTCCTGTTCGTCCGTCCTTTGAATGCTTATTTGGCGCGTAGTGGTAGCTTTATTCTTTTATTCATAGATTTTAGTAGATATACTATTCACTCGTATTGTTAGGCTAGGAAATAGACGAAAGAGAAGTAATAATAGCTTCTTGGCCCCATGGAATACGACCCCTGTGTCACACACAGGGTATTACTTGACGACCCCGTACACTTGCGGGATGCCCATCACCGGGCGTGGACAATTCCCAACCTAAACTTTTTCCATCGCGGCCCAAGCAAATTTTGTGGGTCATTTTTTATCATTCAAGAAGGGTTGAGAAAAGAAATGTGGACAGATTGTTAAAGCTACCATTAAATCCACCCATGCCAAGCTTAAATAATTCTTGACCGAAGCTCTTTCCTTGGAGGCCCAAGCAATGTGGTGGTGTACTCAAAGGAATTCTAGCCAGAGCCAAAGAAGATGTGGGTAGGAGGTTGAAGCCATCTAAGGGCCCTCCAATGCCAATGTTGAATAATACCCGGATCAAGCTTTTTCCATGGACGCCAAAAGGTAACTCATGTTTGGCCCCCACTTCGACATCATCCCGGAAAGTACACTTTATTTTTCTTGGTAGTTCTTATGCCGTCTCTAGCCGGGATGAACACACCATTTTCAAGCCTCCCTAAGGTAAGAAAGAGATACGTTGAGCTAATGACGTTAAACAAGCGCTTCTTGGGAGGCAACCCAAGCATTCAGAGGTGTTTAATTTCATTTTTCGTATTCTAGGTCTTAGTTTCTTTTTGTCTTCTCGTACTTTACATATGTTTTTGTCCAGTTATATTCATGCTCTCATTGCTCCGTATCATGGTGTAATCATTTCACTTCTTGAGAAACGCATGCTTTTTCGTTTAATTCATACATTAGATTGAAGTCTTGAACCTTTTAACTATCTTTGGAGTTGTATTTAGGATAACCGGGGCATGTTTTTGGGAGTTTTCAAGATTGTCTTAGCTTATACGGCCTCCATTCACCCATATGGAAACCGTCTGCACACAAAGAACCCCAAAACCTGATACTATGGCCTAGGGCATACGGCCCCCATACGGGCTGTATGGGGGCCGCCTGCCCCAACCCGAGGGTTTTTCCTAGGCCATATGATAAGTGCTTGCATGTACATATTATTTGAGATGTTTTTCCCTGCATGAGCATCACACTTTTCAGGTTATATTTCTCATTTCGTGTGTTTTTGTGTTCTTTCATGCAATTAGGGTTGTGAAGAAGATTTATGCGAAGAAAAGCAAAAATATGTCATGATGGTACCGAGTGGAGTTCTTTTGTGCAAATACAAAGTCCAAGATGCAAAGCGGGTCAAACAAGAGAGTATGTGCCAACTTCTAAAGGTTTCGAGACAATTTTTGTAGAAGGACGCGAAGGCAGTCATGCTCGCTCGTTCTGATTTGATCGAAGATTTCAAAAGCTCTCCAAGGGTTTTTCGACATCAAGAAATGCCTCATGACCTACCACGCGCTCGTGGGTCCGCTCGTGTGGCCTCAGAAGAAAAAACGGGCGAAATCGGGGACCTATAGATGCAGTTTTATAGAGGCTGAATTTCCACATGGGCATGTGGAATTTCCACACGGCCGTGTGGAATTTCCACATGGCCGTGTGGATCCTCGATCTTTGCCATTTTAAAGGCCGTTATGAAGCGTTTTGAGGGGAACTTTTTCCTAACTTTGAGAGGAGGTTCGGCTAGGGTTTGAGAGGGTTTTTGCTGCGTTTTGGGGGCGTTTCTTCACCGATTTCAACACCGATTCCTTCCAAGGAGAGCTATTGGGGGAGCCTTCGACGACTTCGATTCGGCAAGGTGTGCCCTAGGCTTGGAGGAAGGATCCGTGGAGAAGAAGAAACAGCCCTCATAGGCCATCAACACGAAGCTTAAGGTGGTTTTCTTTATGGATTTCTTGCACTTATCTTCATTTATTTTGATGAACTTGTATTGCTCCATGGAGGGCTAAACCCCTAGTGGGTACTTGGACTTGTAAACCCTAGGTTTTCGATGTTTCATTGACTTTAATGCTTTTATTCAATTTGAGTTTAAATTTGAGTTTCAATCTTGTGTGCTTAATTGTTTCTCCCTTAGAGTGACACTAGGGTTGAGGGCTAATCCAATCATCCTTTTGACGAGTGACCATCACCATTAGGATTAGATTAACCAAGTTTGAAGAGGGTCGAGAGGGTGAGTTGAGAGGTAGCGACACGTCCCCTTTCCCCTCCGGTGTGGTTTTCCCTACCTTCTTATTCCAAGTATTACTTTCGATCTCAAAGAGAGTTAGGCGTTGATAGAGGCCTTTCCGCCGAGACTTATTTGTGATTAGGGATCTTTCTCCTGGACCAAAGGGATTGATCTATAGTTGGGAATAGGGTTTACCGTTTGGAATCCCTAGAGCGTAGCGCAGTCATACGTGGTGTGAGGTGTCGAGAGTCTTCTCTCCGCCGGGACCTCGTAGGGGACTAGTCAAGGTTGACCTTAGATTTGGGACCTTGTATCTTTGGATTCCACAACTCTTGAAATCTCTATTGAGTAAAAGTATTTGAAGTCTTGCACTTGAAACAAGGAACCTAGGGGGAGCAGTGTCCGAGTACCCCATTCTTATCTCGGTCTTTTCCTACACTCTAGCTTTAAGTTTCAGTTCTTAATTTCTGTTTTGAATCACTTTTTAATCTCAACAAAAATCGGTTTTCTTTGGCTACCTAGCGAAGTGTTTTTGTTTCTATCGTCTACTCCCTGTGGATTCGACTACCCACCCGTTGGGTACTTTATTACTTCGACACCCGTGCACTTGCGGAAGACACACGCAAGGGTGTGTCAAGTTTTTGGCGCCGTTGCCGGGGAGTTAGGCGTTTTAGGAACACTTATACTCTGTTTCGTTAGTCATTCGCTTTATATTCTGTTCCACACTTCTTGTTCTTCCATTGTTCTGATTTTGTTTTCTTTTCTTGATTTCAGCTCCAGGTTATGCCCCGTGGACACCCTTCGACATTAGTTGAAGGCGATCCAGAAATTGAGAGGAGATTATATAGACGGGGAAACCAACCTGAACAAGAACAGAATTATCAAGCTGAAATAGAGGTTGAGGAGTCCGCAACCATGGCTGAACAGAATGAGCAACAGCGGACACTCTTGGACTATGCAAGACCTACCCCTCGTGGCACACAATCCAGCATCGTACGGCCACCAATTACAGTTCACAATTTTGAGCTCAAGCCGGGTTTTATTCAAATGGTACAACAATCCGCACAGTTCAATGGGTTATTGGATGAAGACCCAAATAATCATATTGAGAATTTTTTGGAAGTGTGCGACATGCTCAAGATTAGTGGGGTTACATATGATGCTATTCGGCTGAGGGCTTTCCCATTTTCCTTGAAGGGAAGAGCAAAGCAGTGGTTACAGTCACTTCCTAGAGCTTCAATTACTACGTTGGAGGAGATGGTTGAGGCCTTTCTTACTAGATATTTCCCTCCCGGAAAATCTGCGAAGCTTAGGAATGAAATCTCTTCTTTTATGCAAATGGAATTGGAGTGTCTCTTTGAGACATGGGAGAGGTTCAAGGACCTCCTGCGGAAATGTCCCCAACATGGGTTTCCTGAGTGGATGATCATCCACACCTTTTACAATGGGCTGAACCCAAGCACAAGACAGTTACTTGACGCAGCAGCAGGAGGTACCTTAGGAAGCAAAACCCCAGAAGCTGCCAGGCAACTCATAGAAGAAATGGCTATGAATAGTTATCAATCGAATGCTCGTGATAAGAAGAAGGTAGCCGGTCTTCATGAAATCGATGCTGTCACTTCCTTAGCAGCTCAAGTGGAAGCATTGAGCAAGAAGCTAGACACTCTAACTTCTTCAAGAGTGGCAGCAGTGATGAACTGTGATGGTTGTGGAGGTGGGCATGCCTCATCTGATTGCCCTATTTCTGTGAGTGGTGCAGCCCTTGTTGAGCAGGTAGACTTTGTGGGTAATGCAGTAAGAGGACAAGGTAACCCTTACAGTAGCACTTTCAATCCATGGTGGCGAAACCACCCAAATTTTTCTTTGAGTAATCCGGGACAGGAAAGACCTCTTGCACCACAAGAATTTCAGCAACCACTACTTCCAAACTTGGAGAATCGAGTTTCAGGTCTAGAGAATCGGATGACAGATCTAGAAAAAGCACTGACTAAATTCATCCAGTTATCTGACACACGCTTTCAGGGTGTAGAGACTATACTTCGCAACCATACTGCGTCCTTGCATAATCTAGAGAATCAGGTTGGACAAATTGCGAAGTCATTATCAGAGAGACCTCAAAGAAGCTTTCCTAGCAATACAGAGACAAGTGTAAGAGAGCAGCTAAAAGCAATCACCTTGAGGAGTGGTCGCGACATTGAGAGTAAACTTCCAGCTGAGAAGGTTGCACATTGTTCGCCCCAGGAGAAAGAGATTGAGGAGAAGAGTAAGGAGATGGAGGGGGTTCCCACACCTTACAAACCAAGGATCCCCTATCCTTCAAGGCTGAAGAATGACCATAATGAGGAGCAATACCATAAATTTTTGGGCTTATTCAAGCAGCTGCACATCAACATTCCATTCGTGGAGGCATTATCACAAATGCCTCGCTATGCGAAGTTCTTGAAGGACCTCTTGAGCAATAAGAGGAAGCTGGAGGAGAATGCAGCGGTGATCTTAGATGCATCATGTTCAGCAATATTGCAGAAGAACATGCCGAACAAGAAGAAGGATCTTGGGAGTTTCATCATCTCGTGCAATATTGGAAATTTAGGTGAAGAAAAGGCATTGGCAGACTCAGGGGCTAGTATTAATGTGATGCCTTACACTTTCTTCCAAAAGTTGGGTTTGGGAGAACCAAGACCCACTCGGATGACGCTTCAATTAGCTGACCGTTCAGTTAGACATCCGAGGGGCGTTATTGAAGATATACTTGTTAAGGTTGACAAGTATATCTTCCCTGTAGATTTTGTGGTTCTTGATGTGGATGAGGATGTCGACGTACCATTGATACTTGGGAGGCCGTTCCTGCGCACTTCCAAGGCTCTTATTGACATGGAGGGCGGAGAGATGACATTGAGGATTGGAGACGAGAAAGTGACCTACCGCCTTGCAGAAGCCATGCGACATTCTCTTGATTTTGATGATACGTTATATTTTCTTGACACCACTGATGAGTTAATTGATGATTATGTACAGGAATTACTATGTCCAGACCTATTAGCAGAATTACTAGAGCAAGAGATGGACGTTGTTGAGGTATCACCATTTGATCTAGTGGATATGGAAGAACCTTCCCCAGGCATAGTCAATACGTTTGTCAAAAAGTTGAAGAGAGTGAGACATCGCCACAAGAAACAACCGAATAATTCTACGAATGAATAGTCAAAGGCTACCAATAATTCTAGCGCAGTCATACGTGGTGTGAGGTGTCGAGAGTCTTCTCTCCGCCGGGACCTCGTAGGGGACTAGTCAAGGTTGACCTTAGATTTGGGACCTTGTATCTTTGGATTCCACGACTCTTGAAATCTCTATTGAGTAAAAGTATTTGAAGTCTTGCACTTGAAACAAGGAACCTAGGGGGAGCAGTGTCCGAGTACCCCATTCTTATCTCGGTCTTTTCCTACACTCTAGCTTTAACTTTCAGTTCTTAATTTATGTTTTGAATCACTTTTTAATCTCAACAAAAATCGGTTTTCTTTGGCTACCTAGCGAAGTGTTTTTGTTTTTATCGTCTACTCCCTGTGGATTCGACTACCCACCCGTTGGGTACTTTATTAATTCGACACCCGTGCACTTGCGGAACACACACGCAAGGGTGTGACATTGACCTAATCTAGGGTTTTCTTGGTCCATCAAGCCAATTGCATGTTAATCCAGCGTCCTGTACATTTCAGTAGCCCCTGAGGGGATCCTTATCCATGACCGCTTTCTCACTCTGATTTCTCCTTTTATCGCCCTGGTTATTTATCATTTTGAACTGCATTTATTTCATTTAATTGCATTTTCATCCTTTACTCTCGAGTTTGATCGGCTAGACAACATTGCGAGAAGGAAGTAAGGATAGATTCTCGGGGCCCTTGGGAATACGACCCATTCATGCGTGCGCGAGTGGTTTATTACTTGACGACCCCGAGCGCTTGCGGGAGATCGAACCACCAATGATGATATCCCAGTCTTGCTTTTCAGGGCATGACGGGTATTTTGAGAGCTCTCCCCCACTCAATAGAAGCTGGACTCCCTTCATTTTTGTTGGGACACATCCCGCCGCACTCACCAGATAATCAAGGGGGTTCATTTCTTTTTTCACCCTACCTTTTTTCTTTGTCTATCTCCTCATGTTATTCATGTTTAGTGTACATTGGGGACAATCCACAACACTAGGTGTGGGGATGGGTACATTTCATGTAGTAGGGTCATTGTTTACATGCTAGTGTCACCTATGATAGCTATCATCATCTTGTTGAGAATCTCCTGGCTTGAAAGAATGATAGATTTGAGTTATAATTTATTTTTGTATTTAATTGAAAGTCCTGTTTGTATCCTAGTGTTCCCCGCACACTTCATCACTAGACTTCTTTCTCGCACACTCTGACCAACCCATCATGATGATACTAGTCTTAGTCTGTTAAGGACTACTTTCAATGGGCCTTTAAGAACTTTTGATTCTTGTGAGCTTTATCCTTAGTGACATCATGACATGTAGATTATACCTGGAGACATGAGATAGACTGTAAATAGAAATAAGTCAAAGACAGTATTCCACTACTCACACTAGCTAAGTAGCTCAGGGTACTGGTACGCCCCTTGCGTAACCGCAAGTGCACGGGTCGCACAAGTAGTCTAATGTACCCTTTGGGTGGGGTAGTCGAATCCACAGGGACTGGTATAGCTTCTAATACTAACGTCCTACTCAATATCTAACCAAATCGAGAATGAAGGAGTTGACTTTGGACTGACTTCGAGGAAGTTGAGGGAATGGAAAGTTCACCAAGGGAAGATTTAGGATTGACTCGATGGAGGAGATGGGGCCCCGGGGTTGGGTTTCTGACGTTCACTAACTCAGTCTTTCTCAGTAATTATCAGGGATGTCTTCAGTTCTAAACCTAGTTATGCTATAAGCATGTGGTTTCTAGCGCTGCCGAGTCCTAAGTTGAACTCCCTCTGCTTGCAACAATCAATAAAGATTCGCAAACCTAGATAGGAGAACCAAACTACCAAGCATCAAGCACTAAACAACAAACAAGATAGCCAATAACCTTGATTTATTGAAATGAACAAGACAATCATAAGAACTGCAAGTAAAGACTATGAGTTCGAGCTACAACGTCATACAACCACCCCCGGGGCTCCCTTAAGAGTTTAGCCCCTCATAATAACAACCAACAAACACGATGCCAAAGAAATTACAAAACAAGGAATTGAAAACCCCCTAATTTCTTGCATCCTTGAGGTTGTCGAAGGAGCTATGATGTCGTGTAATCCCCTTCCGATCGGCCTACCATACGCTTGACATTCCCCTGATGAAGCTGAGGATGAATCCCCAAAGCTCTCCCTTTCTTTCTCCCCAAAGATCGCCCACCAAAAGTCCCCCAAAAACCTAAGTTTTTATGGTTTTAAAGTTTTCCCGATGTGAGCACGGGCGTGATGAAACCGTGCTTCAAGCCGTGCAGATTACGGCCAAATAACTCTTCTAAGTCCTTTAGCTTCTAAAATTGTTCCAAAAGCGCTTCTTCTTGCTTCAGGACTTCGATATCTGCATGGAAACCCAAGAATACCTCAAATAGCACTGTACTTGGAGAATTAAAGCATGCAATACATATATATGAAATGCGCTCATCAGGTACAGGCTCCTAACCAGGTGCACCTTCAGCCAATAGCTAGTGAAGTATGAATGCGTTTATGTAGATATGTAATAAATCTAGTAGAAGGGTGCTCGGGTGCCTAAACAGCATGTGTACCCAGTCGAAAGATAATGTACAGTTTACGTTAGTCAAAAAAAAATCCTATTGATCTCGAGGATGTTCTACCACACTTAGAATGAGGCTAGAGTCAAAGACAGGAATCAAAAGGATCTTAGTTAACCATTGAGGGTGTTCTTAGCATTTCTAAGATGGGTAATCATCGTGTGTGGGGTGAATGGACCCCTAGACTGATCTAGGGTAAGGAGGGCGAGATAGGAGGTTCACACACTCACGGGAGCACTCTAGATGGAACAAGACTATCTTTATTTGGTTTCTGTTGACACAACTCAATATCTTGAATTCTCTTCACTCTGTAATTGTGAGATCCTCTACTTTTGAGCTTGAGGTTTACATTTAGCCACTTATCATTTTTCCCTTGGTCTTTATGTTTTGTTTTCTTGAAGACAAGCAAATGCTTAGGTGTGGGGATATTATGATAAGTGTCTAAATGTAAGTATTTCAATATATGTATTTCATACAACGAGCATGTAGTTTATTAAGAATTTATGCCCTTTTTGCACTTAATTGTGTGCTATTCGATTTGTAAGGTATAAGGAAGCCATGGGGAACACGAGTATACAATGTTGGGTGAAAAGAAGAAGAAAGCGGTCCATGCGCACTGTAGCAGTAAACCCATTTCATGTTACTATCCATAGAACTGTGCAGGAAGTATGCAGGCCGTATGCAGGCCATATGCAGACCGTATGCAGGCCATTTGGATCGCGAAATTATGGACCTGGTGCCCTACACGACACCCATACGGCCCATATACGGGGCCGTATGGTTCCTGGGTATAAATGGGCGTTAGGGCATCATGAAAGGTGACTTTTCGCCACCATTCTCCAAAATCATCTTCTTGGGTTTCAAGGCAAGTGGAGAAGGCAGATCTGACATGGAAATCAAGGGAGAAGAGGTCGTTCTATTAAAAATAAGATCTAGGAGCTTGCCGGCGCGGATCCGACAAGCTCTCATCACCACCTTCTAGTCATCATCTTAAGGGAGTTTGCTAAGATCTTTATCTTGTATTTATTGTGTTTCTTGCTTTCTCCTTTGTTGATGATGATGAACTAGACTCCCAAGGTCACCGAGCATCCGGTGAACCTTGGGATGAACTTGCTTGTACGGATGCTTGATTTGCAGTGATGGTATTTGGTTTGGTTTGTGGTTCATGCTTTGTGTTCTTTGATGTGTTGTTTGGCATGAGAACTCTGCGATTCAACTTCTAGATTGTACTTGGTGCGTGACCATCGCCCTTGTGCTAGACTCACATAGCATGGAAGGGATTCATGTATGAATACGCCATGACCATCGGGTATTTCATACCCCTCCAACCATTAGGGCTACACCTAGGTTGGGTTTCGGCCTTAATTAGTGATTTCCCTAGGCGTAGTGCAATCGTAAGACGATTTGGTCGGAGGAAATTCCGAGCCAATACTCGTACCGGATTAGGGGTCATCGCCGTGACCATCGGGGTGATCTACTGTTGGACGTCTCTTGGCCCATCCACCATTGCCTGTGTGATATTAGCATCCATCTAGCTTTAGTAGTCCTGAGGGGATCCTAGCCCGAGACCTCGCACTTTCATTATTATTTGCTCCGTTAAATATGCTCATGTGGTGTGCCTGAGTCCATGCATACATAGTTATCTCTTTTCTAGTTTTAAAACTTAATTATCTATCTTTGGTAGACTAGACAGTACCATATAGAGGGAAGTAATAGCAGCTCTTGGGACCCCAGAAAATACGACCCTCTTACGCGTGCGTGAGAGGTTTTACTTGACGACCCGTGCGCTTGCGGACAATCATCATGCGGCCGCACAGCCGCCCGCACAGCACGGCCAGAAAGCCGTGCGGCCTGGCGTGCGGCCCGCACGCCCTGCACCACAAACCAATGCGGGCTGTGCACAGCCGCACTGGGTTGTGCGCACATCTCCGGCCGCAGCTCATCTGTTTTGGGCGGCCCATGCTCCTTCCTCATGGCCCCTCCTCCTCCATCTTCTTCCACATTCCAAGGATTTAAGCTTACCGATCTAAGCTCTTAAAATAGGATCTCTAGTTTTCCACACCAAATTTCATCGACTCCACGTCCACCCACCTCAACACCACCGGCATCGACCGATTCTTGGGACATTTGGTTTTGAGTTTCTTGTTGTCTATCGCAGTTTTTTTTTTATTTCTTTTTATTGATTTTATTTTTATTTTCTCCGAAGTTGTGTTTGTAGTATGTTGGAAAGAGCCTAACTCTTCCAAGCTTCTATCTTACTTTCGTTGTTCTTATGTAGTTTTCTTTAATAAATATTCTGTGATGATTATGGATGTCTCGATCTAATGTCCTGTCTACCTCACAGGGGTAGACATGGACATTGTCTTATAGTTTCTCCACCATCATTGGAAGCACCGTGACCACTCAGCATACTGATGGTCGCCGCGCGCGCTTCTTTAGAAAGCAAGCACACGGCTCCCCGACCGCAAGTGCACGGGTCGTCAAGTAATACCTCTCGTGCGAGCACGAGTGGGTCGTATTCTCTGGGTCCCGAGATCTACTATTACTTCCTCTTAGGTTAGCTGTTTAGTCAGATCAAACAAGGGTTTTGTTATAATAATACCAAGTACGAAAACAAAATAATAAAAGTGATCAAGCCACCAACAGGTTAAAAGCACATAGAGGGAAAACAAGTATCAAAGATAGGGCCACCGGGCTAGGATTCCCCCGGGACGAGCACAAGCATGGATAAGTGATAAATAAATAATGCATGTAGGGTTTGTACTAGTTGGTCCGGTTAGACTCGGAAATCGACTACCACGGAACCTCCGTAGTGTAGCCCTAATCCAGTACAAGTTCTTTTATCCTAAAGATACTCACACGATGTCATTGGGCCTAAGGAACCTTGGCTAGAGTTATCTATAAGCAACTGTACTAAGATGAACTCTACAACCTACGGGAGGCTACCGGCACCCAGAACCTCCGGTGTACCGGTACAATGGATCCCCCTTCATACTATGTGGATCTAATGCGAGAGCGCACCTCGCTCAACCAAGCATAATCGATAAGATGAAATGCAGAGTTCTCATGCAAATCACTACAATTAAGTACACAAAGTATGAAACTAAATAACAAACCATGCATTCATTGATTAATAGAACAACATCGAATACAAGTGTTCCTCCCAAGGTTCACCGGTAGCCCGGTGGCCTTGGGAGGTTTAGTTCAACATTACAAGCAAAGATAAGCGACAAGATACAAGATTAATCACAAATAAAGTATGAACTCCCCTCTTGAATATGTTGACTAGGGATGATGGAGCAACTTGCCGAACCCGCGTCGGCAAGCCTTAGGATGAAGATCTACGCGTTCTTCCCTCTTCTCCCACTTGATTCCACTCCAAAATGACCTCCGTTGATTAAGATTTGAGCGTGGGGGTGCTTGGAGGCGCCGGTGGCAAGATATCTCTCGAAACAAAACCCTAAAAACCCTTCTAAAACAAGGCTGTGTGCTGTTTAGTGTGCGGGCCGCACACTAGCCCGCACACCCTTCTGCCAAGGGTGTGCGGGCCGCACACAGGCCCGCACAGGGCCTGAAAACGGGCCTGAATAGGCCCGTTTCGTGTACGAGTGCCTGAATGACGTTCGGAGCTCGTTTAACCTTCGTTTCTTCGCTCCTTGGCCTCGATTTTCATCCTCTAAATGCTCTTCCTCACGTAGACGGCTCGTACATGCCCTGAAATAGAAAAAAATATGAAAAACACATCAAAGGGCACCAATTTTATTCAAATAATGCATGAAAAGTACAAGTAATGCACCGTTATAAAACACTGTATTTAGACACTTATCACATACCTTAACACGCGATGCCTCTATCATTCAGGGAAGTTCTCCCCAACCCCCTATCTACGCTTTATACATTTATCATATTCTTTCAATCGCTTATTTTGTACATTGGGGACAATGTACGACTTTAAGTGGGGGGTGGCATGCATACACTTTTGTTTTATAGAGTCAAAATCTTTGATATTTGTTGTGCATGCCTGTTTTGTGGATGACATTTAATGACATTGATGCATGACTGGAACCATTGATGGCAATGAGACGTCAGTATACAGTAGAGTAGGATAATGATGGATGCTAAGCTTTGCACACAACCCTGCACTTAATGAATTTCGATCATTCACGGCATACCGTCACATGCCTTTTTAGCCCAGACCTTGGACACCTAGGTTGGATTAAATGATAACCTTCGTGACCCTCTTAATAACTAACCCATTTTTAGCAATATGTACCTTGATGTGTTAGGCTTCTCTCTAATGAGTTGTCTGAGGGCTTCTGTTTCTCTTGAAAATTGGCAGCATAGACAATATTTTGCAGTAACTAAAAAGAGTTTTTATAACAATAACAATGACAATGCTCCTATACTGGAATAGCAAATTAACTTAGGGTTCGGGCTCCTAAAAAGAGTGCTCACTAAGCCAAAAACTAGGAAAGCACGAGCATGTTCATGTGAGCATGTAATCTTCTGAGTAAGTTGGGTCTTTTTGGTGCCTTATCAGCTCAGTTACCCTTCTAAAAAGTCGATTACAGATCATGTTAGTCAAAAAAACAAAAAAACAACAAAAAAACAACAAAAAAAAAGAGTGTGAATAAAGCCAATATTGTACAGAGGAGAAACAGAAGTACCTTGGGAATTCATTAGGGGTTTCCCTACCGTTTCAAGGTCCTTTACCGCTATAAGTGGTGTGATGTGCTTTAAGAAGTGGTCCTCGGGGTATCTTTTTCTCCTATCTATGTTACAAAGATCCAGGTGAAGAAGGTTACACACACAACATCAACTTGCCGAATGAATGGTTCGAAATTTTGTTATTGGTTGTAGCTTAGCATTTAGAGTTCTACATGTGCTACTGTATGCTTAAACTTGAGCCGGAGGTTGTGCATTTAGCTACTTATCAATTCCTCTTTCTCTCCATGTTTGTTCGCTTGGGGACAAACAAACCCTTAAGTGGGGGTGATTTGATAAGTGTCTAAATACACTGTTTTGTAACGGTGAACTATTTATACTTTTATGCATTAATTGAATAAAACAGGTGCCCTTTGATGTGCTTTTTTTTGTTTTTCTTATTTCAGGGCATCCACGGACCATTTACGTTGAGAGGAGCGTTTACAACTAGAAAATCAAAGCCGAGGAGCGAAGAAATGAAGGATAAACGAGCTCCAGAGGGCACCCAAGCATTCCTACACAACCAGGCCCATTTTAGGGCCTGTGTGTGGGCTGTACACAGCCCGCACACCCCTGGCAGAGGGGTGTGCGGCCTGGTGTACGGCCGCACACCAGTCGGGTTATTTAAGCCCGATTAGGGTTTTTCTGAGGGGACTTTTGCCACCGACGCCTCCGAACAAACCGACGCTCAAAGCTTCATCAAGGGAGGTCGTTTTGGAGAGAAATAGAGGGGGAGAAGACAGGAGAACTCGAAGATCTTCATCCTAGAGCTTGCCGATGCGGATTCGGCAAGTTTCTTACTCAAACCTAGTCGACACGTTCAAGAGGGAGTTTTTGGTGTTTTGTTGATGTACTCTTTATTGTGTGAACTTTCCTTCTTATTCATGCCGAACTAAACCTCCAAAGGCCGTCGGCCAACCTGTGAACCTTGGGAGGAATACTTGTATTGGATGTTGTACTCTTAATTCAATGAATGCATGATGTGCCATTTGGTTTCATACTTTGTGTACTTAATTGTGGTGATTTGCATGAGAACTTTGCATTTCATCTTATCTATTGTGCTTGGTTGCGCGAGGTGCACTCTCGCATTAGATCCACATAGTATGAAGAGGGATCCATTGTACTGTACACCGGAGGTTCCGGGTGCAGGTAGCCTCCCGTAGGTTGTAGAGTTCATCTTAGCGCAATTGCTTATAGATAACTCTAACCAAGGCTCCTTAGTCCCAATGACATCGTGTAAGTATCCTTAGGATAAAAGAACTTGTACTTGATTAGGGCTACACTCCATGCATGCATTATTTGTTATCACAACATCCTTACTTGTATTCCTCCCGGGGGAATCCTCGCTTGGGGCCTTATCGTCTCTATTTGATTTCTTCTCGGGGTGTGCAACCTGCCAATAGTTAAAGCTTTTATTGTTAGTTTAATTTCATTTCCTTACAACAATCTCTGTTTTGATTTTGCTAAACAACTGTAGAAGAGGAAGTAATAGTCGATCTCGGGACCCTAGGGAATACGACCCTCTTGTGCCCGCACAAGAAGTATTACTTGACGACCCATGCACTTGCGACCGGAGAGCCGTGTGCCCGCTTTTTAGCGACGCGCTTGGCCACCATCAGCTCTCAATCTGATGGCATCATCTGTTACTCCATTTATCTTCAACATATCGCACACTTCTAAGAAATTTTCGATGTGGTTGTTCGGGTCTTCATCTGCCAACCCATTGAACTGTGCGAACTGTTGTACCATCTAAATGAACCCCAGCTTAAGCCCAAAATTGTGGACTGCAATTGGTGGCCTGACTATGCTTGATTGTGTGCCACGAATAGTCGACTAGCAAAATCTGAAAGTGTCCGCTATTGTTCATTCTGTTCGGCCATAGTTGCGGACTCTTCAACCTCTGTTTCAGCTTGATAAGATTGTTCTTGTTCATGTTGTTTTCCCCGTCTATGTAGTCTTCTCTCAATCTCTGGATCACCTTCAACTAATGTCGAGGGGTGTCCATGGGTCATAACCTAGAGCTGAAATCAAAGAAAAAAAACCAAATCAGAACAATGGAAGTAAAAGAAGTGTGAAACAGAATATAAGACGAATGACTAACGAAGCAAAGTATAAGAGTTCCTAAAACGCCTAACTCCCCGGCAACAGTGCCAAAAACTTGACACACATTTGCGTGTGTGTTCCGCAAGTGCACGGGTGTCGAAGTAATAAAGTACCCGACGGGAGGGTAGTCGAATCCACAGGGAGTAGACGATAGAAACAAAAACACTTCACTAAGTAGCCAAAGAAAACCGATTGTTGTTGAGATTAAAAAAGAGATTAATAACATAATTTAAGAACTGAAAGTTAAAGCTAGAGCGTAGGAAAAGATCAAAGTGAAGATGGAGTACTCGGACAATGCTCCCCCTAGGATCCTAGTTTCAAGTGCAAGACTTCAATTACTCTTACTCAAACGAGATTTAATGAGTCGTGGAAATCCAAAGATACAAGGTCCCAAACCTAAGGTCAACCTTGACTAGTCTCCTATGAGGTCCAGGCGGAGAGAAACTCTCGACGCCTCACACCACGTATGACTGCACTAAGCTCTTAGGATTCCAAGTGATAAACCCTATTCTCAACTATAGATCAAACCCTTCGGTCCAGGTGAAAGATCCCTAATCACAAATAAGTCCCAGCGGAAAGGCCTCTCTCAACGCCTAACTCTCTTTGAGATCGATACTAACTCTTGGAATATAGAGGTAAGGTGTATCATACTGGAAGGGAAAGGGGACGTGCCGCTACCTCTTGACTCACCCTCTCAACCCTCTTCAAACTTGGTCAATCTAATCCTAATGGTGATGGTCACTCGTCAAAAGGATGACTAGGTTGGATTCTCAACCCTAGTGTCACTCTAGGGGAAAATCAATGAAGTACACAAGTTTGAAACTCAAATTTAATCTCAAATTAAATAAAAGCATTAAAGTCAATGAAACATAGAAATATTAGGGTTTACAAGTCCAAGTACCCACTAGGGGTTTAGCTCTCCATGGAGCAATACAAAATCATCAATAAAAATGAAAATAAATGCAAGTAATCCATAAAGAAAACCCCCTTAAGCTTCATGCTGATGGCCTATGAGGGTTGCTCCTTCTTCTCCACGAATCCCTCCTTCAAGCCTAGAGCACACCTCGCCGAATCGAAGTCGTCGAAGGCTCCCCCAATAGCTCTCCTTGGAGGGAATCGGTGTTGAAATCGGTGAAGAAACGCCCCCAAAACGTAGCAAAAATCTCTTCAAACCCTAGCCGAACTCTCTCCAAAAGATAGAAAAAAGATCCCCCTAAACGCTTCAGAACGGCTTTTTAAATGGTAAAAGTCGAGGATCCACACGGCCATGTGGAAATTCCACACGGCCGTGTGGAAAATCCACATGCCCTTGTGGATTTTCAGCCTCTACAAAACTGCATCTATAGGTCCCCGATTTCGCCCGTTTTTTCTTCTAAGGCCACATGGACGAACACACGATCATGTGGTAGGTCATGAGGCATTTCTTGATGTCGAAAAACCCTTGGAGAGCTTTTGAAATCTTAAAACAAATCAGAATGATTGAGCATAACTGTCTTCGTGTCCTTCTACAAAAACTGTCTTGCACCCTTTAGAAGGTGGCGCATACTCTCTTGTTTGACCCCGATTTGTATCTTGAACTTTGTATTTGCACAAAAGAACTCCACTTGGCACCATCATGAGCTATTTTTGCTTTTATTCCCATAAAACTTCTTCACAGCCATAATTGCATGAAAGAACACAGAAACACACGAAATGAAAGATATAACCTGAAAAATGTGATGCTCATGCATTGAAAACATCTCAAATAATATATACATGCAAGCACTTATCATTCTTTCTACTTTTATTTCTGTTTTTACTTTTGTGCTGTATGAGAACTTGTTTACTCAGAAAGGGTTTACCTTCTGAGATCTATCATTTTGTTTTTAGTCGTATGTTTGTTTCGAGTTTAAGCTTCGAGGTATGCTTATAAACTCATTTTATCTTTTATTTGTGTTGAGCTCTATTGAACCCCTTTTGTGACGTACAGATGGTCTTGTGAGTAATGTTTTAAGGAATGTTTATAGGCAAGGCCATTTGCTTCATCCACGCAGCAGTGTAAACTTCACAACCCTTCACAGCTTCAGTCCCCGCCACTTCAGCTCCACCATAATATACACATATGGAGATCAGGGGAGTGTTGTTTTTACTACCCATATTTTCATATTCAGTTCTTTGCAAATTTCTATCCTTTATGCATGCATTTGTACATTGAGGGCAATGTACATCTCAAGTGTGGGGGGAAGTTCACGTTACACACGTTCTTTATTTATGCTCATCACTTTCATGCTCATTTAGCCAATGATAGTTCACCTTAAGGGACAAGGATTGTAGTCTTGAATTTAGGAGAATTTTAAATGTCGATTGTCACCATGCTCTGGTTTACTTGAAAAACTTAGAAATTTTTTGTTTGATTGCATTTCTTACACACTACTTGCTCTGTTAGCCCTAACAACTCTAGTTCAGTGCTAAAAGGACCTTAGTTTCATTCTTTTAGTTCGGAAAAAAAACAACAAAAAAAAACAAAAAACAAAAAAATAATAAAAAAACAAAAAGAGAAGAATGCTTTTATTTGTTTACTTGTTTTCGAGGTGGAAAGAGCTACCACCTATGTTGTATACAGCTACTCTCATAAGTCGGATAGTAGCTATGCCCTAATGAGAGAAAGAGCTATCTAATAGGCTGTGTGAAAGCTAACACTCCCAGGTGGAAAGAGCTACCACCTCGAAAGCGTGAAAGCCACCCAGGAGGCATCTTGGGAAATAGCTACATTCGAGGTTGTGTGCAGCCAGTACATATTCTTTGTCCTCAAATAAGTCCTTTTCAATAAGAACTCTTAAGAGTAAACTTGGGGTTGGCATGAGTAAGCATACACACACACACGCTGTCAGATTCTATTTTTTTTGTGATTTGAGTTTTTACTAGAGCATTGGTTTTTACCTTTCTATGTTTTAAATTGTTCTTTTGTTTAAGAATGCTCTCCTTACATACTTTTGGGTGAACTTAAGGCTAAGCAATTCCATTACTCTACTTGTGAATTTTATTGTATAAATTTTGCTTGAGAACAAACAAAAGCTTAAGTGTGGGGGAATTTGATAAGTGCTTGCATGAATATATTATTTGAGATTTTTTTTATGCATGAGCATCAAATTTTTTAGGTTATATCACTCATTTCGTGTGTTTTTGTGTTCTTTCGTGCAATTAGGGTTGTGAAGACGTTTTATAGTAATAAAGGCAAAAAGAGGTCATGATGGTGCCAAGTGGAGTTCTTTTGTGCAAATACAAAGTTTAAGATACAAATCGGGGTCAAACAAGAGAGTATGTGCCAACTTCTAAAGGGTTCAAGACGGTTTTTGTAGAAGGACACGAAGGTAGTCATGCTTGCTCGTTCTGATTTGTTCGAAGATTTCAAAAGCTCTCCAAGGGTTTTTCGACACCAAGAAATGACTCATGACCTACCACATGATCGTGTGTCCATCCATGTGGTCTCAGAAGGAGAAACTGGCGAAATGGGGGACCTATAGATGCAGTTTTGTAGAGGCTGAAAATCCACATGGGCATGTGGATCTTCCACATAGCCGTGTGGAATTTCCACAGGGCCGTGTGGATCCTCGACTTTTGCCATTTAAAAGGCCGTTCTGAAGCGTTTTTGAGGGATCTTTTTCCTAACTTTTGGAGGGAGTTCAGCTAGGGTTTGGAGAGGTTTTTGCAAGGTTTTGGGGGCGTTTCTTCACCAATTTTAACACCGATTCCTTCCAAGGAGAGATATTGGGGGAGCCTTCGACGACTTCGATTCGGTGAGGTATGCCCTAGGCTTGAAGGAGGGATCCGTGAAGAAGAAGGAGCAGCCCTCATAGACCATCAGCACGGAGCTTAAAGGGGTTTTCTTTATGGATTATGTGCATTTATTTTCACTTGTATTGATGATTTTGTATTGTTTAATGGAGAGCTAAACCCCTAGTGGGTACTTAGACATGTAAACCCTAGGATTTCTATGTTTCATTGACTTTAATGCTTCATCCCTGAGCTTGACCCTGAATCTTTATCCTGGACTTCCACCTCTAATTCTTGTCGAGACTCTTGCTATGCTTGTGGAGATGGGGGTTCCAGTTCCCTGCCACTTCTCAAAGTGACTGCCTTGAGAGACTCCCGGTGATTGATTTCCGTGTTACTCGGTAGAGCACCCTGGGGTCGTTTAGCAAGCGTCTTGGCAATCTGTGCAACCTGACGCTCAAGGTTCTGTAAGGAGGCTTATTGATTCCTCATCATCTCTTCATGCCCTGAGATTCGAGCATCATTGGCTTGAATGTACTGAACAATGAGAGCTTCAATAGAAGATCCTTTCTGTTCTGGTGGTGAAGGCCTCAAGAATTGAGGTTGGGTTTGTTGCTGCTGCTGTTGTTGCTGCTGAGGGGGGCGCTGCTTCCCCTGGTTCTGATCTTTCCAAGAAAAGTTTGGGTGATTCCTCCACCCAGGATTATATGTGTTACTGTAGGGGTTGTTCGCATAACGCTGATTTTGACCGATGAAATCTACTTGTTCGGTCACTTGAACCCCTTCTGAAGAATAACTGGGCCCTGCTTGACTTGCCAAACCGTCCTGACTGCTACCTTGTGTCGAAGGATGAATCTGCATCGTATCAAGTCTCTTAGAAATAGCTTCGACCTGTGCTGCTAGGGTGGTGAGAACATCAACCTCATAAAGCCCGACTGTTTTTACAGGCTTGTTCCTTTCAGAGCTCTACTAATATCCATTGGAGGCCATGTTTTCAATCAGATTCTGTGCCTCGCCGGGTCTCTTACTGCATAAGGAGCCTCCTGCTGCGGCGTCCAGCATCTTCTTGGTGGCCACATTCAATCCATTGTAAAATATTTGGATATGCATCCATTCCACTATTCCATGCTGCGGGCACTTCCTCAACAGTTCCTTGTACCACTCCCAGGTATCATACAGTGTCTCAGATTCTGCTTGCCGGAATGAGGAGATATCACTTCTAAGCTTTGTGATCTTGGCTGGTGGAAAATATCTGGTCAGAAATTTTTCGGCCAACTGTTCCCAGCTTGTAATAGAATCCGCTGGCAAGGAACTTAGCCCTTGTTTGGCCTTCCCTCGCACAGAGAACGGGAACAACCTAAGACGAACAGCATCCTCAGACACATTGTTTGCCTTAATGGTGTCACAGATTTCCAGAAAAGTTGCCAGATGGGCATATGGGTCCTCATCTTAGAAGCCATCAAATTGGCACATCTGTTGCACCATTTGAATAAAATTGGGCTTCAGCTCGAAGTTGTTGGCCGCAACTGGGGGTCGCACAATACTAGACCCAGATCCCTCTAGATTAGGCCGAGCATAATCAGATATACTTCTCTGATTTCCAGCCATATCTTCTTCTTGATTCACCTCTATACTAACTTCCACTGACCTGGTTTCTCTTAAATGAATCTGCCGCTGTCTCCGATGAAATGTCCGCTCAATGTCCGGATCTGGAGACGCTAGATGGGAGGAATTCCCCCGGGTCATACACTGCGCCTGCACAATAACCAAAAGAAAGAAATGAGATATGAACTTTCAGGCTTAATGCAAAAGAAAAGAAAATAATAAACAGCTTAAGTAATCCAAAGAAAAACAAAATAACAAATAAAAGAATACAAGTAAAACAAGAACAAAAGAAATGAGACTAAAAGCAAAATAAGACGGTTAGAGTACTAAGACTGTCCAAATTCCTAGAAGTTGCCAGTCCCCGGCAACGGCGCCAAAAACTTGGTACGCCCCTTGCGTATCGGCAAGTGCACGGGTCGCACAAGTAGTAAAGTGTACCCTTTAGGTCGGGTAGTCGAATCCACAGGGACTGGTGTAGCTTCTAATACTAACGTTCTGCTTAATATCTAACCAACAGAAAAAAGATGGAATTGACTCTGGGTTAACTTCAAGGAGGTTAAGGAAAGGGAAGTTCACCAAGGGAAGGTTGAGGATTGACTCGATGGAGGAGATGGGGCCCCGGGGTTGGATTTCCGACGTTCACTAACTCGGCTTTTTCGGCGGTTATCCGAGGTATCTTCAGTTCTAAACCTAGCTATGCTAATAGGGTGTTGCTTCTAGCGCTACCGATGCTCTAAATTGCAATCTTACTGCTTGTAACTATCGATTGCGATTCACAAGCCTAGATAAGAGAACCTAACTTCCAAGCAATCAAGCACTAAACAACACACAAAATAACCAATAGCTCAGATTTAATGAAAGGAACAAGATACTCATAAATGCCGCAAGTAAAGATAAAGAGTTCAAGCGACAACGTCATACAAACAACCCCGGGGCTCCCTTAAGAGTTTAGCCCCTCATGATAACAAGCAACAAGTAGAATGCCAAAGAAATTGAAAGACAAGAAGTTGAAAACTCCCTAATTTCTTGCATCCTTGTGGTTGTCTGAGGGTCTACAATGTTGTAAGATCTCCTCCCGATCGGCCTACCATAAGCTTGCCATTCCCTTGATGAAGAGGAGGATGAACTCCCAAAGCTCTCTCCTTCTTTCTCCCTTAGTTCGCCCACCAAAAGTCCCTTTAGAAACTAAGCTTCTAGGGTTTTAATGTCTTCTCGATGTGAGCACGGGCGTGTTGAAGCCGTGCTTCAAGCCGTGCAGATTACGGCCAAATAAAACTCCAGAAAACTCACATTCCTGTAATCTGCACGGGGAACAGCACGGGCGTGCTTAGGCCGTGCTGAGGTTTGCACGAGCGTGCTAAGCGAACTCAGGCTGTGCTGACTTTGGCTGAATTCTCCTGTAATCTGCACGGGGTACAGCACGGGCGTGCTCAAGCCGTGTTGAGCTTGATGAGATTTCTTCTAAGTCCTTTAGCTTCTAAAATTATTCCAAAACACCTCTTCTTGCTTCAGGACTTTGATATCTACATGACAAACGAAGAATACCTCAAATAGCACCGTACTTGGAGAATTAAAGCCAAAATATTCAATAATGATGAGGGTAAAGCATGCAATATATATATATGAAATACACTCATCAATCTACAATTGGGAATAGGGTTTATCATTTGAAATCCCAAGAGTTTAGTGCAGCCATATGTGGTGTGAGGCGTCGAGAGTTTCTCTCCGCCTGGACCTCGTAGGGGACTAGTCAAGGTTAACCTTAGGTTTGGGGCATTGTATCTTTGGATTTCCACGACTCGTTAAATCTCGATTGAGTAAGAGTAATTGAAGTCTTACACTTGAAACTAGGATCCTAGGGGGAGCATTGTCCGAGTACTCCATCTTCACTTTGATCTTTTCCTACATTCTAGCTTTTACTTTCAGTTCTTTAATTCTGTTATTACTTACATTTTAATCTCAACAACAATCGGTTTTCTTTGGCTACTTATCAAAGTGTTTTTGTTTTTAACGTCTACTCCCTATGGATTCGACTACCCACCCGTTGGGTACTTTATTACTTCGACACCCGTGCACTTGCGGAACACACACGCAAGGGTGTCTCAAACATCACGGAAACAACGGGGTACTGATGCTCTGTTTATATGTAGATGATATTAGCTACATGGGATCATCAGCTCAGATGTTAACAGAATTCAAGCACAGCATGATGAAAACCTATGAGATGTCAGATCTAAGTGAGTTAAAATACTTTCTGGGATTGGAAGGGAAACAATCGCCAAGCTCAGTCTTTGTAACCCAACAGAAGTATGCGAAGGATCTATTAAAGAAGGCTTGGATGCTTCACTGTAAACCCATTGCAAGCTCGATGAATAGCAATGAAAAACTACATCTTGAGGACAACTCCTGCAAAGCTGACCAATACAGGTATAGGAAACTTGTAGGTGGGTTGTTATGCCTCACCCGCACGAGTCAGACCTCATGTTTGTAGTGAGTGTCGTCTCACGGTACATTCAAAACCCAACCATGCACCATCTGGGCGCAATGAAGAGGGTATTACACTATCTCTCAGGAACAACAGCTTATAGACTCCAATATCTTCACAACGATCAGTCCAAACTTACCGGATATTCGGACCGCGATTGGGGTGGATCTCGGGATGACGAAGAAGCACATTGGGTTGGTGTTTCTTCCTAGGATCTGCAGTTATAGATTGGAGCTCAAAGAAACAGCGATCTCACCGCATTATCAAGCACCGAAGCCGAGTATATCTCGGTGACCTCAGGCTGTCTGTGAAGGAGTATGGTTATGGCGTCTATTAGAGGAATTGAATGAGAAGCAGGTTGAAGCCACCATTATATATTGTGATAATCTCTCAGCCATCTCCATCACTTGGAATCTGACCATGCACGAGAGAACGAAACACATATTCACCAAGGCACTGCCGATTGATAAGCACGAGTTTTTCTGCGAAGCATTGGGGATGAAGAAGCTCTGAGCAAGGGAAGGATGTTAAGGAATTGCTCAGAAGCAATAGGAGGCACGACTCAGGCTTCTATGAATGGGCTATCACGTACGTGCATGGGAAAAACTTAATGGTGATTGGATGGAAGAAGTCGGCGACAGCCAAATAGATTGGATGTTTGCTTTTATATTTTGTTAGTTTGCCGGCGGCTATAGTGTCTGAGTTAGCTTAGCTTTGTCTTCTTTATATTCAGCATGTTTTTAGTTGTAATGTTAAACTTTGAATTCCAAGGTATTACAAGTTTAAGCTTCAGCACATTGCTGTGTGAAAGTGAGCATTAGAGTGATACACATTTCAAACACAGTAAAGCTCCACAAAGAAGAACTCCCTCGAATTCATGGAATGAAATAAAGAGATGACTCTTTTTACATCAATCTTGATACATCTCTTAAAATCTTTTCTTGATTTTCAATGTCATGCTAATACAAGCTCTAGATTGATCTCTTGAAAGTGTCTTTTAAACTCCAGCCAATAGGTCCAAGTCAAAATTCCTCCAAAAACATCTTGAGCATCTATTTATAAAGCCTTCTCGACAAATAAACACCACCATTAAAGGCAGAGGTGTTTGATAAGCTTGTTTGGTCGTTGAAGTTCTTGATCAGCAACCACTAAGCAAATACACAATTTAGAAACACTCACCCACAAAACACAAACACCGCCGTGTGTTTTTAGAACACTGCCTTGCAGAACAATGCGTGTTACCATGCTAGAGTTTGAAAAGCCTCAATGCGACATTGTTTTGTAACATGCTTGTATTTCCGGAGCTTGTTTCGTTCAAATTCTTCATTTTTACTATCTACACTACCCCAAAGTTACTCAAATTGACACTAAAACTCATCCTGACAGTTTCTACTGATATCAAACTAAAATATAAAAAAGTTGTCCATAAGTTTATACCTAGTGAACTTGGTTGTAATTAATGGGAGCAATAAGAGCTGAAAAATACAGAGTGCAAACTTATTTCATGTGGTTTTGATTAAAGAAAAACATCATTTCACGAGGGCAAATTTATATGCTTCCATAAAATCAAGCTACTACTCAAACATACTATAACATAGTCACATACACCAGAGGCATTACATTGTCCACATTTATAGACTGGACAGCAGATTTTCTCCTTGGCTAGATCATAATATAGTTTTTAAGGTTCAAAATAAAATATCATGCTAAGTTCCATGATGCGTCCTAAAAAATAGTTTAGACCTTATGACCTGGTGCACCTCCGAACCTATCTGTCCTTTGACTAATTGTGTTTGTTGCTTTTATCAAAAAAACAAAAATCATGCTAAGTTATCAACATTAAATAAAACCCAAAAGTTTTTGGCATATTAACACAAACACGTAAAGGCTTTTGACAAATACAATCACATCCATTTGAGACAAAATGAGCATATAGTGCAATGAAATTAAAGGTCTTAGTTGCACATGAATTTTGATAACTTTGAATAAGATTCAGAGTAGTGCAGCTATTAAAACACCCACAAACGGCAGTAGTATCAATAATCAATATCAATATCAAATCAGCCCCATTTCTCCCACATTCAGCATGAAAAGTTAGTGCACCACTGCAAGCGTCACACTAAGAAAATCTTGTAATAAATAAAAAGCCTTAAATTTCCATGTTTTTGCTAGAACTATACATGCATCTTGACAGAAGGCTTCCCTTTAATGGGACTTGTCAAAAGCTTTATCCAAGAGCACATATGCACAAGGGAATCGGACTTTTCCGGGAAGGCCACTATCAAGTATTCACAGCCACCTAACACCATTTATCAAAATGTGCTAAAAAGGAAAACCAAATGAAATATTAAAAAAAATTATAAACATATTAAATTTATGAAAGTCATGAGACCACAAAAAATAAAAATTATATATATATATATATAATAGGGACTACTTAATTCGTTGAGCATTAATCTCAATTGTCTTCTTTCTTTTAGTTAAAGTTAGAAATGTCAAAATCATAAGATGCTTACCAAAAAATAAAATAAAATAATAATATATCAGAGAAATTAAAGATTAAAGGAGATGAGAGAACAAAGAAAAGTGATGCAAAAATTACTCTCATGGATATCTTTGAATTAAAGTAGGAAAGCAAAACAACCTACTGTTTGATTTAAAACAAATTACTATACAAATTCTCATAAAAATAAACATACATTGATCTTTGAAGATTGGGCAGGAACTCAGAGAGACCGGGTTGATTTCGATGAAGGTGAGAGAAAGAGAGGTGGAGATCCTTACATAAGGTTGGGTAAAATGATCCTTTCTAACTGGGGGGATACCCATTACCCCAAATATAATTCCCGCTCAGTAGTAATAACACCATCCTAATCAGAGTCAGTAATCATCCCTTTTGAGGGATGGGGATGATTACCGCAATCCCTAATATATCCTTGTATAGGTGTCCAACAACACACAGCAGGGTTTCAACTAGTTCGGAGGCTTGGCTCACCATGGCCCATGGTCCATTATTATCTGTGTTGATTAAATCAATTGCCTGACTGCATGCATACTTCTTTAAAATATGAAATTTCGCAAAAGCCAAGAAATAAAACATGATTGCAGACATACGAAAAGTACCGCCAAAATTTCCATATAGCCTTCAAAGACAGACATCTGCTTTGCCAAATCCTCTCTCCTCTAGACCCCTAGACTGCCCGTTTTCTCAGCTGGTTAATTCGTTGCCTGATTTAAAATTTCCATTATGTTGTAAAACGACAGAAACATGCAAGATGCAAGAGAGAGTCAGAACATTACAACGCTGAAGAAATAAAAACAGTTACAAACATTTCCCGTGACAAACATCTCCAACAACAGTTCCATTCGTGCCACCGCCATGAACAGGATGCCACCACTAACGTTCAAGGAGTTCCATCCTGCAAAATAAACCTATTTTCAAAAACAATACCCCAATAAAACCAAGAATCCCACACTTCTGAAATCTAAAGATTATTTTCTTCAGAAGAAGCATAACAGGAACATCGACATATTCACAGAGATCTTCAGAACAATGAGATAACACAGTGAGACTTGCAATGTCACAGTTCCATGAAATTTGATCAAATTCATGGTACAATATCCGGATTGCAAGATGGTGAGAAATCTCACTTTTATTAGGAAGATTTGCGAGTTAATTTCTTGGCCTTCCTCCGAAAGGGCTTGCAGGCCTCAATGCTCAGATCGACTGCAGCTGCAAGTGCCATGAAGATTGCAGCATCCTCGACACAAGTGACATGCTTTACTGCAAGCTGCACCAATGGCTTGCTGCCCTTCCCTTCACCTTGCACCCTACAATTCATCACAAAGCCGCCATCAATGGGCCCACTAAGGGCCACAGCCAAGTCATCTCCGATGTTATTCTGAGGGCTTGGGACAGGCGCACCCACTGGAGTCTGCCTGTTCATATCAATGAAGAATTCCCCCCCCTTTTCCGCGCTAATCATGACATCTGACACTAGAACGCCTGCCTCTTGTCCTTCTGGAAGTAGGTGGAGCCGCAGACAAACAAAATCTCTGTGTCCAATCTCTCGCCATGCCTCAAGTCGGCCCCATGGTAGCCAGCTCTCAGCTGACCCAACAGGGTCAGGCCGGACGATGAGCCAGGCTCCTGGGTTGGACTTGGCAACTCGATCAAAGCCAGTAGCAGGCACAAATGGAGTTGCCATGAAGGCCGCAGCAACAGCAGAGCCTGAAAGGTCATGGATCATCACCTTCCAACCCTTCCTTTCTCTTCTTTCTGCTTCCTGGTCTACATCATTATCATTCTGCCAGTAGTTGCCCATCTGATCAGTTTGAGATGCCCTATTGTCATCAGACAGCAAAAGTTATAAATGTTTAAATCCAAGACAAGAACTCGTTATCGGCATAGGGCAACATGCACCACCTGATACAATCAGAAAGCCCCAGAAATTTCAAGAATTCTTTCCCTATTACCAGATAACCTTTGATTGCATAGTTACGTCTGAAATTGTATTGTTAGCTTACAAGTGAGATGATCAAAGGGAAAGATTTTGGTGGTCAAAGTTCACACAATCATGAAGGAATCATTTTGATGAATCTCATGTTTTCAAAAACACCTTTCTGCTCTAATATTGCGAGAGAAGTCTGTCCTTCCATTTTTTTACAGTTTCAACTTAACCAAGAGAAGAGACAATAAGCTTATATAACTTATTAGTAGGCAGAACCATTTGTCTAAGACGAACTTACAAAACAGATGGGGCAAATAGATTCCTTACCGTCTGTCCCGGCTGAACTTGCAACTGAATATAGGTTGCTTGATGGGGCCTTTAAGCTGAACTATTTGAGGACTCGAGCCTGTTTCATCTTCAAAGTGAAAAACATAGCGAGGGTCTGGATCTAGCTTCACCTTCAAATGCAGCTCCAGTCCAGGTTTGCCCACCTTGTGTTTTCCAATGTTTATCCACCCATTGTGAAGTAGCACTGTCTTCCCCTCACCCCACTCAGGACCCACCAGCACTCTGAAATTGCCGATCTGATGCTTTCTGCTGGTGACACCACAGTGAGATCCTCTCCTTCCCATGTAAACTACAATCTCAAGATATGCATCAGGGCCTTGAAAACATCCTGGGGTCATCAATGCTTTTACATCAGATTCTTCAAGATAGAAGATTGTAAGATTGCTTTGAGAGTCTGGATTGACTTCCGGAGAAGAAATCAAGGGGACTTGAGCGGTCTGAATTGGAAAACCTCGAAGGCGGAACTCGCAGAGGCATGAAGCAGAAGCTGCGCGAACAGCGCCTTGCATGGTCTTTGAAGATGTCACAGGCATTCTCAAGCCCAGAGATCCAATGGTAAGTCTGATGAAGGACTGGGGATCCATGTATATCACATACTTCTCTTCATGTTACAAATGGTTATTCATCTGTTTAAAGAAATTTGTTCATGCAGATGTTAGGCATAGAAAGGAATAAGCTCCCACAGTCAGACCAAAAAAGAAAAACAAAACGAAAGGTAGGCTATGTAGGCGCACAGAAAATGATCAAGAAGCTTGTCAAGTCCATCAAAAGAATGATTTTCACATACATAGGTCCAATTCTATAGGTTGGTGTCAATGTTGTCAGCCTAATATTACACTGAAAAGAAGAACCAAAAATCGCAGTGGTACATTGAATGTGTCAGCTTACACTACTTTATTCAAGGCATATGTGAGCTCAGATTATTCAAAGCATACTCAAAAAACTGTTAGTTGAAGAATATTACCTCTTAAACGATGAGTATAAAAAATTAAAACATAAAAAAATAAAAATTCACACTGGTGCATGCAAGGCTTGGCAGTAATCAGGAAAATGGGACCATATTATCCATCTACCTTTTGTAATCAATTGCAAGTAGATGCAATAAAAAGAAGTGACAGGAAGATGTTGAAAGTGTGAATTATCTATCCTCTTTCTTTCAAGTAGGAATCATCCCCACAATTTAAAGTCAAAATAGCATAACCAACTGACTACATAAGAAACGCAAAACTCCATCATACCACGATGGATTATAAAGGTGAGTATGGGAAAGCAAGATCCTAGAGCACAAAAGTATCAACATAAACAAGAATTATAAAAAGTTACCCCAAAAAAACCTACACATTTCACTCTGATTGGTCATCTGATTATTATAGAAATGCCAATGACCTAATACCAAAGGGAAAAACACTGATGGTCCAACACCATGGAAGATTTGCATTTCCTTTAGCCAAGTGTAAAGCAACCTAGATTCCAGTTCTCACAGAGCATCCTTAGAGAAAGTATCATAGCCCTCCATTAAGCAAAGCAGATACCTATTCAAAGCACATTCACAAAAGCAAAAACCCAATATTTTAGCCGATCCTCCACCATTATTTAGACCTCCACTCTTTTCTACAAGAAGAGTAAATCCTCAGAAGCGGGACCCTTATCATATTAGTTATTGTCATGATTATTAGTGACACTGTCTCAATCATGTATTTAATGGGTCAGACGAAAGATGTGTTATAAATTAATTCCATACACCATTAACAAAGCAGACTGCTACTTTGAAGACATATATTTTCTGTTATGGCAGGGATCTAAAATGACAAGACCAATGCAAGCTTTGCACTCTCGCCATTGCACCACCAACCCAGTGAGGAAATGACCTGAGGCACAGGACAAAGCACATTCAACATATCTCTTTCCCAGGTTAACATCTCTATTAACCAAATCATAGAAGCATAATCTATTGATGTCATGTGAACTCAAAGGCATGTTTGTATGCTACCATTTCATGTAAATTTTCTCTTCCTTTATTTCATTTTTCTACACAAGCATGCATTGGTTTTCACAGATGGTTCGTTTACTCGGACAGGCTTTTGGAGAAATTGGAAGCATTCAACAAGATCAACCAGGCAGAAGAGGATGCCATTATTTTGACAGTAAATTAAGTAGGAAAATACAAAGCCAAACAACCAAGAAAAGGCATACCTTTCCTCTTATTTCCTTTCCTCGTTCTCTAGGTAGCGGATTTCCCTTTCTTTCTGAAAAGCATCAAGTGCAAATTTTATAAGGCTAAGCCAATAAGAAAACCTTTTTCTTCTCCTTTAGAACCAAACTATGTCTAAACCAGTTAAAAAGTGTACATAAGATCAACTAATCAAGCCATGTCCATTTGTTCTTGTTTATGTAAAACAAAATCAAGTAATCAGAACCCACAACTTTTTAAATCCTACAAAGATAGACTAAATAATCTTCCACTCTTCTTCTCCAATTCACTTTCCTTGCTCCCACCAAGGCAGCTCAAATCCCCAAAAATAAAACCTCTACGTAGAAACAACAAAGGCAGAATAGAAATCTTCTGGTCCCTAAACCTAACAACAAAAATACGACTTTTAGTAAAAGGCAACCAAAAAAGCAGCAATCAAAGAAATCACTTTCTCGAATTCATAAAAAAAAAAAAAAAAAAAAAAAAAAAAAAAAAAAACCCGACTTGTTCCACTCAATCTGCAACTAAAATTCCCCAAAATAAAACACCTAAAAATTCCCACCGCCTCAAGGTTTCCAAAACGGCAGAACTTCCACGAACCCCAGAACCCTTCCACCGATCCGATCCCGCACCAAAAACCCTAAAAGAACAACAACAAATCAACGAGAAGAAGCGCAGGGAAGAGGGAGGGCGAGTGAGGAATGCGGCTTCAATGGAAAGAGGAACAGAGGAGAACAAAATCCCAGGAGGGCGAAGGTGGAGGGGACCAATTGGATATTCATATGTTTTTTTTTTAAATTAAAAAAAATTAACTTTTTGAGACTATCATGCATGTCTAATTAATTAAAAATAAAAAATAAATCAGTGAAATTGGATACAGCTGGAGCCTATAGTTCAGGACATCGCTATCAGACAGAAGGCATTGAAAGAGAAAGGTGTTTTTTTAATTTTTTAACCCTTTCTTTCTCTCTCTATCTACACTTTAACTACGAGAATTTCAATGATCTGAGACTGTAAATAATCTCTAACCAAGGGGCCATCTGAAAATTATATCTGACGTTGAAAATGTTCTGCAAAAACCAGGAAAATGAATTTCTAAAGAAATACCTTCCGATCCCTTAAAATATTACTGCTATTGATGCAACAAATATATCTAATGTGTTATTAATTTAGTTATAATATATCATATGTGCCCAAATAATATTAGCATTGATTCAAGAGAAATATCTGATCTTTGTTTTTTTGTATGCAGTGGTATAATCTTGGATAAAAGTAACTTTTACCCAAAGCTATGTAACAATAAAATGCATTTGAAATATATATGTATAAAAATTCTCAAAATCTACCTGAAATAATTTAAAATAATGAGATGTCCTCATTGCTTTTACACATATTTGATTGAAAAGTTTGAAATTTTATTTGTCAAACCTACCAAGGGTCAGAGGAAATCAAGGAAAGTAATAAAAAGGTAATATGCCCGATGATAAAAATTCGGGGCAGGTTTCAGCATATGCCAATAAGGGGTGTGACCGGAGCCCTTTGTTAACGTCCCGCAACTTATGATATCTTTAAAAAAAGATTATATTTAAAATTTCTATTTATAATTATTATTTTATGCACATAGTCACATCATTAAAAATTTTAATTATTTTTAAGATATTAAATTTATTTTAAGTGAAAATTACCAAAAAAACCCCATAAGTTTGCGAAACGGTCAAAAACAACCCGTTAATTTCCAAATCCCTAAAAACCCCTTTTTTTTAAACACAATGATTTTCAAACCCCCAAAGAATGAAACGGTGGTTAATGGAGTTATTTTTCAATTTCACGGACGGGATTGCCCATATCTTGTATGGGAAGTCGTGGTGCAATCATTTCGCCGGTTAGAGAGGAAGTGGAGGGTTTTTCGTATGGGAATCCCAAGAGAGCCGTATTCGCTTTTCTTCTTTGCTTAACTTTCTTCAGCTTTTCCCTCTCCGAACCTCTCTCTACTTCGACATCCTCTGTAACTTCAGTCCACCTGAATCACTCGTGTGTAAGTATACGACACTTTCATCAGTTTGCAGCTCAAGGTATTGCAGAAGTTGTGTTTTAAGTAAGGCTTTTATTTGAACTACTCTGTTACACAGAGATATTCGTCGGTTTTGTTTTGCGTGAATCTGTTTTTATCGGAAGACACTGAAGCATGCGGGGGGATTTCTCGGCTGGGGTTTTTTCTAGTCTACAGGCAGATTTCTCGGTTTTGGTTTAGGGTTTAGGGTTTTCGGCTGTACCCACGATCATTGAAAGAGTTTTTGGTTGTTTTTGTTTCTGTAATGCTTACAATGTGTGTTATCCTTCCATTTGTTATGGTTGCAGTTTGTAAAATGAGGTTTCCGTGTAAGAAATGAGTTGCTGTTTAAAACCTTTTGTCTCCGTTTAACGGTGCATATCTTTGTTTAAGCATTGAGCTTTCCGTGTAAAACCTTTTGTCTCTGTGTAATAGTTGAGGTATCTGTTTAACAAGTGTTGTCATTGTTGCAGTCTTGTGATTATGGCGGTAAACCTAGTCAACGGGAGATGCTACTTGACACCGGTGGTGGAGACGTTGGCCGAATTGAAAGTCCACATGACCTCCCGACATTGGGAGATCATCCAAAGGACACCGTTTGCGGCATTCACTGTGGTAGAAGCTGTATTCCAAGAGAATGCCCTACTTGATTCGCTTCTGCAGAGGTACGATGGCCGCACCAATAAATTCAGGATTGGGACGAGCCTACTGAGCTTCAGGCCTGAGGTTGTGGCTCTCGTTCTGGGTCTGCGCTGTGATAAAGACGCGGTCCTGTTTAAGAAGAAGAAAACATAGTCAGCATTCCAGGGGAGGTATTTATCGAAAAGCTACGAGAGACACAGAGACGCTATGAGGAGCACTCTTCATCGTCTTGTTGGACAGAGGGGGGAAGAGGAGGATTTTGTGAAACTCTTGATGGCGTACCTCATGGGGACAATCCTCTTCCCGAATACCTCATGCTCGGTGCCCACTTGGATCGTTGATTATGTCGACGATTTACCTGGCATGGGGCGGTACGCATGGGCGCAGGCGACGCACAAATGGCTTATGGAGGACGTTCCACAAGCTGCCGCTCGAGTGCAAGCCAGATGCGAGGGGGGGAAGGTAAACCCCGGGTACATTAAGGGCTGCTCGATCGCGCTGACCATCGGGTTTTACGAGGTGACCGGAACCAGCAAGAAAGTTCGTTTCGGCAAGACCCCAAGAGTACTGTGCTACTGTGAAAGTACTTACCTGAAGCATGCGACGATAGAAACCAGCTGGTCAGCTCTCGAAGGAAAAGAGGTAATAAATCAGGAACAATGTGTTTAAAAAGGGCAGTTAATGTTTAATTATATGCTTCACCGTTTAAGAAATGTAGTTTGTGTTTAACGTTTGTTGACTTCGTTTAACCTTGTTATACTCCGTTTAAATGTGTGCTATATCGTTTACGTATATATATGTCAAATGTTTAAATATGTTTGTTTTGGATTAAATTGAATGATTTGACTGAGATTGTTTTCTTTATATATGTTAGTTTCCTGAGCTGGTCCCGACGAATGCTGAGGAGGAGACTTTTGTTCGGGCCAACTGGCAAAGGGATGCTGGTACGCCGGAACCACTTACACGACAGCAAGAGGAGAGGCCAACCCCTCCCGTCCGTTCTCAACGACGTCGTTCCCCCACTTCCAGCGCAACGCACAACCCTCGACGTCGGATAGGCCCTCACCTATCCCGTCCAATGGCAACACCCGCCCCGGTCTCGACAACGACAATCCCCCCGACCGCGACAGGCCCACCGACGGCATTAGGTGACGACCTCACTACAGCCTTTTTGTAGGCGTTCCAAGTGATGATGAACGCTTTCCCCCAGCTTGTTGCTCGGGTTGAGGCATTAGAGGCAAGGTTTCAATCGGTTGGACTGTCGGGACAAATACATGAAGTGTCCGGGGCAGAGGAGGCATCGGAATTTGGCAACGACGACTTCGTCGGGAAGGCCATTCCAAGATGGGCACGTGTGAAGAGGCAACGTTCGAAGAGGCTTGCACAAAAGGCGAAGACAATAATGCCGCCTCTGTGTCCACCACCGGCCGACGATGAAACAAAAGCAGCACCACCGACGGCTGATGCTGTTGTGGAGACCGTTGCAGTTGATGACGTGACCGTCGCGGTGGAGGAGATCGTCGACGTCGTTGGCAATGCCGCGTTTGAGGAAGTCTCCGAAATCCCCGTTCCGGTGGAGCCGGCGGCCGCGGCCGACAATGGCGCATCGAGGGTGGTGGCTACTATCCCTGAAGAAGAAGAACCACCCGAGGGTGTGGAGGTTGCCTTGGCCGCGGTTGGGAAGACCGTTGCCTCTATTGTAAAGGAACTCCTGCCCGCGGAGGAACGGCCGGCTGACAGTGCCGTATCCAGTGTAGGCGTGATCCCGCAACAGCAAGAAGCATCTAAGGATGATCCCAATAAAGCTGTTGACGGGGGGCAAGGGAACGTCATCGAGAACAAAACGAAAGCGGTGACCTTTGGCAACCAGCAATATCAAGAAGTTCTGAAATACCTCGTTCCGGCGAAGAAAAAATACGTTGGTCTATCGCGCCTCGACGTATTCGAGAAGGAGTTGATCAAGATCTTCCTCAACTTCCCCATGGACGAGTAAGTATGATAGTGTAGATGTTAGTGTTTATATATAGATCATCCCATTTACGTCGTTGCATTTCCGTTTAATTATAGAAGTTACCATTTAAACTAGTCATTTACCGTTTAACTTACCATGTTAATGTTTAACAATATACATTATCATTTACGTATGGGTTGTTCCCACTTAACGTCTACGTGTTATTAATCAATCACATCTGTTGTCGTTTAACTGCAGTTCGGTCGTCTGGAAGAATGATTATGTCAGCACCACCCTGGGCAACCTATTCGTACTGATCGACGGGAAAGAGATGGTGATAAATGATGTGTTGGACGCCTTCGTGTGCATCGTACAAAACACACTTACCAGAATACCAAATCCTCATAAGAAACGCGCCTCCATCACTCGACCACTGGCATTGTTTATGTCAAAGGTGGAAAACGCACATGAGACGACTTTAGCTATGATCGGAGATACGGACACACCCTTGCGTGTGTATTCCGCAAGTGCACGGGTGTCGAAGTAATAAAGTACCCAACGGGTGGGTAGTCGAATCCACAGGGAGTAGACGATAGAAACAAAAACACTTCGTTAGGTAGTTAAAGAAAACCGATTGTTGTTGAGATTAAAAAGTGATTAAAAACAGAAATTAAGAACTGAAAGTTAAAGCTAGAGTGTAGGAAAAGATCGCGATAAGAATGGGGTACTCGGACACTGCTCCCCCTAGGTTCCTTTTTTCAAGTGCAAGACTTCAAATACTCTTACTCAATAGAGATTTAAAGAGTCGTGGAATCTAAAGATACAAGGTCCCAAATCTACGGTCAACCTTGACTAGTCCCCTACGAGGTCCCAGCGGAGAGAAGACTCTCGACACCTCACACCACGTATGACTGCGCTACGCTCTAGGGATTCCAAGCGGTAAACCCTATTCCCAACTATAGATCAATCCCTTTGGTCCAGGCGAAAGATCCCTAATCACAAATAAGTCCCGGCGGAAAGGCCTCTCTCAACGCCTAACTCTCTTTGAGATCGAAGGTAATACTTGGAATAAGAAGGTAGGGAAAACCACACCGGAGGGGAAAGGGGACATGTCGCTACCTCTCAACTCACCCTCTCGACCCTCTTCAATCTTGGTTAATCTAATCCTAATTATGATGGTCACTCGTCAAAATGATGATTGGATTAGCCCTCAACCCTAGTGTCACTCTAAGGGAGAAACAAATAAGCACACAAGATTGAAACTCAAATTTAAACTCAAATTGAATAAAAACATTAAAGTCAATAAAACATAGAAAACCTAGGGTTTACAAGTCCAAGTACCCACTAGGTGTTTAGCTCTCCATGGAGCAATACAAGTTCATCAAAATAAATGAAGATAAGTGCAAGATAGCCATAAAGAAAACCCCCTTAAGCTTCGTGTTGATGGCCTATGAGGGCTGCTCCTTCTTCTCCACGGATCCTTCCTCCAAGCCTAGGGCACACCTCGCCGAATCGAAGTCATCGAAGGCTCCCCCAATAGCTCTCCTTGGAAGGAATCGATGTTGAAATCGGTGAAGAAACGCCCCCAAAACGCAGCAAAAACCCTCTCAAACCCTAGCCGAACCTCCTCTCAAAGTTAGGAAAAAGTCCCCCTCAAAACGCTTCAGAACGGCCTTTAAAATGGCAAAGATCGAGGATCCACACGGCCATGTGGAAATTCCACACGGCCGTGTGGAAATTTTACTTGCCCATGTGGAAATTCAGCCTCTATAAAACTGCATCTATAGGTCCCCGATTTCGCCCGTTTTTTCTTATGAGGCCACACGAACGGACACACGATCGCATGGTAGGTCATGAGGCATTTCTTGATGTCGAAAAACCCTTGGAGAGCTTTTGAAATCTTCGATCAAATCAGAATGAGCGAGCATGACTGCCTTCGTGTCATTCTACAAAAATTGTCTCGAAACCTTTAGAAGTTGGCACATACTCTCTTGTTTGACCCGATTTGCATCTTGAACTTTGTATTTGCATAAAAGAACTCCACTCGGTACCATCATGACCTATTTTTGCTTTTCTTCGCATAAATCTTCTTCACAACCCTGATTACATGAAAGAACACAAAAACACACGAAATGAGAAATATAAACTGAAAAATGTGATGCTCATGTATGGAAAAACATCTCAAATATTATGTACATGCAAGCACTTATCAGATACCACCAAAGATGTCAATGACGTTGACATCATCATCTTTTCCATAATCTTGAATGGCAACTTCCACGTCGTGGTGCTCGACAATAACAAGAAAAAGTACAGCCATTACACTTCATGCCAAAGTGAAGAGTACGATAAAGACGCAGTAGCAATGGTAAGTTCTCTACGATATAGATTTCGATTGTCAGGGTGCCATAGATACTTGCTATTCTAACCTCAAGTTGTAAACTTCGACAACGGGAACTATTCGACACCTTTCTCGAAATGGAGTACGGCACGACGGTGACCGCAAAGTACCCATTTGTTCACGATGATGAAACACCGCGACAAAAAAGGGGCAGTGTCGACTGCGCCGTCTACGTGATGCGGTTTATCGAGCAATTACTCCTCGGTGAAAAGCTACGGATACCGCACACGGACGTCTCCTATCTGAGATTAAAGTATGTGATAAACGTCTAAATATACGTATTTTATACGTACTTGTGTATAGTTTTTTCTCTCTTTCTGTTAAGTTGTTTTCTATTTTCTTGGTTAAAGTTGCTTTACTTGTGTTACAGGCCCGAAATAGGCTCAAGAACGTATTCATAAAGAAATCGCCACCAAATACGGCGTTTTTGGGCTTCATCAATGTAGCACTACTGTAGCAGAATTACAGTAGCTGTTACTGTAGCAGGGTACTGTAGCACTGAAAGGAAAATTTTCCTGAGAAACTCTCTGAATGCCTTGCGGGCAACCTTGCGCCCGCAAGGCCACCCGCAAGGCATCGCGATGTCATGTATTAAAAGTGCTTTTAGGGCATTTTTGAAGAGACTCTTGGCCACCATTCTCCACCATCTTCACCTAGGGCTTCAAGGCAAGTGGAGAAGGCAGATCTGAGGAGGAAATCAAGGGGAGAAGAGGTTGTGCTATCAAGGAGATGATCTAGGAGCTTGCCGGCGCGGATCTGACAAGTTCTCATCACCACCTTCTAGTCTTCATCTTAAGGGAGTTTGTTATGAGCTTTGTCTTGTATTTGTTATATTTCGTGCTTTCTCCTTTGTTGATGATGAACTAGACTCCCAAGGTCACCGGGCATCCGGTGAACCTTGGGATGAACTTGCTTTGTATGGATGTTTTATATTTATATTTATGGTATGTGGTTTGGTTTGTGGTTCATGCTTTGTGTTCTTTGATGTGTTGTTTGGCATGAGAACTCTGCGATTCAACTTCTAGATTGTACTTGGTGCGTGACCATCGCCCTTGTGCTAGACTCACATAGCATGGAAGGGATTCATGTATGAATACGCCGTGACCATCGGGTATTTCATGCCCCTCCAACCATTAGGGCTGGACCTAGGTTGAGTATCGACCCTAATTAGAGGTTTTCCAAAGCGTAGTGCAATCGTAGGAGGATTTGGTCGGAAGAAATTCCGAGCCAATACTCGTACCGGATTAGGGGTCATCGCCGTGACCATCGGGGTGATATACTGTTGGATATCTCTTGGCCCATCCACCATTGCCTGTGTAATTTTAGCATCCATCTAGCTTTAGTAGTCCTGAGGGGATCCTAGCCTGGGACCTCGCGCTTTCATTATTATTTGCTTCCTTAAATATGCTCATGTGGTGTGCCTGAGTCCATGTGTTTATAGTTATCTTTGTTAGTTTTCCTGTCTTGTTTTAATTCTCCTTCTTTGGTAGACTAGACAGTGCCGTCTAGGGGGAAGTAATAGCAGCTTTTGGGACCCCAGGGAATACGACCCTCTCACGCGTGCGTGAGAGGTATTACTTGACGACCCGTGCGCTTGCGGATCTCACCAGTATGCTGGCCACATACTTAAGGAAGGACGCGCATCCGGTATCAAGCAACGAGGGATACCTTCAACCGTGGGGAAGTAAGATTCTTAAGCACCGGCATTATTTATCAAATGTAACACAGTTTTGTAGATATTGTTTTCAATTCAATTGATTCAATTCATTCTTTGCCAGCGACATGGCAGAAATTTCAATGTAAATTTAGTATTGTTCGTTATTATTTCAGATTCAATCATTTTTTTCTTAACATTCCATGGTACCGTTTGAAGGTCCTCGCTGCTTTATAAAATGAAGTATATCTTTAAAAAATGACATTGTCACTATTAAAACATTATGTTACACTTTAACAATACGGATCTCCGTGCAATATTCACCCTTCACGTTTAACACCAGGGGTACCTGGTTGATCACATAGTCTCCGTTTAGATATTAATTGTGGACGTTTAACTCTATATGCCCATGTTTAACATATGGCGGCTGTTGTCAAAGGTAAGAGACCATATTATACTTTCGTTGTCTGTTTTTAAAGGTAAGAGACCCTATTCTACATAACTTTTTAAATGTCTTCATCAACTGCGCTATGGATCCATAAGCACGGAATTTTTTTGTTAAAGTATGTCACCCATTACATGTTGTTGTCTCCGTTTAAAATATAGAATTACCAGGAAAAAATGCATTCTCTGTTTATCTCTTGTCGTTACAGGTTTAATATTGCCTTTCACTTTTAAAGTTTCGTGATATTGTTTACTTACGACTGTTGCCATTTAAACCGTGCATGTCATGTGTAGGAATGGGTTGGCATCTGCTTAAGATATACGGCTTGCAATTTAAAGTTCAGCGTGCCTTTTTAACATGCGTCCTCCACGTTTAACATTTATCAAAGAGTGACAACAAACTTAAAATTTCTGAATGAGAGAACGTCCCATAATCAAGCAAAGTTCTATTACAATGTAGTGACCCTAATACACATCAGGGTTCTTATTTGGTAATTGAAAACATCAGTAAACAGGACAAAAACTGTCATTCCGTCATTTGATACACTTTGGCGTACTGGAGCAGCCTCTCCACATCCCTCTTATGCGATACCACTCGATCGAGTTCTGCGGAGAGAGATGCTGCTTTTTCGCCAGATCCCCGACCAAATCTTCCAGAAACCACTCACGGGGATAGGTCATCGGCCTTGCAATGAAGACCTGAACGATTCAGAGAAATATTTCTAAACACGCATAGGTAAACCGTACGATATGCAGTACCTCCAGTTGCGACACCATCGGCAGCAGCGGGAGACGTACCCCTCGTCCTTAGGTACGAAGGACAGAGCTCATAGAATGCCACCAGGGCAGCAATGTTCTGGGCTGCCTTCTCGGTTTTCTCTGGTCTACGGCTGGAATAAGTGGTCCCATCCACCGTGACCGTGGCCACGAAAGCGGGTGAGTGGTGGGGGCCTTCCCTGACGGTGGAGTACACCGGCGTGGAACGGTGCGTCTTCTGGCAGTACGCGTTGAGAATTGTCACATACATTTTGTTGGGTCTGCGTATAATATCTGAGTACGTCTCTGGTTTCCGATTCTTCTTTAAATACAAATCTATTTATCGGAAGTTTGAACTATTTCTCGAGTCGGACGCCAATAAATTTGGCGTTTGAATTCGAAAACCAAATTTAATTTTATTAGATAACACTAAATTGCACTGACGGGTTAATCAATGCACACTTTCCCAATGCTAACTTAATAGACTCCGTTGAATGCATGTGTTATTCAAAATGTTTTGCCTCAAGTTAAACTTCGTGTGTCACCCGTTCACATTAAGACTTTCCGTTTAACTATCGAACCCTTCGTTTAACTATTTGAGGGCAGATAACAAATTTCTTGTTGCTATGGTTACATATTAGTCATTGCAATCAAATAAGTAAGTTTAATTTATTATCTTACATTAAACAAATTAGCTGTGTGGTAATGGTAATTATATATGGTTAATAGTCAGTGTATATGTTGAAATATAAACGCATGCCAAAATGATGTAGTCTCCGTTTAAACTACGTTGTCTCTTTTTAAGTATATTTGGTGCGGTTTATGTTTAGGAGTCCCCGTGTAATTTTACGTGTCTCCGTTTGATGTTTCATTCCACGTGACAGTATTTGCTAAACAAATATCCGTAACTTAAGCTTCTCGCCACAGAGATTACATATATTTTAAATAGTCATGACAATGATTTTATTTTTCAGAATTAATGGTGAAAGTAATTGATATTGGTTTTTGATGCAAGCGGTTAGTAATAAATTTTAGCAATTACTTATATGTGTTTAAATATAGATGACTCGGTTTAAATATCAATGACTCTGTTTGAATTCAGACGACTCATTTTAAAATTAGACGCCTCAATTTAGATGACTCAATTTACAAAACGACAGCAAATCGAACATAATCTTTCACTTCGCCCTCTTCTTGTCATTCAAATCTTGGAGCAGTTTTGTACACATGCCTTTCGATCTTTTAATCCTTAAAGTTTTGCGTTTAGTGCACGGACCAGGTGTTCGAAAACCCACTCTAACGTTTCACCGCTGGAGTAATCCCCGACGCCTCGTGAAGGCCTTGCAATAGAGAGTTCAAGGTTTACGTATGGAAGCAGGCTTTTTTTTAACACTCAAGTGAGATGTCTTACAGTATGACGTACCTGCGTCGGAGACGTCATCGTCAGCAACGAGGGACTTGGTCATCTCCACACTGCAGGAGGGATACAGCTGCTTCAACGCCACCTCAGCGGCAATGTTCTGCGCCTGCTCGGCACTTTCCTCAAAGGCAGCACCGGAGAAAGGGGTCCCGTCGACCGTCACCATGGCCAGAAAGACGGGGTTGTTGTCGGGGCCTTCCTGGAGAATAGCGTACTCCGGCGATGGCCGTCGTGTCTTCTGGCAAAATTCGGTTAGACGTGCCTTAAACATTGTTGTGGGATGTGGATAATATCTGCTTATGTATCTTGTTCCAGCTTGATGTTTACATAAAACCATAACGCTTTGTATAAAAATGGTATTGGCTTTCGGTGAAATAAATGGAATATAGTAAATGGCATCGGTTACGTTCACGCTTGAACGATTCGCGTATCAACATTAAATTCGAGTAATTAATAATAAATTCACATTGTATGGTTTCACTGATTACGTTATATCGTAATTAGCTTAAATTCAATTCTATTTATGCCTGCGACGTTTCAGAATTTTCCAATGTAAATTTTCTAGTTTTCATTCTATTTTGTAAACATCAATGACGGTCTTTAATCTATAATGCTCACTGTACTAAACTCCTCGTCACCGTTTAAATATAACCTTCATCACTTGGCCCTACGTATTACCGTTTAACAATCGGTCCCTGCGTTTACCTATCAAAGAGCTCAAACGAGGGGTCTCTTAGATTAACAATACGTGTCTCAGTTTATTACCATGTGTCTCCCTTTAACATTCGCTGTGTACGTTTGGATTGTCTTGTTTAAATATCAATGACCCTGTGTAAATACTATTTTTACTGTTTACAAACAGTCGCTTTTTAAATCTTGTCGTCACCCCTTTACAAACGTCCATGTTTATAATTTAGTGCCGATGTTAAAATATTCATGTCTCTGTTTAAAGATCAAAACATTTCAGCGTAACAAATTTCTTTCCCTTCAAAATTTTTTCGTTCAAACAAAGTTCTATTACAACGAGTGTAGACATACTAAATTATACATCTACAAACTGAAAACAACGTTATTTATCAAAAATTGCCATGTCCACCGTCATTTCGCCTTCAGGCACTGGAGCAGCTTCTCGACATGGGCCTTGCGGGATCTTATTCTGTCGAGTTTTATGGAGAGGACTACTTCCTTCTCAGCAAGCTCGACGAGCATGACTTCCAGAAACAACTCCAACTCTTCGCTGATGAAGTGCTCGCGGGCGAGTGAAGGCACTGCATCTGAAGGCGCTGTGGTGGAAGGCCCTGCAATGAAGGCTTTAACAATTTAGAAAATTATTAAATTTTTTATACATACACCTAGAAATCTTGCGGTATGCCTTACCTCCATATGATCGTTCGTCGGCAGCAGCGGGAGGCGTATGCATCCTCCCAGGGTATGGGGGACAGAGGTCATTGTACGCCACCTCGGCCGCAGAGTTCTGGGCGTCCTTCGATGTTCTCACAGGGTAAGGACTGTAGTAAGTGGTCGCATCCACCGCCACCGTGCCCACGAAAGCGGGGATGTGGTCGGGGCCCTCTCTGACGGTTGAGTACTCCGGCGTCGTCCGGCGTGTTCTCTGGCAGAGCTCGTTGAGAAGGGACTTGTACATATTTCTTTGTCTGTGTATAATATGTGGATCTGCCTCTCGTTTCCGTTTATTGTTTAAATAAAAATATAGGGGTCGCCGTGCATTGACGTTTACGTGTAGAAATTGAATTCAAATTTAATTATACTAAATAGTAATGAATTCGCATTCGCACTGAACGGTCACTCTAATTACGTTTTTCAATGCCATGGCAGACTTTTTAATGAATATTCTCTAGAGTTCTACGAGTGTCTGTATTATTATAATATAGTCGACTTTCTTTGCTTAAGGTTAAACTGTACTGTGCAAATATCAATCCTCCTGTGTAACATTTTAACCACTATGTGTACCATACAATGTCTCTGTTTAACATGTCACCAAAGATATGTAAAACTCGCCGCCGTATCTGTTTAAATATAACGGGCATCCCTTAAGTTTATGCGTCAATGTTTAACATTCATTCTAAAGTAAATATACCATCTTCTGTTCACCGTCTATGTGTCTTTATACTTCGCATTCTTGGCTTAAGTTGCAATTATAACGAGGGTTTCATTATAAAATTAAGTACATATGCTTAAACGAAGTTGAAGGACATTGACCAAGCTTCAACGGCTGTACTCTTGTGTAACTGAGTTAAATTGATTAAATGTTGCGTACCAGACATGGCCACAATTCAAATTAAAATCATTCTTTCCCAATGACATGGCCACAGCATGATTACGTACCTGTGTTAGTCCAACGGATGTACTCTTGTGTAACTGAGTTAAATTGATTAAATGTTACAAGATTCCGAATGGCTGCCAACACTTCAGTTCAAATAATCGTTTAAGTTTCAGTTATCCTATGAAAAATAAAGTACTATCTTTTTAAATATTTGCGTCACCGTTTAGAAACTATGAATCCCGTTTAATATATAGTGTCCCCTTTAAATATGTGTTGCCAGTTAAGCCCAATCGTTACCGTTTAACATCAGGAATCACCGTTTAAATATATACGTCCGTCCTTAAATAGAAAATGTTTACACTGAAACAAATGTATTTCCCTTCATAAATTATTCCTTCACAATGCTGTTAGTCGGCGACGGTTTCATTGTAGGATCTGCGAATGTGCCTGGACGCGTGGCAACGGCTGCAATGTAACTCGAGGACCTCAAATGTTTGGGACTCGATCCTCCTTCGTCTAGGACGGCCAGGTTGCCTTCTCGTCACAGGCAGCCGCAAACGCAGATCGCGATTTTCGTCCGTAGGCCGCTCATTATTGGGTATGGGGAATATGGCTTCTTTATATGCCAGTTTGTAAGTGTCGACGGTGAAGTAGCCGCTTATAAAACGATGGACGTTGGTGTCCGTCTGCATTATTGCAGGGCAAGAGTGTTTGCACGGGATACCAAAAACTTGCCATCTGCGACATGAGCAAACTTGGGTGGCAAGATTTACAGAGTTGCTGCACTGGTCAATAACTTCGTAACAGTCATCAACATAGCGACCAATGTGAAAACTTCGGCTGTCCTCAACAAGCGCCTCAACCTTCGAATGTATGTCCTGGCATAAGTAGATCTCCCATTTGTTCACTTGCACACGGCGAGTGCATAACATGCGCATCAACTTGAACCTGCATAACGAAGATAATAAATATTGAAGAAATTGAAGTGAATATACTGATACTTAAACCGAAAGCCATATAGTTAAACGGTAGTGTAAAAAAGTAAACGGTAATCCCGAAAGTTACACGAAGACAATGAGTTTGAAACACTTATGTGGTATTTTAAATACCGACAATGTGTGTTAAATGATAAAGCAAACGTTTAAGCGGTATATGCGAACAAAAGTCGACTACCTTATCGCGTCGACCATTTTCATCACCGGCAAATGCCGAGCTTCCTTGATCCAAGCATTGAACGACTCCGCGACATTTGAATACATCTCCCCCAGCGTTTGCCTTTGAACAGATAATTCGACTAATGTGCCGTCCGACTTATGAATCAACCATTGATAGGCTTCGGGTGATGCGGCCTGCAGTTCATTGACGGTGTCATCGAATTTTTTAGCCGTCGATGCCCACGCAATACGAAAGTATATAGACCAGCACTCCTCCCTCAATGCCTTCCCAAATCTGACATTGGCTTTCATAAGATTGGCCTCCAAGTGTCGAAGGTAGTACGCATGTTGGGATGAAGGGAAGACTCTAGCAATCGTGTTGACAAGGCCCTTTGACCTGTCCGACACGAATGTAGTTATCTCCTCGTAATCGCCATCGTCATATAAAGCATCACCTAACTTGGAAATGAACCACGTCCAGTTGGCGTCGGTCTTGTTGTCGACAATAGCGAAGGCGACGTGGAAGAAGCCATTGTTCCCATCTTTTCCTGTGGCACCCAACAGAGTACCCCGGTACTTTCCCAGGAGGTGGGTACTATCGAGAAACAGCAGCGGCCTGCATGCCCGCTGAAAGAGAAGAACGCAAGCTTAAACCGCTCACCGTCTCTATCCACAAACGCAATGCTGTCGGGGTTCGTCTCAACCACCTTATCGACGTACCAAAGCGACAAGTAGTAGCTGGAGACATCGCTGCTGTCGAGGGTCACCCGGGCATATTCTTTTCCCAACAAAGCCTGCTTGTAATGAATGTGGACACCATGCTCCCACAACATGTCCTTCTGAATGTCGATGGCCTTGTACAAGGGCCGGTCCTTGAGCTTCTGGATCACTCGTGCGCTCACCCATTTTTTGGACGCTTTCGGGTGTGACGCCGAGCCAATTCAACCGCCGCAAGAGTGTGACGGGTCTATTGTCTTGATTCTGAATGTATTTTTGTTATATTCCTTTGATGCGTGCACGCGCCATTCACAACCACTGGCAGCACATTCCACAGTGACCCGGTGCTTTCCGTTCATTACAAATTTGAAGTCAAAGTTCCGTTTGATCGCAAAATTTTGAAGTGCGTCTCTGAAATGCTCAACGCCTTGAAAACGTTGTCCGACGTCCAACGACAGCATTTTAGGTTGTTCTAACGAGGAAGGTACGCATGCAAGACCGTTAGGGTCGCTATGAGGTGGAACAGAAGCGCTCCCAGATTCCGAATTCCTGCCAACAAAGTTGTACATTATCCTCAATGTACCTAAGTCAGCAGAATAACGTGGGGGATGAAAATAATAAGCAAAGAATTGGAGTGAAGAAACTTCCCTGATTCCTTGGTGTGATTCTCAGTTGTTCCACTTGGATCAGGAGTATATCACCTAATGAGGGCGACACAAGTAAAGCTCCCAAAATTAATAACCCTGAAAAGAACAAGGAGCTTATCATCATTCGATATTTTTCAAGAGGAAATGGAAATAAAGTATGGAAAAGATAGCTCCAACATAAATAACAGAAGAGTTTAGTAGGGGATGAGCCCTAGCTAACTCAAAATTACAAGTTTTAACAACAAAAAACAAATAAAGAAGAAAAATAGAAAGATAATAAACAAGGTCATGTCACGGGTCTAAGAGGCAGGATGAAGGGATGATGTAGCGCAAGTAGTGGCAGTAGAGGTCGATGAGGATGAGCTGCGAACAATGGTCAGGAGCTCGGCTAAGTCGTGCTCAATCCGCTGCTGTGCAGTGATGATCTCCCTCTGTCCTCACTCGAGGCTCTGGATCTACTGCCGGACCTCAGCGCAAAATAACTAAAACCAGGCTGCCAACGATGGTGGACTCTCCCTAGCATCCTGGTCAGGCTCTGACTCAATCTCAGTGTCATGTGAAGTGGCAGGGTCCTGTGAGTGCGATCCTTGCCGCTGGGCAAGGCGATAAATGCTTCCCCGCTTCTCAATGATCCCAATGGGGACGAGTGTTTGTATCCCTAAGGGAGCCATAGATGCTACCACTTTCATGCCTCTAGTGTGCTCAATAAGTCCCATGCCGCTGCTAAGTCGAGTGATGTAAGGACCAGCGAAGATAGCGCCCAAACGAACAAGCTTGCCCTGATGGGAAAGGATCTCTGCTACTAAGTGTCTCATATGGATAGGCTGACGCTCAAGGATGCTATAAAGCATAGTCAGATCGTGGCGTGTCACTACCCCAGTAGAGTCAACTCTGCCCCCAATACTCCTAGTTAGAAGAGCATGAATAACTCGATGAGCAGGGTTTGTGAGATGGAATTCCAATAAGATTCATTCGCTTTCAAGTGTGGGACTTCATCAATGGATTGCATGAACGCAGATGATCTTAGGTAAGCTTCCACATACAACCCCAAATGCACACAAATATCATCCTCCGAAACACGGCGTTTCTTCCCAAAAGCCCGGAAAGTGATGTGGTTTGACCGGTGAGTGAACGGGTATTCCTTGACCATCTTGATAAGTGTTTAAATACACCGTTTTGTAACGGTGAATTACTTGTACTTTCATGCATTATTTGAATGAAACCGGTGCCCTTTGATGTGTTTTTCATGTTTTTCTACTTCAGGGCATCTATGAGCTATCTACGGTAGGAGGAGCATTTGTAGTGAAGAAACGAAGGTTAAACGAGCTCCGGGCGTCATTCGGACACTCCTACATGAAACGGGCCTATTAAGGCCTGTTTTCAGGCCCTGTGCGGGCCTGTGTGCGGCCCGCACAACAGGTCGCACACGGCTCAGGTTTAAAAGGGTTTCTAGGGTTTTTTTCGAGATATATCTTGCCACCGGCGCCTCCAAGCACCCCTACGCTCAAATATTCATCGGAGGAGGTTATTTTGGAGTGGAATCAAGTGGGAGAAGAGGGAAGAACGCATAGATCTTCATCCTAGAGCTTGCCGACGCGGATTCCGCAAGTTTCTTCATCAAACCTAGTCGACACCCTCAAGAGGGAGTTCTTAGTGCTTTTGTTGATGTACTCTTTATTGTTTGAACTTTCCTTCTTATTCATGTCGAACTAAACCTCCCAAGGCCCCCGGGCAACCGGTGAACCTTGGGAGGAATACTTGTATTGGATGTTGTACTTTTAATTCAATGAATGCATGGTTTGTCGTTTGGTTTCATACTTTGTGTACTTAATTGTAGTGATTTGCATGAGAACTCTGCATTTCATCTTATTGAATGTGCTTGGTTGTGCGAGGTGCGCTCTTGCATTAGATCCACTTAGTATGAAGAGGGATTCATTGTACCGGTACACCGGAGGTTCCTGGTGCCGGTAGCCTCCCGTAGGTTGTAGAGTTTATCTTAACGAAATTGCTTATAGATAACTCTAACCAATGCTCCTTAATCCCAATGACATCGTGTGAGTATCTTTTGGACAAAGGAACTTGTACTAGATTAGGGCTACACTACGGAGGTTCCGGGGTAGTCGACTTCCGAGTCTAAACGGACCAACTTGTTACAAACCATGCATGCATTATTTATTTATTTTATCATCCATACTTGTGTTCTTCCCGGGGGAATCCTTGCCTGGGGCCTTGATACTTGTTTTCCCTCTACATGCTTATTGTTAGTTGGTGGCTTGATCACTTTTATTGATTTGTTTTGATACTTAGTAAAGCAGGAGTAAAGACGCCTCATGCGTCAGAATCATCTGTTGGTGTTGTTGGTGTTGATGGTGGTGCTCGCTCGATGGCCTTTGATGTAATGTTGCTCAATTTGTATGGTCCGGCCAACGTGGCTACAAAAAATGCTCAAAAACTTATAATAAAAGCTTGTTAAATATTTTTAAGGAGCAAAACATTCTATAAGCACCAATTCATGAATAAATAACAAAAGAACGGATCATGGCAAGACCTAGTGTTGATAAGAGCTTACCGACAAAAATAACAATGAAATCTTCGTGTGGTTATCGGATAAACTCTTTAAATCCTTTAAATATATGGAGAAATGGTTTTGGAAGCCCAAAGGATGGTCTTTTGGTGTGGAGGGGTTAGGAGATGAAAGGGTGCAAGTGTTGGAGTGACAGAAAAATTATTTCTCATCCTTGAGTAGCCCACATGGGCATGTGGATAATCCACACCCCCATGTGGTTACTGTAAACGGGCGTGTGGAAATTCCACACGCCCGTGTGGATGGTTTTTCATCCTGCAGAAGCCCACAAGGGCACCCACACGGGCGTGTGAGTGCCCGTGTGGGCTGGGGAGGTCACAGGGGGAGCCACACGGACGTGTGGTTGCCCCTGTGCCTCTCTGGACACCAAGAAATGGTCCACACGCCCATGTGAAGTGCCCACACGGGCGTGTGGCCCTTCTGGGAGGCCACAAGGGCTCCCACACGCCCGTGTGGGTGCCCCTGTGCCTCTCAGGTAGCTAGTTTTCTGAAATTTCAGCAAGGCACAGGGGCACTCACACCCCCATGTGCCTGCCCTTGTGGATATGCAGAAATTTCTGATTTCTCCCATTCCAAGGCCTATTTCTCAACTAAAAACATATAAAGCATACTAGATCATGCCACACACATTATCCATAAAGAAATACCAAAAGTCGACAGAAAAACTCAACACCAACAGAATTAAAAAAAATCGACATCTACTCATGCTAATTATTTCAGCAGAATTGAAAACCTAACTAGAAATTAATGCAATTACTTGGGTTGCCTCCCAAGAAGCGCTTGTTTAACGTCATTAGCTCGACGTATCTAATCTTCACGGGGGTTTGTGAAGGTGGGACATCTCAGTTGCTGCAATTACCTGGCATCGGGAGCAGAATTTTTGAATAGGTAGAGAAAATTGATAGAACTTGTTACCGGATTGAAAATTGCCACCCTCTACCAGTGTGCACGCATCCTCTACGTGTTTGAGGTGTTTCTTTCGGCGACGCCTTGGCCTTGTCATTCGACGGAAGATTCTTTTCAGAATCCCCGGAGCTGGTTGCTCTTTGACTAGCAGAACCTCTTGTGGGCTCATTTCCACTTCTTCTGATTCGGGCCACCCCTCATATGGATCGGGGTGGAGAAACTCCTGCATATACTCGTCAACAAGTTCGTCAGTAACATCCAAACAGTAACAAGTATCATCAAAATCAAGAGGATGCTTCATGGCTTCGGCGAGACGATAAGTGATCTTTTCATCTCCAATGCGCAGAGTCATCTCACCTCCATCCATGTCTATGAGTGCCTTGGAAGTGCACAAGAATGGCCTCCCAAGGATTACCGGCACATCAACATCCTCGTCCACATCGAGCACTACAAAATCTACAGGAAAAATATACTTGTCAACTTTAATTAAAACATCTTCAATTATACCTCTTGGATGCCGAACTGAACGATCTGCTAGCTGTAATGTCATTCGGGTTGGCCTTGGCTCTTTTAGCCCCAACTTTTGGAAGAATTTGTACGGCATCACATTGATGCTTGCCCCCGAATCAGCTAGTGCCTTCTCTTCACCCAAACTTCCGATTATACAAGGAATTATGAAGCTTCCTGGATCTCTCATCTTGCTCGGCAGATTTTTCTGAAGTATAGCTGAGCAAGTTCCATCTAAGACGACAGCTGCACTCTCCTCCATTTTCCTCTTATTGGTTAAGAGGTCCTTTAGAAACTTCGCGTACCGGGGCATTTGTGACAATGCCTCAACAAACGGGATATTGATGTGCAGCTGCTTGAACATATCCAGGAACCTCTTATTTTGTTCATCAGTTTGGTTTTTCTTCAAGCGTGCTGGGTAAGGAATTCTAGGTGTGAATGCCAGAGGTGTTGCAGCCATCCCCTTCTCTTTTTCCTTGGCCTTAGGCTGCACTGGCTCTGGTTCTTGTGCAGTCTTCTTCTCTTGAACACTATTCTCTACCTCTCGCCCTCTTCTCAACGTGATTGCCTTCACATGCTCTCTTGGGTTTGTTTTTGTATTGCTCGGCATTCTTCCTTGAGGTCTATTGGCCAAGGATTTTGCTATTTGGCCCACTTGCGTCTCCAAGTTGTGCAATGACGCAGTGTGGTTGCGCAGCGTCGCCTCCACGTTCTGAAACCTGGTGTCAGTAGATTGAATAAACTTAGAAAGTACCTTTTCAAGTTCAGAAACTCTCTCTGGAATAGAGGGTTGTTGTGGGAAACCCGGAGGAGCTGCTTGCTTCTGCTGGCCCTGATTGCTCCATGAGAAGTTCGGATGGTTCCTCCATCCCTGATTGTAGGTATTCGAATAAGGGTTCCCTTGTCCCCTTACTGGATTTCCAACAAAATCCACTTGCTCCATTGGTGCCGACACCCCCACTGAGATAGGGCAATCTGTAGAGCTATGCCCACCTCCACAACTATCGCAAGTGCTAATGGCAGCTACTCTTGAAGTTGTAATGGTGTCTAGCTTCTTGCTTAGTGCTTCAACTTGGGCTGCTAGTGATGTAACGGCATCAACATCATGTATTCCTGCAACCTTCTTCTTCTCCCTCGAGCTCCATTGGCCACTGTTTAGAGCCATGTCTTCAATGAGCTGCCTTGCATCTTCTGGGGTCTTGTTACCCATAGTCCCACCTGCGGCCGCATTTAGGAGTTGCCTAGTGCTTGGATTCAGTCCATTGTAAAACGTGTGTATAATCATCCAATCTGGGAATCCGTGTTGGGGACATCGCCGCAGAAGGTTCTTGAACCTTTCCCATGTCTCGAATAGAGACTCCAACTCATTCTGAAAAAAGGAAGAGATCTCATTGCGGAGCTTCGCTTATTTCCCGGGAGGGAAATATCGTGCAAGAAAGGCTTCGACCATCTCGTCCCAAGTGGTGATGGACGCTCTTGGCAATGATTGGAGCCATTGTTTGGCTCGTCCCTTCAATGAGAATGGGAAGGTCCTCAATCGAATTGCATCATCTGAGACCCCGTTGATCTTGAGCATATCACAAACCTCCAAGAAATTTTCAACATGGGCATTGGGGTCTTCATCAGGCAGCCCATTAAACTGCGCGGACTGCTGAACCATCTGGATGAATGCCGGCTTCATCTCAAAATTGTTAGCCGCGATGGGCGGTCTAACAATGCTCGACTGTGTTCCTCGGGCTGAAGGTCTAGCAAAATCAGCAAGCGTCCTTGGTTCATCCTCGTGGTCTGCCATGGTCGCAGATCCTTCAGCTTCAACTTCAACTTGCTGCTCTTGAACAACTTCAGGCTCCTTGCTTCTCTTGTGAAGTCTTCGCTCAATTTCAGGGTCTCCTTCAACTAATGTCGATGGGTTCCCTCTGGTCATAAGCTGGAACTGCAATCAAATAAACAAAAGAAAATGAGAACAATGAAAGTAGAGAAGATGGAATAGAAAAACAGTAAAAATAAATGAATGGCTAAAGTAACAAAATACTAGCGTTCCTAATATCCTGTTCCCCGGTAACGGTGCCAAAAACTTGATGCGTCTCCGCAACAACACAACAGGGTGATGTGTGTCAACCCCTTGCGTTACCGCAAGTGCACGGGTCGTCAAGTAATAAAAGTGGACCCAAAGGGTCGGGTTGTCGAAACACAGGGAACAGAAGCACTAGTAATAGCCCCCTCTTTTGTTATCTAGCCTAATGAATGTAGTGTGTGATGATCTAATGGCCAACACTAAGAGTGTCACCACAAGTGCACAGGAAATAAAAGGAAAAGAGTTCTCAATCAATAAAAGTGAGGTATCCGGACAATGCTCCCCCTAGGATTCGGGTGTTGGATGTAGATTACAAGTGTTCTAAACGAAAACAATGAGTCGTGGGTATCCAAAGGTATAACGGCCCCTGCCTCCAGGTCGCCGATAACTAGTCCCCTACGAGGTCCCGGCGGAGAATTCTCTCGACGCCTCACACCACATATGACTGCTTAAAATTCTAGGGATCCCAAAGATATAACCAATTCCTAAAAGTAGATCTAACCCTGCCTCCATGTGAAAGATCTCTAACCCCCTACGAGGTCCCGGCGGAGAATTCTCTCGACGCCTCACACCACATATGGTTGCTTGACACTTAGGGAATATGGAGATAGGAAATATCTATCGGAAGGGAAAGGGGACACTCCGCTATCTCACGGCTCACCCTCTCGACCCTCTTTACTCTTGATAATTCTAAACCTAGCGGTGATCTCTCTCTTCACTAGATTGAATAAAACATGCAAGGCAATTAATAATGAAATCAAAAGCACAAACAGGCATTAAGAACTCAAGAGTAAAACTCAAACTGATAAATTCGAATAGAAACACAATGTAAATCTAATGAAAATAAGAATCCTAGGGTTTACATGTCCGAATACCCTCTAGGGGTTTAGCTCTCCATGGAGCGAGTCACAAAACAAATAATAAATTGGGAATAAAGTTCCAAAGACATAAAGAATAACCCCCTTAAATCCGTGATGATGGTCTTGATGGGTAGTTTCCACGTCTGGATTGAATCCACTCCGAAGCTAAGTCGCCGATGGCTTCCTTGATGCTATGACGGAGGAGGAATCGATCCAAGTTGGTGAGGAAAGCTTCCCAAAGCCGCCAAGAACTCCTTCCAATCCCTAGCCGCCTTGTCTCTCGAAAGTGGCCGAAAAGATGCCTAAAAATTATCACAAGGTGGCTTTTATAATTTGAATTCGGGGCTTTACGCGGGCATCCACACGGGCATCCACACGCCCGTGTGGAAATTCCACACGGGCGTGGGAAGTCTGTTGCTACAGTACTGCTACAGTACTTCGCTAGAGTGATTTTTCCCCCCGAAGTCTTCCTTAGAGTCCACACGGTCGGGCACACGCTCGTGTGGTAGGGTGTGTGGCTTTCTATGCTTTGAAATCCTCAAGACCCTTCTTCTGCTTTGTACGGAAGCTGGGACATGGGCGTACTACTGCCTTTGTGCCCTTTCGGTTTGTGTAATGACTTGTACTCCTCCGAAAGTTGGCAACACCCCCATGCATATGAACACAGCTTCTGATTGTGGCCTTGAAACGTGTCATCACACCTATCTTTGCTTCTTCCTCTACGTCATGACTCGAAAGCCCTGTTTGCACAAAAGAACACAAAACACACCTTATTAATGTTAAAACCTGATAAAAGTGATGCTCAATGCATATAAACTGATATTATAAAATATATATAATCAAGCACTTATCAGGCACTAAGGCAATGGTCATGCTACAAAGTGCTACCAAGAAATTGATACATCAATCAGTCACATGTACTAAAACAATCAAGAACACAAAACAAGGATCACAACAAGCCAATCATGCAATAGTTAACTCAAACAAACCAAAACATCACAAGTTTGCCCCCAAGGTTCCCCTACATCCGGTGACCTTAGGGTTTAGTTGTTCATATTCAACAAATCAACTAAACAATCCATTCAAACAACTAAAATAAACATGAGGAACACTCCCTCAAAAGGTGAAGGCCGAATGACGCTTGAATCCCGGAGAAAACCTTCCGAAGTCACCACTCGAAGGGGTGGCTTCCCGTTGTCTTTAACCTCCAAACAATGAAGTCCTTGAAGTGGATCCTCCTAGATCTTGCTCTCCCCACCGAAGAATGCTCGGATTTCCTCTACTTTTGCCCTCCTAAATCGCGTGGAAGTGATGTCCAAACCCTAGCCTCCTTTCTCCCCCAAAACTCTCCCAAAGATGATCCAAAAGTCCTTTAAAAAGATGCCCTAGATAGCCTTTAAACACCCAAATCCCGATGGGTAAACGGGTCAGCATACAGCCGGTATGCTGACCCCTCGGGATTTCTACTTTTCTGCCGAGAAACCCGTGATGAGCTACAGTAACTGCTACAGTACGCTACAGTAGTGTACTACAGTATCCCATCTCGAAAACGCTATTTTAATGTCAAATTCGTTCCCCATCTCGTCGTTGAGTCCCCAGGGCTTCTGACTGGCTTGAAATACAAAGATAAAGCAATTTAAACCGAAAGGGCATAGATTCAACAATAAAATGTGAAAATAATACACAACACATACATGCAAAATACGTACTTTTAGACGTTTCTCACTGACACATCTGTTGCACCATCTGAATAAAGTTCGGCTTCAGCTCAAAGTTGTTCGCTGCAATAGGTGGCCGAACAATGCTTGATCCAGAGCCCTCCAAATTAGGGCGTGCATAATCCGAGATACTCCTCTGATTCCCGGCCATACTTTTCTCTTGGTCTACCTCTATACTCACTTCCACTGACCCGGTTTCCCTTAGATTGATTTGTCTCTGTCGCCTATGAAATGTCCTTTCAATGTCAGGATCTGGACCTGCTAACTAGGAAGAGTTCCCCCGGGTCATACACTAAACTTGAAAATCAACAGAAAGAGAAGATTAGATATCCCCTTGAAAATCTGAGAAGAAGGAAATATTTAAACAGTTTTAAACAAGTCTCAAACATTAGAAACAAATGAAAGAAAACAAACAAAAACTGAAAAATAAAATAAGAATAAAAATACAAGCAAAGATAAGCAATTAGATTACTAAGCTTGACCGAATTCCTAGAAGTTGCCAGTCCCCGGCAACTGCGCCAAAAACTTTATAAGCCCCTTGCGTAGCAGCAAGTGCACGGGTCGCACAAGTAGTAAAGTGTACCTTAAAGGTCGGGAAGTCGTATCCACTAGGACTGGTATAGCTTCTACTACTCTCGCTCTGCTTAGTATCTAATCAGTTGAAGAATGGTTTAATTGACTCTAGGTTGGACTGAAAGAGAATTAAGAGAAGGTAATGCACTAAGGGAAAGGTAAGGATTGACTCGATGGAGGAGATGGGGCCCCGGGGTGAATTCCTGATGCTCACTAACCTGCACTCTCTCAGTACTTATCAGAGATATCTTCAGTTCTAAAATCTAGTTGTGCTAGGTAAATGATGTTCACAGTGCTATTGAACCCTATGTTGAAATCTCACTTCTTGCAACTATCAATTAAGATTCACAAGCTAAGGAAAGATAACAAAACATTCAAGCATTCAACCACTCAACAACGTTCAAGAAAGCCAACAACCAAGATTTAATGCTAGGAACAAGATATTCATAAATACTGCAAGTAGAGTAACAAGTTCAAGCTACAACATCATAATACTTCCCCCCGGGGCTCCTTAAGAGAGTTTAGCCCCTCATGATTATAGACAACACAATAAATCCCAAAGAAGTTAAAATACAAGAAGTTGAAAACTCTGTAATTTCTTGCATCCTTGCGTCTATCCGAGGCTTTACGATGTGATGGATTCTCCTCCCAATCGGCCTACCATTCACGCATTATTCCCTTGGTGGTGGTGAGGACGGCCCCTCAAAGCTTCCTTCTTCTTTTCTTCTAGTGCGCCACCAAAAAGTCCCCCAAAAACCTAAGTTTATGAGGTTTTAAAACGTTTTCCGATGTGAGCACGGCCGTGTTGAAGCCGTGCTCCAAGCCGTGCAGATTATGGACAAATGGAGAACAATTTGTCCCACCCATCATGAGAGATAAGCTCCAAGACGACTTCATCTAACTCCAAGTGATAAACGTCTAAATATACGTATTTTATACGTACTTGTGTATAGTTTATTCTCTCTTTATGTTAAGTTGTTTTCTATTTTCTTGTTTTAAAGTTACTTTACTTGTGTTACAGGCCCGAAATAAGCAAAATAAGCTCAATAACGTATTCATGAAGAAATCAACACCAAATACGGCGTTTTTGGGCTTCAGCACTGTAGTAGTTACTGTAGCAGGGTACTGTAGCACCGAAAGGAAAAATTCTGAGAAACTCTCTGGATGCCTTGCGGGCAACCTTGCGCCCGCAAGGCATCGCGATGTCTTGATTTAAAAGAATTTTGAGGGCAAATGTTGGGGAGACTTGGCCTTCTTCTTGGAGCTCCACACCACCATCATCAAATCTGGCTTGGAGGAGTGCTTTGAGGGCGTTTTCACGGCGAGATCTTGGAGGAGAGTGCGTTTGGGAGCAAGATCCTACTCTAGGGCATCATTGAAGAAGGGTTGAAGACAAGGGAAGCCACCTCTTGAGTGGCGTCTTCGGAACTCCTTTTCGTATTTGAGGGAGTGATTATGCTTTATTTAGTTGTTTTCATGCTTTTGAGTATGTATTTTGAGATTATGAACAACTAAACCCCAAGGTCACCGGATGTAGGTGAACCTTGGGGGTGAACTTGTGTATTTTGGATGCTTGGTGCTAATTAATGTTTGTAGACTTGTTTGTGATCCTTGTTTGGTGCTCTTGAATGTTAGGGTATGCATGAGAACTCTGTCTATCTTTACTTAGGCAATACTAGGTTGCTTGACCATTGCCCTAGTGTTAGACTCACCAAGCTTGAAAGGGAAATACGTATAAATACGCCGTGACAATCGGGTATTTGTACCCCTCCAATTCTAGGGTTAATTACTCATTTGTGATTCAACCTTAGTTTGAGAAAACCACCTCGCCCTTTGCAATCGTATGAGGATTTGTACGGGTACAGCCCGTATTCAATACTCGTACCAGATTAGGGGTCAACTGCCGTGGCCATTTACATGTTAATCCAGCATCCTGTACACTTCAGTAGCCCCTGAGGGGATCCTTATCCGTGACCGCTTTCTCACCCTGATTTCACACTTTTATTATCCTAGTTATTTAGCATTCTGAATTGCATTTATTTCTTGTATTTGCATTTTCTTCTTTTACTCTCGAGCTTGATCGGCTAGACAACATTGCGAGAAGGAAGTAAGGATAGATTCTTGGGCCCTTGGGAATACGACCCACTCGTGCGTGCGCGAGTGGTTTATTACTTGACGACTCCGTGCGCTTGCGGGATCACCACCAAGTTTTTGGCGCCGTTGCCGGGGAACCTCGAGAAATATTCGGAAAACTTTTAGTGTGTTGATTTGGCTATTGTTTTGTTGTTTTTGCCATTCCTGTTTATTTTCTTTTATTACTTCGGGTGTCTTTTCTTTTCTTGTTTTGTTTCCAATTTCTATTCTAAGTTTGTAAATACTTTTCTTTTATTATTTAATTATGTATGCAAACAATGATTGGGTTAACTATCATCACGTGCAGGTGCCATGCTCTTACTACCCTAGCACTGGGGTTGAGTCACACACTCCGAATTTTTATGACGATCAATGGAAGAAGCAGTATTGTGAAGGGTCGATTAATAGTACTCAAGGACATTTTAATACTCAGTCATTCCTCAACCAGTACATGCAAACAGAGAAAGTGAACCTTGTAGAGCTTTCTCCAATGGAATAGGGCACAGAGCACGCAGTGACAGACAGTTTAGAAGAAGAGGAATTTACGTTAGAGGAAAACCCAATTCATGTCGAAACAGAAGCGCAAGCAATGGAAGAAAGTTATTATAGTGACAGTGGACCAGAGACGGAAGAAGTGAGGACTGAAAAATACAATGGTGGCAGTTTCGGGAAATTGAAGTCATCATTAGAGGAACCACCGGAATTGGAACTAAAACCACTACCGGTGCACTTGGAATATGCATTTTTGGGAGAAGGTTCCAAACTTCCAGTTATTATTGCGTCAGATTTGACAGAGGAACAGAAGGGAAAACTCCTTGATATACTCAAAAAGTATAAAAAGGCAATTGCTTGGAAAATAGCTGATATCAAAGGGATCAGCCCATCATTTTGTACTCACAAAATTCTTATGGAAGACAATCATAAACCTACGGCAATACCCCAACGAAGGTTGAATCCTAATATGAAGGAAGTAGTAAAGAATGAGGTCATCAAACTTCTCGATGCCGGCATCATATTCCCTATATCTGACAGTGCCTGGGTGAGTCCTGTGCAAGTAGTACCCAAAAAAGGAGGAATGACAGTTATCACCAATGAGAGGAACGAGCTTGTCCCTACGAGAACAATCACAGGTTGGAGGGTCTGTATTGATTTCAGGAAGCTTAATGATGCTACAAGGAAGGATCACTTCCTTTGCCTTTCATAGATCAGATGCTTGAACGATTGGCGGGACACGCTTATTACTGCTTCTTGGATGGTCTCTCTGGATACTTTCAGATACCAATTGCTCCGGAAGACCAGGAGAAGACCACTTTCACTTGTCCGTATGGAACGTTTGCCTACCGCCGTATGCCCTTTGGACTTTGCAATGCACCTGCCACATTCCAGAGATGCATGTTGGCCATTTTTAAAGGTATGGTGGAGAACATCATGGAAGTGTTTATGGATGACTTTTCAGTCTTTGGTGACTCATTTGATTTTTGTCTCAAAAATTTGGAGCGAGTTTTAAAAAGGTGTGAAGAAACGAATTTGGTACTTAGCTGGGAGAAGTGTCATTTTATGGTCAAGGAGGGTATAGTACTTGGACATAAAATCTCTCAAAAGGGGATAGAAGTGGATCAGGCAAAAGTCGCTACCATTGATAAACTTCCTCCTCCAACTTCAGTAAAAGCAATCAGAAGTTTCTTGGGCCATGCAGGGTTCTATAGGAGGTTTGTAAAAGATTTTTCTTCGATTGCCCGACCTTTGACGAAGCTACTCGAGAAGGATGCCCCTTTTGAGTTCAATGAAGACTGCATGAAAGCCTTCCTCACCTTGAAGAAAAAGCTTATAGAAGCACCAATTATGGTTTCTCCAGATTGGAGTCTACCATTTGAACTAATGTGTGATGCGAGTGACTATGCTGTGGGAGCCGTGCTTGGACAGCGGTGAGATAATCATTTCCACCCCTTCTACTATGCAAGCAAAACCCTGAATGACGCGCAACAAAACTACACCACCATTGAAAAAGAAATGCTCGCTGTTGTCTTTGCATTTGACAAATTCCGATCATATTTGGTGCTATCGAAGGTGATTGTGTACACAGACCATTCTGCCCTGAAATATCTACTTAGCAAGTCAGACGCAAAACCTCGACTGATCCGATGGGTCCTACTACTGCAAGAGTTTGATCTAGAAATAAAGGATAAAAAGGGGGCGGAGAATTTAGCTGCTGATCATCTCTCACGCCTTGAGGAGCCTATGGAGAATAATTGGCAGAAGGGTGAGATAAATGATTCATTCCCTGGTGAACAGTTGTGCAATATTCAGGTGATCGAGTAAGATGAGACTCCGTGGTTTGCAGATATCGCAAATTATTTAGCAGCAAAAATATTCCCAAAGCGGCTCACATATCAACAAAGGAAGAAGTTCTTTGCTGATTTAAAGTACTACATTTGGGAAGACCCGTACCTATTCAGGATGTGCGCTGATCAGGTCGTCAGGAGATGTGTTTCCACAGAGGAAGGGCATGATATCTTGATGCATTGCCATTCAGGTCCGACAGGAGGCCACTAGGGCGGGAACAGAACAGCTAAGAAGGCTCTTGACTCGGGATTCTACTGGCCCACTATGTTCCAGGATGCGCAAACGTTGGTACAACAGTGTGACAGATGTCAAAGGACCGGTAATATCTCAAAAAGAGAAGAAATGCCGCAATCGTGGAATCAAGCTTGCGAGGTGTTTGATGTCTGGGGAATCGATTTCATAGGTCCATTCCCTAGCTTCCAAGGTAACAAATACATTTTGGTGGTGGTAGATTATGTCTCAAAATGGGTGGAAGCCCAAGCCTTTCCGTCCTGTGATGCTAGGGTGGTGGTGAAATTTCTAAAGAAGCTGTTCTCCCGGTTTGGCACACCCAGGGTGATCATAAGTGATCGAGGCACCCATTTCTGCAACTCTCAACTTGAGAAAGTTCTAAAACGGTACGGGGTATCTCATAGCATGTCGACTGCGTATCATCCTCAAACGAGTGGGCAGGTTGAGGTGTCAAACAGGGAGTTAAAGCGGATACTAGAGAAAACTGTCAACCATCACCGAAGAGATTGGGCAGAACAGCTTGATGATGCACTTTGGGCATATAGGACGGCATACAAGACACCTATCGGCTCAACACCCTACCGATTAGTTTATGGAAAGGCTTGTCACTTACCAGTTGAACTGGAGCACAGAGCTTACTGGGCCATGAAACAACTCAACTTCGACCCTCACCTTAGTGGCCACAAGAGGAAGTTTCAATTAAATGAATTAGACGAATGGCGAACTTTGGCATATGAAACCTGGGTGCGATACAAGGAGAAAACAAAGGAGTATCATGATCGCCACATTAAACGAGCTACAAATTTTCAAAAAGGAGATCAAGTTTTATTGTTCAATGCTAGACTGAGACTATTCCCCGGGAAATTGAAATCAAGTTGGAATGGGCCATACATTGTCACGGAAGTTTTTCCTCACGGTGCCATCGAAATAACTCACCCTCGGAACGGAACATTCAAGGTTAATGGTCACCATTTTAAGCATTACTTTCTAGGTAACAATCCCGCGCCAAGAAATGGAGGTAATTCTCCACCCTTTGACCCACCATGACTCGAGGTATGATAAGTCCAGCTAACGACTTTAAACAAGCGCTTCTTGGGAGACAACCCAAGCTTTTTAAAATTCCTTGCATTCTAGTTTTCGTATTCTTTAATTTTGTAGTAGTTAGATGTTGTCTTTGTTTTAGGTATTTTGCTTTTCTTCTTTGTCATTTCTTTGTTACTTGATGTTGAGATTCTTTGAGTTGTTTGATGTGTTGATGCCATGAAGCTTGCTTCTTGTGTGTTTATGGGATTATATCGGCTTTGTTTTCATTGTTTTTAGGGTTTAAAGGAGGTTATGTTGATACTAAACAAGTTTGGAGCCTTTTTATGACCGTTAGAGAGGGTTTTGGTCGCACCGCAAGCTTGCCCGTGAGCCATCCATAGGAGCCTTGCGGGTGGGCTTGCGCCCGCAAGCCCAACCGCAAGGCATCAAGAGGCTCCTTGCGGGCAACCTTGCGCCCGCAAGGCCACCCGCAAGGATGCCCGATAATAGCCCTAAAAGGGCTTCTTCCCATTTGTTTTCTCTCATCCTCACACTCCCATCTTCTTCCTCTCATTTCTCACTCATTTCTCCACCAAATCACCTCATTTTTTTTGCTCTAAATCACTCTCCTCCTCCTCTAAACTCTTTTGTTGAAGGATTTTGGAAGATTACACCCTTTTCAAGCCGTTTCAAGCTTTTGATTAATCCCTCATACTCTAGGGTTAAGGTTTGGTTTTCATTCTTATACCTTGTGTTTTAATGAATTTCTGGGATGCAATCTTTGTGTTTTTGGTTCTCTTTGCTTAATATAGCATTGTGAGATTGGTTTTGTATGATTGTAAAAATTTTTGGCTACTTTTTCAAACAAAACTCTTGCGAAAATTTCTTGGATTTACTGTAGCAATGAACCATTCTCCTTAATTTTCATTCCATGAAGCCTTAATTTCTTTATAATTTGGTTTAATGGTGTCCCCTTGGTCTTGTAAGTATGAGGACCAAGAAAGTGGCTCATAAGAGGACACGGAGAGACCGTTCTCCGCTCGACGACGGACCAAGATTTCGAAAGGACGATCATAAGACCCGATTCGCCCTTTTGTCAAGGAAAACATTAGGCACCATACGAAAAATTGATTGGAATGTTTTGAGAGCCTTGGGGTTAGATGAAGTCATCTTGGAGCTTATCTCGCATGATGGGTTGGACAAATTGTTCTCCATTGAAGAACCCACCTACAAAGAGCTCACATTAGAAGTGTTAAGCTCCATTGAAGTTGCAAAGCAATGGTGTGCCGGCCGACCGAGTGTGATTACATTTCAAGCATATGGGGAGAAACACCGAATCTCTCAAGATGAACTAGGCGTATACATGGGGTTCTACACAGAAGCATACACACACACTCCTGAGTTTAAAGCCCTAGGCTACGACTTACCGCACCCCGTTACAAATGAGTCCTATTGGTGTTCTATAGCAAATCGCTCGGGGACAAGGAAGGCATCCCAACTAATGAACCCTGCCTATCGATACATCCATGCACTGCTGACTAGAGGCATTGGGGGTAGACTGGACTCGACAGGGGTTGTCTCGCGCACGGACCTACTGATGCTGTACAGCATTATTGAGCGCTATCCACTACACATGGGGCATCTTCTAGAGGAAGTCTTAGCACACCAGGGCCAGTTTGTTCGCCTTGGAGCAATTTTCGCCGGGCCATATATCACAAGAATGATCAAAGGCATGGGCCTTCTTGAGCACACCCAAGGCATGACAGTTGTTGGTTCTATGGCGCCACTTAGCATGCAGACTCTGACTTGCATTGGTATAGTTGAGAAGCGGGGTACCATACACAGGCTTGCACAACACCAAGGAACACACACACAAGACCCTCATTCTTCGCATGAGATGGATACCGGTTCAGAGTCTGAGTCCGAGTAAGAGTCTAGAGAGCAGAGACCATCACTTGAGGTACAGTTTGCAGAATTTCGCACTGAAGTCTACCAATAGCTGCAGACACTTGAGAGAGGACATAGAGAGTTAGCTGCATCAGTGAGTCACATTGAGAGTGCTACCACTGAGATCTTGACATTCCTACGCAGCTCTTCATCTTCAGTGGGCACCACCTCCGCAGCTACCACCTGTGCTGCATCATCACGACCATCTGACTCTTAGATTCCCAGCATCACGCCACTTGTTGTTGTTCTTGATGTTCTTTTTATCTATTTTGTTGCTTTTCTTGTTATTTGCTTTAGTGTTTATTTTTTTTAAGTTAGTTAGGGTTTCGACCCTACTAAACTTTCTCTGTTTATTTTGAACTTTCTGTTTTTGCACTCTCCTCTATCATTCTCATTCTGGAGTTATGATCAGTGTTTTGTCTTTTTCCAGGAATTTCTTTAGGAATGCTTCACACTCCCAGTCCTCACCACATGGACCACCCCCAGTCCACATGCATGTCATCGACGGATTGGGGAAGTTTCTTACTCCATCTTTTAATTCTTGTTTTATATATTTCCCACCCTGTACTACTGATTTATGTACATTAGGGACAATGTACAGGTTTAGGTGTGGGGATGGAGTATTTATACTGTATTGCATGCTTGTATTTTACCTATGATAGCTATGATCTTTTTGTTAAGGATTTCCTAGCTTGGTAGAATGATAGTAGTGAGTTGTATTTTACATGTGCTTGAATGTAGTTCTGTTTCATCCTTAGTGCACATTTATACCTGCTCACTATAACTCCCACTTCTGACGCTCTAACCCATCTTATTGATTTTTGTGTTTGGATGTTAAATTCTTCTTTCAATAGTCCTTTAAAAACTTTTGAGTCTCCTGTTTTTGTTTTAACCCTCAGTGAGGTTTTTAGCAGGTTTGATCAGGCGACTCGAGAAAAAAAAAAGAGAGAGAGAGCCCTTTCGGGCGCCTGAAACTTGCTCTATCTTCACTTGATGTTAAAGTTTCGTTTTGGAGACCAGAAGATTTTTAATTGACTATTGAGAGAGTCTTTAGCACTTCTAACACTAACTTCAATTTGTGTGAGGTGAATGGACATCCTGGGGTAATCCAGGTTGTGGAGATCAGTGTGGGAGTCACCACACACTCACAATGACACTTTGGATGAAACAGAGCTGATATTGCTTGTCTATACACTGAACAACTCACCTCCTGATTTCTAACCATCTGTGCTTGTGAAGTCCTGTACATTTGAGCTTGAGGTCGTATATTTAGCCATTTATCTTATTGCCCCTGTTCTTCATGTTTGTTTGCTTGGGGACAAGCAAACGCTTAGGTGTGGGGATGTTTGATAAACGTCTAAATATGCGTATTTTATACGTACTTGTGTATAGTTTATTCTCTCTTTATTTTAAGTTGTTTTCTATTTTCTTGTTTTAAAGTTGCTTTACTTGTGTTACAGGCCCGAAATAAGCAAAATAAGCTCAAGAACGTATTCATGAAGAAATCGACACCAAATACGGCGTTTTTGGGCTTAATCACTGTAGCAGTACTGTAAAACCGTACTGTAGCAGGTACTGTAGCACCGAAAGGAAAAAATTCTGAGAAACTCTCTGGATGCCTTGCGGGCAACCTTGCGCCTGCAAGGCATCGCGATGTCTTGATTTAAAAGAATTTTGAGGGCAAATGTTGGGGAGACTTGGCCTTCTTCTTGGAGCTCCACACCACCATCATCAAATCCAGCTTGGAGGAGTACTTTGAGGGCGTTTTCACGGCGAGATCTTGGAGGAGAGTGCGTTTGGGAGCAAGATCCTACTCTAGGGCATCATTGAAGGAGGGTTGAAGACAAGGGAAGCCACCTCTTGAGTGGCGTCTTCGAACTCCATTTTCGTATTTGAGGGAGTGATTATGCTTTATTTAGTTGTTTTCATGCTTTTGAGTATGTATTTTGAGATTATGAACAACTAAACCCCAAGGTCACCGGATGTAGGTGAACCTTGGGGGTGAACTTGTGTATTTTGGATGCTTGGTGCTAATTAATGTTTGTAGACTTGTTTGTGATCCTTGTTTGGTGCTCTTGAATGTTAGGATATGCATGAGAACTCTGTGTATCTTTACTTAGGCAATACTAGGTTGCTTGACCATTGCCCTAGTGTTAGACTCACTAAGCTTGGAAATGAAATATGTATAAATACGCCGTGACCATCGGGTATTTGTACCCCTCCAATTCTAGGGTTAATTACTCATTTGTGATTCAACCTTAGTTTGAGAAAACCACCTCGCCCTTTGCAATCGTATGAGGATTTGTACGGCTAAAGCCCGTATTCAATACTCGTACCGGATTAGGGGTCAACTGCCATGACCATCGGGTTGAGCTAATCTTGGGTTTTCTCCGTCCAACAAGCCATTTACATGTTAATCCAGCATCCTGTACACTTCAGTAGCCCCTGAGGGGATCCTTATCCGTGACCGCTTTTTCAACCTGATTTCACACTTTTATTGTCCTGGTTTTTTAGCATTCTGAATTGCATTTATTTCTTGTATTTGCATTTTTTTCTTTTACTCTCGAGGTTGATCGGCTCGACAACATTGCGAGAAGGAAGTAAGGATAGATTCTCGGGCCCTTGGGAATACGACCCACTCGTGCGTGCGCGAGTGGTTTATTACTTGACGACCCCGCGCGCTTGCGGGATCACCACGACCAAGGTTCTCAAAACATTCCAATCAATCTTTCGTATGGTGCCGAATGTTTTCCCTGACAAAAGGGCGAATCGGGTCTTATGATCGTCCTTTCAAAATCTTGGTCCGTCTACGGGCAGAGAACGGTCTCTCCGTGTCCTCTTATGAGCCACTTTCGTGGACCGTATGCCTACCAGACCAAGGGGACACCATTAAACCAAATTATAAAGAAAATGAAGCTTAATGGAATGAAAATTAAAGGGAATGGTTCATTACTATAGTAAATATGAGAAAATTTGGCAAGAGTTTTGCTTGAAAAAGTAGACAAAAATCTTTACAATCATGCAAAACCATTCTCACAATGCTATATTAAACTAAGAGAACCAAAAATACAAAGATTGCATCCCAAAATTTCATTGAAACACAAGGTTTAAGAATGAAAACCAAACCTTGACCCTAGAGTATGAGGGATGAATAAAAAGCTTAAAACAGCTTGAACAGAGTGTAATCTTCCAAAATTCTTTAACAAACTAGTTTAGAGGAGGGGGAGAGTGTTTTAGAGCAAAAAAAAATGAGGTGATTTCGTGGAGAAATGGCTGAGAAATGAGAAGAAAGATGGGAGTGTGAAGATGAGAGAAAGAAGATGAGGAGAAGCCCTTTAAGGGCTATTCTCGGGCATCCTTGTGGGTAACCTTGCGGGCGCAAGGTTGCCCGCAAGGATCCTCTAGATGCCTTGCGGCTGGGCTTGTGGGCGCAAGCTGACACACCCTTGCGTGTGTACTCCGCAAGTGCACGGGTGTCGAAGTAATAAAGTACCCAAACGGGTGGGTAGTCGAATCCACAGGGAGTAGACGTAATAACAATCATACTTTGTTAAGTAGCCAAAGATAAACCAATTGTTGTTGTGAAAGAAAATAGAATAAGAAAGAAATAGAAATAAAGTGCTGAAAATAAAAGCTAGGGTGTAGAAATGGATCAATAAAAAGATGGGGTACTCGGACAATGCTCCCCCTAGAATCCTTGTTTCAAGTGCAAGACCTCAAGTACTCTTATTCAATAGAGATTTCAAGAGTCATGGAATCCAAAGATACAAGGTCCCAAATCTAAGGTCAACCTTGACTAGTCCCCTACGAGGTCCCGGCGGAGAGAAGACTCTCGACACCTCACACCACGTATGACTGCGCTATGCTCTAGGGATTCCAAGTGGTAAATCCTATTCCCAACTATAGACCAATCCCTTTGGTCCAGGCGAAAGATCCCTAATCACAAATAAGTCCCGGCGGAAAGGCCTCTCTCAACGCCTAACGCTCTTTGAGATCGAAGGTAATACTTGGAATAAGAAGGTAGGGAAAACCACACTGGAGGGGAAAGGGGACGTGTCGCTACCTCTCAACTCACCCTCTCGACCCTCTTCAATCTTGGTTAATCTAATCCTAATGGTGATGGTCACTCGTCAAAAGGATGACTGGATTAGCCCTCAACGCTAGTGTCACTCTAAGGGAGAAGCAATTAAGCACACAAGATTGAAACTCAAATTTAAACTCAAATTGAATAAAAGCATTAAAGTCAATGAAACATAGGAAACTTAGGGTTTACAAGTCCAAGTACCCACTAGGGTTTAGCCCTCCATGGAGCAATACAAGTTCATTAAAATAATTGAAGATAAGTGCAAGAAATCCATAAAGAAAACCCCCTTAAGCTTTGTGTTGATAGACTATGAGGGCTTCTCCTTCTTCTCCAAAGAACTCCTTCCTCCAAGCCTAGGCACACCTCGTCGAATCGAGTCGTCGAAGGCTCCCCCAATAGCTCTCCTTGGAAGGGATTGATGTTGAAAACGATGAAGAAGCACCCCCAAAAGTGTGGCAAGAACCTCTGGAACCCTAGCCGTCACTCCCTCTCAAGTTTGGAAGAAGATCCCCCAAATAACGCTTCAGAACGGCTTTATAATTGGCCATCTCGAGGATCCACACGGGCGTGTGGATGAGCCACACGGCCGTGTGGAAATTCCACACGCCCATGTGGAGTTTCTGCCCTGTGGAAAACTTCGTATTAGTCCCCGATTTCGCCCGTTTCTTCTCTTGAGGTCACACGGACGGACACACGCCCATGTGAAAGGTCATGTGGCATTTCTTGATGATGAGAAAACCTTGGAGAGCTTTTGAAATCTTCGAACAAATCGGAACAAGCGAGCATGACTGCCTTCGTGTCCTTCTACAAGAATTGTCTTGAAGTCTTTAGAAGTTGGCACATACCCCCTCGTTGGAACCCGATTTGTGTCTTGAACTTCGTATTTGCACAAAAGAGCTCCACTTGGCACCATTATGACCTAATCTTGCCTTTATTAACGTACCATGTCTTCACAACCCTAATTGCATGAAAGAACACCAAAGCACTCGGAATTAGCGATAAAACCTGAGAAATGTGATGCTCATACGTGAAAAACATTTCCAAAAATATATACATGCAAGCACTTATAACAAGCCCACCCGCAATGATCCACTGGATGGCTCACGGGCAAGCTTGAGGGCACAAGCTTGCCCGTGAGCTTGCCATGTGTGACCAAAATCCTCTCTCACGGTTATAAAACGGCTCCAAAATTGTTTAGCATCAACATGGCCTCCTTTAAACCCTAAAAACAATGAAAACAAAGCCGATATAAGCCTATAAACACACAAGAAGTAAGCTTCATAGCATCAACACATCAAACAACTCAAAAAATCTCAACATCATGCAACAAGGAAATGACAATGACGAAGAACAAAATAACTAAAACAACGACAACATCTAAGAACAAAAACTACTACAAAATTAAAGAATACGGAAACTAGAGTGCAATAAATTTTAAAAGCTTGGGTTACCTCCCAAGAAGCGCTTGTTTAAAGTCGTTAGCTCGACTTATTATACCTCAATTCATGGTGGGACAAAGGTTAGAGAATTACCTCCATTTCTTGGCGAGGGGTTGTTACCTAGGAGATTCATGGAAAGACACGAGAAGATGCAGAATTTACCTTGATTGTCAAAATATAGGTGGTCTACCTCACTCGGTGGTAACATGGAGATACTCATGCTTTTCTTTATCTTCTCATTTACCTTCCTCCATGCTTTCTTTGAGGTTTTCTTTTTCTTGCCATGGGTAGGAGATCCAACTTCCAGTTGGGCTAGTTGTTGTGTTGGCGGAGGTGAGGGGTCCCTTACTTTAGTTTCTTTGTCCTCGATTCCTTCTAAGTACTCATTTAAGGGGTTTACAGCGAGGACTTCCTACACACAATCAGAAATTATTATGCCAGTTACATCTGTGAAATATAAAGTATCATCGTGGTCTAGTGTGTGCTTCATAGCCTCTGGAAGAGTGAAGACAACTTGTTCATCCCCCATTCTCAATGTCATCTTCCCTCCCTTAACATCAATTAAGGCTCCGGAGGTGATAAGGAAAGGGCGGCTAAGAATCAATGGGACCTCTACATCATCATCCACGTCTAATATCACGAAGTCTACCGGAATGATGAGTTTATCAACCCTCACAAGAACATCCTCGACAACTCCTCTGGGTCTTCGCATTGAGCGGTCTGCAAGCTGTAGGGTCATTCGCGTGGGTCTCAAATCCTCTAGCCCCAACTTCAGGAATAGATTGTATGGCATCACGTTTATACTGGCTCCTGAGTCGGCCAGTGCATTTTCTTGCATCCCCTCACCTAGCACACAGGGTATGATGAAGCTTCCCGGGTCTGTCAATTTCTTTTGAATTATAGCTGAACAGTTTCCCGTAAGTGTCACTGTATCTAGATCCTCCAACTCTACAAGGAATTCTGTATGATGCCGATGGGTCTTGCCAAGTCAAAGTTGTTTGCGGCTGCTGTGGGCATTTGTGTACATGATTCCTCCCCCGTAAACTGTGGTCGTTCATAATCCGAAAGTGTCCTCCTCTGTTCTGCCATACTGTTCGATGTTCCTTCTTCAGTAGGCAAAGGATCAACTAATGCTTCCACGGGGCAGTTAGAGGAGCTCAATGCTTCCCTCAACCTCCCGCGCAAAGTTCTCTCGATCTCTTCGTCAACCTCGATATAACCGGTGGGGACGGTTGATACACCCCTTGCGTAACCGCAAGTGCACGGGTCGTATAAGTAGTAAAATGTATCCTTAGGGTCGGGTAGTCGTATCCACTAGGACTGGTGTAGCTTCTAATACTATCGTTCTGCTTAATATCTAATCAAGTAAAGAAGATAGATTTGGCTCTAGGTTGGATTAAAGGAGATTGAGGAAAGGAAATACACTAAGGTAAATGTAAGGATTTTCTCGATGGAGGAGATGGGGCCCCGGGGTTGGATTCCTGACGTTCACAAACTTAGACTCTCTCAGAATTTATTAGAGATGTCTTCACTTCTAAATCCAGTTATGCTATATGAATGATGCTGACAGTGCTGTTGATCCCTAAGTTGTGATCTTACTTTTTGCAACTATCAATAATGATTCACAAGATAGGATAAGAAAACCAAACTTCTAAGCATTCAACCACTAAACAACATTCAGGAGAGCCAATAACAAAGATTTATTGCAAGGAACAAGACATTCATAAATGCTGCAAGAAAAGTACTCAAGTTCAGGCTAAAACGTCAAATAAGACCACCTTGGGGCTCCCTTAAGAGTTTAGCCCCTCATGACATTAAACAACAAGGTAATTGCCAAAGAAATTAAAATACAAGAAGTTGAAAACTCCCTAATTTCTTGCATCTTTGCGGCTGTCACAGGCTCAATGATGTCGTGGAATCTCCTCCCGATCGGCTCTCCCTTTCTTCCTCCTTTAGTTCGCCCTCCAAAAGTCCCCCAAAAACCTAAGTTTCTGAGGTTTTAAAGTATTTCCCGATGTGAGCACGGCCATGTTGAAGCCGGGCTCGAAGCCTTGCAGATTACATCCGAAGAAAACTCTTCAAACTCCAATTCCAGTAATCTGCACGGGGTACAATACACCCGTGTTGCGGCTGTGCTGAGAGTTGCATGGCCGTGCTTAGCGAACAATTTGCGTGTTGCTCTCGGCTGAAATCTCTTGTGAATTTCACGGCTTGAAGCATGGGCGTGCTGCGCCCGTGTTGAGCTTGATGAGGTTTCTCCTAAGTCCTTTAGCTTCTGAAAATGCTCCAAATCGCTTCTTCTTGCCTTAGGACCTTGATATCTGCATGAAAAACTAAGAATACCTCAAATAGGACTAAATAAGGTGAATTTATGATGATAAATTGAAAGATCATGGGAGTAAAGCATGAAATAAATGTATATGAAACGCACTCATCAACGGTAAGCAAACAAGTATACAATATAAGCCCAAGTTCCACTGATAAAACAAATAACAACCAAGCAAGAGAATAAAAAGTGAAAATAAAATGTAACAAAAGAGTAAAGACACAAAAGAAAAAGAAATTGACTAAGCCAATATCTATGAGTTTTCCTATTGTTCTCAGAACTCCCCGGCAATGGCGCCAAAAATTTGATAGTCGCCGCGCGCGTCGCTAGAAAGCGGGCTGATAAACGTCTAAATGTACGTATTTTATACGTATGTATTGTGTTTTGTTAATGAATCGATGCCCATTGATGGTTTAATCGGGGATTTTTCTTGTTTCAGGCACAAAGAGGCTTAGGGGAGCTCGACAACGCGATCTGAGAAGAAATCGGCATGGAAAAATGCGTTTTAGGGCTCAAGCACTGTACCAGTACTGTAGCAATCACTGTAGCAGTTACGGGAAAAATCAGCAACCTTTCAATGGTTCTATACGGGCATGTATACGGCCCGCATACCTGGCCGCAAACCCCCCCGACTGGGGCTTTTAAAAAGAAAAACAAGAGAAGTTTTGGGAGAGAGACCTAGGGTTTTGGAGAGCTTCTTCTTCCAACTTCCGATCCGACCTTAGGGAAGACGAGGGAGCGATTCTAAGGTGGAAAACGACGGGGAGAACAAGATTTGGGCAAGATCTACTCCGAATTTCATCGATTGAGGAGGTAGAAGACAAGGGAAGCCACACCTTGAGTGGCGTCTTCGGAAGCCATTTCTTAAGGAATTCCAAACGTCATTCGGCCTCCGGGTTTTGAGGGAGTTTTTTCTATGTCTTTGTTGGTTGTTTTCAAGATTAACCTTGTTTGTAGACTTGAGATGAACACTTAAACCCCCAAGGTCACCGGATGTGGGTGAACCTTGGGGGTGAACTTGTGTATTTTGAGATGCTTGATTTATTTATGCTTTTGGTTGGTTTGTGAATCCTTGCTTGATGATAATTATTGCCTTGATATGCATGAGAATCTTGTTTATCATTCCCTTTTTTCTGCTAGGATTGCATGAACATTGCCCTAGTTGTAGACACATTCAAGCTTGGAAGGGAAGTTGTATAAGTATACCGTGATCATCGGGTACGTGTACCCCTCCGTTTTAGGGTTGGCTTCTTTGTGGAGTTTTAACCCTAATTTGTGAAAGCCACTACTCTCTTTGCAATCATGGAAGGATGTGGGGTGGAAAGAGTTCTTCATCCACTACTTCTATTAGATTTGGGGTCAACACCGTGACCATCGGGTTGACCTAGCTTAGGGTTTTCTATCGGTCCAAATTGCCAAAAGCATAATAATCTTAGCCTCCTTTGCACTTTAGTACCCCCCTTGGTGAGCCACATCCGTGACCATTTTTCTACCTTGATCCGATCCCGTTGTGAGTTTCTTGCTATTTTCTTATTTAGAGTTTTAAATTACTTTGCATTAAATTGCTTGCTTAAACTTAACTTGATTAGTTAAACAACAAGCAAAGAGTGAGTAAAGGTAGCTCTTCGGGCCCCCTTGGGAATACGACCTCTGTGTCATGCACAGGGTATTACTTGGCGACCCGTGCACTTGCGGAGTCTGTGTGTTACGCACACGACCAAGTTTTTGGCGCCGTTGCCGGGGATTTCACCGAAGGATACTTGGAAAGCTTGAGCGGGTTGATTTAACTTTTTGTTTTGTTTCGCTTTCGCCATCTTGGTTGTTTTCGTTTTTGTTGGTGTGTTAGTTTCCGTACTTGTAAATATTCAGTCTTTATTATCTTTTTCAGCATGACTACTACTAATGATCGGTATGGCTACTTGTATCCGCAGGAATCTTACGGTTACCATTCATATGAATCAACGGAAGAGGGAAGTGTTAATTTTGTTGATGATGAACAATGGAGAAGACGATACTTTGAGGACTCGACCAATCCTAGTCCGGAATACCATTTGCTTCCATCATTCTTTGAGAAATACATGGAGTCTACAATAGAGAACTATACTGAGATCATACACTCACTAAGTCGCTAATGTAACCCCACGAAGGTAGGGTTGAGAGACCATTCACAAGAATACTTAGAGTCAACATGTTTGCTTGAAAAGGAGACGAACCATTCAGTGCATGAACCTTCAGACACAATGGATTACCTACCTGGGGATGAGTTAAAGAAGCATGAGACCCCAATTCAATTAACAGAGGATTGTATGAGCAGTGAGAGTTCGTCAGAAGGGGAAGATGAGAAAGAGGAAAAGCATGATTTGGGAAACTATGGAAGATTGAAATCATCAATTGAGGAACCCCCAGAACTTGAATTGAAGCCACTCCCGGGACATTTGGAATACGCTTTCTTAGGTGAGAATGCCACACTCCCTGTTATCATTGCATCGGACCTAACTAGAGAACAAAAAGATAAACTCCTCGATGTTCTAGGGAAGCATAAGAAAGCAATTGCATGGAAAATCTCTGATATCCGCGGAATCAATCCATCTTTTTGCACTCACAAAATCTTGATGGAGGACAATCACAAACCCACAGCAATCCCTCAACGAAGACTCAACCCCAACATGAAAGAGGTTGTGAAGAATAAAGTTATTAAACTACTTGATGCAGGCATTATCTATCCCATCTCAGACAGTGCTTGGGTAAGGCCAGTTCAAGTGGTTCCAAAGAAGGGGGGCATGACAGCCATCATGAATGAAAAAGAACGAGCTTGTCCCTACAAGAACAGTCACGGGGTGGAGGGTTTGTATTGATTATAGAAAGCTTAATGATGCCACTAGAAAAGATCATTTATCTTTACCCTTCATAGATCAGATGCTTGAACGATTGGCAGGACACTCCTATTACTGTTTCTTGGATGGCCTCTCCGGATACTTCCAAATTCCGATTGCACCAGAAGACCAGGAGAAGACCACTTTCACTTATCCTTATGGAACTTTTGCCTATCGCCGAATGCCCTTTGGACTCTGCAACGCCCCTGCTTCATTCCAAAGATGCATGCTAGCCATTTTCGAAGACATGGTTGAAGACATCATGGAAGTTTTAATGGATGACTTTTCAGTCTTTGGGGATTCGTTTGATTTGTGTCTCAAGAATTTGGAGCGAGTCCTAAGAAGATGCGAAGAAACAAATTTGGTGCTTAGTTGGGAAAAGTGCCACTTTATGGTGAAGGAGGGCATAGTACTCGGGCACAAAATTTCAAAACAAGGGATCGAAGTAGACAAGGCAAAGGTTTCTACGATTGAAAAATTACCTTCACCAACTTCAGTGAAAGCTATCATAAGCTTCTTGGGGCATGCAGGCTTTTATAGAAGATTTATCAAGGATTTTTCGGCAATCGCTCGCCCATTGACGAGGCTTTTGGAAAAAGATGCTCCCTTTGATTTTAATGAAGACTGCATGAATGCCTTCCTTACTCTGAAAAATAAACTTGTGGAGGCACCCATAATAGTTTCCCCCGATTGGATTACGCCCTTTGAAGTGATGTGCGATGCAGGTGATTATGCAGTAGGAGCTGTGTTGGGGCAGAGACGGGATAAGCACTTCCATCCCATTTACTACGCAAGCAAAACTTTGAACAATGCTCAGGAGAATTATACCACTATTGAGAAAGAATTACTTGCGGTGGTCTTTGCATTCGATAAATTTCGATCATATCTAGTGCTGTCCAAGGTAATTGTGTACACTGATCACTCCGCACTCTAGTACTTGATGAACAAATCGGATGCCAAGCCTCGATTGATTCGCTGGGTGCTCCTGCTACAAGAATTTGATTTAGAGATAAAGGACAAAAACGGAGCAGAGAATTTGGCTGCAGATCACCTTTCTCGCCTAGAGGGCCCCGATGATAACACCTTGGGAAGAAAAGAAATTGATGACACATTTCCCAGGGAGCAGTTATGCAGCATTCAAGTAGTGGAAGAGGATGAGACATCATGGTTTGCTGATATCGCAAATTACTTGGCAGCAGGGGTTTTCCCAAAGTGGCTTACCCATCAACAAAGAAAGAAGTTCTTTGCCGACCTGAAGCATTATACTTTTGAGGATCCATACCTGTTCAAGACTTGTTCTGATCAAATTGTCAGGAGATGTGTCTCAACAAGAGAAGGACATGACATCCTGTTGCATTGCCACGCGGGCCCAGCAGGGGGGCACTACAGTGGAAACAGGACATCGAGGAAGGTACTTGATGCAGGATTTTATTGGCCCACGATATTCCATGACGCTCAGATGTTTGTGCAGCACTGTGATAGGTGTCAACGCGTGGGTAACATATCAAAAAGAGACGAGATGCCGCAAACTTGGAATCAAGCTTGTGAAATTTTTGATGTTTGGGGGATCGACTTCATGGGACCGTTTCCTAGTTCTCATGGCAATAAGTTTATTCTCGTCGCCGTAGACTATGTCTCCAAGTGGGTAGAAGCGCAAGCATTCCCAACCTGTGATGCAAGAGTGGTGGTAAAATTCCTTAAAACATTGTTCACTAGATTCGGCACTCCAAGGGCGATCATCAGTGACCGAGGCACTCATTTTTGCAATTCACAATTTGAAAAAACTTTGAAACGCTATGGTGTGTCGCATAGAATTTCAACCGCCTACCATCCTCAAACTAATGGCCAAGTGGAAGTGTCTAACAGGGAGTTGAAATGAATTTTGGAGAAAACTGTTAGTCATCACAGGAAAGATTGGTCAGATCAACTTGACGATGCGCTCTGGGCTTATAGGACAGCGTACAAAACCCCTATCGTCACCACACCATATAGATTGGTCTTTGGAAAAGCTTGTCATCTGCCTGTTGAACTGGAGCACAAGGCATATTGGGCCATTAAGCATCTCAACTTTGATCATCACCTTTGTGGTCACAAGAGGAAGTTTCAATTAAATGAATTAGATGAATGGAGAACCTTAGCCTATGAAACTTCAGTGCATTACAAAGAGAAAACCAAGGAGTATCATGACCGACATATCAAGCAGGCTAAATGCTTCCAAAAGGGAGATCAAGTGTTGTTATTCAATGCCAGGCTAAAACTTTTCCCAGGGAAGTTGAAATCGAGATGGCATGGGCCGTATACTGTCGCACAAGTCTTTCCCCATGACGCAGTAGAGATAAACAACCCTAAAAATGGGACATTCAAAGTCAATGGTCATCGTCTAAAGCACTACTTTCCGGGTAACAACTCCTTGTCAAAGAATGGAGGTAAGTCTCCACCATTTGCTCCACTATGAATTCGAGGTAACTAATGTCAAGCTAATGACATAAAACAAGCGCTTCTTGGGAGGCAACCCAAGTTTTTAAATTCATCGCAAGTGTGTTTTCGTATTTTCTTTGAGTGTGTGGTTTAGTTTTATTCTTTGGTGTGTTGTGTTAGTTGTGTTGTTTTTCGTATTTCTTAGTTTTTTGTATCTTTTGCTAATGCTTGGTTGTTGTGTTCTTTGTTGTTCTTTTTAGTTTTGGTGCTTTTTGGTTGAAGGTTTTATCAATATATGTGAGTTTTCGGCTTTGTTTCGAGTGCTTTTATGATTGTTTGGAGGAAAACTTTCATGTGTATAGCTTAATCTCTTCGAAAAAATTTGAAAAAATTGAGTTGGGAAATTCTGGGCACCTATACGGGCTAGCATGCGCCCGCATGCTTGCCCGTATAGGAAATCAGAGGGCTATGCGGGCAAGCATGCACCCGCATGCTTGCCCGTATAAGCCAACCTGAGCCCTATGCGCGCATGCTTGCCCGCATAGGCTCGGCCACTAGAAAAATCAGCCCCACTTGTTTTTTTTTTCACTATTCACCCTTCTTCTCTAAAGTTTCTCTTCACTTCCCCTTCATTTCTCCACCATTTTTCTTCATTTTTCTTGCTTTTACTCACTCTCTTCCTCCTTGCAATCAAATTTGTGAAGGTTTTTCAAGGATTTACACTTCTTTTGAGCCGATTTCTCCACTCATCCTTCTACACACAAACTAGGGCAAGGTTTGTTTTTTTTAGTATTTCCATGATTATTTCTTGCTCTTTTTGACTTCAATCTTTAATTTGATGATGGATGAATGTTTGGGAAACAATTGTTGGGGATTTTAAAGCTTTGTATTCATTTTTTGGCTACTTTTCTAAGGAGAACTCTTGCCAAAATTTTCGGAAGTTACTGTAGCACTGGGTGTTTTCCTTGCTTTTCTTGAATTTTTGAGAGTTAATGATTTTAATTTTTCATTTGATGCTTCCCCTCTCATCTTGTAGCTATGCCAATCAAGAGAGTGTCTTCCAAACGGCCGAGGAGCGATCCTCCACCCGTCGTGAGTGAGCCAAGGTTCTCTAATGATGACCACAGTATGAGATACGCCATTTTATCCCGCAAAAGCTTTGGCACCGTGCGCAAGATAGATTGGGAGGTGTTACGAACGTTGAAATTGGATGGCGTCATTATGGGATACATTTCACAAGCTGGTTGGGACAAATTGTTTTCTATCGAGGAGCCTACTTACCGAGAGCTTACACTTGAAGTATTAAGCACGATTGAGATCACAAAGGCGAGTGTGCGTACACCGAGCTACGTTTCATTCAGGGTCCTCGGGAAGAAACATCGCATTTCTTATGAAGAGTTGGGTGTTTTCATGGGAATTTACTCGGAAGCATATGCACAGACTTCAGATTGTCAAGGATTGCCTAGTAACCTCCCATACCCGGCGGATTACCATTCATTCTGGGCTAAAATTTCCAGTAACCCACAGGGTCGAAAGGCATCCCAAATGATGAACCCTGCTCACCGTTACATTCATGCAGTATGGACTAGGAGCATAGGGGGGCGACAGGACTCAACAGGGGCAATGACACGAACTGATTTGTTGATGCTCTATAGCATTATTGAGCGCTACCCTATACACTTGGGACACCTTCTGGCCGACCTACTTTATCATCATGGGACACATTCTCGTCTTGGGGCTATCTTCGCCGGACCTTTCATTACTAGATTGATTAAAGGCATGGGTTTATTTGACCAGACCCGGGGAATGAAGATTGTGGGTTCCATGACACCGCTTGGAGTACAGACACTGGTATCTATGGGCATCATTGAGCGAGTAGGAGATAAGATTCGCTTGGTACAGACTCAAGGAGCTCGAGGACAGGATCCTGGCCCTTCACAGGAGACAGATACAGAGTCTGAGTCAGAGGCCGAACCCTCTGGGGCCCGATCACATGATGGAGGTATTTTTGAGGAGTTTCGTGAAGAGGTCCTCTCTCAGATTCAGAGCCTTGAGAGAGGACAGCAGGCGCTCATTGCCGCCCACCACCGTATGGAGCGCGACTTGGCGGAGATACTCGGTCTTGTGCGAGGATCTTCTTCATCTACGGGCACTGTTTCCGCTGCGACCACACATTCAGCACCATCTTTCCCTCCAGATCCTTAGACCCGCTTGTTCTTTTATTGCGACTTGTTGCTGTTTATTTTGCTGTGCACTTTTTATTTTATTATTATTATTATTATTATTTTTTTGTGTATGTTTTGTGTGTCCCTTTTGGAGTTGGTTAAGGCCTTGTCCTTACTAAACTCTCTTTATTTTGATTCTTGCTTCTCTCCATTTTATAACAACTTTGGTTTGTGATAAGCTTCTTGTTCATTTCAAGGCATCCGTTTTTCTTGGAGCTACACATTCCTTCGCTCTCATTTAGCTACTTCCCCCTGTCCATAATGAACAAGTGCTTGGTACACCAACAATTCAGGGAAGTTTCTTTTCTCCAGCCCATGCATTTCATTATATATATGTTTATTTTTCACCTTGTGCTGCTAACTGATGTACATTGGGGACAATGTACAACTTTAGGTGTGGGGATGGAGGGCCCTATTTCAGTACATGCTTGATCAACCTATGATAGCTATGATTTCACTGTTAAGAACTTCCTAGCTTGGTAGACTGATAGTTGTGAGTTGTACTTTTACTGTGCTTGAATGTAGTTCTATTTCATCTGTAGTGCACACTTTTGCATGCTCACTGTACTTCTACCTTTGATGCTCTAACCAACCCATCTTGTTGATTTTAGTGTTAGATTGTTAAACTCTACTTTCAATGGTTGTTTAAGAACTTTTGTGTCTCTTGTTTTTGCTTTAACCCTAAGTGAAGTTTTTAGCAGGGTGTTTATCAGGCGACATGAGATAGGATGTATATATATTTTTATGAAAAAAAAAGAGTAAATGATGAAAAATGAGTCCATGTCAGTATTCCTCTGCTGGTAATAGCATGAATGCGTATATGTAGCCCGAAATCAAGTAAGTTGGGTGGCTCTTGTGCCTGGCCAGCATGTGCATCCATCTGAAAGATTGAAAAGAAAAAGTTTTGTGTACGTGCTATGTTAGGCGGACTCGGAAAAAAAAAAAAAGTGTGCTTGAATAACCTATTGATCGCCTGGAACCTGTCTGTTTACTTTCACTCAAGGTTAAAGTTTTCTGTAGTGACCAAAAGATTCTTACTTGACCATTGAAAGGGTTTTCAGCTGTCTAACACTATTTTTAACTTGTGTGGGGTGAATGGTTGTCCTGGGATAATCCGGGATATGGAGGTCAAGGTAGGAGCTAGCACACACTCACATGAGCACTTTGGATGAAACAGAGCTATCATTACTTGACTATTCATTGAACAACTTACTTCTTGATTTCTCTCCATCTGTGCTTGTGCAGTTCTTTGCTGTTGAGCTTGAGGTCGTGCATTTGGCCGTTTATCTTCTTGCCCCTGTTTCTCATGTGTGTTTGCTTGGGGACAAGCAAATGCTTAGGTGTGGGGATGTTTGATAAACGTCTAAATGTACGTATTTTATACGTATGTATTGTGTTTTATTGATGTGTTTTGTTAATGAATCGATGCCCTTTGATGGTTTAATCGGGGATTTTTCTTGTTTCAGGCACAAAGAAGCTAGGGGAGCTCGACAATGCGATTTGAGAAGAAATCGGCATGGAAAAGGGCGTTTTAGGGCTCAAGCACTGTAGCAGTTACGGGAAAAATCGGCAACCTTTCAATGGTTCTATACGGGCATGTATACGGCCCGCATACCTGGCCGCAAACACCCCCGACTGGGGCTTTTAAAAAGAAAAACAAGAGAAGTTTTGGGAGAGAGACCTAGGGTTTTGGAGAGCTTCTTTTTCCAACTTCCGATCCGACCTTAGGGAAGACGAAGGGAGCGATTCTAAGGTGGAAAACGACGGGGAGAACAAGATTTGGGCAAGATCTACTCCGAATTTCATCGATTGAGGAGGTAGAAGACAAGGGAAGCCACACCTTGAGTGGCGTCTTCGGAAGCCATTTCTTGAGGAATTCCAAACGTCATTCGGCCTCCGGGTTTTGAGGGAGTTTTTTCTATGTCTTTGTTGGTTGTTTTCAAGATTAACCTTGTTTGTAGACTTGAGATGAATGATAAGTACTTGCATGTATATATAATTTGAGATGTTTTTCCCTGCATGAGCATCACATTTTTCAGGTTATATTTCTCATTTCGTGTGTTTCTGTGTTCTTTCATGCAATTAGGGTTGTGAAGAAGGTTTATGCGAAGAAAAGCAAGATTAGGTCATAATGGTGCTATGTGGAGCTCTTTTGTGCAAATACGAAGTTCAAGACACAAATCGGGTTCAAACGAGGGGGTATGTGCCAACTTCTAAAGGCTTCAAGACAATTCTTGTAGAAGGACACGAAGGCAGTCATGCTCGCTTGTTCGGATTTGTTCAAAGATTTCAAAAGCTCTCCAAGGGTTTTTCATCATCAAGGAATACCACATGACCTTTCACATGGGCGTGTGTCCGTTCGTGTGACCTCAGGAGAAGAAATGGGCGAAATCGGGGACCAACAAGCAAAATTCCACAAGACAGAAAATCCACATGGGCGTGTGGAATTTCCACACGGCCGTGTGGCTTATCCACACGCCCGTGTGGATCCTCGAGATAGCCAATTATAAAGCCGTTCTGAAGCGTTATTGGGAGGATCTTCTTCTAACTTTGGGAGGAGGTGACGGCTAGGGTTCAGGAGGTTCTTGCTACACTTTGGGGGCGCTTCTTCACCGGTTTCATCATCATCCCCTTCCAAGGAGAGCCATTGGGGGAGCCTTCGACGACTCGATTCGGCGAGGTGTGCCTTAGGCTTGGAGGAAGGGATTCTTTGAAGAAGAAGGAGAAGTTCCCATAGTCTATCAACACGAAGCTTAAGGGGGTTTTCTTTATGGATTTCTTGCACTTATCTTCAGTTATTTCGATGAATTTGTATTGCTCCATGGAGAGCTAAACCCCTAGTGGGTACTTGGACTTGTAAACCCTAGATTTCCTATGTTTCATTGACTTTAATGCTTTTATTCAATTTGAGTTTGAATTTGAGTTTCAATCTTGTATGCCTAATTGTTTCTCCCTTAGAGTGACACTAGGGTTGAGGGCTAATCCAATCATCCTTTTGACGAGTGACCATCACCATTAGGATTAGATTAATCAAGATTGGAGGGGGTTGAGAGGGTGAGTTGAGAGGTAGCGACACGTCCCCTTTCCCCTCCGGTGTGGTTTTCCCTACCTTCTTATTCCAAGTTTTACCTTCGATCTCAAAGAGAGTTAGGCGTTGAGAGAGGCCTTTCCGCCGGGACTTATTTGTGATTAGGGATCTTTCGCCTGGACCAAAGGGATTGATCTATAGTTGGGAATAGGGTTTACCACTCGGAATCCCTAGAGCATAGCGCAGTCATACGTGGTGTGAGGCGTCGAGAGTCTTCTCTCCGCCGGGACCTCGTAGGGGACTAGTCAAGGTTGACCTTAGATTTGGGACCTTGTATCTTTGGATTCCACGACTCTTGAAATCTCTATTGAATAAGAGTACTTGAAGTCTTGCACCTAAAACAAGGATTCTAGGGGGAGCATTGTCCGAGTACCTTATCTTCTTATTGATCTATTTCTCCGACCTAGCTTTCATTTTCAGCACTTTGTTTCTACTACTTTCTGATTTTATTTTCTTTCAACAACAATTGGTTTATCTTTGATTACTTAACAAAGTGTGATTGTTCTTACGTCTACTCCCTGTGGATTCGACTACCCACCCGTTTGGGTACTTTATTACTTCGACACCCGTGCACTTGCGGAGTACACACGCAAGGGTGTGTCAATGAACACTTAAACCCCCAAGGTCACCGGATGTGGGTGAACCTTGGGGGTGAACTTGTGTATTTTGAGATGCTTGATTTATTTATGCTTTTGGTTGGTTTGTGAATCCTTGCTTGATGATAATTATTGCCTTGATATGCATGAGAATCTTGTTTATCATTCCCTTTTTTCTGCTAGGATTGCATGAACATTGCCCTAGTTGTAGACACATTCAAGCTTGGAGGGGAAGTTGTATAAGTATACCGTGATCATCGGGTACGTGTACCCCTCCGTTTTAGGGTTGGCTTCTTTGTGGAGTTTTAACCCTAATTTGTGAAAGCCACTACTCTCTTTGCAATCATGGAAGGATGTGGGGTGGAAAGAGTTCTTCATCCACTACTTCTATTAGATTTGGGGTCAACACCGTGACCATCGGGTTGACCTAGCTTAGGGTTTTCTATCGGTCCAAATTGCCAAAAGCATAATAATCTTAGCCTCCTTTACACTTTAGTACCCCCCTTGGTGAGCCACATCCGTGACCATTTTTCTACCTTGATCCGATCCCGTTGTGAGTTTCTTGCTATTTTCTTATTTAGAGTTTTAAATTACTTTGCATTAAATTGCTTGCTTAAACTTAACTTGATTAGTTAAACAACAAGAAAAGAGTGAGTAAAGGTAGCTCTTCGGGCCCCCTTGGGAATACGACCTCTGTGTCATGCACAGGGTATTACTTGGCGACCCGTGCACTTGCGGAGTCTGTGTGTTACGCACACGACCAAGTTTTTGGCGCCGTTGCCGGGGATTTCACCGAAGGATACTTGGAAAGCTTGAGCGGGTTGATTTAACTTTTTGTTTTGTTTCGCTTTCGCCATCTTGGTTGTTTTCGTTTTTGTTGGTGTGTTAGTTTCCGTACTTGTAAATATTCAGTCTTTATTATCTTTTTCAGCATGACTACTACTAATGATCGGTATGGCTACTTGTATCCGCAGGAATCTTACGGTTACCATTCATATGAATCAACGGAAGAGGGAAGTGTTAATTTTGTTGATGATGAACAATGGAGAAGACGATACTTTGAGGACTCGACCAATCCTAGTCCGGAATACCATTTGCTTCCATCATTCTTTGAGAAATACATGGAGTCTACAATAGAGAACTATACTGAGATCATACACTCACTAAGTCGCTAATGTAACCCCACGAAGGTAGGGTTGAGAGACCATTCACAAGAATACTTAGAGTCAACATGTTTGCTTGAAAAGGAGACGAACCATTCAAGTGCATGAACCTTCGACACAATGGATTACCTACCCGGGGATGAGTTAAAGAAGCATGAGACCCCAATTCAATTAACGAGAGGATTGTATGAGCAAGTGAGAGTTCGTCGAAGGGGAAGATGAGAAAGAGGAAAAGCATGATTTGGGAAACTATGGAAGATTGAAATCATCAATTGAGGAACCCCCAAGAACTTGAATTGAAGCCACTCCCGGGACATTTGGAATACGCTTTCTTAGGTGAGAATGCCACACTCCCTGTTATCATTGCATCGGACCTAACTAGAGAACAAAAAGATAAACTCCTCGATGTTCTAGGGAAGCATAAGAAAGCAATTGCATGGAAAATCTCTGATATCCGCGGAATCAATCCATCTTTTTGCACTCACAAAATCTTGATGGAGGACAATCACAAACCCACAGCAATCCCTCAACGAAGACTCAACCCCAACATGAAAGAGGTTGTGAAGAATAAAGTTATTAAACTACTTGATGCAGGCATTATCTATCCCATCTCAGACAGTGCTTGGGTAAGGCCAGTTCAAGTGGTTCCAAAGAAGGGGGGCATGACAGTCATCATGAATGAAAAAGAACGAGCTTGTCCCTACAAGAACAGTCACGGGGTGGAGGGTTTGTATTGATTATAGAAAGCTTAATGATGCCTCTAGAAAAGATCATTTCCCTTTACCCTTCATAGATCAGATGCTTGAACGATTGGCAGGACACTCCTATTACTGTTTCTTGGATGGCCTCTCCGGATACTTCCAAATTCCGATTGCACCAGAAGACCAGGAGAAGACCACTTTCACTTGTCCTTATGGAACTTTTGCCTATCGCCGAATGCCCTTTGGACACTACAACGCCCCTGCTACATTCCAAAGATGCATGCTAGCGATTTTCGAAGACATGGTTGAAGACATCATGGAAGTTTTCATGGATGACTTTTCAGTCTTTGGGGATTCGTTTGATTTGTGTCTCAAGAATTTGGAGCGAGTCCTAAGAAGATGCGAAGAAACAAATTTGGTGCTTAGTTGGGAAAAGTGCCACTTTATGGTGAAGGAGGGCATAGTACTCGGGCACAAAATTTCAAAACAAGGGATCGAAGTAGACAAGGCAAAGGTTTCTACGATTGAAAAATTACCTCCACCAACTTCAGTGAAAGCTATCAGAAACTTCTTGGGGCATGCAGGCTTTTATAGAAGATTTATCAAGCATTTTTCGGTAATCGCTCGCCCATTGACGAGGCTTTTGGAAAAAGATGCTCCCTTTGATTTTAATGAAGACTGCATGAATGCCTTCCTTACTCTGAAAAATAAACTTGTGGAGGCACCAATAATAGTTTCCCCCGATTGGAGTATGCCCTTTGAAGTGATGTGCGATGCAAGTGATTATGCAGTAGGAGCTGTGTTGGGGCAGAGACGGGATAAGCACTTCCTCTTCGACAGTTGTTTAGCCGAATCAAAACAGAGGTTGTTGTAAGGAAATGAAATTAAACTAACAATAAAAGCTTTAACTACTGACAGGTTGCACACACCGAGAAGAAATTAAATAGAGAAGATAAGGCCCATCGCGAGGATTCCCCCGGGTGAAATACAAGTAAGGACATTGTGATAACAGGTAATGCATGCATGGAGTGTAATATTTTTGTCCGTCTAGGCTCGGAAGTCGACTACCTCGGAACCTCTGTAGTGTAGCCCTAATCCAGTACAAGTTCCTTTATCGTAAGGATACTCACACGATACCATTGGGACTAAGGAGCCTTGGTTAGAGTTATCTATAAGCAATTGCGCTAAGATGAACACTACAACCTACGGGAGGGTACTGGCACCCGGAACCTCCGGTGTACCTGTACAATGGATCCGTTTTCATACTATGTGGATCTAATCCGAGAGCGCACCTCGCACAACCAAGAACAATCGATAAGATGAAATGCAGAGTTCTCATGCAAATCACCACAATTAAGTACACAAAGTATGAAACCAAATGACACACCATGCATTCATTAAATTAAGAGTACAATAGCCAATACAAGTATTATTCCCAAGGTTCACCGGTTGCCCGGTGGCCTTGGGAGGTTTAGTTCGACATGAATAAGAAGGAAAGTTCACACAATAAAGAGTACATCAACAAAAACACCAAAACCTCCCTCTTGAACTTGTCGACTAGGTTTGATGAAGAAACTTGCCGAATCCGTGTCGGCAAGCTCTAGGATGAAGATCCTCGAGTTCTCCCGTCTTCTCCCCCTCGATTTCTCTCCAAAACGACCTCCTTTAATGAAGCTTTTAGGGTCGGGGTGTTTTTTCGCGTCAGTGGCCAAAAAGTTCCCAAGAAAAACCCTAATCGGGCTTAAATACCCCGAGCTGTATGCGGCCAGTGTGCGGGCCGCACACATGGCCGCACACCAGTGTGCGGCCGGACACCAGTGTGCGGCCGTACACCAGGCCGCACACCCTTCTGCCAGGCTTGTAAGGGCTGTGTACAGCCCGCACACAGGCCCTAAAAGGACCTGGGTTGTGTAGGAACGCTTGGGTGCCCTCCAGAGCTCGTTTATCCTTCGTTTCTTCGTTCCTCGGCCTTAATTTTCTAGTTGTAAACACTCCTGTCAACGTAACTGGTCCGTGGATGCCCTGAAATATGAAAAACAAGAAAAAACACATCAAAGGGCACCTGTTTTATTCAATTAATTCATGAAAGTATAGGTGGTTCACCGTTACAAAATGGTGTATTTAGGCACTTATCAAGTTTGATAAGTGCTTGCATGTATATATTATTTAAGATGTTTTCCATGCATGAGAATCACATTTTTTTCAGGTTATATCTCTCATTTTGTGTGTTTTTGTGTTCTTTCATGCAATTAGGGTTGTCAAGAAGGTTTATGAGAATAAAAGCAAAAATAGGTCATGATGGTGCCGATTGGAGTTCTTTTGTGCAAATACAAAGTTCAAGATACAAATCGGGTCTAACAAGAGAGTATGTGCCAACTTCTAAAGGTTTCAAGACAAATTTTGTAGAAGGACACGAAGGCAGTCATGCTCGCTCGTTCTGATTTTTTCGAAGAATTCAAAAGCTCTCCAAGGGTTTTTCGACATCAAGAAATGCCTCATGACCTACCACACGATCGTGTGTCCGTCTGTGTGGCCTCAAAAGAAGAAACGGGCGAAATCGGGGGTCTATAGGTGCAGTTTTGAAGAGGCTGAAAATCCACATGGGGGTCTATAGGTGCTCATGGGCCGCGTGGATCCCTGACTTTTGCGTTTTAAAAGGTTGTTCTGAAGCGTTTTGAGGGGATCTTCTTCCCAACTTCTGAAGGGAGTTCGGCTAGGGTTCAGAGAGGTTTTTGCTAGGGTTTGAGGGCGGTTCTTCACCGATTTATACATTGATTCCTTCCAAGGAGAGCTATTGGGGGAGCCTGATGGTTGCTGCGCGCGTCGCTAGAAAGCGGGCACGTGGCTCCCCGGCCGCAAGTGCACTGGTCGTCAAGTAATACCTCTTGTGCGGGCACAAGAGGGTCGTATTCCCTGGGGTCCCGAAATCCACTATTACTTCCTCTTCGACAATTGTTTAGCCGAATCGAAACAGAGGTTGTTGTAATGAAATGAAATTTAAACTAACGATAGAAACTTTAAACAATGACAAGTTGCGCACAACGACGAAAAATCAAATAGAGAAGACAAGGCTCCGTGCGAGGATTCCCCCAGGAGAAATACAAGCAAGGATGCTATAAAAACAGGTAATGCATGCATGGAGTATTGTTTTGGTCCGTCTAGGCTCGGAAGTCGACTACCCCGGAACCTCCGTGGTGTAGCCCTAATCCAGTACAAGTTCCTTTATCCAAAGGATACTCACACGATGTCATTGGGACTAAGGAGCCTTGGTTGGAGTTATCTATAAGCAATTTCGCTAAGATGAACTCTACAAGCTACGGGAGGCTACCGGCACGCGGAACCTCCGGTGTACCGGTACAATGAGTCCCTCTTCATACTATGTGGATCTAATGCAAGAGCGCACCTCGCACAACCAAGCACATTCAATAAAATGAAATGCAAAGTTCTCATGCAAATCACTACAATTAAGCACACAATGTATGAAACCAAATTCCACACCATCCATTCATTGAATTAAAACCATAGCATCCAATACAAGTATTCCTCCCAAGGTTCACCGATTGCCCGACGGCCTTGGGAGGTTTAGTTCGACATGAATAACAAGGGAAGTTTGTACAAATAAGAATACATCAACAAGAAAACTCAAAACTCCCTCTTGACCGTGTCGACTAGAGTTGATGAAGACACTTGCCGAATCCGCGTCGGCAAGTTCTAGGATGATGATCTTCAAGTCCCACCGTCTTCTCTCCCTTGATTTCACTCCAAAACAACCTCCTTTGATGAAGCTTTGAGCGTAGGGGTGTTCGGAGGCGTCGGTGGCAAAAGTCCTTTGCGAAAAAAACCTAAACGGGCTTAAATACCCGAGCGGTGTGCGGGCTGGTGTGCGCCCGCACTCTTGGCCGCACACTTGTGTGCGGGCTGGTGTGCGGGCCGCACACTGGGCCGCACACCCTTCTGCCAAGGGTGTGCGGGCCGCACACAGCCCGCACATGCGCCTGAAAACGGGCATGAATAGGCCCGTTTCGTGTAGGAGTGCCCGAATGACGTCCGGAGCTCATTTAACCTTCGTTTCTTCGCTCGTTGGCCTCGATTTTCATCATATAAATGCTCCTCCTCACGTAGATGGCTCGTACATGCCCTAAAATAGAAAAAACATGAAAAACACATCAAAGGGCACCAGTTTTATTCAAATAATGCATGAATGTACAAGTAATGCACCGTTATAAAACACTGTATTTAGACACTTATCAAACTACCCCCCACTTGAGGGTTTGCTTGTCCCCAAGCAAACAAACATGAAGAACAAGAGGAATTGATAAGTGACTAAATACACAACCTCTGGCTCAAATATAAGTATACAATAGCAAGTGTAAAACTCTAGATGCTAAGCTACAACCATAAACAAAATTTTGAAACATTTATTCGGCAAGATGATGTTGTGTGTGTGCAACCTTCTTCACCTGGGTTCTTGCAACCTAGATAGGAAGAAAAATGACACCCCGAGGACCACTTCTTGAAGCACATCACACCACTTATAGCGGTAACGAACCTTGAAATTGTAGGGAACCCCTTAATGAATTCACAAGGCACTTCTGCCTCTCGTCTATACAAAATTGGCATAATTCTCTTTCTTTTTTTTTTCTTTTTTTTTTTTACTAACATGAACTGTAATCTTCGTTTTGGAAGGGTAAATATGCTGATCAGGCACAAAAAAATACCCAACTTATTTAGAAGATTACAAGTTCACATGAACATGCTCGTGCTTTTCTAGCTTTGAGCTTAGGAAACACTCTTTTTAGGAGCCCAAAACCTAAGTTAATTTTCTATTCAAGTAGAGGAGCATTGTCATTCTTATTGCTATATAAAACTCTTTTTTTTTTTTTTGCAACACTTTATTTCCCTTTTTGCCAATTTCAAGCGAGAGACATAAGCCCTCAGATAACTCATTAGGAAGAAGCCTAACACGTCAAGGTACGGTATCACTAAAATGGGTTAGCTACTAAGAGGGTCAAGTAGGTTATCATTTAACCTAACCTAGATATCCAAGGTCCAAGCTAGAAGGTACGTGATGGAATGCCGTGAATGATCAAAATTCATTAAGTACAAGGTTGTGTGCATAGCTTAGCATCTATCATTATCCTATTGTAATGTACACTTAGGTATCATCGCCATCATAGGTTACCATCATGCATACATTTGATCAAAGTTCACCAAAACAGACATGCACAAATAATAAAAAAAACAATTTTGATGCTAAAGAACATATGTGCATGCATGCCACCCCCCACTTAAAGTCGTACATTGTCCCCAATGTACATGGTCAGCGGCGCAAAACGAATGATAAGAAGTATAAGCATAGATGAGGGGTAGGTGAACTTCCCTGAGTTAGAGTGGGAGCACATGAATGGATAAGATCACGTAATCATCGTGCTCCTAATGTAGGGAGAAAAGAAAGCAATGCCCACGTCTACCCCTGCGAAATAGAATGGGACATTAGATCAAAGCATCCATCATCATCACACAAAAATTATTAAAGAGCTAAAATAAAACAAAAAAAAAAAATAAAAGCAAGAGTTTGGAAGAGTTAAGCTCTTTCCAACTTGAACTACAAAAAGAAATAAGATAAGGAAGCACAATATGTGAGTACTCAAGCATAATTGTCTCAGCTGTCGTCTCTTGGTCAGAACTTGTAAAGAAAAGATATATGAACATGAATTTTCAAGTTTAAAGCATTCTCACCTTCTTTTTCTTGGGCTTCGATAAAGATTTAAGCAATAAAATCTAGAAAGATAAGAGAGAAATTCACACCCAAAGCTTGATGGCAAAAACTAACGGTGTCATTGAAAACTTGATGAAAAGTGATAGATCGACAAAATTAAAACTCAAAATGATAAGGGGTTTCGAGATCAAGGTTAAGTTGGCAAAATAAAGAGGGTTTCCTACACAAAAGCTCACAAAAAACTGCACTAAAATCAGCCAAAGAAAGAAAGAGAAACAGAATTTGTTTTTCATGCTGAAGGCTGAAATCTTGTGCTGAATTTCTTGTGTGCGGGCTGTGTGCTGCCCGCACATACATGTGCGGGCTGCATACAGCCCGCACACCCCTCTGCCTTGCTTGTGCAGGTGGGAGACAGCCCGCACAACCCCAGAATACCTTGAATTTCTTCAATACATGCATAATCCTCATCATAATGTAAAGTATGATCATAGAACTGTAGAAAACACATCAAGAATCATCGAACTCAACAATAAATACTGATGCCAACACATGAAACGACAAAAATGTGCAATTGAGATACTCACACAAAACAAAAACAAAAACAAGCTTGAAAGCTATGAAAACTAAAAACACACAACTTGGAAAGTAAGAAAACTAATTTAAAAGCTTGGGTTGCCTCCCAAAAAGCGCTTGTTTAGAGTCACGAGCCTAACATTCATGTTCACATTTTCATGGTGGTTCAAAGGAAAGATGTGTACCTTGTTTTATGAAGAAGGAAGGTGATGAGCTAGGGAGGTTAAGTGAAATCATACTCTTGATGTTGTGTTCTCCCAAGTCAACTGTGAAGACCGAACTCGCCTTGATCTTCTCATTTAGTGAACCTTGTTTGTTACTTTTTTTTAGGCTTTCTTCCATGGTGGTTCATCACGGCGGCCACTTCCCTTAGGTTTCTTCTTCTTTGCCCTAGTTTGCTCTCCTCCTCCTCTTTTCCATCTTGGTGACAAAAATTTGGAGTTTGAGCAAGCTTTTGGCCGGATTTAGCATTTGGATCCACTCACCTTACTCTAGGGCAAGAGTATGGCACCTCACTCAAAAATTGAATTTTTCTTGTTTTTATGGCTGAAATTTCTTGGGATTTTGTTGGTTGGTGAATGCTTAAAGTTTATCAAAGTATTTCTCTTAGTTTGTAAAATTTTTGGCTACTTCTACAAGCAAAGTTCTTGAAAAAATATTCTGAAATTACTGTAGCACTACACTTTTTCTTGGATTTCTTCATTCTTTTGGTGCTCATTTTGGTTGTAAATTAGCCGGATAACCTCTACTTTGTCTCTATAGGATGCCAATCAAGAAACTAGCTTCCAAGAAACCTAGGAGGGAACCTTTCCCTCCCGTCCAAGAGCCCAAGTTTTCCAAGGAAGAACATACGACGCGTTCTGCACTCCTATCATGAAAGGGGTTCGGCACCGTTAGGAAGATCGATTTGGAAGCTTTGAACACATTGGGATTAGATGGCACAGTGTTGGACCCATGACACGACCTTGTTTATTCTCTCTTTTTTGTTCTTCGTTGTTTGTTGTTAAAACTTGTACTTTTGAGTTAGCTAGGGCTCATTCCCTACTAAACTCTTGTGTTATTTATGTTGGAGCTCTCTTTTCCTTACTTTATTTCTTTTTCCTCTTGAAAAACTTTGAATGATGATAAGCTCCTTGCTCTTTTCAGGGTTCTTAATTTTGGGAGCTTTACTTGTGTCGCCCTCCTTAGGTGATATACTCCTGATCCAAGTGGAACAACTGAGAATCACACCAAGGAATCAGGGAAGTTTCTTCACCCCCATTTTTTGGTTATCATTTTCATCCCCCACATTATTCTGCTGACTTAGGTACATTGAGGACAATGTACAACTTTAGGTGTGGGGATGGTTATTTACTTAGGGTATTTTGTATTTATGCATGCTTGTTAGCTATGATGGCTATGATTGTTTTGTTAAAGGATTTCCAAGCTTGGTAGGATGATAGTAGTGAGCTGTACAGTACCTGTACTTTAATGTAGCTCTGTTTCATCTTTAGTGCACCTGTATATATGCTCACGATCACTTTCGCATTGTACACTCTAACCAACCCATCTTAATGACTTTGGCATTAATTTGTTAAATTCTTTCTTCAATGCACTTTTAAAAGCTTTTAAGTTCCTTTGTTGTTTTCTCCAACCTTCAGTTAAGTTTTTAGCAGGTAGTTTATCAGGGATCAAAAAAAAAAAAGGGGTCTATGTCAGTATTCCTCTGCTTTTTAAGCATGAATGCGTATATGTAGATTGTAATCGATTAAGAGGGTGACTCTTGTGCCTGGCCAGCATGTGCATCCATCTGAAAGATTTTTGTGCAATCTATGTTAGGCGGACCCAGAAAAGAAAGAATTTGTGTATATTTGTGTGTGAAAGAAATAAAGTTTCCCTTGTGATCCCTAGAACCTGTTTTGTGGTGATAAATGCCTGCATGTACATATTATTTGAGATGTTTTTTCATGCATGAGCATCACATTTTTCAGGTTATATTTCTCATTTCGTGTGTTTTTGTGTTCTTTTGTGCAATTAGGGTTGTGAAGAAGGTTTATGCGAAGAAAAGCAAGATTAGGTCATAATGGTGCTATGTGGAGCTCTTTTGTGCAAATACGAAGTTGAAGACACAAATCGGGTTCAAATGAGGGGGTATGTGCCAACTTCTAAAGGCTTCAAGACAATTCTTGTAGAAGGACACGAAGGCAGTCATGCTCGCTCGTTCCGATTGGTTCAAAGATTTCAAAAGCTCTCCAAGGTTTCCCATCATCAAGAAATGCCACTTGACCTTTCACATGGGCGTGTGTCCGTCCATGTGACCTCAGGAGAAGAAACGGGCGAAATCGAGGATTAGTATGAAGATTTCACAAGGCAGAAAATCCACATGGGCGTGTGGAATTTCCACACGGCCGTGTGGAATTTCCACACGGCCGTGTGGACTATCCACACGCCCGTGTGGATCCTCGAGATGGCCAATTATAAAGCCGTTCTGAAGCGTTATCCGAAGGATCTTCTTCTAATTTTGGAAGGAGGCGACGGCTAGGGTTCAGGAGGTTCTTGCCACACTTTGGGGGCGCTTCTTCACCGGTTTCATCATCATTCCCTTCCAAGGAGAGCCATTGGGGGAGCCTTCGACGACTCGATTCGGCGAGGTGGGCCTTAGGCTTGGAGGAAGGGACTCTTTGAAGAAGAAGGAGGAGTTCCCATAGTCTATCAACACGAAGCCTAAGGGGGTTTTCTTTATGGATTTCTTGCACTTATCTTCATTTATTTTGATGAACTTGTATTGCTCCATGGAGAGCTAAACCCCTAGTGGGTACTTGGACTTGTAAACCCTAGATTTCCTATGTTTCATTGACTTAAATGCTTTTATTCAATTTGAGTTTGAATTTGAGTTTCAATCTTGCTTGCTTAATTGTTTCTCCCTTAGAGTGACACTAGGGTTGAGGGCTAATACAATCATCCTTTTGACGAGTGACCATCACCATTAGAATTAGATTAATCAAGATTGGAGGGGGTTGAGAGGGTGAGTTGAGAGGTAGCGACACGTCCCCTTTCCCCTCCGGTGTGGTTCTCCCTACCTTCTTATTCCAAGTATTACCTTCGATCTCAAAGAGAGTTAGGCGTTGAGAGAGGCCTTTCCGCCGGGACTTATTTGTGATTAGGGATCTTTCGCCTGGACCAAAGGGATTGATCTATAGTTGGGAATAGGGTTTACCACTCGGAATCCCTAGAGCATAGCGCAGTCATACGTGGTGTGAGGCGTCGAGAGTCTTCTCTCCGCCGGGACCTCGTAGGGGACTAGTCAAGGTTGACCTTAGATTTGGGACCTTGTATCTCTGGATTCCACGACTCTTGAAATCTCTATTGAATAAGAGTACTTGAAGTCTTGCACGTGAAACAAGGATTCTAGGGGGAGCATTGTCCGAGTACCCCATCTTCTTATTGATCTATTTCTCCGACCTAGCTTTCATTTTCAGCACTTTATTTCTACTACTTTCTGATTTTACTTTCTTTCAACAACAATTGGTTTATCTTTGATTACTTAACAACGTGTGATTGTTCTTACGTCTACTCCCTGTGGATTCGACTACCCACCCGTTTGGGTACTTTATTACTTCGACACCCGTGCACTTGCGGAGTACACACGCAAGGGTGTGTCAAGTTTTTGGCGCCGTTGCCGGGGAGTTAGGCGTTTTAGGAATTTTTACACTTTGTTTCGCTAGTCATTTTTCGTACATCCTATTTCACACTTCTTTTACTTCCATTATTCTAATCTTTATTTCCTTATACATAATCAATTTTCTTCATTCTCCGCTATTTTAAGGTTATTGCTCTTATTCAATCCTGTAGGAATCATGATCGACGAAGCAGAACTGTTTGAGAAGATAACTGGAATGGTGAGAGACGTTGAGCAGAAAATGAATTGGTTCACCAAGGAGTCATCTCCACATAGTTACTTACGAAATTCAGCTGAAACAAACTATTGTGTGAGGAAGGTTAACCTGAATATAGATAGAGTTACTGAGGGACAAGATTGTGATTTATTCAGAGTTCTCACTCAATTTGAAGAAGCAACACGGGGTTGTATAAAGGGAGAAATAGAGGAAAGTTTAGAAGAGGCCCTTAATCGATTTGATTCTTCTAATAAGGGAGAAGAGCAAGAAATTTTCTCTTTGGGCGTCACCAATGAAACCTACAAAGAAAGTGGGGTGGGAGACATAGAAAATCTCAAAACCCAACAAGGCACACACATCCAAGAAGGGAGCTTAGAGGAAATCTCAGAAGAAGAATCTGAACATTTTGAGGAAATTGATAGACAGAAGGGGAAAAGGTTACAACCATCCATTGAAGACCCACCTGATCTGGAGCTTAAAACACTACCAGAACACTTGGAATATGCATTCTTAGGTGAAGGATCAAAACTCCCGGTCATTATATCTTCGAGATTATCCGTGTCTCAAAAGGATAAATTAGTGAATATGTTGAAGAAGCATAAGACTGCCATTGCTTGGAAAATTTCTGATATTAAAGGTATAAATCCGTCATTCTGCACTCATAAAATATTGATGGAGGATAATTATAAGTCAGTGATCCAGCCTCAACGTCGTTTGAACCCAAACATGAAGGAGGTGGTGAAGGCAGAGGTAGTTAAACTTCTGGATGCAGGTATCATTTATCCGATCTCTGACAGTGCGTGGGTGAGTCCTACTCAGGTGGTCCCTAAGAAAGGAGGAATGACTGTAGTGAAGAATGAACGTAATGAGTTAATCCCAACCAGAACAGTCACAGGGTGGAGAGTATGCATTGATTACAGAAGGCTAAATGACGCAACTCGAAAGGATCATTTTCCGTTGCCATTCATTGACCAGATGTTGGAAAGGTTAGCTGGGCATAATTTCTACTGCTTCCTTGACGGTATGTCGGGATATTTTCAGATCCCCATTGCACCCGAGGATCAAGAAAAAACTACATTCACTTGTCCCTACGGGACTTTCGCATACCGAAGGATGCCTTTCGGGCTGTGTAATGCTCCAGCCACTTTTCAACGATGCATGACTGCTATATTTGACGATCTTTTGGAAAACATCATGGAAGTATTTATGGATGATTTTTCGGTGTTCGGGGACTCATTTGATAGCTGTCTGCAGAATCTGGAAAGGGTCCTCAAGAGATGTGAAGAAACCAATTTGGCGTTGAACTGGGAGAAATGCCACTTCATGGTCCAAGAAGGAATAGTTTTAGGGCATAAAATTTCCAAAGATGGGATGGAGGTGGACAAGGCGAAAATTGAGGTGATCGAGAAACTTCCCCCGCCAACTAATGTGAAGGGAATTCGCAGCTTTCTTGGGCATGCAGGTTTCTATCGGCGATTCATTAAAGATTTTTCAAAAATCTCTCAACCTTTAACAAAACTTCTTGAAAAAGATGCATCTTTTGAGTTCGGGGACGAATGTTTAGCTGCATTTAACCTGCTGAAGGAGAAGTTGACTCAAGCACCAATTTTGATTACACCAGATTGGAACGCTCCTTTTGAGCTCATGTGCGACGCCAGTGATTATGCAATTGGGGCAGTGCTGGGTCAGAGGAAGAACAAACATTTTCAGCCCATCTATTATGCAAGTAAAACACTCACAAGCGCACAAGAAAATTATACTACTACAGAAAAAGAGTTGCTAGCAGTGGTTTACGCATTTGATAAGTTCAGGCCGTATCTGATCTTATCAAGAGTCACTGTCTTCACAGATCATTCCGCCTTGCGTTATCTCATGAGCAAGTCTGATGCCAAACCGAGGTTGATCCGTTGGGTTCTTCTTCTACAAGAGTTTGACATGGAAATCAAGGACAAAAGGGGCGTGGAAAATGTAGCTGCTGATCACCTCTCTAGGTTAGAAGGCTGTGAGGGTTACAAGGCATCAAAGCCGGAGATTAACGACTCATTCCCAGAAGAGCACTTATACATAATTCGTGGCGGATCGGCAGAAGAGGAAACACCTTGGTTTGCTGATTTTGCCAACTATTTGTCAGAAAAGGTTCTTAAGCAGGGTCTCACTTTTCAGCAAAAGAAAAAGTTTTTCAGTGACTTAAAGAACTATTTTTGGGATGACCCCTTTCTGTTCCGGATTTGTGCAGATCATGTAATCCGACGCTGTGTCTCTCGGGAAGAAGGCTGGAATATTTTAACACACTGTCATTCAGGCCCAACCGGGGGTCACTATGCTTCTGGTAGGACAGCCGAAAAGGTGCTTGCTGCAGGATTCTATTGGCCAACACTATTTCAGGACGCTCATCAGTATGTTCTTCGTTGTGACAATTGCCAACGGACAGGGAACCTCTCTCGGCGTGATGAGATGCCACAAAATCCTATTCAATTCTGTGAGGTTTTTGATGTGTGGGGAATTGATTTCATGGGACCATTCCCAGGCTCCAATGGGAACAAATATGTTCTTGTAGCAGTGGATTATGTATCGAAGTGGGTGGAAGCTCAGGCATTACCTACAAACGATGCGAGGACTGTAGTTAAATTTCTCAAGAAGCTTTTCTCCCGATTTGGAACACCTAGGATCATTATTAGTGATAGAGGAACACATTTCTGTAATAGTCAGTTCGAAAAAGTGTTAAAGCGATACGGAGTGCATCATCGTCTCGCTACCCCCTATCATCCGCAGACAAGTGGCCAAGTAGAAGTTACTAACAGGGAGCTGAAGAGGATCTTGACCAAATCGGTAGAACATGGGAAAAGGGATTGGTCGGAACGGTTGGATGACACGTTATGGGCTTACCGTACTGCATATAAAACTCCTATTGGAAATACACCCTACAATCTGGTCTATGGGAAGTCTTGTCATCTTCCTGTTGAATTAGAACATCGAGCTTATTGGGCACTCAAGACAATGAATTTTGACCTTTCTCGAGCTGGGGAACAACGGAAGCACCAGATCAATGAGCTTGATGAATGGAGACTGAGAGCATACGAAAATGCCCGAATCTACAAGGAAAGGATACGCAAGTGGCATGATAAGCATATCAAAACGCCGAAAGAGTTCAAGGTGGGGGATGAAGTTTTGTTATTTAACTCACGACTCAAACTGTTCCCCGGAAAGTTAAAATCTAGGTGGTTTGGGCCATACACCGTAACTCGAGCAACACCGCAGGGGGCAATTGAAATCACTCACCCAGATAGAGGTACTTTCAAAGTAAACGGGCATCGTCTGAAGCCATATTTTGGTGGTGAGGTTAGTGCTGAAGGTGCAGAAGTATTTTTGTTGCATGACCCCCCTTGAGTCTAGAGAAGCAGGTACGTCAAGCTAGTGACGTAAAACAAGCGCTTATTGGGAGGCAACCCAATTTTTTCTTTTAGAACTCTTTGTTTGTGCTGTAGTTAGTTTTATTTCTGCATTTTTTTTTGTTTAGTTTGTAGTGTGTGGATTTATTGCTGGTAGTGCATTTTTATGTGTTCATCGTTTATGGCAAGTTAGGTGGTATTCTTGTGAATTGTGCGAGATTTTAAATCGTAAACGTCTTAGTTTTCAACTTCTGCAGTCGTTCCATGTGTTTTCATTAATTTCTGCAGAGTTTGGACTATTTTTGAGTTGAAGAATGGAAGCACACGGCCATGTGGAAATTCCACATGGCCGTGTGGATGAGATTGTGAAGGAATTTTTCTCATCCAGAGAATCCCCACGGCCGTGTGGAAATTCCACACGGCCATGTGGATTTATTTAGTACAAATCTTCACAATACAGAGAATCCCCACGGCCGTGTGAGGTACTTAAACATGAAAAGGGGCCTTTCTCTTTATAACCCCCCAAGCAACCCTTCACCTTCAAACGCCTCCTCTTCAAAGGTCGTGACGGTTGCTCTTCTCCTTCCATTCTCGCGCTTATTTAAGGGATTTGTAGGCCTTACTCGTTACTACATTGTTAGAGCAGACTCATCTTCTCCGGTAAGCCTCCTTCCCCTCTTCTTGCCATGAAACCTTCATTAGTTGTTGTGGATGTTGAATCTTGTGTTTTTGCATGCTATTTTCGTGTTTAATACTTAGATTATTGCTTAAAACACTTGTGCTCGAATGTGTGGATGATTGTATTAAGTTGTGTGGATTCACCATGGCGCTTTGGCCATGGTCGAAGATCCACACGGCCGTGGGGAAATTCCACACGGCCGTGTGGATTATCGGGGTGCCCCCCTCTGAATTCCAGAGGAGACACACGGCCGTGTGGAATTTCCACACGGCCGTGTGTATTAACTATTTCTTTGTTTTTGGGTAACCAGAGGAGACACACGGCCGCGTGGAATTTCCACACGGCCATGTGGAATCCTGGGAACCTATTTTAAGCTCTGAATTAACTTCCTTACCCTTCTTATGCACAGGAATGGCCCCAAGAACGAAGAAACTCGCTCATAAGCGCCCTCGGGAGGCCCGTGAGGTCCGGGAGTCCCGTGATCTCTCGCCCGCACCATTCGAGTTCGCCGTGCCCGAACATCAAGCACGGTTTGATCGACTTTCGAAGTTGAAGTTTGGCCAGACGCGCATTCCCGACTTGCAAGCTTTGGAGGCCATAGAACATGCGCGTGCAGGCCGAGTTGGCGGACGAGGTCCGTGAGCTTATTGCTTTGGCGGGTGGGAGCGACCGTTGTGCATCGGAGACCCGGCCACTCGCGATCTCACTTTCGAAGTCCTCGCGACATTCGAGTTTGATCGCGCCCACACCGACTACCACCGGCCGGACACGGTTCGATTCCGCATCTTTGGGCAATACCACAGGCATGAGCTCCGACGGACTTTGCTTTGTCGCCCTCGGCCTCGTACGACCGAGACTTCATCCACACGGAGGAGTACGCGCAGCTGCCATTCGACTATCCTTTCCGTGTCACTCCAAGCCGGGTTTGCCGGATGCTGTGTGGAGATATACGTACGAGCCCGGGTTGACCAAGGCGTCTTTGCTCCTCCGCCCCGCCCACAGGTACATTCATGCCATCTCGAGCGGGTCTATTACCGGGCGGGGAGACAAAGACCGGCGTATTGGGGCGGCTGGACCTCCTCTATTTGTACTCTATGGTCCAAAGCCTGCCCCCGCACTCGGGTTACGTGGTAGCAGATTTTCCGAGGCACCGGGGACAAGACGCGCGGATAGGAGTTCTTTTCTCTGGCCCCTACATCACCCGACTCATCCGAGGAATGGGACTGATTGATGCTGTTCGGGGAGCTGACAAGGTTATTGTTCCCTCCCCACTTGGCCTTGATACCTTGCGTATGATGGGCATGGTGAAGAGGGCCGCTCCCGGCAGGTATGTACTTGCTGTTCCATTCCCAGATGAGTCCGAGGAGTCTGAGGACGAAGACGAAGACTCGGAGGAGACCCGGGCAGGGCCATCATCACAACCCGCACCCATGGAGGCGTTGGACACCCCAGCAGACGAGGAGGTGCCACCGGTGTCAGCACATGCATCTCCCCCGGCACAGGAGCGCATAGACAGACTTGAGGCTGCTGTGGGGACCCTCCAGACTGATCTCGCCGCCATGCGGGTGACTCAGGCAGCGAACCACACTGAGGTTCTCGCTCGCATGGCTGAGTACCACTCAGAGATGATGACGCGCATCACTTCTCTCCACCAGTTGATGGCGAGAGGTAGCGATTCCACCCCGCCGTCCACACCCCGAGCACCCTACGCCTCCCCAGCATCCCCAGCAGCACCAGCAGATGCCGACGCTTGATGCGTCTTTCATTCCTTCTTTTTATTCCCTTGTACTTTCTTTTGTGTTGAGTCTTTGTATACTCAGAAAGGTTGCACCTTCTGAGAGTTATCTTACTGCTTTCTTTTCATGTTCTTTGTTGAGTTTGTGTTTGGCTTGTTTAATTTTTGTACTCTTTTAATCGTAGCTTTTGTTGAAATCCACTGAACCCCTTTTGTGATGTGCAGATAGACTTGTCAACTTGGTTTTGAGAAATGGTCATAGGCACGGCCGTGTGGAATTTCCACACGGCCGTGTGAGCTTCACAACCCTACGCAACTCCACTTCCCACCTTCACACCTCCATTCAACTACCACACTCGGAGATCAGGGGAGTGTTGTTTTTAATCCCCACGCCCTCATGTTTTATTTATATTCTGTTTTTGTATGCTTGCATGCGTACAATGAGGGCATTGTACATCTTAAGTGTGGGGGGGAGTTCACGTTGCACACGTTCTCTATGTATGTATGCTCATCACTCATATGCTTATCAAGCCAATGATAGTTCACCTTAAAAGGCAAGGATTGCAGTCTTGAATTTAGGAGAATTTTAAACATCGTTTGTACTCATGCTCTAGTTTACTCGAGAAACTTAGAAATTTTTTGTCTGATTGCATTACTTACACCTTTCTTGCTCTGTTAACCCTGACAACTCTAGTTCAGTGCCAAAAGGACCTTAGTTTTCTTTATTTTGAAAAAAAAAAAAAAAAAAAAAAAAAAAGAAGAAAACAAAGGAAAAATGCCTTATTTGTTTACTTGTTTCCGGAGTGGAAAGAGCTACCACCTATGTTGTATGCAAATGCTCTCATAAGTCGGATACTAGCTATGCCCTAATGAGAGAAAGAGCTATCTAATAGGCCGTGTGAAAGCTAACACTCCCGGTGGAAAGAGCTACCTCCTCAAAGCGTGAAAGCCGCCTAGGAGGCATCTTGGGAAATGGCTACCTTCGAGGTTGTGTGCAGCTACTGCCTATTCTTTGTCCTCAAATAAATCCTTTTCAATAAGAACTTTTAAGAGTAAATTTAGGGTTGGCATGAGTAAGCAATACACACACACACGCAGTCAGATTCTATTTTCTTTGTGCTCCGAGTTTTTGCTAGAGCATTGGTTTTTATCTTTCTATGTTGCAAATTGTTCCTTTGTTTAAGAATGCTCTTCTTACATACTTTTTGGTGAACTTAAGGCTAAGCACTTATATCACTCTACTTGTGGTTTTCATTGTATAAATTTTGCTTGAGGACAAGCAAAAGCTTAAGTGTGGGGGAGTTTGATAAGTGCCTGCATGTACATATTATTTGAGATGTTTTTCCATGCATGAGCATCACATTTTTTAGGTTATATTTCTCATTTCGTGTGTTTTTGTGTTCTTTTGTGCAATTAGGGTTGTGAAGAAGGTTTATGCGAAGAAAAGCAAGATTAGGTCATAATGGTGCTATGTGGAGCTCTTTTGTGCAAATACGAAGTTGAAGACACAAATCGGGTTCAAATGAGGGGGTATGTGCCAACTTCTAAAGGCTTCAAGACAATTCTTGTAGAAGGACACGAAGGCAGTCATGCTCGCTCGTTCCGATTGGTTCAAAGATTTCAAAAGCTCTCCAAGGTTTCCCATCATCAAGAAATGCCACTTGACCTTTCACATGGGCGTGTGTCCGTCCATGTGACCTCAGGAGAAGAAACGGGCGAAATCGAGGATTAGTATGAAGATTTCACAAGGCAGAAAATCCACATGGGCGTGTGGAATTTCCACACGGCCGTGTGGACTATCCACACGCCCGTGTGGATCCTCGAGATGGCCAATTATAAAGCCGTTCTGAAGCGTTATCCGAAGGATCTTCTTCTAATTTTGGAAGGAGGCGACGGCTAGGGTTCAGGAGGTTCTTGCCACACTTTGGGGGCGCTTCTTCACCGGTTTCATCATCATACCCTTCCAAGGAGAGCCATTGGGGGAGCCTTCGACGACTCGATTCGGCGAGGTGGGCCTTAGGCTTGGAGGAAGGGACTCTTTGAAGAAGAAGGAGGAGTTCCCATAGTCTATCAACACGAAGCCTAAGGGGGTTTTCTTTATGGATTTCTTGCACTTATCTTCATTTATTTTGATGAACTTGTATTGCTCCATGGAGAGCTAAACCCCTAGTGGGTACTTGGACTTGTAAACCCTAGATTTCCTATGTTTCATTGACTTAAATGCTTTTATTCAATTTGAGTTTGAATTTGAGTTTCAATCTTGCTTGCTTAATTGTTTCTCCCTTAGAGTGACACTAGGGTTGAGGGCTAATACAATCATCCTTTTGACGAGTGACCATCACCATTAGGATTAGATTAATCAAGATTGGAGGGGGTTGAGAGGGTGAGTTGAGAGGTAGCGACACGTCCCCTTTCCCCTCCGGTGTGGTTCTCCCTACCTTCTTATTCCAAGTATTACCTTCGATCTCAAAGAGAGTTAGGCGTTGAGAGAGGCCTTTCCGCCGGGACTTATTTGTGATTAGGGATCTTTCGCCTGGACCAAAGGGATTGATCTATAGTTGGGAATAGGGTTTACCACTCGGAATCCCTAGAGCATAGCGCAGTCATACGTGGTGTGAGGCGTCGAGAGTCTTCTCTCCGCCGGGACCTCGTAGGGGACTAGTCAAGGTTGACCTTAGATTTGGGACCTTGTATCTCTGGATTCCACGACTCTTGAAATCTCTATTGAATAAGAGTACTTGAAGTCTTGCACGTGAAACAAGGATTCTAGGGGGAGCATTGTCCGAGTACCCCATCTTCTTATTGATCTATTTCTCCGACCTAGCTTTCATTTTCAGCACTTTATTTCTACTACTTTCTGATTTTACTTTCTTTCAACAACAATTGGTTTATCTTTGATTACTTAACAACGTGTGATTGTTCTTACGTCTACTCCCTGTGGATTCGACTACCCACCCGTTTGGGTACTTTATTACTTCGACACCCGTGCACTTGCGGAGTACACACGCAAGGGTGTGTCATGTGGTCACTTAAGAGTTGGAGTTGTATTTAGGAACCAAAGGACTTTAATTGAGCATTGAGGAGGTCTTTAGCACTCTAATGCCATCTTCATTATGTGTGGGGTGAATGGTCATCCTGGGGTAATCCGGGGTGTGGAGGTCAAGGTGAGAGTCAGCACACACACACATAGGGCACTGTGGATGAAGCAGATTTATTATCACCTGATTATTCATTGAACAGCTCACTTCTTGATTCCTGCCCATTTGTGCTTGTGGAGTTCTTTAATTTTGAGCCTGAGGTCGTATTTTTAGCCGTTTATCTTCTTTCACTTCTTCTTCATGTTTGTTTGCTTGGGGACAAGCAAACGCTTAGGTGTGGGGATGTTTGATAAACGTCTAAAAGTACTTATTTTACATGTATGTATTGTGTATTATTTTCGTATCTTATTGTTGAATCTATGCCCTTTTAGGTCTAAATTGCTTTATCTTTGTATTTCAGGCCAGCCAGAAGCCCTGGGGACTCGACGACGAGATGGGGAGCGAATTCGACACCAAAACAGCGTTTTTGAGACGGGGATACTGTAGAACGGTACTGTAGCATTCACTGTAGCTCATCGCGGACTTCTTGGCAGAAAAGTAGAAATCCCGAGGGGTCAGCATACCGGCTGTATGCTGACCCGTTTACCCATCGGGATTTGGGGTTTAAAGGGCGATCTAGGGCATTTTGAAAGGGACTTTTCATCTTCTTTGAGAGCTTTTGGGGGAGAAAGAAGGCTAGGGTTTGGACATCACTTCTACACCATTTTGGAGGGCAAAAGGAGAGGAAATCCGGGCTTTCTTAGGTGGGGAGAGCAAGATCTTGGAGGATCCACTTCAAAGAATTCATTGTTTGGAGGTTGAAGACAACGGGAAGCCACCCCTTCGAGTGGCGTCTTTCGAATGTTTTCTCCGGGGATTCAAGCGGCATTCGGCCTTCACCATTTGAGGGAGTGTTCCTCATGTTTATTTTAGTTATTTGCATGGTTTGTGTGGTGGATTTGATGAAGCTGAACAACTAAACCCCAAGGTCACCGGATGTAGGTGAACCTTGGGGGCAAAACTTGTGATGTTTTGGATTATTTGAGTTATCTATTGTATGATTGGCTTGTTGTGATCCTTGTTTGGTATTCTTGATTATTTTGGTACATATGCTTAATTGATGTATCAAATTCTTGGTAGCACTTTGTAGCATGACCATTGTATTAGTGCTAGACTCTACCAAACTTGGAAGGGATCATTGTATAAATACGCCGTGACCATCGGGTATTTGTACCCCTCCACTTCTAGGGTTGAAAACTAACTAGTGTTTCCACCCTAACTTGAGGAAACCATCATTCTCCTTGCAACCGTGTGAGAGGTTGAGTGGAAGAAATTCCTTATTCAACACTTGTACCGGGTTAGGGGTCAATTGCCCTGACCATCGGGTTGACCTAAGCTTAGGTTTTCTCGGTCCAACTAGCCACATACTTAATTTCTCAAATATCCTACTCACTTGAGTAGCCCCCTTGGGGATCCTCATCCATGACCGTTTTCCATCCCTGAGCATCTCCCGTGTTTTAATTCAGTCGCATTTATTTAGAAAATTTCTCTTGTTGTTATTTGTTTTCTTTTTTATTTATTCTCTTGAAATGGAATCGGTGAGCTAAACAACAAGTGAGAAGTGAGTAAGGTAGCTCCTCGGGCCCCTTGGGAATACGACCCACTCGTGCGTGCACGAGTGGTTTATTACTTGACGACCCCGTGCGTTTGCGGGTGTTCACACTCCGTGTCGATCAATGGTCAGGCTGATTAGTAGTACCTTTAAGTGCACATGTCACATAAGTAATAAAGTGGTAAGTGAGGTTGTTATATCCCCTAGAGAATAACAGTACTAGTACTAATCCTTCTTCTGTTATTTAGCTTACCAATCGATATGAAGTAAGTTAAACTAAAGATTACTAAACCTAAGAGTGACAAAAACAAAAATGAGGAGAAACCAATCAATGGAAGGGGTTTTATAAACACCATCCCACCTATGGTTACACCTGTGATTGGAAGTCAGATTTGGGTTAAAGGTTAAAGTGGTTCGACTGTAGTGTTTCCAAGAATAGGCTGATGACTCTTGCGAGCTTACTAGTAACTCATCCCCTATGAAACCATAGAAAACTTCTAAATGTAGCGAAAGATTTACATGATTGCAATACACTTTATAAATCTCTCAAGATCAAAATGAGATTCTCTCTCTAACCCTTCTCAAGTTAAGGCAAAATTCTCTCCATCTCTAGATGGAAGAATTACAATACCCACTCTCTAGGAATGTCACAACTCTCTTTACTTGTGCTTTGTCCTAATTATCTGGATCTCTCATTTCTTTGAGCATGTGACAAAATAATTAGATTTGAGCTTCCGCTATGATGTACTAATAAGTGCTTGAATGAATGTATTTGATCATTATTACTCATAGCACTTTGCATGTAATTGTTGAATATATGATTGAATTTGATGCTTAATTCGCTTCTATTTTGTATTCAGGCTAGAATGAGGCCATATAAGTCAAAATGAACAAGTTCAAGGCGGTTTGGGCTAATTTTGGAAGAAAGACAGAGTTTTTAGAGTAACATACAATCGAGCTTACGGGTGCTATTACGGCCGTACTGTAGCAATACTTTAGCAAATCACTGTTACAGGCATTCTTACGAGCATAACACCCAACCCAAGAGGGTTACGGGTACTGTTATGTCCGTACTTATGGCCGTTTTCTACAACAGTCACTATTCATGATTACGGCCACTTCTACAAGAGGGTTGCGAGTTTCTGGAGTTTTATTTGGCCGTAATCTGCACGGCTTCAACACACCCGTGCTCACATCGGGAAAACATTAAAACCCTAGAAACTTAGTTTCAAAGGGAACTTTTTGGTGGGCGAATAAAGGGGAAAGAGGAGAGAGCTTGGGGGGTTCGTCCTCCTCTTCATCAAGGGAATGTCACGCCTATGGTAGGCCGATCGGGAGGAGATTCCACAACATTGTAGATCCTTTGACAACCACAAGGATGCAAGAAATTAGAGATTTTTCAACTTCATGTATTTCAATTTCTTTGGCATTGTACTTGTTGTTTATTGTCATGAGGGGCTAAACTCTTAAAGGAGCCCCGGGGTAGTTTGTATGACGTTGTAGCTTGTACTCATTGTCTTTACTTGCAGAATTTATGAATGTCTTGCTCTTTACATTAAATCTGAGTTATTGGCTATCTTGCGTGTTGTTTAGTGCTTGAATGCTTGGACGTTGACACACCCTTGCGTGTGTGTTCCGCAAGTGCACGGGTGTCGAAGTAATAAAGTACCCAACGGGTGGGTAGTCGAATCCACAGGGAGTAGACGATAGAAACAAAAACACTTCGCTAGGTAGCCAAAGAAAACCAATTTTTGATGAGATTAAAAAGTAATTTAAAACAGAAATTAAGAACTGAAAGTTAAAGCTAGAGTGTAGGAAAAGATCGAGATAAGAATGGGGTACTCGGACACTGCTCCCCCTAGGTTCCTTGTTTCAAGTGCAAGACTTCAAATACTTTTACTCAATAGAGATTTCAAGAGTCGTGGAAACCAAAGATACAAGATCCCAAATCTAAGGTCAACCTTGACTAGTCCCCTACGAGGTCCCGGCGGAGAGAAGACTCTCGACACCTCACACCACGTATGACTGCGCTACGCTATAGGGATTCCAAGCAGTGAACCCTATTCCCAACTATAGATCAATCCCTTTGGTCCAGGCGAAAGATCCCTAATCACAAATAAGTCCCGGCGGAAAGGCCTCTCTCAACGCCTAACTCTCTTTGAGATCGAAGGTAATACTTGGAATAAGAAGGTAGGGAAAACCACACCGGAGGGGAAAGGGGACGTGTCGCTACCTCTCAACTCACCCTCTCGACCCTCTTCAATCTTGGTTAATCTAATCCTAATGGTGATGGTCACTCGTCAAAAGGATGATTGGATTAGCCCTCAACCCTAGTGTCACTCTAAGGGAGAAACAATTAAGCACACAAGATTGAAACTCAAATTTAAACTCAAATTGAATAATAGCATTAAAGTCAATGAAACATAGAAAACCTAGGGTTTACAAGTCCAAGTACCCACTAGGGGTTTAGCCCTCCATGGAGCAATACAAGTTCATCAAAATAAATGAAAATAAGTGCAAGAAATCCATAAAGAAAACCCCCTTAAGCTTCGTGTTGATGGCCTATGAGGGCTGTTTCTTCTTCTCCACGGATCCTTCCTCCAAGCCTAGGGCACACCTTGCCGAATCGAAGTCGTCGAAGGCTCCCCCAATAGCTCTCCTTGGAAGGAATCGGTGTTGAAATCGGTGAAGAAACGCCCCCAAAACGCAGCAAAAACCCTCTCAAACCCTAGCCGAACCTCCTCTCAAAGTTAGGAAAAAGTTCCCCAGTATAACGCTTCAGAACGGCTTTATAATTGGCCATCTCGAGGATCCACACGGGCGTGTGGATGAGCCACACGGCCGTGTGGAAATTCCACACGGCCGTGTGGAAATTCCACACGCCCATGTGGAATTTCAGCCTTGTGGAAACTTGCTTATTGGTCCCCGATTTCGCCCGTTTCTTCTCCTAAGGTCACACGGACGGACACACGCCCATGTGAAAGGTCATATGGCATTTCTTGATGATGAAAAACCCTTGGAGAGCTTTTGAAATCTTTGAACAAATCCGAACAAGCGAGCATGACTGCCTTCGTGTCCTTCTACAAGAATTGTCTTGAAGCCTTTAGAAGTTGGCACATACCCCCTCGTTTGAACCCGATTTGTGTCTTGAACTTTGTATTTGCACAAAAGAGCTCCACATGGCACCATTATGACCTAATCTTGCTTTTCTTCGCATAAACCTTCTTCACAACCCTAATTGCACGAAAGAACACAAAAACACACGAAATGAGAAATATAACCTGAAAAATGTGATGCTCATGCATGGAAAAACATCTCAAATAATATGTACATGCAGGCACTTATCAGACGTTAGGTTCTCTTATCTAGGCTTGTGAATCGTTATTGATAGTTGCAAGCAGTAAGATTTCAACTTAGGGTTCAGCAGCGCTGGAAGCATCATTCTTATAGCATAACTAGATTTAGAACTGAAGACATCTCTGATAAATACTGAGAAAGACCGAGTTAGTGAACGTCAGAATTCCAACCACGGGGCCCCATCTCCTCCATCGAGTCAATCCTTACATTCCCCTTAGTGCAATTCTCTCCCTCAATCTCCTTAATTTCAACTTAGAGTCAGAATCCATCCTTCTTTGTTGGTTAGATATTAAGCACCGCGTTAGTATTAGAAGCTATACCAGTCCCTGTGGATTCGACTACCCGACCCTACGGGTACACTTTACTACTTGTACGACCCGTGCACTTGCGGATACGCAAGGGCGTACTGGTGGTGATCCCGCAAGCGCACGGGGTCGTCAAGTAATAAACCACTCGCGCACGCACGAGTGGGTCGTATTCCCAAGGACCCAAGGAGCTACTATTACTCCCCTTTCGTCTATTTCCTAGCCTAACACTTCAAAAGATAAACAGTGATTGCAAAAAGATAAAAAACTATTAAAATGAAATCCGGGCTACTACTACACACATTTAGCGAAGAAGGGAGAATCAAACACACGAAGAGGTGATTTGGACAATGAATTCTCCTAGGGTTGTCATTAGGTCCTGAATTTAGGATGAAATATTGAGATGGTAGCTGGGCCAAGAGACTCCTAAAATAGGTCAACCCCGATGGTCACGGCGATCAACCCCTAATCCGGTAGAAGTATTGGATCGGAATCACATCCGCCCAAATCCTCCTATGATTGCATTAAACTTAGGGAAATCTCTAATTAGGGTCAAACACAATATCTATGTTCATCCCTAATGGTTGGAGGGGTACGAAATACCCGATGGTCACGGTGTATTCATACATGAATCCCTTTCAAGCTTGGTGAGTCTAATACTAGGGCAATGGTCATGCAACCTAGCATTTCCTAGAATTGGCGCACCGAGTTCTCATGCATACCAAGGCATTAAAATACACCAAACATGAACCACAAACTATAAGATTCCATAAAAGAAATACAACATCCAACAATGCATCACAAGGATGATCATCCAAATTACAAACAAATAACCCTAGAATTCATCATGTCCAAACCACAAATAAGTTAGTTCCTCATGAAAGAGGAACACTCAAACAAGTTCAAGGAGCAAATATACAAGAAAAGAAGGAAGAAACACTCCCTCTAGCTTTGGAAACCCTTGAATGGATGAAGACCTTCAAAATACACCTTGATGTCTTGGATCCTCCCTCCAAATCTTCTCCTTCGATGTGTGCCTCCCTCTTGGTGAAGCTTGCGCCGTAGATCGCCGGAAATGGCCGGCAAAGAAGGTGGGGCGCCGGCCCTAAAAGAGTAGATGATCCTTTCTAAAAGAATGAACTAACTTTCCTTTAAAAACCTCTTTTTCGGGCATCCATACGGGCTGCCTTGCGGGCGCATGCTTGCCCGCAAGGCTCCCAGTCTTTTTCCAGAAAATCCCGTTTCGATGCTACAGTACCCCCGCTACAGTAATCCTTCTACAGTACTGCTACAGTGATAGAAACTCGAAAACGTCTTATTTGATACGGATTTCTTCCCAAATACGTTCTTGAGCTCATTTTGGCTTATTTAGGGTCTGCAACACAAAATAAAGAGATTTAGACCATAAGAAAGGCATCGGCTCATAAAAAGATAATAAAATAATACAAATTAATACGTATAAAATACGTATACTTAGGCGTTTATCAAACATCCCCACACCTAAGCGTTTGCTTGTCCCCAAGCAAACAAACATGAAGAACAGGGGTAAGAAGATAAACGGCTAAATATACGACCTCAAGCTCAACTGTACAGAACTCCACAAGCACAAATAGACAGAAATCAAGAAGTGAGTTGTTCAAAGTATAAACAAGTAATATCAGCTCTGTTTCATCCAAAGTGTTCTTGTGAGTGTGTGTTGACTCCCACCCTGACCTCCACACCCTGGATTACCCAGGATGCTTGTTCACCCCACTCAAATTGAAATTAGTGTTAGAAGTGCTAAAGACCCTCTCAATAGTCAGTTAAACATCTTTTGGTCTCACAACGAAACTTTAACAACAAGTGAAAGCAAAACAGGTTTCAGGCGCCTAAAAGGTCTTCTTTTTTTTTTATTTTTTTTTATTCGAGTCCGCCTAAAGTAGACTGCACAGAAATCTTTCAGAAGGATATACATGCTGGCCAGGCACAAGAGCCACCGAACTTACTTGATTGCAGATCTACATGAACGCATTCATGCTTTTACAAGCAGAGGAATATTGACATAGACTCATTGTCCTATCATTTCATTTTTTTTTTTTTCATTTTTTTTTTTACAAGACGCCTGATCAATTGCCTGCGAAAAACCTCACTTAAAACCTCACTTAGGGTTAAAGCAAAAACAGGAGACTCAAAAGCTTTTAAAGGACTATTGAAAGAAGAGTTTAACATCCTAACACAAAAATCAATAAGATGGGTTAGAGCGTCAGAAGTGGGAGTTATAGTGAACAGGTATAAATGTGCACTAAGGATGAAACAGAACTACATTCAAGCACATGTAAAGTACAACTCACTACTATCATTCTACCAAGCTAGGAAGTCCTTAACAATAAGATCATAGCTATCTTAGGTAATTCAAGAATGCAATTAAATAAAATACTCCATCCCCACACCTAAAGCTGTGCATTGTTCCCAATGTACATAAATCAGCAGTACAGGATGGGAAATAAATATAACAAGAATTAAAAGATGGAGTGAAGAAAACTTCCCCATTTTCTGTTCGGAGTGGACAATACATGCACAAATACGGGGTAAGTTCAATCATCAAAGGGTGGTGAGAGTGAAGCTCCTTTTATGATAATCCTACAAAGATGAAGAAGCTACAGTAATCGTGCTACAGTAATCCTTCTACAGTACTGCTACAGTGATAGAAACTCGAAAACGTCGTATTTGATACAGATTTCTTCCCAAATACGTTCTTGAGCTCATTTTGGCTTATTTACGGTCTGCAACACAAAATAAAGAGATTTAGACCATAAGAAGGGCATCGGCTCATAAAAAGATAATAAAATAATACAAATTAATACGTATACTTAGGCGTTTATCACGTACCAATCATCGGACACTCTCCGACGAAGATTGTGAAGCAAGAAGGGAGTTGATAAACGTCTAAAAGTACATATTTTACATGTATGTGTTGTGTTTTATTTTCATATTTTATTGTTGAATCTATGCCCTTTTCGGTCTAAATTGCTTTATCTTTGTATTTCAGGTTAGCCAGAAGCTCTGGGGACTCGACGAAGAGATGGGGAACGAATTCGACATCAAAACAGCGTTTTCGAGACGGGATACTGTAGCGAAGTACTATAGCAGTACTGTAGCAGTTACTGTAGCCCATCACGGACTTCTCGGCAGAAAAGTAGAAATCCCGAGGGGTCAGCATACCGGCTGTATGCTGACCCGTTTACCCATCGGGATTTGGGTGTTTAAAGGCTTTTTAGGGCACCTTTTGAGAGGACTTTTGGGAAGAGACTTTTGCATCATCTTGGAGAGAGTTTTGGGGGAGAAAGGAGGCTAGGGTTTGGAGATTATTTCCACACCATTTAGGAGGGGAAGAAGAGAGGAAATCCGAGCATTCTTCAGTGGGGAGAGCAAGATCTAGGAGGATCCACTCCAAGGGCTTCATTTCTTGGAGGTTGAAGACAACGGGAAGCCACCCCTTCGAGTGGCGTCTTCGGAAGGTTTTCTCCGGCGATTCAAGCGGCATTCGGCCTTCACCATTTGAGGGAGTGTTCCTCATTTTCATTTTAGTTATTTGCATGGTTTGTTTGGTGGATTTGTTGAACATGAACAACTAAACCCCAAGGTCACCTGATGTAGGTGAACCTTGGGGGCAAAACTTGTCATGTTTTGGATTATATGAGTTATCTATTGTATGATTGGCTTGTTGTGATCCTTCTTTGGTATTCTTGATTGTCTTGGTACATGTGCTTAATTGTTGTATCAAATTCTTGGTAGCACTTTGTAGCATGATCATTGTCTTAGTGCTAGACTCCACCAACCTTGGAAGGGATTATTGTATAAATACGCCGTGACCATCGGGTATTTGTACCCCTCCATTTCAAGGGCTGAAAACCAACTAGTGTTTCCACCCTAATTTGAGAAAACCATCATTCTCCTTGCAACCGTGTGAGAAGTTGAGTGGAAGAAATTTCTTATTCAACTCTTATACTGGGTTAGGGGTCAATTGCCGTGACCATCGGGTTGACCTAAGCTTAGGTTTTCTCGGTCCAACTAGCCACATACTTAATTTCTCAAATATCCTACTCACTTGAGTAGCCCCCTTGGGGATCCTCATCCATGACCGTTTTCCATCCTTGAGCATCTCCCGTGTTTCAATTCAGTCGCATTTATTTAGATAATTTCTCTTGTTGTTATTTCTTTACTTTACTATTTATTCTCTGGAAATCGAATCGGTGAGCTAAACAACAAGTAAGAAGTGAGTAAAATAGCTCCTCGGGCCCCTTGGGAATACGACCCACTCGTGCGTGCACGAGTGGTTTATTACTTGACGACCCCGTGCGCTTGCGGGTGTTCACACTTTCCGTCGATCAGGATTTGATGAATTTCTTCTCATTCTCTTGTTATTTACCTTGTGTTTCTTGTAGAATCATGAGGGGCTAATCATTCTTCGGAGCCCTGGTTTAAGAACTTGGTAGTTGTTGTATTTGAATGTTTTTATTGCAATGTTTATGGAGTCTCTAATTCTCTCTGTTAGATCTTTGGTTGTTTACTTGAATGTTGGTTGTTGAGTGGCATTGATTGCTTAATTCCTTGATTCCCTCTTAGTTTGTATATCTCATTAATTGATACAAGAAGTGAAAATTGGCTCTTACTCAATCCCTTGGTGGTGATCCCGCAAGCCCACGGGGTCGTCTAGTAATAAACCACTCGCGCACGTACGAGTGGGACGTATTCCCAAAGGCCCTAGAATCTATCCTTACTTCCTTCTCGCAATGTTGTCTAGCCGATCAAACTCGAGAGTAAAAGATGAAAATGCAAATACAAGAAATAAATGCAATTCAAAAAGCTAAATAACCAGGGCAAAAACTTGGTGATGATCCCACAAGCGCACGGGGTCGTTAAGTAATAAACCACTCGCGCACGAACGAGTGGGTCGTATTCCCAAGGGCCCGAGAATCTATCCTTACTTCCTTCTCGCAATGTTGTCTAGCCGATCAAACTCGAGAGTAAAAGACGAAAATGCAAATACAAGAAATAAATGCCAAATAAGCAGGGCAATAAAAGGGGAAATCAGGGTGAGAAAGCGGTCACGGATGAGGATCCCCTCAGGGGCTACTGAAGTGTACAGGATGCTGGATTAACATGTAAATGGCTCGTTGGACCGAGAAAACCCTAGATTAGGTCAACCCGATAGTCACGGCAGTTGACCCCTAATCCGGTACGAGTATTGAATACGGGCTCTACCCGTACAAATCCTCAGACGATTGCAAAGGGCGAGGTGGTTTCTTAAACTAAGGTTGAATCACAAATGAGTAATTAACCCTAGAATTGGAGGGGTACAAATACCCGATGGTCACGGCATATTTATACGTATTTCCCTTCCAAACATGGTGAGTCTAACACTAGGGCAATGGTCATGCAACCTAGTATTGCCTAAGTATAGATACACAGAGTTCTCATGCATACCCTAACATTCAAGAGCACCAAACAAGGATGACAAACAAGTCTACAAACATTAATTAAAACCAAGCATCCAAAATACAAAAGTTCACCCCCAAGGTTCACCTACATCCGGTGACCTTGGGGTTTAGTTGTTCATAATCTCAAAATACATACTCAAAAGCATGAAAACAACTAAATAAAGCATGATCACTCCCTCAAAGTTGAAAATGGGGTTGCGAAGACGCCACTCAAGAGGTGGCTTCCCTTATCTTCAACCTTCCTTCAATGATGCCCTATAGTAGGATCTTGCTCCCAAACGCGCTCTCCTCCAAGATCTCGCCGTGAAAACGCCCTCAAAGCCCTCCTCCAAGCCGGATTTGATGATGGTGGTGTGGAGCTCTAAGGAGAAGGCCAAGTCCAATTCCAAAATGCCCTAAAAGCTCATTTAAAACATGACATCGCGATGCCCTGCGGGCGCAAGGTTGCCTGCAAGGCATCCAGAGACTTTCTCAGTTTTTTTCCTTTCGGCGCTACAGTACCCTGCTAGAGTATCCGCTACAGTAATTATGCTATGATAATTCTGCTACAGTGATAAAACCCAAAAACACCGTATTTGGTGTCGATTTCTTCATAAATACTTTCTTGAGCTTATTTTGCTTATTCCGGGCCTGTAACACAAGTAAAGCAACTTTAAACAAGAAAATAGATAACAACTTAAGAAAAAGAGAAAATAAAATATACACAAGTACGTATAAAATACATATATTTAGACGTTTGTCAAACATCTCCACACCTAAGCGTTTGCTTGTCCCCAAGCAGACAAACATGAAGAACAGGGCCAAGAAAATAAATGGCTAAATATACAACCTCAAGCTCAAATGTACGGGACTTCACTAGCACAGATGGTTAGAAATCAAGAAGTGAGTTGTTTAATGTATAGACAAGCAATATCAGCTCTGTTTCATCCAAAGTGTTCTTGTGAGTGTGTGCTGACTCCCACACTGACCTCCACACCCTGGATTACCCCAGGATGTCCATTCACCTCACACAAATTGAAATTAGTGTTAGAAGTGCTAAAGACCCTCTCAATAGTCAGTTAAAAATCTTCTGGTCTCCAAAACGGAACTTTAACATCAAGTGAAGATAGAACAGGTTTCAGGCACCAGAAAGGTCATTTTTTTTTTTCGCGTCCCCCTAACGTAGACTGCACAAAAATCTTTCAGCAGGATGCACATGCTAACCAGGCACAAGAGCCACCCAACTTACTTAACTAGAGATCTACATATACGCATTCATCCTTTTACAAGCAGAGGAATACTGACATAGACTCATTTTTTTTTTCACGACGCCTGATCAAACCTGCTAAAAACCTCACTTAGGGTTAAAGCAAAAACAGGAGACTCAAAAGCTTTTAAAGGACTATTGAAAGAAGAATTTAACATCCATACACAAAAATCAATAAGATGGGTTAGAGCGTCAGAAGTGGGAGCTATAGTGAGAAGGTATAAATATGCACTAAGGATGAAACAAAACTATATTCAAGCACATGTAAAATACAACTCACTACTATCATTCTACCAAGCTAGGAAATCCTTAACAATAAGATCATAGCTATCATAGGTGAGTCAAGCATGCAATACAGTTTAAATACTCCATCCCCACACCTAAAGCTGTACATTGTCCCCAATGTACATAAATCAGCAGTACAGGGTGGGAAATATATATAACAAGAATTAAAAGATGGAGTAAGAAACTTCAGCAATCCGTCGATGAAATGCATGTGGACTGGGGGTGGTCCATGTGGTGAGGGCTTGGAGTGTGAAGCATTCCTAAAGAAATTCCTGGAAAAAGACAAAACACTGATCACAACTCCAAAATGAAAATGATAGAGGAGAGTGCAAAAACAGAAAATTGGAAATAAACAAAGAAAGTTTAGTAGGATCGAAACCCTAAATAACTTAAAAAGTAAACACTAAAGCAAACAACAAGAAAAACAGCAAAATAGATAAAAAGAACATCAAGAACAACAACAAGTGGCGTGATGCTGGGAGTCTAAGAGTTAGATGGCCGTGATGATGCAGCACAGGTGGTAGCTGCGGAGGTGGTGCCCACTGAAGATGAAGAGCTGCGTAGGAATGTCAGGATCTCAGTGGTGGCACTCTCAATGTGGCTCACTGATGCAGCTAACTCTCTATGTCCTCTCTCAAGTGTCTGCAGCTGTTGGTAAACCTTAGTGCGAAATTCTGCAAACTGTGACTCAAGTGATGGTCTCTGCTCTCTAGACTCTGGCTCGGACTCAGAATCTGAACCGGAGTCCGTCTCGTCAGAGTCAACAACTGTCATGCATGATGAGTGGTGCGATAGAACCAACAACTGTCATGCCTTGGGTGTGCTCAAGAAGGCCGATGCCTTTGATCATTCTTGTGATATATGGCCCGGCAAAAATTGCTCCAAGGCGAACAAACTGGCCCTGGTGTGCTAAGACTTCCGCGAGAAGATGCCCCATGTGTAGTGGATAACGCTCGATAATGCTGTACAACATCAGTAGGTCCGTGCGCAAGACAACCCCTGTCAAGTCCAGTCTACCCCCAATGCCTCTAGTCAGCAGTGCATGGATGTATCGATGGGCAGGGTTCACTAGTTGGGATGCCTTCCTTGTCCCCGAGTGATTTGCTATGGAACTCCAATAAGATTCATTTGTAATGGGGTACGGTAAGTCATGGCCTAGGGCTTTAAACTCAGGAGTGTGTGTGTATGCTTCTGTGTAGAGCCCCATGTATATGCCCAGTTCATCTTGAGAGATTCGGTGTTTCTCCCCACATGCTTGAAATGTAATCACACTTGGTCGGCCGGCACACCATTGCTTTGCAACTTCAATGGAGCTTAACACTTCTAATGTGAGCTCTTTGTAGGTGGGTTCTTCAATGGAGAATAATTTGTCCCACCCATCATGAGAGATAAGCTCCAAGATGACTTCATCTAACTCCAAGGTTCTCAAAACGTTCCAATCAATCTTTCGTACGGTGCCGAATGTCTTCCTTGACAAAAGGGCGAATAAGGTCTTATGATCGTCCTTTCGAAATCTTGGTCCGTAGGCGGGCGGAGAACGGTCTCTTCGTGTCCTCTTATGAGCCACATTCTTGGACCTCATTCCTACAAGACCAAGGGGACACCATTAAACCAAATTATAAAGAAAATAAAGCTTCATGGAATGAAAATTAAGCAGAATGGTTCATTGCTACAGTAAATCCGAGAAAATTTGGCAAGAGTTTTGCTTGAAAAAGTAGCCAAAAATTTTTACAATCATGCAAAACCAATCTCACAATGCTATATTAAACAAAGAGAACCAGAAACACAAAGATTACATCCCAAAATTTCATTAAAACACAAGGTATAAGAGTGAAAACCAAACCTTAACCCTAGAGTATGAGGGATGAATCAAAAGCTTAAAACGGCTTGAAAAGAGTGTAATCTTCCAAAATCCTTCGACAAAAGAGTTTAGAGGAGGAGGAGTGTGATTTAGAGCAAAAAAAATGAGGTGATTTGGTGGAGAAATGAGTGAGAAATGAGAGGAAGAAGATGGGAGTGTGAAGATGAGAGAAAGAAAATGGGAAGAAGCCCCTTTAAGGGCTATTGTCGGGCACCCTTGCGGGTAGTTTGCGGCCTCAAGACGGTGACCATTAACCTTGAATGTTCCATTTTGAGGGTGAGTTATTTCGATGGCACCGTGAGGAAAAACTTCCGTGATAATGTATGGCCCATGCCATCTTGATTTCAATTTCCCGGGGAATAGTCTCAGTCTAGCATTGAACAATAAAACTTGATCTCCTTTTTGAAAATTTTTAGCTCGTTTAATGTGGCGATCATGATACTCCTTTGTTTTCTCCTTATATCGCACCGAGGTTTCATATACCACAGTTCGCCATTCGTCTAATTCATTTAATTGAAACTTCCTCTTGTGGCCACTAAGGTGAGGGTCGAAGTGGAGTTGTTTCATAGCCCAGTAAGCTCTGTGCTCCAATTCAACTTGTAAGTGACAAGCCTTTCCATAAACTAATCGGTAGGGTGTTGACCCGATAGGTGTCTTGTATGCTGTCCTATATGCCCAAAGTGGATCATCAAGCTGTTCTACCCAATCTCTTCGGTGATGGTTGACAGTTTTCTCTAGGATCCGCTTTAACTCCCTGTTTGACACCTCAACCTGTCGACATGCTATGAGATACCCCGTACCGTTTTAGAACTTTCTCAAGTTGAGAGTTGCAGAAATGGGTGCCTCGATCACTTATGATCACCCTGGTTGCGCCAAACCGGGAGAACAGCTTCTTTAGAAATTTCACCACCACCCTAGCATCACAGGACGGAAAGGCTTGTGCTTCCACCCATTTTGAGACATAATCTACCACCACCAAAATGTATTTGTTACCTTGGGAGCTAGGGAATGGGCCAATGAAATCGATCCCCCAGACATCAAACACCTCCTAAGCTTGATTCCACGATTGCGGCATTTCTTCTCTTTTTGAGATATTACTGGTCCTTTAACATCTGTCACACTGTTGTACCAACGTTTGTATATCCTGGAACATAGTGGGCCAGTAGAATCCCGAGTCAAGAGCCTTCTTAGCTGTTCTGTTCCCGCCGTAGTGGCCTCCTGTCGGACCTGAATGGCAATGCATCAAGATACCATGCCCTTCCTCTGTGGAAACACATCTCCTGATGACCTGATTAGTACAGATCCTAAATAGGTACAGGTCTTCCCAAATGTAGTGCTGTAAATCGGCAAAGAATTTCTTCCTTTGTTGATTTGTGAGCCGCTTTGGGAATATTTTTGCTGCTAAATAATTTGCGATATCTGCAAACCACGGAGTCTCATCTTCCTCGATCACCTGAATATTGCACAACTGTTCACCAGGGAATGAATCATTTATCTCACCCTTCTGCCAATTATTCTCCATAGGCTCCTCAAGGCGTGAGAGATGATCAGCAGCTAAATTCTCCGCCTCCTTTTTATCCTTTATTTCTAGATCAAACTCTTGCAGTAGTAGGACCCATCGGATCAGTCAAGGTTTTGCGTCTGACTTGCTAAGTAGATATTTCAGGGCAGAATGGTCTGTGTACACAATCACCTTCGATAGCACCAAATATGATCGGAATTTGTCAAATGCAAAGACAACAGCGAGCATTTCTTTTTTAGTGGTGGTGTAGTTTTCTTGCTCATCGTTCAGGGTTTTGCTTGCATAGTAGATGGGGTGGAAATGATTGTTTCGCCGCTGTCCAAGCACGGCTCCCACAGCATAGTCACTCGCATCACACATTAGTTCAAATGGTAGACTCCAATCTGGAGAAACCATAATTGGTGCTTCTATAAGCTTTTTCTCAAGGTGAGGAAGGCTTTCATGCAGTCTTCGTTGAACTCAAAAGGGGCATCCTTCTTGAGTAGCTTCGTCAAAGGTCGGGCAATCGAAGAAAAATCTTTTATAAACCTCCTATAGATCCCCGCATGGTCCAAGAAACTTCTGATTGCTTTTACTGAAGTTGGAGGAGGAAGTTTCTCAATGGTAGCGACTTTTGCCTGATCCACTTCTATCCCCTTTTGAGAGATTTTATGTCCAAGTATTGTACCCTCCTTGACCATAAAATGACACTTCTCCCAGCTAAGTACCAAATTCGTTTCTTCACACCTTTTTAAAACTCGCTCCAAATTTTTGAGACAAAAATCAAATGAGCCACCAAAGACTGAAAAGTCATCCATAAACACTTCCATGATGTTCTCCACCATACCTTCAATAATGGCCAACATGCATCTCTGGAATGTGGCAGGTGCATTGCAAAGTCCAAAGGGCATACGGCGGTAGGCAAACGTTCCATACGGATAAGTGAAAGTGGTCTTCTCCTGGTCTTCCGGAGCAATTGGTAATTGAAAGTATCCAGATAGACCATCCAAGAAGCAGTAATAAGCGTGTCCCGCCAATCGTTCAAGCATCTGATCTATGAAAGGCAAAGGCAAGTGATCCTTCCTTGTGGCATCGTTAAGCTTCCTGTAATCAATACAGACCCTCCAACCTGTGACTGTTCTCGTAGGGACAAGCTCGTTCCTCTCATTGGTGATAACTGTCATTCCTCCCTTTTTGGGTACTACTTGCACAGGACTCACCTAGGCACTGTCAGATATAGGGTATATAATGCCGGCATCGAGAAGTTTTATGACCTCATTCTTTACTACTTCATTCATGTTAGGATTCAACCTTCGATGGGGTATTGCCGTAGGTTTATGATTGTCTTCCATAAGAATTTTGTGAGTAAAAAATGATGGACTGTTCACTTTGATATCAGCTATTTTCCAAGCGATTGCCTTTTTATACATTTTGAGTACATCAAGGAGTTTGCCCTTCTGTTCCTCTGTCAAATCTGACGCAATAATAACTGGAAGTTTGGAACCTTCTCCCAAAAATGCGTATTCTAAGTGCATCGGTAGTGGTTTTAGTTCCAATTCGGGTGGTTCCTCCAATGATGACTTCAATTTCCCGAAACTGCCCCTATTGTATTTTTTAGTCCTCACTTCTTCCGTCTCCGGTCCACTGTCACTATGATAACTTTCTTCCATTATTTGTGCTTCTGTTTCGACATGAATTGGGTTTTCCTCTAACCTAAATTCCTCGTCTTCTAAACTGTCTGTCACTGCGTGCTCTGTGCCCTGTTCCATTGGAGAATGCTTTACAAGGTTCACTTTCTCTGTTTGCATGTACTGGTTGAGGAATGACTGAGTATTGAAATGTCCCTGAGTACGATTAATCGAACCCTCACAATACTGCTTCTTCCATTGATCATCATAAAAAGTTGGAGTGTGTGACTCATGATAAGTGTCTAAATACAGCGTTTTGTAACGGCGAATTACTTGTACTTTCATGCATTATTTGAATGAAACCGATGCCCTTTGATCTGTTTTTCATATTTTTCTATTTCAGGGCATCTATGAGTAGTCTACGGTAGGAGGAGCATTTGTAGCATGAAAATCGAGCCCAAGGAGCGAAGAAACGAAGGTTAAACGAGCTCTGGACGTCATTCGGACACTCCTACATGAAACGGGCCTATTCAGGCCCGTTTTCGGGCCCTGTGTGGGCCTGTGTGCGGCCCTGTGCGGCCTCACGTGCGGCCTGCACACCAGGCCGCACACGGCTCGGGTTTAAAAGGGTTTCTAGGGTTTTTTCAAGAGGGATCTTGCGACCGGCGCCTCCAAGCACCCCCACGCTCAAATATTCATCAGAGGAGGTTATTTTGGAGTTGAATCAAGTGGGAGAAGAGGGAAGAACGCATAGATCTTTATCCTAGAGCTTGCCGATGTGGATTCGGCAAGTTTCTTCATCAAACCTAGTCGACACGCTGAAGAGGGAGTTCTTAGTGCTTTTGTTGATTTACTCTTTATTGTTTGAACTTTCCTTCTTATTTATGTCGAACTAAACCTCCCAAGGCCCCCGGGCAACCAGTGAACCTTGGGAGGAATACTCGTATTGGATGTTGTACTTTTAATTCAATGAATGCATGGTTTGTCATTTGGTTTCATACTTTGTGTACTTAATTGTAGTGATTTGCATGAGAACTCTGCATTTCATCTTATTGATTGTGCGAGGTGCGCTCTTGCATTAGATCCACTTAGTATGAAGAGGGATTCATTGTACCGGTACATCGGAGGTTCCGGGTGCCTGTAGCCTCCCGTAGGTTGTAGAGTTTATCTTAGCGAAATTGCTTATAGTTAATTCTAACCAAGGCTCTATAATCCCAATGACATCGTGTGAGTATCCTTTGGACAAAGGAACTTGTACTAGATTAGGGCTACACTACGGAGGTTCCGCGGTAGTCGACTTCCGAGTCTAAACGGACCAACTTGTTACAAATCATGCATGCATTATTTATTTATTTTATCATCCATACTCGTGTTCTTCCGGGGGAATCCTTGCCTGGGGCCTTATCTGTGATACTTGTTTTCCCTCTACATGCTTATTGTTTGTTGGTGGCTTGATCACTTTTGTTGATTTGTTTTCATACTTAGTTTTATTATAACAAAACCCTTGTTTGATCAGATTAAACAGCTAACTTAAGAGGAAGTAATAGTATATCTCGGGACCCTAGGGAATACGACCCTCTCGTGCTAGCGCAAGAGGTATTACTTGACCACCCGTGCACTTGCGGCCGGGGAGCCGTGTGCCCGCCTTTTAGCGACGCACGTCGCTAAAAAAGCGGGCACATGGCTCCCCGGCCGCAAGTGCACGGGTGGTCAAGTAATACCTCTTGTACGGGCACAAGAGGGTCGTATTCGCTAGGGTCCCGAGATCCACTATTACTTCCTCTTCGACAATTGTTTAGCCGAATCAAAACAGAGGTTGTTGCAATAAAATGAAATTTAAACTAATGATAGAAACTTTAATCAATGCCAAGTTGCACACAGCGACGAGAAATCAAATAGAGAAGACAAGGCTCCGGGCGAGGATTCCCCCGAGAGAAATACAAGCAAGGATGCTATAAAAACAGGTAATGCATGCATGGAATATTGTTTTGGTCCGTCTAGGCTCGGAAGTCGACTACCCCGGAACCTCCGTAGTATAGCCCTAATCAAGTACAAGTTCCTTTATCCAAAGAATACTCACACGATGTCATTGGGATTAAGGAGCCTTGGTTGAAGTTATCTATAAGCAATTTCGCTAAGATGAACTCTACAACCTACGGGAGGCTACCGGCACCCGGAACCTCCGGTGTACCGGTATAATGAGTCCCTCTTCATACTATGTGGATCTAATGCAAGAGCGCACCTCGCACAACCAAGCACATTCAATAAAATGAAATGCAGAGTTCTCATGCAAATCACTACAATTAAGCACACAATGTATGAAACCAAATTCCACACCATCCATTCATTGAATTAAAAGCATAGCATCCAAGACAAGTATTCCTCCCAAGGTTCACCGGTTACCCGACGGCCTTGGGAGGTTTAGATCGATATGAATAACAAGGGAAGTTTGCACAAATAAGAGTACATCAACAAGAAAACTCAAAACTCCCTCTTGACCGTGTCGACTAGAGTTGATGAAGACACTTGCCGAATCCGGGTCGACAAGGTCTTTGATTATGATCCTCAAGTCCCACCGTCTTCTCTCCCTTGATTTCACTCCAAAACGACCTCCTTTGATGAAGCTTTGAGTGTAGGGGTGTTCGGAGGCGTCGGTGGCAAAAGTCCTTCAAGAAAGACCCTAGTCGGGCTTAAATACCCCGACCAGTGTGCGGCCTGTGTGCGGGCCGCACACGTGGCCGCACATTGGTGTGCGGCCTGGTGTGCGGCCGCACACCAGGCCGCACACCCTTCTGCCAGGGTTGTGCGGCCTATGTACAGCCCGCACACAGGCCCTAAAAGGGAGTGGCTTGTGTAGGAAGGCTTGGTTGCCCTCCGGAGCTCTTTTATCCTTTGTTTCTTCGCTCCTCAGCCTCGATTTTCTAGTTGTAAACGCTCTTCACAACGCAACTAGTCCGTGGATGCCCTGGATTAGGAAAAACAAGAAAAGCACATCAAAGGGCAACTGTTTTATTCAATTAATACATGTAAGTATAAGTAGTTCACCATTACAAAACGGTGTATTTAGACACTTATCATCAATCCCAGTGCTAGAGTACTAAGAGCATGGCACCTGCAAGTGATGATAGTTAACCCAATCATTGTTTGCATACATAATTAAATAATATAAGAAAAATATTTACAAACTTAGAACAGAAATTGGAAACAAAACAAGAAAAGAAAAGACACTCGAAGTAATAAAAGAATATAAACATGAATGGTAAAAACAACAAAACAATAGCCAAATCAACACGCTAAAAGTTTTCCGAATATTTCTCGAGGGTCCTCGGCAACGGCGCCAAAAACTTGGTGGTGATCCCACAAGCGCACGGGGTCGTTAAGTAATAAACCACTCGCGCACGCACGAGTGGGTCGTATTCCCAAGGGCCCGAGAATCTATCCTTACTTCCTTCTCGCAATGTTGTGTAGCCGATCAAACTCGAGAGTAAAAGACGAAAATGCAAATACAAGAAATAAATGCAATTCAGAATGCTAAATAACCAGGGCAAAAACTTGGTGGTGATCCCGCAAGCGCACGGGGTCGTCAAGTAATAAACCACTCGCGCACGCACGAGTGGGTCGTATTCCCAAGGGCCCGAGAATCTATCCTTATTTCCTTCTCGCAATGTTGTCTAGCCGATCAAACTAGAGAATAAAAGACGAAAATGCAAATACAAGAAATAAATGCAATTCAGAATGCTAAATAAGCAGGGCAATAAAAGGGGAAATCAGAGTGAGAAAGCGGTCACGGATGAGGATCCCCTTAGGGGCTACTGAAGTGTACAGGATGCTGGATTAACATGTAAATGGCTTGTTGGACCAAGAAAACCCTAGATTAGGTCAACCCGATGGTCACGGCAGTTGACCCCTAATCCGGTACGAGTATTGAATACGGGCTCTACCCGTACAAATCCTCAGACGATTGCAAAGGGCGAGGTGGTTTTCTCAAACTAAGGTTGAATCACAAATGAGTAATTAACCCTAGAATTGGAGGGGTACAAATACCCGATGGTCACGGCGTATTTATACGTATTTCCCTTCCAAACTTGGTGAGTCTAACACTAGGGCAATGGTCATGCAACCTAGTATTGCCTAAGTATAGATACACAGAGTTCTCATGCATACCCTAACATTCAAGAGCACCAAACAAGGATCACAAACAAGTCTACAAACATTAATTAAAACCAAGCATCCAAAATACAAAAGTTCACCCCCAAGGTTCATCTACATCCGGTGACCATGGGGTTTAGTTGTTCATAATCTCAAAATACATACTCAAAAGCATGAAAACAACTAAATAAAGCATGATCACTCCCTCAAAGATGAAAATGGGGTTCCAAAGACGCCACTCAAGTGGTGGCTTCCCTTGTCTTCAACCTTCCTTCAATGATGCCCTAGAGTAGGATCTTGCTCCCAAATGCGCTCTCCTCCAAGATCTCGCCGTGAAAACGCCCTCAAAGCCCTCCTCCAAGCCGGATTTGATGATGGTGGTGTTGAGCTCCAAGGAGAAGGCCAAGTCCCTTTCCAAAATGCCCTAAAAGCTCTTTTAATACTTGACATCGAGATGCCTTGTAGGTGGCCTTGCGGGCGCAAGGTTGCCCGCAAGGCATCCAGAGACTTTCTCAGTTTTTTTTCCTTTCGGTGCTACATTACCTGCTACAGTAACTGCTACAGTAATCGTACTACAGTACTGCTACATTGATGAAGCCCCCAAAAACGCCGTGTTTGGTGTCGAATTCTTCATAAATATGTTCTTAAGCTTATTTTGCTTATTCCGGGCCTGTAACATAAGTAAAGCAAATTTAAACAAGAAAATAAATAACAACTTAAGAAAAAGAGAAAATAAAATATACACAAGTACGTATAAACTACGTATATTTAGACGTTTATCATCCATGGTTTAAGAACTTAATGGGTGATCTCCACAAGTGTACGGAGTCGTCAAGTAATAAACCACTCGCGCAAGCACGAGTGGGTCGTATTCCCAAGGGCCCGAGAATCTATTCTTACTTCTTTTTTGCAATGTTGTCTAGCCGATCAAACTTGAGATTAAGTAAGAAAAAATAACAAAGTAAAACAAAAGCAATTAAATTACCAAATACCAAGGGTAATAAACGGGAGGAAAATCAGGGTGAGAAGATGGTCATGGATGAGGATCCCCTCGGGGTTACTAAAGTGTGAAGGATGTTGGGTTAATACGCAAGTGGTTTGTTGGACCGAGAAAATCCTAGATTAGGTGAACCCGATGGTCACGGTAATTGACCCCTAGTCCGGTACGAGTATTGAATACGGGCTCTACCCGTACAAATCCTCCTACGATTGCAAAGGGCAAGGTGGTTTTCTCAAACTAAGGTTGAATCACAAATGAGTAATTAACCCTAGAATTGGAGGGGTACAAATACACGATGGTCACTGTGTATTTATACGTATCTCCCTTCCAAGCTTGGTGAGTCTAACACTAGGGCAATGATCACACAACCTAGTATTGGCTAAGTATGGATACACAGAGTTCTCATGCATACCCAAGCATTCGAAAACACCAAACAAGGATCATAAACAAACCAACAAAACTTAATTAAACCAAACCATCAAACATCACAAGTTCACCCCAAGGTTCACCCACATCTGGTGACCTTGGGGTTTTAGTTGCTCATAGTCTCAAAATACATGAATGAAAGCATGAAAACAACTAAACTAAACATAAAAGCACTCCCTCCAAAGATGAAAGTTGAAGAAGCTTCGAAAGACGCCACTCGAAGGGGTGGCTTCCCGTCGTCTTAAACCTCCAAATTGGAAGCCCTAGAAGTAGATCTCACTCAAGATCGAGCTCTCCTCGCCGATTCCTCTGTGGAAATGCCCTCCAAGCTCTCCTTCTTGGTCAGATTTGAAATTGGGGGTGTGGAGCTCCAATAAGAGGCAAAGGTTTTCCCCCATTAGAATGCCCTAAAAGCCTTTAAAAAGGTGAAATCCACGTCTCCTCACGGGCTGCCTCACGGGCGTGAGGTTGCCCGTGAGGCATCCAGAGAGTTTCCCAGAAAATTCATCTCGGGGGTGCTACAGTACCTCTGCTCCAGTAACATTGCTACAGTAATACCATTCTCTGGATTGCTTGTGGCCGACTTCACGGCCGTGAGGTCACCCATGAGAACTTCCAGACTTAGCCATTTCTTCAAACTCTTCACATTTCAGGTTGCTACAGTGTCGCTACACTGCCCCCGGTACTCTAAAACGTCGATTTCCTTGTCAATTTCTCCGCCATTTGCGACGTTGAGCTCACCAAGGCCTCATTTGTACCTGAAACACAAAATAAAACAATTTAGACCGAAAAAGGCATCGATTCATCAAAAAGATAACAAGGTAATACATATGAATACGTATAAAATATGTATATTTAGGCGTTTATCAGGGAATGAGTGAACTATTCACATTGAGAATGGCATCATCACTCTCTGGTTCTAGGAAAGCCCTCATTAACTCTCCTCAATTTTCTTTAAATTATCCTTTTTGGCATTTATTTTTGCATGTATTAATTACATTGAGGACAATGTAATGTTCAAGTGTGATGGAGGATTATCTTTGTGCTTATTGTGATAATAGTGCATGACTTAGGACGATCTATGAATCCTTGGATAGGAATTTCTAAGTTAGGGAGACAATGAGTATGTTTGTATGCATTCTTTGAACTTAAGGATAAACTCACTCTTACTTTGGAAACCTAAGTTGTATCACTTCACCTAATTTTGTGCAGCCATTTTGTTTAGAAGAGAGCCTAGTTCTAGACCTTTGAAGATTGAAAATTTTGACTCTGAAAGCTTGTGTTAAAAAAAAAAGAAAAAACAAAGAAAAACAAAAGAAAGAATAATCGAAAAGTCGGATCCCTTTTGGGATGCCCTATCGAATTTTAGATAATAACATACAAAATGGTAGAAAGAGCTATCACCTTAAATGAAGTGAAAGCCGCATCTGAGTAGTCGGATCCTAGGCACCACAAATGTCATATTTGATGACCTACCGGGTGAAATGGCTACCTTTAGGGTGTATGAAGTGATGAGCGTCCCGCAAGTGTACGGGGTCGTCAAGTAATACCCTGTGTGTGACACAGGGGTCGTATTTCTCGGGGCCAATGATCTACCCTTACTTCCTCTTCTCTTATTATCTAACCAAATATCTCGAAGTTGGGTGCTAAGTTCTACAAACTGACTTTAAGAAAATCTAACTGAATGACAAACTACAGGCGAAAAAGATGGAGAATCATAAAGGGGAGAAAACGGTCACGGACGCGAATCCCCCTGGGACTACTGAAGCTAGACAGATGCTAGGGTTAAAATTGCAATTGCGGTTTGGGCCAAGAGACTCCTAAAATAGGTTAACCCCGAATCACTCGGTGATTAACCCCTAATCCCATACAGGTATTGGACAGATTCTCTTCTGACCAATTCCCCTTATGATTACACTACAACTAGGGAAATCTCTTATTAGAGGCAAACTCAGTATTTAGGTTCGAACCTAATGATTGGAAGGGTACCAAATACCCGAATCCCTCGGCGTATAGGTACATGTATCTCTTTCAAACTATGTGAGTCTAATACAAGGGCGTATCCCACGCTCCAAGTACAACCTAGGAATTGAACTACAGAGTTCTCATGTAATTCAAGGCAATCAAGAACACATAGCATGAACCACAGACCAAACAATTTGCATTAAATATAAATCAAAGCATCCATACAAGCTTGTTCGTCCCAAGGTTCACCGGCGTCCGGTGACCTTGGGACTTAGTTGTTCATACAAGCAAATAACATAAAACACATCATGAAAACAACTAATCTAGCCATAACAAACACTCCCTCGGTTGTTGGTGATGAAAAGGTGAGCCGGATCGTCGCCACGAGCCTCCACCTATGCCGCAATGAGAGTGGCTTCCTTCTTCTTCTACAAGCCTTAAATGGTGAAGTAGAGGATGAATCTTGCCAAATCTCTACTCTCCTCTTAATCTCCACTCTCCGATTGATGAGAAAAAGTCTCTTCTTCCCCAGATTTGAGCCTCCTTCAAGCTTCAAGAAACCTCTCCCAAAAGCCTCACCAAAAAGCTCCCTTCTCTTTAGCCCTAACGCCCTTTAAAACCTGAAATTCGGGGGGTTATGCGGGCAGACTTGCGGGCGGATGCTTGCCCGCAAGGGTCCCAGGAATTTTCCAGAAAATCGTCTCTGGGAGTGCTACAGTAACCCTGCTACAGTGCATTGCTACAGTATAGAGCTCCAAAAACACCGTATCTGGTGTCGATTTCTTCATAAATACGTTCTTGAGCTCATTTTGGCTTCTTCAGGGCCTGTAACACAAATAAAACTAATTTAACCACAAAAGCGGGTGTCGGCTTACCAAAAGCATGTAATTTAATACGAAAATACTATAAATAAATATAGACATTTAAGCACTTATCATGAAGCTACTACCCAGCTTAAGAGTCAATTGCCGAAAATTAAGAGTCTTGATAACTAGATCTCTTCAAAAACACAGGGGGCGCACTCTATTAGGTCACACACACACGGGAAGTACAAAGTGAGTGAAAATTTACATAATCCTTCAAGTGATATATACACCTGCTACTTAGAATCTTCTTTAATCTTAGAAACTCCTTATCTTGCTGAGATCAGAGGTCATGCACTGATCCTTATATTGTAAGTTAAGTTTTTTGCTTGAGGACAAGCAATGATTCAAGTGTAGGGGTATTTGATTAGTGCATTATATATATATATATATATATATATATATATATATATTTCATATGCATTACACCCGATATTTACTTGTCCTTTTGCTATTACTTATTTAGTTCGGTGCTATTTAAGGTATTTTGAGTTTATTGTGCAGATATTTAGGTCCTTGAGCAAGTAGAAGGGATTTAGAGGAGAATTCACATCAAAAGGACCTAAAAGAAAGTTCATCAAGCCAAGCACGGCCTCAACACGGGCGTGCTCTTGGCCGTGCAGTTCACAGGAATTGAAAAGCACGAGGAAGCACGGTCAGAATGCCCTAAGCACGGTCATGCAATGCCAACACGGCCTAAACACGGGCGTGTTCCACCCTATGCAAATTACAATCCGGCAAATTTTCAGGGGAAATCACTGTAGAACGAATAATGCAGTACGAGTACTTTAGCAAAAGTTATGTAGCACCGAGAACTCAGACACCCGCAATCTACATGGGCTGAAGTACGGCCGTGCTTACATCGGGAATGACTTTTTAAGGCCGAATTTAGGGTTCCTTTGGGGGCTATTTGGGGGATTTTTCTTCTCCCCTTTGGGGAGGCGGCAGAGTAGTAAAGAGGCACCTTCAAGAGCTAGATCTGGACCAAGAGATCATCATATGAGTGCAGGAACGTTGGCAAGATCATCATCGGACACTCTCCGACGAAGATTGTGAAGCAAGAAGGGAGTTGATGAATTTCTTCTCATTCTCTTGTTATTTACCTTGTGTTTCTTGTAGAATCATGAGGGGCTAATCATTCTTCAGTGCCCTGGTTTAAGAACTTGGTAGTTGTTGTATTTGAATGCTTTTATTGCAATGTTTATGGAGTCTCTAATTCTCTCTGTTAGATCTTTGGTTGTTTACTTGAATGTTAGTTGTTGAGTGGCATTGATTGCTTAATTCCTTGATTCCCTCTTAGTTTGTATATCTCATTAATTGATTCAAGAAGTGAAATTTGGCTCTTACTCTAAGTCCCACTATTTACATTATCCACATTAGGAAAACAAGACTCTAGAACATAGGGATCTTGAGACGCACCTGATAAACCCTGCGAGAATTCGAGTATAATTGACACCAAAGGACTACTCCGGGACCCTACTCTTTTGTTTGGATCTCTTTTCATCTTAACCCTGTCTCTCTTCTGGTTATCCTCACTTTCTTATTTTTATTTATAATTAAATCTCAAACCAACTATTGAGCCGGCTAGATATTAGAAATCCAACGAGTATCGAAAGCTACACCATTCCCTGTGGATTCGACTACCCGACCCTACGGGTACACTTTACTACTTATACGACCCGTGCACTTGCGGATACGCAAGGGCCGTTTCATAGGGCAAGAAAAGGATTTGTGGAGAAAAAAGATGAGGAGTCTGGATAGGGAGATGATGGCTAGGGTTCTGGAGCGCAAATACCGAAGAAGAGGAAAGCCACGAAAGTCGCGGGAGTGGCAATACGTGGTGATGGCATTGGCTCACATGAATTACCACCATTAAAGACATTAGAAGGGGGTTTTCTTTCATCGAATGACACGTCTCTAGCGTCACCGCAAGCGAACTGATCGTCAAGTAATAAAGTGGATCCCCTAGGGGAATTGGGTTGTCGAACCGCAGGGAGCAAACGTACTAGTACTAAGTTTAGCTTATGAAATCTAGCCTAGAAAGGGTTGTTGTTGGAAAGTCTAGAATTAACTAGAAGACTGGAAACAACAAGAGTTGTGAGAATCAGTGATACAGAAGGTTACACTTGGACAGTACTACCTCGGGGATTAGACAGTGAGGTACCAACTCAACAGATAAACCTTCTCAATTACACACAATCTTACAGGAATGTGAAGGTAAGATGGGTTTTCAATGCACGCTAATCCAAAAGATATGATAAGTGTCTAAATGTAAGTATTTCCATACATGTATTTCATATGAGTAGCATGTAGTTTATTAAGAATTTATGCCCTTTTTACACTTAATTGTGTGTTATTTGATTTGTAGGGTATAAGGAAGCCATGGGGAACACGAGTATACAATGTTTGGCGAAAAGAAGAAGAAAGCAGTCCATGTGCACTGTAGCTGTGAACCCGTTTCATGTTACTATCTAAAGAACTGTGCAGGCAGTATGCAGGCCATTTGCAGGCCGTATGGATCGCGAAATTATGGACCTGGTGCCCTACACGACACCCATACGGCCCATATACAGGGCCGTATGGTTCCTAGGTATAAAAGAGCATTTTTAGGGCTTTTTTTGCGGAGCGAATTTGGGGATTTTTCTGGGGATCAATTGGAGAGCAATCCGAGGTGAAGAAGGAGAGCAACCATCACCGGAAAGGAGATCAAGGATCCAAGGAGCGTGGAAGCGTTTATCGGCCTAGACTTCATCATCTAGGGAGTTTTGATTATGAGCTTGCTTTGTGTTTTGCTTCTTGTTGATGACACACTAGACCCCCAAGGCCACCGGGTGTTGGTAAACCTTGGGGGGAATTTATCATGTATTTTGGATGATTATGTTTTATTGAATTGCTTGGGTTGTTTGATATTTAATCCTTTGTTCTTCATGCTTAGAATCACTCCAAGGAGAAATCCATGGTTCTTTTACGAGTTGTGCATGTAGATGTGGCCTACTCACATGTACTTGATCATGAGTGGATTAATAGGGGATTCTTGTATCAATACACCGAGAGATTGGGTATTGGTAACCCTCCGTATCAAAAGAGTGAACTTAAGATAAGTTTACTCTTACTTTGGGATTTCTTATATGCTTTGCAATCGTATGAATGGTGGTTTGGGAGATATATCTATTAGCATTTGTATGGGATTAGGGTTCAATCGCCGAGAAATTAGGGTTGTGCTATTTTAGAAATCCTTCGGTCTCAATCATCCTACCATTCTTTGTTCTTCATCCATATACCATGATAATCCCACAAAGGGGGATCCACACCCATAGGCCTTCGCATTATATTGATCTCCCCATTTGCTTATTGTTTACTTTCTCGCACTTGTCTTTATTTTCTTGTTTAGTTTTAAGACCTTTCACTCAAGATTTCAGGTTAGATAATAGGCAGCGTAGGAGTAATAGGAGATCTTTAGCCCCGAGAAATACAATAGTCGTGTCTTCACACGAGGTATTAGTTGACGACCCCGTCTACTTGCTGGTGATCCATCAAGTTTTTGGCGCCGTTGCCGGGGATTCTTTAAGGAATTCTAGGAAACTTTTAGCTTATTGCTCTGGCAATTTATTTATTTATTTATTTTGTTACTCTTATCTTTTATAGTATCTCTGGTTTAATCAAGTGTAATTTTCTGTACAGTTTAAAGTGACGGCGCACTATGGTGAGTCCAACCTCTGAGCTAGAATTCTCCATGTACAGACTTGACAATTGGATTGAGCAGCGCATCCAACAACAATTTTTGTACCCTCAAAGCAGTAGTTTTCCAGCGTGTCAACCGATGGGAAATTTTAGCTCATTTAGCGAAGATAGTGACTGGTACACAGTGCTCCTGGCATTCATGAATGATTGTAAACCAACAATGACAGAAGAGAGCAATGCAGCAGCGGAAGGTGCCATAAATTCCTACTCTGAGGAGCATGTTGAAGACTGTCCGTTAGCTGGGTAGATATATGAGCCTAATTCGGATCGTAGGTGTGAGCAACAAAGAGATCCAAGGGAAGGAGCTGAATGCTACATGCTTCATTCCCATGGAGTGGACACAAGTTCTGATGAAAGTTTGGAGTCTATAGAGGAGGAAGGGTCTGAACAATATGATGGGCTGCGCAATAAAGGTCTAAAACCATCAATAGAGGAAGCACTCGATTTGGAGCTGAAGACCCTCCCCGAACATCTTGAGTATGCTTATCTGGGGGAAGGAATGCAACTTCCAGTCATTATTGCTTCAAACCTGACAGTTGGGCAAAAGAAAGAGTTGGTGGGCATGTTAAAGAAACACAAGAAAGCAATTGCTTAGAAGATAGCAGACATAAAAGGCATAAACCCATCTGTTTGTACTCACAAGATTTTTATGACGGATGAGCATAAACCTACAGCTTTACCTCAAAGAAGACTTAACCCGAATATGAAAGAAGTGGTGAGGGATGAAATTATCAAACTTCCAATATCAGACAGTGAATGGGTAAGCCTCGTACAAGTAGTCCCGAAGAAAGGGGGGATGACTGTGGTCACTAACGACAAAAACGAGTTAATTCCAACTCGAACAACCACCGGGTGGAGAGTGTGCATTGACTATAGAAAACTGAATGATGCCGCTCGAAAGGATCACTTTCCCCTACCATTCATTGATCAGATGCTTGAGCGGCTAGCAGGACATGCCTACTACTGCTTCTTAGATAGGTTCTCTGGCTATTTCCAGATCCCCATTGCTCCAGAAGATCAGGAGAAAACCACATTCATCTGTCCTTACGGCACATTTGCCTATCGCCGTATGCCTTTCGAGCTATGCAATGCCCTAGCTACCTTTCAGAGATGCATGATGGCAATCTTCAAGGACATGGTAGAAGATTTTATGGAAGTGTTCATGGATGACTTCTCTGTTTTCGGTGATTCATTCGAAGTCTGTCTCAAGAATTTAGAACGAGTACTCATTCGATGTGAAGAGACTAACCTTGTACTAAGTTGGGAGAAATGCCATTTCATGGTCCATGATGAGTGCATTTCATATATATGTATTGCATGCTTTACCCTCATCATTATTGAATATTTTGGCTTTAATTCTCCAAGTACGATGCTATTTGAGGTATTCGTTGTTTGTCATGCAGATATCAAAGTCCTGAAGCAAGAAGAAGTGTTTTGGAATAATTTTAGAAGCTAAAGGACCTAGAAGAAACCTCATCAAGCTCAACACGGCTTGAGCACGCCCGTGCTGTACCCCGTGCAAATTGCAGGAGAATTCAGCCAAAAATCAGCACAGCCTGAGTTCGCTGAGCACGGTCGTGCTAACCTCAGCACGGCCTAAGCACGCCCCTGCTGTTCCCTGTGCAGATTACATGAATGTGAGTTTTCTGGAGATTTATTTGGTCGTAATCTGCACGGCTTGAAGCACGGCTTCCACAAGCCCGTGCTCAAATCGAGAAGACATTAAAACCCTAGAAACTCAATTTCTAGGGGGACTTTTGGTGAGCGAACTAAGGGAGAAGGAAGAAGAAAGCTTTTGGGGTTCGTCCTCCTCTCCATCAAGGGAATGTCATGCGTATGGTAGGCCGATCGGGAGGAGATTCCACGGCATTGTAGATACTTCGACAACCACAAGGATGCAAGAAATTAGGGAGTTTTCAACTTCTTGTCTTTCAATTTCTTTGGCATTGTACTTGTTGTTTGTCATCATGAGGGGCTAAACTCTTAAGGGAGCCCCGGGGTTGTTTGTATGACGTTGTAGCTTGAACTCTTGACCTTTACTTGCGGCATTTATGAGTATTGATGCGTCTCCGCAACAACACAACAGGGTGATGTGTGTCAACCCCTTGCGTTACCGCAAGTACACGGGTCGTCAAGTAATAAAAGTGGACCCAAAGTGTCGGGTTGTCGAACCACAGGGAACAGAAGTACTAGTAATAGCCCCTCTCTTGTTATCTAGCCTAATGAGTGTAGTATGTGATGATCTAATGGCCAACACTAAGAGTGTCACCACAAGTGCGCAGGAAAATAAAAGGAAAAGAGTTCTCAATCAATAAAAGTGAGGTATCCGGACAATGCTCCCCCTAGGATTCGGGTGTTGTATGTAGATTACAAGTGTTTCTAAACGAAAACAATGAGTCGTGGGTATCCAAAGATATAACGGCCCCTGCCTCCAGGTCACCGATAACTAGTCCCCTACGAGGTCCCGGCGGAGAATTCTCTCGACGCCTCACACCACATATGACTGCTTAAAACTCTAGGGATCCCAAAGATATAACCAATTCCTAAAAGTAGATCTAACCCTGCCTCCAGGTGAAAGATCACTAACCCCCTACGAGGTCCCGGTGAAGAATTCTCTCGACGCCTCACACCACATATGGTTGCTTGACACTTAGGGAATATGGAGATAGGAAATATCTGTCGGAAGGGAAAGGGGACACTCCGCTATCTCACGGCTCACCCTCTCAACCCTCTTTACTCTTGGTAATTCTAAACCTAGCGGTGATCTCTCTCTTCACTAGATTGAATAAAACATGCAAGGCAATTAATAATGAAATCAAAAGCACACACAAGCATTAAGAACTCAAGAGTAAAACTCAAACTGATAGATTCGAATAGAAACATAATGTAAATCTAATGAAAATAAGAATCCTAGGGTTTACATGTCCGAATACCCTCTAGGGGTTTAGCTCTCCATGGAGCGAGTCACAAAACAAATAATAAATTCAGAAATAAGTTCCAAAGACATAAAGAATAACCCCCTTGAATCCGTGATGATGGTCTTGATGGGTAGTTTCCACGTCTGGATTGAATCCACTCCGAAGCTAGGTCGCCGATGGCTTCCTTGATGCTATGACGGAGGAGGAATCGATCCAAGTTGGTGAGGAAAGCTTCCCAAAGCCGCAAAGAACTCCTTCCAAGCCCTAGCCGCCTTGTCTCTCGAAAGTGGCCCAAAAGATCCCCAAAAATTATCACAATGCGGCTTTTATAATTTGAATTCGGGGCTTTACGCGGGCATCCACACGGGCATCCACACGCCCGTGTGGAAATTCTACACGGGCGTGTGAAGTACTTTGCTACAGTGCTGTTACTGTACTTTTGCTACATTACTTCGCTACAGTAAACGCTACAGTGATTTTTCCCCCCCGAAGTCTTCCTTGGAGTCCACACGGTCGGGCACACGCTCGTGTGGTAGGGTGTGTGGCTTTCTATGCTTTCAAATCCTCAAGAACCTTCTTCTGCTTTGTACGGAAGCTGGGACATGGGCGTACTACTGCCTTTGTGCCCTTTCGGTTTGTGTAATGACTTGTACTCCTCCGAAAGTTGTCAACACCCCATGCATATGAACACAGCTTCTGATTGTGGCCTTGAAACGTGTCATCACACCCTATCTTTGCTTCTTCCTGTACGTCATGTCTCCAAAGCCCTGTTTGCACAAAAGAACACAAAACACACCTTGTTAATGCTAGAACCTGATAAAAGTGATGCTCCATGTGTGTAAACTGATATTATAAAATATATATAATCAAGCACTTATCAAAACTCCCCCACACTTAAGCTTTTGCTTGTCCTCAAGCAAACTAAACATTCATTACAAGGAAAGAAATTATAAGTGCTTGGCCTCAGGTTCACTAGAAAGTACGAGAGTATGATTCTATAACAAAAGGGGAAAACTATTTGACACCAAACAGCTCAGTCAATGCTCTAGAAAACAATCCAATGACAAGAAAGAAAAAGAAATCCGAAAGCGTGTGTGTGGAAAAACTCATCTCAATTCAACTCTATGTCCACTACTTACAGTTTTTATTGTTCGAGACTTATATAATAGCAAAAAGAGTGGTAGTAGCTGCACACAATCTCCAAGGTAGCCCTTTCTCAGGCGGCCTCCCGAGTGGCTTTCACACTTAGAGATGGTAGCTCTTTCTACCGAGGATGCTAGCTTTCACATATCCCCTGTGATAGCTCTTTCTCTCATTAGGGCATAACTAGTATCCGACTTATGAGAGTAGCTGCATACAATCAAAGGTAGTAGCTCTTTTCACCCACTATATACACAACGAATTCACAATTGCTAAACTATATATATCTATTTTTTTTTTTTTTTTTCAAATAAAACAACTGCTAACAAGTCTCAAAATATTCAACTAGAGCTTCTATAGGTCTTATGAGTGAGTAGAGTGTATAAATGGCAATCGGACAAAAATTTCTCAAAAAATTGGATGACAACTAGAGCGTGATGAAATCTAGTGTTCGAAGCTCTCCTATAGTCTAGAATCTAACTCTTAACCTTAAAGTGAACCTTCATAGGTTGCATGAGCATATATAATGAAAACAGATAACAAAGTGGTGTATAAAGTGATCCCTCCCCCACACTTAAGATGTACATTGTCCCCAATGTACACATGCACGCATAATAAAATTATGAATTCTGAAAATAAAGCATGTGAGGGTGTGCAACATTAAAACAATACTCCACTGAATTCCAAGTGAAGAAGTTGGTGGAATCTTGTACAAGGGTGTGTTTGGCTCAGCGGGCATTTGGAGGTGAAACGGCCGTGTGACCTAGTCACACGGCCGTGTACATAACTTGATTTTCATTTCCCAAGATTCTCAAGACTATCTGCGGATTCAGGGAGGTTCAATGAAGCTTAAAAAGAAAACCAAAACAAGAAGAGAACAATGATTAAAACTAAATAAAGCATGAGTAAAGACGCCTCATGCGTCAGAATCATCTGTTGGTGTTGTTGGTGTTGATGGTGGTGCTCGTTGGATGGCCTTTGATGTAGTGTTGCTCAATTTGTATGGTCCGGCCAACGTGGCTACAAAAAATGCTCAAAAACTTATAATAAAAGCATGTTAAATATTTTTAAGGAGCAAAACATTCTGTAAGCACCAATTCATGAAGAAATAACAAAAGAAAGGATCATGGCAAGACCTAGTGTTGATAAGAGCTTACCGACAAAAATAACAATGAAGTCTTCGTGTGGCTATCGGATAAACTCTTTAAATCCTTTAAATATATGGAGAAATGGTTTTGGAAGCCCAAAGCATGGTCTTTTGGTGTGGAGGGGTTAGGAGATGAAAGGGTGCAAGTGTTGGAGTGATAGAAAAATTATTTCTCATCCTTGAGTAGCCCACATGGGCATGTGGATAATCCACACCCCCTTGTGGTTACTGTACACGGGCGTGTGGAAATTCCACACGCCCGTGTGGATGTTTTTTCATCCTCCAGAAGCCCACAAGGGCACCCACACGGGCGTGTGAGTGCCCGTGTGGGCTGGGGAGGTCACAGGGGGAGCCACACGGGCGTGTGGCTGCCCCTGTGCCTCTCTGGACACCAAGAAATGGTCCACACGCCCATGTGAAGTGCCCACACGGGCGTGTGGCCCTTCTGGGAGGCCACAAGGGCTCCCACACGCCCGTGTGGGTGCCCCTGTGCCTCTCAGGTAGCTAGTTTTCTGAAATTTCAGCAAGGCACAGGGGCACTCACACCCCCATGTGTCTGCCCTTGTGGATATGCAGAAATTTCCGATTTCTCCCATTCCAAGGCCTATTTCTCAACTAAAAACATATAAAGCATACTAGATCATGCCACACACATTATCCATAAAGAAATACCAAAAGTCGACAGAAAAACTCAACACCAACAGAATTAAAAAAATCGACATCTACTCATGCTAATTATTTCAGCAGAATTGAAAACCTAACTAGAAAAGCAATAAAATGACTTGGGTTACCTCCCAAGAAGTGCTTGTTTTACGTCATTAGCTCGACGTACCTGATCTTCCTTATCTTATGGAGGCTTAAAAAGGGTGTGCTCCTCCCGACTATCTCTTGCGTAGCTACTTCCCATGAACATAATTTTGCCTCGACGGTGATGCACTTTTATTCGAGTCTTGCACAATTTTACTTTAGGTCTCCATGGAAACAATTTTGGCCGAGAATTGTTCAAGTTCACCTTAGGTGGGTCCTTGGATGGTTTGAGCCTCCTACCCACATCTTCTTCAATTCCCATGGCCTTTTTCTTGCATTTTGTTGGTTGATCGATTTCAAGGAGAGGTACTTGTTCCATTGCCTTCGGATTTGTTTCTTTTACCTTTTTAACTTGCAAGAAATATGGCTTCAACAAAGCCTCTTCCAAAGCTTCCTCCTCAAAAACATGTTGTCCATTCAAGTGTTCATCATTCTCAAATTGGGGCTCTTCTTCCTCCATTTGATTCTCTGCAACATCTTGTTCTTTCTCCCCCACTTGCCCATTGTTCTCGCACTCTTCCTTGTCATTTTCTAAAGAAACATCATCAACAAGTCCTTCAGTATGGTTCTCAAAGTCATGAATGTTGTCTTGTTGATTTTGTCATGAAATCTCAGGGGCTTTGATGCTGGTTTCAGTGTTTTGGATAAACTTAGCTAATACATCCTTCAAATTCAACTTTTCATCTTGAGATTCTTCCACTAGGGGAGCCTCAGAACCCTGAACAAATCTTGCCAATAGACCTTGTAGGCTAGGATCATGCTCTTGTGGTGGAATGTGCTCTTTAAAACTGAATTGTGGGCTTTGCCATTGTCGTCCACGCACATTCCACGAGATGTTGGGGGAACTCCTATGACTTGAATGATATGTGTTACAGAAAGGAAAGCTTTGTTGTCTTGCACCTAAAAGTTTATCAATCCTTGCATTGCAAGCTTCAATTTGCATGGACAAAGTTATAATTGGATTAACCATCTTTCATGTTCCTTGTACAAAAGATATATACAAAGATAAGTGAGAACGGCGAAAGTAAGAAAAATGAAATATAAAAGCAGTCAAAGATAAATGAATGGCTAAAGTAACAAAATACTCGCGTTCCTAATATCCTGTTCCCCGGCAACGGCGCCAAAAACTTGATGCGTCTCCGCAACAACACAACAGGGTGATGTGTGTCAACCCCTTGCGTTACCGCAAGTGCACGGGTCGTCAAGTAATAAAAGTGGACCCAAAGTGTCGGGTTGTCGAACCACAGGGAACAGAAGTACTAGTAATAGCCCCTCTCTTGTTATCTAGCCTAATGAGTGTAGTATGTGATGATCTAATGGCCAACACTAAGAGTGTCACCACAAGTGCGCAGGAAATAAAAAGAAAATAGTTCTTAATCAATAAAAGTGAGGTATCCGGACAATGCTCCCGCTAGGATTCGGGTGTTGTATGTAGATTACAAGTGTTTCTAAACGAAAACAATGAGTCATGGGTATCCAAAGATATAACGGCCCCTGCCTCCAGGTCACCGATAACTAGTCCCCTACGAGGTCCCGGCGGAGAATTCTCTCGACGCCTCACACCACATATGACTGCTTAAAACTCTAGGGATCCCAAAGATATAACCAATTCCTAAAAGTAGATCTAACCCTGCCTCCAGGTGAAAGATCCCTAACCCCCTACGAGGTCCCGGCGGAGAATTCTCTCGACGCCTCACACCACATATGGTTGCTTGACACTTAGGGAATATGGAGATAGGAAATATCTATCGGAAGGGAAAGGGGACACTCCGCTATCTCACGGCTCACCCTCTCAACCCTCTTTACTCTTGGTAATTCTAAACCTAGCGGTGATCTCTCTCTTCACTAGATTGAATAAAACATGCAAGGCAATTAATAATGAAATCAAAAGCACACACAAGCATTAAGAACTCAAGAGTAAAACTCAAACTGATAGATTCGAATAGAAACATAATGTAAATCTAATGAAAATAAGAATCCTAGGGTTTACATGTCCGAATACCCTCTAGGGGTTTAGCTCTCCATGGAGCGAGTCACAAAACAAATAATAAATTCAGAAATAAGTTCCAAAGACATAAAGAATAACCCCCTTGAATCCGTGATGATGGTCTTGATGGGTAGTTTCCACGTCTGGATTGAATCCACTCCGAAGCTAGGTCGCCGATGGCTTCCTTGATGCTATGACGGAGGAGGAATCGATCCAAGTTGGTGAGGAAAGCTTCCCAAAGACGCAAAGAACTCCTTCCAAGCCCTAGCCGCCTTGTCTCTCGAAAGTGGCCCAAAAGATCCCCAAAAATTATCACAATGCGGCTTTTATAATTTGAATTCTGGGCTTTACGCGGGCATCCACACGGGCATCCACACGCCCGTGTAGAAATTCCACACGGGCGTGTGAGTACTTTGCTACAGTACTTTTGCTACATTACTTCGCTACAGTAAACGGTACAGTGATTTTTCCCCCCGAAGTCTTCCTTGGAGTCCACACGGTCGGGCACACGCTCGTGTGGTAGGGTGTGTGGCTTTCTATACTTTCAAATCCTCAAGAACCTTCTTCTGCTTTGTACGGAAGCTGGGACATGGGCGTACTACTGCCTTTGTGCCCTTTCGGTTTGTGTAATGACTTGTACTCCTCCGAAAGTTGTCAACACCCCATGCATATGAACACAGCTTCTGATTGTGGCCTTGAAACGTGTCATCACACCCTATCTTTGCTTCTTCCTGTACGTCATGTCTCCAAAGCCCTGTTTGCACAAAAGAACACAAAACACACCTTGTTAATGCTAGAACCTGATAAAAGTGATGCTCCATGCGTGTAAACTGATATTATAAAATATATATAATCAAGCACTTATCAAGTATCTTTTTCTTTTCATTAAATCTGAGCTATTGGTTATTTTGTGTGTTGTTTAGTGCTTGATTGCTTGAAAGTTAGGTTCTCTTGTCTAGGCTTGTGAATCCCAATCGATAGTTACAAGCAGTAAGATTACAATTTAGAGCATTGGCAGCGCTAGAAGCAACACCCTTTTAGCATAGCTAGGTTTAGAACTGAAGATACCTGGGATAAGCGCCGAGAAAGTCGAGTTAGTGAACGTCAGAAATCCAACCCCGGGGCCTGGTCGTGTGCGTAACACACAGACTCCGCAAGTGCACGGGTCGCCAAGTAATACCCTGTGCGTGACACAGGAGTCGTATTCCCAAGGGGGCCCGAAGAGCTACCTTTACTCACTCTTTGCTTATTGTTTAACTAATCATGTTAAGTTTAAGCAAGCAATTTAGTGCAAAGCAATTTAAAACTCTAAATAAGAAAATAGCAAGAAACTCACAACGGGATCGGATCAAGGTAGAAAAATGGTCACGGATGTGGCTCACCAAGGGGGCTACTAAAGTGCAAAGGAGGCTAAGGTTATCATGCTTTTGGCAATTTGGATCGATAGAAAACCCTAAGCTAGGTCAACCTGATGGTTACGGTGTTGACCCCAAATCCAATAGAAGTAGTGGATGAAGAACGCTTTCCACCCCACATCCTTCCATGATTGCAAAGAGAGTAGTGGCTTTCACAAATTAGGGTTAAAACTCCACAAAGAAGCCAACCCTAAAACGGAGGGGTACAAGTACCCGATGATCACGGTATACTTATACAACTTCCCTTCCAAGCTTGAATGTGTCTACAACTAGGGCAATGCTCATGCAATCCTAGTAGAAACAAGGAAATGATAAACAAGATTCTCATGCATATCAAGGCAATAATTCTCATCAAGCAAGGATTCACAAACCAACCAAAAGCATAAATAAATCAAAGCATCTAAAAATACACAAGTTCACCCACAAGGTTCACCCACATCCGGTGACCTTGGGGGTTTAAGTGTTCATCTCAAGTCTACAAACAAGGTTCATCTTGAAAACAACCAACAAAGACATAGAAAAACTCCCTCAAAATCCGGAGGCCGAATGACGTTTGGAATTCCTCAAGAAGTGGCTTCCGAAGACTCCACTCAAGGTGTGGCTTCCCTTGTCTTCTACCTCCTCAATCGATGAAATTCGGAGTAGATCTTGCCCAAATCATGTTCTCCCCGTCGTTTTCCACCTTAGAATCGCTCCCCTCGTCGTCCCTAAGGTCTGATCAAAAGTTGAAAGAAAAAGCTCTCCAAAACCCTAGGCCTCTCTCAAAAACAACCCCCCTCTTCTCTCATCTTTTTTCCTTTTTAAAAAGCCCCAGTCGGGGGGTTATGCGGGCAGGTATGCGGGCCGTATACATGCCCCTATATAACCATTGGAATGTTGAAGATTTTCCCGTAAGTGCTACAGTGATTGCTACAGACTGCTACAGTGATCCTTCTATAGTAATCCTTTTACATTAAGTGCTACAGTGATTCACTAATCATGTTACATTAATCCTTCTACAGTACTGCTACAGTGATAGAAACTCGAAAACGTCGTATTTGATACGGATTTCTTCCCAAATACGTTCTTGAGCTCATTTTGGCTTATTTAGGGTCTGCAACACAAAATAAAGAGATTTAGACCATAAGAAGGGCATCGGCTCATAAAAAGATAATAAAATAATACAAATTAATACGTATAAAATACGTATACTTAGGCGTTTATCAAACATCCCAACACCTAAGCATTTGCTTGTCCCCAAGCAAACACACGTGAGAAACAGGGGCAAGAAGATAAACGGCTAAATGCACGACCTCAAGCTCAACAGTAAAGAACTCCACAAGCACAGATGGATAGAAATCAAGAAGTGAGTTGTTCAATGAATAGTCAAGTAATGATAGCTCTGTTTCATCCAAAGTGCTCATGTGAGTGTGTGCTAGCTCCTACCTTGACCTCCATATCCCGGATTACCCCAGAACAACCATTCACCCCACACAAGTTAAAAATAGTGTTAGACAGCTAAAAACCCTTTCAATGGTCAAGTAAGAATGTTTTGGTCTCTATAGAAAACTTTAACCTTGAGTGAAAGTAAACAAACAGGTTCCAGGCGATCAATAGGTTATTCAAGCACACTTTTTTTTTTCCGAGTCCGCCTAACATAGCCCGTACACAAAACTTTTTCTTTTCTCTCTTTTTTTTTTCAATCTTTCAGATGGATGCACATGCTGGCCAGGCACAAGAGCCACCCAACTTACTTGATTACAGGCTACATATACACATTTATGCTATTACCAGTAGAGGAATACTGACATAGACTCATTTTTCATCATTTACTCTTCTTTTTTTTTCACAAAAAAAAATATATACATCCTATCTCATGTCGCCTGATAAACTCCCTGCTAAAAACTTCACTTAGGGTTAAAGCAAAAACAAGAGACACAAAAGTTCTTAAACAACCATTGAAAGTAGAGTTTAACAATCTAACACTAAAATCACAAGATGGGTTGGTTAGAGTATCAAAGGTAGAAGTATAGTGAGCATGCATAAGTATGCACTACAGATGAAATAGAACTACATTCAAGCACAGTAAAAGTACAACTCACAACTATCAGTCTACCAAGCTAGGAAGTTCTTAACAGTGAAATCATAGCTATCATAGGTTGATCAAGCATGCAATGAAATAGGGTCTCCATCCCCACACCAAAAGTTGTACATTGTCCCCAATGTACATCAGTCAGCAGCACAAGGTGAAAAATAAACAAGAAGCTTATCACAAACCAAAGTTAGTGTACCAAGTACTTGTTCATTATGGACAAGGGGAAGTAGCCAAATGAGAGCGAAGGAATGTGTAGCTCCAAGAAAAACTGATGCCCTGAAATGAACAAGAAGCTTATCACAAACCAAAGTTGTTTTAAATATCATATAAAATGGAGGGAAGCAAGAATCAAAATAAAGAGAGTTTAGTAAGGACAAGGCCTTTACTAACTCCAAAAGTACACACAATACAAACAAAAAAAATAAAAAGTGTTCAGCAAAATAAACAGCAACAAGTCGCAATAAAAGCAAGATGCGGGTCTAAAGATCTGGAGGGAAAGATGGTGCTGAATGGGTGGTCGCAGCGGAAACAGCGCCCGTAGATGAAGAAGATCCTCGCACAAGACTGATTATCTCCGCCAAGTCGCGTTCCATACGGTGGTGGGTGGCAATGAGCTCCTCGTCCGTTGGGAAGACAATCTCTTGATTGGCATATCTACAAGATAAGAGGGGAAGCATCAAATGAAGAATTAAGATCATTAACTCTCAAAAATTGAAGAAAAGCAAGGAAAACACCCAGTGCTACAGTAACTTCCGAAAATTTTGGCAAGAGTTCTCCTTAGAAAAGTAGCCAAAAAAATGAATACAAAACTTTAAAATCGACAACAAGTGTTTCCCAAACATTCATCCATCATCAAATCAAAGATTGAAGTCAAAAAGAGCAAGAAATAATCATGGAAATACTAAAAAAACACAAACCTTGCCCTAGTGTGTGTGTAGAAGGATGAGTGGAGAAATCGGCTCAAAAGAAGTGTAAATCCTTGAAAAACCTTCACAAATTTGATTGCAAGGAGGAAGAGAGTGAGTTAAAGCAAGAAAAATGAAGAAAAACGGTGGAGAAATGAAGGAGAAGTGAAGAGAAACTTTAGAGAAGAAGGGTGAATAGTGAAAGAAAAAGAGGGGCTGAATTCTTTTCTAGTGGAAGAGCCTATGCGGGCAAGCATGTGGGCGCATGCTAGCCCGCATAGGGCTCGGGTTGGCTATGTGGGCTAGCATGCGGGCGCATGCTAGCCCGCATAGCCCTCTGGTTGACTATACGGGGTGGCATGTGGGCGCATGCTAGCCCGTATAGGTGCCCAGAACCTCCCAAACTCAATTGTTTCAAGTTTTTTTTTTTTTTGAAGAGATCAAGCTATACACATGAAAGTTTTCCTCCAAACAATCATAAAAACACTCGAAACAAAGCCGAAAACTCACATGAATTGATAAAACCTTCAACCAAAAAGCACCAAAACTAAAAAGAACAACAAGGAACACAACAACCAAGCATTAGCAAATGATACAAAAACTAAGAAATACGATAAACAACACAACTAACACAACACACCAAAGAATAAAACTAAACCACACACTCAAAGAAAATACGAAAACACACTTGCAATGAAATTAAAAACTTGGGTTGCCTCCCAAGAAGCGCTTGTTTTATGTCATTAGCTTGACATTGGTTACCTCGAATTCATGGTGGAGCAAATGGTGGAGACTTACCTCGATTCTTTGACAAGGAGTTGTTACCCGGGAAGTTCAATGAAAGGCATGAGAAAATTCCAAATTTACCTTGGCCCTTAAAGAACAAACGATCTACCTCCTCGGGTGGCAATGTGGAGACCTTTGTACTTTCTTTTGCTCATGCTTATTCCTCCACACCTTCTTTGAGGATGGAGAACACATGATACATGCGCTGGAAGTCGACCTCGTTCTCTATTGGGCAAACCGTATTATGTCCATCGGGTGTGATGAACTTCACCCTCACGCGAGAAACATCGAGACCCCAGCGCTCACATATCTCAGCTAACACTGACTCCCATTCAGTCGACGCGGTGAACGTCAGCACTCGTCCTTCCCCGTTGTATCTAGCAATGGCACAAAAGCTGTCCATAATATCGGGTGACCGGAAGAATTCAAATCGAAAAACCAAATGAGCAGAAGGAAAAGGAGAACAAGAACAAAAATATGTTCTAAACTTTCTAATAGAACAATAAACCGTCAGGAGGAAAAAACTCACAAATGCATGCATAAAGGTCGAACATCACATTTGCAGGGGTAAAATTGGATTTTTATAACACGGACTCATTTCATGTGACAGACGGGGAGTAGAAGGGAACCAAACTATAACGGAGGGGCTGTCCGGAGTGTGCAAAAGTAGGAGGGTGTTTTGGTCAGTTTTGAAATTCCCGAAGGGTGAACAATAATTTTCCCATAATTGAAATAATGAATGAAATTATTGTGAATCACAGCATATTATATTCATTATAGGAGATAATATAATAAAAAAAAGTTTGATGGATTGATAAGATGACATGGGCATTAAACTCTTCAATACTGTAATTATTAAAAATACTCTTAGTTTCTTTCTTTCCCAAGTAATAATGAAAACTACAAACTAGAAATTATTTTAGCTAATAATGGCATGCCTTTACAAAGGTATATAAGCAATTAGATAAATAAAATGACATATTTCATGGTAATTATAGAGATTTACCTGGTTATAAGTGATTAAAATTTTTAAAAAATTATAATTCTAATACCACCTTAATATCTAAACATTATAATTTTAAAAGAAAACCATATCACTCAATAGGATGGTTGATATTTTATCCCCCAAGATGGAGGGTTTGAATCACTTGTCCACATTTCAAAAACAAATAGTAATAATAATAAATAAAACCATATAAATGAGCCTATAAGAAGTTAAACAAACATAATAAATAAATAAATTTAAATAAAATAAAAAAAGACAGTTAACTGCCCCGGCCAACAAGTCCGTTCACTCTATCTATTCATTTCTCTTTGTTTCCTCCTCTGCCTTCTTCCTCCACCACAATTCTTCTGCTTCCTTACTTTTCCATCTTTTTTCATATCTTTTCTACCTTTAAAATATAAAGAAAGCCCCATTTCACTGACTTCCAAACGAAAGGGCATCTTTACTTTGCTAATGGTGCATTTTTAGACATCCATCTACATTTAAGCCATCAATCTCCTAGGACTTTGAGAATGGTGCATTTTTGCCACTCGTCTATCACCGTTTATGTCATGCCAGCTCCCATTTCTCATTCATTGGACATGAATTATTGATCTCTCACTCTATATATATATATATATATATATATATATATATATATATATAATACGTGAGAAAATGCAAGAAATACAACATTCTCATATTTCAGTGATATGAGGGGCCCATTTTGGGGTTTAGTGACGAAATAGGACCCAAAAACAATAATGTTATTTCACAAGTTTTAAAAGCTCACTTTACCGGCGTTAATAAATATGACTTGCACGAAGAACAGCAATTATGCACATAAATACTGAAATGGCACAATGGAACAGGCCAAGTATATCCTAAATTGTCAGCAGCCCTTATGTGTACACTTCTCTTCTTGTCTCTGTGTATAAATGAGGCTAGTGATGATTCAAAGAGATCATGCTTCAACATACGCCGTCAGCTCCCCTGTAATTTCTCAGGTGAGATTGTACAGAAAAAAACATTGCGCAGTATGCAGAGCATGACAACTTACCATGCATGCTTTTAATGAAATTATCAAGCTCCAACAAGCACATCTCCCTTTGCATCAAGATGGGGGACAGATGCTGAAACGTGAAGAAGGCAAGATGTCGATGATCCGGGTTGTTTCTTGGCTTTGCTACATCCAGAATCCTTGCAAACATCTCTCTGTCATAGCATGGAAGAGAATTTTGACCACAAACAGTCAAGTCCCGATCCCAGGCAGAATTAAGAACCTGGAAAAGCAAACACAATCATGCATGGATAACTGGCACAACCATCAGTAAGTACACATCCCAACAAGAAATGGATTTAGCTATCACCTGCCAGCTCAAACCTTCTGAGTCGGCACATGCTTCATGTTCCTGAGCTGGGGAGTGTGTTCCAGAGCAGACAAGTTTCAGTGTCACAGAATGCTTCTTCAACATGTCAAAAATCGGAGAATAACCATCCTGGTTGGTTGGATTATAAAATCCAGCTGTGAGCTCTGCAGCATGGCTGGTCGTCTTATACCACCAATAAATTGATGGAGTCTGCACGAGATCCAGATGTCATAATTTGTTTCAGAAACCTTGTTACCACAAAATGCCATTCGCAACAACTGTCTCCTCAGTAAGTTCAAAATTATTGTTGTTTGTCCACAGACATCATATCAAGCACTGACAGATTAACCCGACACAGGTTCATGAAGTTTACATCATCACCATTGAAAAATCTTAAGAGCTTTGTATCAAAAGGAATATTTGTCATTTACTTGAAATACCATGATCTAGGTAATGAATATTTCTACTACAGCAGGCAGATGGCACATTAATGACATATACTACATCTAGCAGTTAACCAAAAAATGCCAGTGGAACAAATAAATACATAATATCCAAATGCTTCAGACAAAGTAAATCAGACCAAACAAACACTGATAGTGGGAAAGTATATCTTCTGATAAAGAATTAGTTAGTAGTTAGAAATTCAACTTTTACTTACCTTTACGACTAACTGTGTTCCCTCAAATGCAAGGTTTGCAAGAGACAATACTTGATCTGCATGGTCTATCAGCGTCTGTGCATACCAATGAAGGAAAAAACGTCCATAATAGCTGTCATAATCACCCCGATCACAGAAGAATCCAGTTTCATGTGGCCTAGAATTATACTGGCCAGCATTATCCGGTCCCTTGGCCCAGAATGTATGCCCTCGCAACTTTGCTGCTTTACGCAGATTCTGCTGGAAGTATTTATCATAGCACTGCAGAGAAAGATGATAAAAAGTTATAAAAAATCTTCTGCATCCTTTTTCCATAACTTGCATCTTTCATTTGTCAAAAATAACAATAGAATTGTTCAATAATTGTATCTCTGTGAAATTATACTGTATTCCTTTTTCCATCTAAGCCAAATTATACTTTGAGTTGCTTTCTTTTGATGCAACGATCAATGGCACCATTTGCAATAATTGAGTTAACAATATGCTTCTCTTCAATGGCGCAATGAAACGACATTGTCAGTAAAAGATCCTACTTCCCTTTCTTTTCTGATCCAAGAACTACAAATCCTAGTCCATCGCGTATTGTTAAATTTCAGAAACATGAAATTACAAACTTACCATAGCATAACAATAACACTCAGAAGACTCAAAGATCCCAGGTCAGACGTGGTTGCAGGACAAGTTGTCAGCAGATAATAAAGAGAACTGTGTCAATATAATGAAATTTGGTTTGGAGTTATTTCATTGTTTGATAACAGGCTTTGGAGTTCCGAGGTTGATTATAATCAAGAGCTACTTAACATATAAATATTAAGATGGCGCTATCTTATAACAGATACAAAACAGATACCTGAAACTCACCGATACCAGGATATCTCCAACCCATCCTTTCTGGAAATGAAGGATACTTTAACTCCCCAGAAGCACCTAATCCAATTTCAACAGCTGCGATGAGACCATCTCCAAATAAGTCATCAAATTCCATCCTGAAGCTTCTCATAAAATCAAAGTAGACCTGTTTAAAAAATCATAAAGGATGAGTTTCCGCAGGCTATGATAACATCATCCACCAATAATTTCAGTAGATCTCTTGGGAAACACAAGTTTTGCAGAAATGCAGTAATCTATTCACCAGCTAATAGCTTTCAGGAAATCCAAGTCAGAGACCTAAATAGAAAACAAAATTAGGAATGACTAATCAATGTAACAAACACAATTCAGGTAACAGATCAGAGCATGCTTGCTTAGCAAAACTAACTTCAATTTTCTACTTCTATGTTTCTAAAAAAAATTATTTATAAAGACTGAATGTTACTTTTAAAATCATAGCTAAGATTATAATAAAAATACAAAAGAACTGATCAAATATTGGGAGAAAAATTAGGCATGAAAAAAATGGAAACAACGCACATGAAAAGGAAAACTGAAACAGGATGCCCAGTTTAATGCAACAAATTTGTGACACATTGAAATTTACAAGTTCACATCAACAAAAATTACATGGTAAGATTCTCTGTATGCTAATTATATTGCATGTGCAAGCGAGAATATGTGTGTCTGGGTGGGTGGGTGCCTGGCTGGCGGTGTGTGTGTCAATGGAAGACAGGAAATGGAAGACAGGCAAAAAATTGCTAAGTGCATAGGATATTAAGTTATTAAATGAAGCAAATTGCAAAGGTTTCTTTGTCTCTGAAAAAGGAGTGCGGACTTCCAATAAATGGTGAAGGGAACAAGAAGTTTTGTAACAAATGCACTACCTCAATTCCAGTCCTTCCTCTCAATACACGTTCTTTATCGATACCCCATGAGAGGCATTCAGTATTCCTCCTTCCTTCACGATCAGTAAAAAAAATATCTTGGTTATCTTTTCCAATCTCCAAGACCCACTTAGGAAGGGAGATGGGCGTATCACCCGTTCCATTTCCACCACATTCATGAAATGCCATCACAACCTTCAAAACCAAGACAACTATAAGGCAATTAATGAGGACATCCCTAGAAACGAAGACAAAAGATTCTGAAAGTTAGGCAGCAGTTCTGTAGCACATGAACAAATTTGACAAACAACGATAAAGATATACAACATAAGTTACTGATCAAAGTGTGGACACGCCTGACCTGCAATTTCAGCTTGAACTCATTTACAATATTGAAAAGTTCTCTGTAACCAGACCATTGGTATTTATGGGGGCTCCAGCCTTCAACAATTCCCCACCAACAATCAACAACGACACCATCAATATTTAAAGACTTCAGATGCCTTAACTCTTGTCGTATAGCTTCTGGATCAATCAATTGGCAGTAACTGTTGATAATGCCAGTCTATACAATAGCAACACCAAACTAATCACATGGGATAGTGACAACAGCAATATATGCAAAGGAACATGCTTCCTTAATATGCCTTTTCAGTTCCACAATGTCTACAGAAAAGCCAAATAAGTAAAGCAATAGACAGACATATATACTCCTGAGTGATTAGTTCTACTGATGATACTCAATTGGCAGGTAGTGCTAAACTACTAACACCTTAAAGTACCATCCTCAATGTTTAGAATGCCTTATTGGCTACAGTTAAACTATTAGAAAACATCAAACTTTATCATCACTATAGAACAAAAGCAATATGAGTACAACATTTAAAGAAGTTGCCAAAAAAAAAAGGATTGCTTTTTGCCAGAAAACTGAAAATCATAACCAACCTAAGAATCTGTCAATCAGTCAACACGAAACTGATAAACAGAATGTTTTTTGTCACTTACGGGAAGCATTACATACACTGGAACGTATGGAGTCCCTACAAAAGCACCTTCATGCTCCACCGAGTCCCGCATCAGCTGTAGTGAGTTCATTTTGTAAAACAATAAGAGTTGTCGATTATATGCCAAATTTCAGAAACTAGAGGTGTTTCAAATATGAGATACTATAATAACTTTACATGAGGCAAAAGTAATTTATAGTTGGAGGAAGTGATCAAACAACTTAGAATCACATGAATATAACTTGCAATTACCTTAACATGAATGCAGGTCCATGCAATAGAAATAGAAATATAAATATCAAATATCAATCAGTAACACTGACAGCCTTTTCTGGTCAATAAAACAATGATGACACAGCACATTCATTTGGTAGAAAAGAATCCCCCCCACACTAAAAACTAATTGGCAAGCGGCCTCATTCATAACTTTTGATCAACCATCTAAAAGCGCAAAATGGCTACACAAATGCCAACATTTTCTCACCTGATCAGCATCCACACACTCCAGTGAGTTAATCGGACTGGCATTTACATATTTCTCATTCTTGATAATACCAGATTCTGCAACAACAACTGAATCAATAGACGCAGGGGATAAACTTTCCTCAATCCTGAGAACAGATGCTTGATGATCCAAAGATGCTTTGACATGGCAATTCTTCAATGATGTGGCAGATAAAGGGCTTTCTGCTGATCTAACAGGGAAAGGGGCCTGCAAAAGAAGTTCATGAGGTTTACCACACAACAAGAACCAAGCATACAGTACCATATCGATCAAAAAACAATGCACAACAAGGGAAAAGAAAAGACATAACAACAACAACAACATCCTGCTCACAAAGAAACAGATCCCTAACTAGTTCCATCAAATTAGCAACGAAAACTTCAGATTTAACTCAGAAAAGGGGAAACCCCCAAGCACTCATACAAAATACCTAATCTACAACCAGCATCCAAACAAACAACAATTAAGAAAACGATTACCAGCTGCCCGGGAGGAGGGGGAGGAGGAGGAGCAGTGGGGGCCGGCGCGACAGAAGTCCGGTAGGTGGTGCCGTCGGGATCCACAGTCCACCCGGCCTCGCGGGCGAGGGCAGCGAGGACATCGTTCATGTCGGCGCGCGCTGGCAGAGGAAAGTTGCCGTACTGACGGAGGCCGGCGAGCATGCGGCTCGTGATAGCACGGCGGTGCCGCTCCCGGAGCTTAGTCCGCTCCTTCTCCTTCTCCCTCTCCTTCCGGCCCTTGCCGACCGATGGTCCTCCGGCGCCGCCAGCCGCCACAGAAGCGGCGGCGGCGGCGGCGGCGGCGGCTGCTGCTGCGAAGCCACGAGGCCGGCGCTGGGGCCGCTGGGGATGGTCGGAGCTCTGATCGCTGTGAGCTTGGTCTAGATCTTGCTTGACATTCATTCCCGCAATGCCCCCGTAAACTATTTTCTCTCTAAAACCATTACTTTCCCGGCTCCCAAGTTTGGGTCTTTTTTATATACCATTCGAGTGATTTCTTATTGGCTTCCAAAAGGAAAGCAAATTTAGAGAGAGAAATATGAGAAATAGTGTGACTGAACTGCCCTTCTTGTGATATCCATGAAAACGTTATTGCTTTCATGTCCACTGGGTTTGGACCGCATACCAACATACTGTTTTAGGTTAATGGATTAACGGGTCCGCGAATAATCTTCGTACTTAGTTAAATTAATATAGTGGCACTTGTTTGAGTTCATCTTGCTTGTTATATTGGATTTAATTATTAGACCATATGAACTTCCACATCGAAAGAAAATACATGGAATTATACAATGTGGGAGGGAAAAACATGTTGAGGAAGGAAAGACTCAACACTTCTTGTTTTTTATCGATTATTGTTTCTGGATCATGACTATGTTGGGTATTTTATTATTTGATGGACAAACGAGCAGATCTTGGGCAAGTATAAGAAGTTTTAGAGCAATTTCAGTATTAAAAGACTTAAAATATAACCAGTCAAGGCAAGCACGGTCAAAACACGAGCGTAATCCTCAATCTTACAGATTAGAGGAATTAACAGAAAATTGAGGTATACGAAAGCACAGGCGTACAAATGAGATTACGGCCAGAAGCACCGCCCAAGCACGCTCGTGCTTAGGTCGAAAACATCTTTTTAAGTCTAGAAGTTAGGTTTTGGAGGGGACTTTGTCTTAGCGACAGCTAGAGAGATTAGAGGCGATCCGATGAGGATCATTCACCCCCATCTAGAGGAGAGTTAGAGCAATGAATTGAGGACACATCTAGGAGTGGAGCTTTGTCTACAGCAAGGTCCTCGGAGCACAACCATTGATGCAAAAGCATAGGGAGTCTATGGGCTTTTTCCTAGTTGCTTTTGTTGTTATTTCCGTGTTGTGCGAACCATGAGAGGATAATAGTCTCCGGTGCCCTAGATTAAGAACTTGGTTGTTAGGCTGTAATTAAATATTTTGCTTGCAATTGTTATGGAATTCTTTTGATTGCTATGTTTAATCTTGTGTTGCATAACTTGATGAGCATGATTAGCGTAGTTATGATTATAAAACTTGGCATGTGTTAATTGGCTCAGTGTAATTACTGTAAGGTGATTGCTATCCTCGAAGTGCATGTTTCCCACAGTTATAGCCATAATCCTCGACGTTCATGATTTCCATAGATGCAACAAGGCTCAGAGAGCATACATAGACTTCATAGAATGTACCGAATAAACTTTGTAAAAGAGTAATTACAATTGCTCCAAGGGATTTATCCGGGGCACTACTTCTTATTAGTGTTATTTATTGAGATTCTCCCTAATCCCTATCCTCCTATTATCTTATTGTCCATTTCCGATCCTTAGTCATGTTCAGTCCTCGATCTTTGTTCGATTAGATATTAGAAGAAGAGAGAGTACTGAAAGCTACACCAGTCCCTGTGGAAAATGATTACCTAATCAAATTTTAGATATTTTATACTATTTATATGATCCGTGCGCTTGCGGATACGCAAAGGGCGTATCAACTATAGTGGAGAAGGTGAAACACTATTTGGCTTATGCGTGAAAGGCCAGAAAATGGGGGAAAGCCCTCATTGGTAAAATGACTGGGGTTCAATTGGGAAAAAGGAAATCTTAAACACTCTGATTGCTGGAGCTAAGCACACAAAAAAGAAAAACACACACACACGAATCTTGAACTCTCAGATGATTGTGGCTTTGCCAAAAAATGTTCTTCTCCAAACATAAAGTGTAGGTATGCCTTTTTTTAACGTTCGTCTCCACAACATTCGGATTGCTACCTTAAGAACAGGGCATAAAAATGCCTTTTTGTTGTAGGAGACAATCAATGCCATAGAGGAAGAAGAGACTTGTGGAGCAACGTGTGACTGCACATGGAAGGCAAAGAAGATATATATCATTATGATCGATAACCTCTCTCATCCCATTATAGTATAGTGGAAAGCCTTTTTGTCAAAGTTGTGCTTCGAGTGGTCAAAGATAGATCGGAAGTGACTTTCCTGAACTGCTAGACCTTGAAATACAATCAAACTATGTGGAGGAGAATAGACCTCCCTGAACTACTGGGCCTTGCAACACAATCTAATTGCGTGGAGGAAAGCAAGCCGCACTAAACAGTTGGGGCTTGCAATGCAAGCTGAAGCACTATCCGGAATTTGTTAGTGCTAGAAGAAACAGGCATCAATGAATTGGTAGGCCAAACAACGCAGCCTATTAGCATGGATATGAAAATATGCATAGGAACTGCTGCTCAAAGCACCGAAAGTTGTTAATGTGTTGAACTAGGCTATATTTTGCCGAACTTCTAGGAAAAGCACCTATTAGCATGGATGATCCCGCCTCCCCTTTTCTTGTTGTGTTGAGAACACCTATGTGTAATGCAAACATTCAAAAGTTCGTATATTTATAAGCCTAAGCAAGGATTATGAACAACTTATACTTGTCAATGAACAATATCGTCAAACATAATCTCTTGTTTTCGTGTCAAATTAATACTTTCAAAAGCACAATTTTTGAACATAATTTCCATTTTCGCAATAAAACCTAGTAAAAGTAGAAGTTTTTCTTACATAAGTCACTGTTTATAAGAAACCAAGGAAACCAACAACTATCATAGTAGGTGGTAGAAGATCGAACACTATGCAAGGCGAAGTAATTTAATAGCACTGAAAGGGTGTTCATTATATAATCTCTTTTTGTTTTTGGCGGTTTATTGACTTTCTTGGCACTAAGAGCAAAGATGCTCATCTACCACCTGATGATCTACGAAAGGTAAGGCAAAGATGTTGCAAGAATTGGAAGTGAGCAACTAGAAAAACAATAGAAAAGGAGAGGAAGTTCATGATGGATGTCATTAATGTCTCTTCCGCCTATGATGGAAAACCTCTCATGAGGTGAACAAATGGAATAGCCGAGGTATGAGGTTGTGATGTAGGAAGCCCTTTTCAACCATAGTGATACGTCCCTTGTGTAACTGCAAGTGCACTGGTCGTATAAGTAGTACAATGTACCCAAAGGTCGAGTAGTCGAATCCACAGGGACTAGTGTATCTCCTAATACTTTCTCACTTCTTAATATCTAATCAATTGGAATTGAGGTTAAAGACTCTAAACTTGGGAACAAGAGAAATTAGGGAAAAAGAACCATAGGAGAAGATGCTTAAGGTTTGCTCAATGGAAGGGATGGGCCCCGGGTTAGTGACTTGGTGAGATTCGAAACTCAGATTCTACAGAATTTATCAGGCGTCTCTAAATCAATCTATGTTCTAGAATCTTGTTGCCCTAATGTGGATGATGCAAATAGTGGGATTGAGAGTATGAGCTTATTTCCAACTTCTTGTATCAATCATTAAGATATACAAGCTAAGTGAAAATCAAGTAACTCAACAATCAAGCCACTCAACAACCAACATTCAAGTAAACAACCTTAGATCTAACAAGGAGAAAGTAGAACATCCATAAATGCTGCATTAAATGAAACTGAGTTTAACACAACCAATTCACGAACCCGGGCCACCCTAAGAGGTTTAGCTCCTCATTAATTCAACAAACAGAAGGACAACAAAAATAGCAAATACAATAAAAACCAAGAACTCCCTCTTTGCTTGCATCATTCTTGAGATCTGAGGTGCCGATGTCGATAGGATTCCGCCTCCAATTAGGCCTACAATTAGCGCTCTCCCCTCTCCTGATGATGAAGAAGGCTGTACCCAAGTCTCCCCCTTGGTCTATGCCGTTTTTCCTAAGCCAAAAGTCCTGAAACCCTAACTTTCAGTGCGTTTTAACCTTCTCTTGATGTGAATATGGCCGTGCTTATGCCATGCTTCAAGCTGTGTAGTTTGCGGCCAGATGAAAATTCTTGAAACTGGCGAGACTGTAATCTTCACAGGTTGGAACACGCCATTGTCTCAAACGTGTTTACCAGTGCACGATCGTGCATAGCGACCAGATGGAGTGCAGACTTTGCTTGAATTCTTCTGTAATTTGCATGCCTTGGGAGCACGGCCGTGCTTAGGCCATGCTTGACTTGACGAAGTTTCTTCTAAGTCCTTTTGCTACCAAAATCGCTTGGAAATACTTGGTATTTCTCCGAGACCTAGATAACTGCACAGTAAACTGAAAATACCTAAAATAGCACTGAATTGGGAAAAATAATGACATGATAACATAGAGAATGCGGGTATAAAAATGGGAAATATGTATATGCAAAATGCACTCATCAAATACACGCTTGAATCGTTGCTTGTTCTCAAGCAACCCTAACCCCTTGACAAAGAGATAAGTGCATGACCTCATATCTCAGCTAGGTAAGAGGATTCCTAAAGCTTAAAGGACCTTAAATAGCAAGTGCATAAGTCAATTGAAAGCTCATGAAAGATTTCACTCTTACTCTGTACTATTGTGTATGTGTGTGCGGCCCAAAAGGGTGCGCCACGAATATTTTTGAAGGGGACTAGCTAAGGGTGCTGATGCGTCTCAGCAACAACACAACAGGGTGATGTGTGTCAACCCCTTGCGTTACCGCAAGTGCACGGGTCGTCAAGTAATAAAAGTGGACCCAAAGGGTCGGGTTGTCGAACCACAGGGAACAGAAGTACTAGTAATAGCCCCTATTTTGTTATCTAGCCTAATGAATGTAGTGTTTGATGATCTAATGGCCAACACTAAGAGTGGCACCACAAGTGCGCAGGAAATAAAAGGAAAAGAGTTCTCAATCAATAAAAGTGAGGTATCCGGACAATGCTCCCCCTAGGATTCGGGTGTTGGATGTAGATTACAAGTGTTTCTAAACGAAAACAATGAGTCGTGGGTATCCAAAGATATAACGGCCCCTGCCTCCAGGTCGCCGATAACTAGTCCCCTACGAGGTCCCGGCGGAGAATTCTCTCGACGCCTCACACCACATATGACTGCTTAAAACTCTAGGGATCCCAAAGATATAACCAATTCCTAAAAGTAGATCTAACCCTGCCTCCAGGTGAAAGATCCCTAACCCCCTACGAGGTCCCGGCGGAGAATTCTCTCGACGCCTCACACCACATATGGTTGCTTGACACTTAGGGAATATGAAGATAGGAAATATCTGTCGGAAGGGAAAGGGGACGCTCCGCTATCTCACGGCTCACCCTCTCAACCCTCTTTACTCTTGGTAATTCTAAACCTAGCGGTGATCTCTCTCTTCACTAGATTGAATAAAACATGCAAGGCAATTAATAATGAAATCAAAAGCACAAACAAGCATTAAGAACTCAAGAGTAAAACTCAAACTGATAAATTCGAATAGAAACACAATGTAAATCTAATGAAAATAAGAATCCTAGGGTTTACATGTCCGAATACCCTCTAGGGGTTTAGCTCTTCATGGAGCGAGTCACAAAACAAATAATAAATTCAGAATAAAGTTCCAAAGACATAAAGAATAACCCCCTTAAATCCGTGATGATAATCTTGATGGGTAGTTTCCACGTCTGGATTGAATCCACTCCGAAGCTAGGTCGCCGATGGCTTCCTTGATGCTATGACGGAGGAGGAATCGATCCAAGTTGGTGAGGAAAGCTTCCCAAAGCCGCAAAGAACTCCTTCCAAGCCCTAGCCGCCTTGTCTCTCGAAAGTGGCCGAAAAGATCCCTCAAAATTATCACAAGGCGGCTTTTATAATTTGAATTCGGGGCTTTACGCGGGCATCCACACGGCCATCGTGTGAAGTACTCTGCTACAGTACTGCTACAGTAAACTGCTATAGTGCTTTTGCTACAGTACTTCGCTACAGTAAATGCTACGCTATATACACGAAAGAATTCACAATTGCTAAACTATATATATATCTATTTTTTTTTTTTTCAAATAAAACAACTACTAACAAGTCTCAAAAACATTAAACTAGAGCTTCTATAGGTCTAATGAGTGAGTAGAGTGTATAAATGGCAATCGGACAAAAATTTCTCAAAAGATTGGATGACAACTAGAGCATGATGAAATCTAGTGTTCGAAGCTCTCCTATAGTCTAGAATCAAACTCTTAACCTTAAAGTGAACCTTCATAGGTTGCATGAGCATATATAATGAAAACGGACAATAAAGTGGTGTATAAAGTGATCCCTCCCCCACACTTAAGATGTACATTGTCCCCAATGTACACATGCAAGCACAATAAAATTATAAATTCTGAACACAAAGCATGTGAGGGTGTGCAAAAATCAAAATAATACTCCCCTGAATTCCAGGTGAAATAGTTGGTGGAATCTTGTACAAGGGTGTGTTTGGCTCAACGGGCATTTGGAGGTGAAACGGCCGTGTGACCTAGTCACACGGCCATGTGCATAACTTGATTTCCATTTCCCAAGACTCTCAAGACTATCTGCGGATTCAGGGGGTTCAATGAAGCTCAACAAGATTAGAAAATAAAACAACGAAAAACAACTAGAACCACAAAATAAAAATGACAGAAATAAAAGACAGAGTCTCAACTAGCATGCTGAAAATAAAACTACAGAAAATAAAAATACAGAAGATAAAATAAAATGACTCAAGGACGCCTCATGTGTCAGGAAACTCTGCTGGTGGTGCTGATGTCGTCGCCTCAGATGCTGTGTCGCTCTCCAGAAGATGTCGAATGATGGACAACTGCGACATCATCATGGACTGGTTGGCAAGCACAGTCGCCATGTCCCCCTGGAGAGCTCCAACTGCCACCTCGAGCCTCGCCAAACGGTAACGGGCTCGAGTGGAGGGCTGCTCTGGCTCTGGCTCGGATGCAGGGGCCTCGGTGTCCATCGGCACAGCTGTGGGTGCCGGCGAATCAGGAGCGTCTGCTGGGTCGGCTGCCTCCTCTTCTGACTCCTCCTCCTCAGCCTCCACTGCGAGTATATAACGGCCGGTGCTCGTCTTCTTCACCATACGCATGGCTCGGAGGGATGCAAGCCCCAAGGGTGCTGGTATGCTGATCCTCTCCATCCCTCAAAGTGCCTCGGACAACCCCATGCCACGAACGAGTCGGGTAATGTATACTCCTGAAAAGATCACACCGACCCGCACGTAATGGCTTTGATGGCGGAGGTAATCCGCCACAACAAAGCCTAAATGCATGGGGATGTTCTGGACCATGGTGTATAGGTAAAGCAAGTCGAGGCGGCTCAAAACTCCAGTGCTGTCGCCTCGTCCCGTCACGGTCCTGCTGAAAATAGAATGTATATACCTGTAGGCCGGACGGCTGAGCATGGTGGCCTTGGAAGATCCCGGCTCTTACTGGAAACCTCCGCATATGGTCCCGTACGCACGGCTCGGGGTGAGTCCAATAGGGTAATCGACGATGAGTTGCTCGTACTCCCCCGTGTGAACATAGTCTCTGTCATATAAACCGAGAAAAACAGAGAACTGCGTGAGGCTCATGGAGTGGTACTGACCGAATAGCCTGAAGCGGATCGTGTCCTCCTTCTCAAAATCATGGCGAGCGCGGTCGAAGTGGAATGAGGATAAGACCTCCAGTGTGAGCTCACGATAAGTGGGATCACGAATAGTGAGGAGCCGGTCCCAGCCTCCCACAGCAGTAAGCTCGCGCACCTCATCGACCAAGTCAATCTCCTCGAGTGCCTTCCAATCGATCACGCGCGCCTGTCCGAATTTGAGACGCTGTAAGCGCTCATATCGCTGCTGATGCTCAGGGACGGCGAACTCCAATTCCTCGGGAGGAGAAGGCTCCCGAGCGGCGCGAGAGCGCTTGTGGGCGACCTTCTTGGTCCTAGGGGCCATATCTGTGAAAATCAGGGCAAGTTAGTGCAAAATTCCACTGTGCAGAAATCCACATGGGCGTGTGGATGATCCACACGCCCTTGTGGATCATCATCCTCATCCACACGGGCGTGTGGATGGGCCACACGCCCATGTGGATGCCCGACCATGGCCAAAAGGCCATGGTCGGGTGGTTTCCAGACCTTAAAACGACCCTAAATCGGCAAGCATGCACACTATGATAGTTCCCATGAAGAATTCATGCATAAAACATCAACAAATCACCAGATCTGAAATTCAAAGTTCATGGCAAGAACTAGGAAAACTTGGAGCTTACCGGAGCTTTTTGATGAAGAAGAAGATGGAAATTGCCGGAAAAACACCCAAGAATCCTTAAATACGCTAAGGAGGGGCGTTAGGACCCCAAGAGATGCGTCTCTTTGCGTGGAGGCGTCGGAAGGAGAAAAGGCGCGAAGGTTTGAATGAAAGTTCAAAGCCTTCTCATCTCCTTTATAAACCACATGGGCGTGTGAGGGTCTCACACGCCCTTGTGGATGGCCACATGGGCGTGTGGATGAGCCACACGCCCCTGTGTCTTCAAAAATCAACGCCAGAACGCCACAAGGGCACTCACACGGGCTTGTGAGTGCCGGTGTGGATTAAAAATCTCGAGACAAAAGGCCACAGGGGCACTCACACGGGCGTGTGAGTGCCCTTGTGGATCTGGAAAATCCACAGGGGCAGCCACACGCCCGTGTGGCTGCCCTTGTGCCTCTCTGGAGACCTGAAAATTAAATTTTCAGGTCTCACACGCCCATGTGGATGAGCCACATGGGCGTGTGTCTCCTCAGGAAGGCCACAGGGGCACTCACATGGGCGTGTGAGTGCCCTTGTGCCCTTCTGTTTCATGTTTTTCTGAATTTTCAGCAAGGCACAGGGGCACTCATACCCCCTTGTGCCTGCCCTTGTGGATTTTCAGCACAACATGAAACAAATGAGTACAAGGCCAATTCCTTAACTTTAAACCTCTAAAACATTATAGATCAAGCCACACATTTATAATTATCATGAAACACCAAGAATAAACAATAAAAACACAGCAACGACAGAATTAACGCAAAGTCGCCTATTCAAGCTAGTTATTACTGCAAAATGAAAAACTAACTATGAAAGCAATAAAATGACTTGGGTTACCTCCCAAGAAGTGCTTGTTTTACGTCACTAGCTTGACGTACCTGATCTTTCTTATTTTATGGAGGCTTGAAAAGGGTGTGCTCCTCTCGACTATATCTTGCGTAGCTACTTCCCATGAACACAATTTTGTCTCGTTGGAGATGCACTTTTATTGGAGGCTTGAGCAATTTTACTTTAGGTTTCCATGGAAACAATTTTGGCCGAGAATTGTTCAAGTTCACCTTTGGTGGGTCCTTGGATGGTTTGAGCCTCCTACCCACATCTTCTTCAATTCCCATGACCTCTTTCTTGCATTTTATTGGTTGATCAATTTCAAGGGGAGGTACTTGTTCCATTGGCTTGGGGTTTGCTTCTTTTACCTTATCAACTTGAAAGAGATATGACTTCAGCAAACCCTTTTGTACAGCTTCCTCCTCATGTGCATGTTGTCCATTAAGAAATTCAACACTCTCAAATGGGGGCTCTTCTCTCTCTATTTGATTATGTGCAACATCTTGTTCTTTCTCCCCTATTTGCTTATAATTCTTGCACTCTTCTTTGCCATTTTCAAAAGAAACTTCCTCAACAAGTCTCCCAGTTTGGTTCCCCAAGTCATGAATGGAGTCTTGTTGATATTGTTGTGAAATCTCAGAAGTTTTGATGCTGGCTTCAGTATTCTTGATAAATTTAGCCAAAACATTCTCAAAATTCAAATTCTCCTCTTGAGATTGTTCCGATGAGATAGCCTCAAATCTCCCAACAAATCTTGCCAATAGATTTTCTAGGCTCGGCTCATGTTTTTGTGGTGGAATGTACTCTTCAAATCCAGATTGTGGGTTTTGCCATTGTGGTCCAAACACATTCTATGAGATATTGGGGTGGCTCCTATGACTTGGACGATATGTGTTATAGTAGAGAGAGCTTTGTTGTCTTGCACCTAAAAGTTCATCAATCCTTGCATTGCAAGCTTCAATTTGCATGGACAAAGTTATAATTGGATCAACCATCCTTCGAGTTCCTTGCACAAAAGATATATACAAAGATAAGTGAGAATGGCGAAAGTAAGAAAGATGAAATAGAGAAAACAGTAAAAGATAAATGAATGGCTAAAGTAACAAAATACTAGCGTTCCTAATATCCTGTTCCCCGGCAACGGCGCCAAAAACTTGATGCGTCCCCGCAACAACACAACAGGGTGATGTGTGTCAACCCCTTGCGTTACCGCAAGTGCACGGGTCGTCAAGTAATAAAAGTGGACCCAAAGGGTCGGGTTGTCGAACCACAGGGAACAGAAGTACTAGTAATAGCCCCTCTTTTGTTATCTAGCCTAATGAATGTAGTGTTTGATGATCTAATGGCCAACACTAAGAGTGTCACCACAAGTGCGCAGGAAATAAAAGGAAAAGAGTTCTCAATCAATAAAAGTGAGGTATCCGGACAATGCTCCCCCTAGGATTCGGGTATTGGATGTAGATTACAAGTGTTTCTAAATGAAAACAATGAGTCGTGGGTATCCAAAGATATAACGGCCCCTGCCTCCAGGTCGCCGATAACTAGTCCCCTACGAGGTCCCGGCGGAGAATTCTCTCGACGCCTCACACCACATATGACTGCTTAAAACTCTAGGGATCCCAAAGATATAACCAATTCCTAAAAGTAGATCTAACCCTGCCTCCAGGTGAAAGATCCCTAACCCCCTACGAGGTCCCGGCGGAGAATTCTCTCGATGCCTCACACCACATATGGTTGCTTGACACTTAGGGAATATGAAGATAGGAAATATCTGTCGGAAGGGAAAGGGGACGCTCCGCTATCTCACGGCTCACCCTCTCAACCCTCTTTACTCTTGGTAATTCTAAACCTAGCGGTGATCTCTCTCTTCACTAGATTGAATAAAACATGCAAGGCAATTAATAATGAAATCAAAAGCACAAACAAGCATTAAGAACTCAAGAGTAAAACTCAAACTGATAAATTCGAATAGAAACACAATGCAAATCTAATGAAAATAAGAATCCTAGGGTGTACATGTCCGAATACCCTCTAGGGGTTTAGCTCTCCATGGAGCGAGTCACAAAACAAATAATAAATTCAGAATAAAGCTCCAAAGACATAAAGAATAACCCCCTTAAATCCGTGATGATGGTCTTGATGGGTAGTTTCCACGTCTGGATTGAATCCACCCCGAAGCTAGGTCGGCGAAGGCTTCCTTGATGCTATGACGGAGGAGGAATCGATCCAAGTTGGTGAGGAAAGCTTCCCAAAGCCGCAAAGAACTCATTCCAAGCCCTAGCCGCCTTGTCTCACGAAAGTGGCCGAAAAGATCCCTCAAAATTATCACAAGGCGGCTTTTATAATTTGAATTCGGGGCTTTACGCAGGCATCCACACGCCCGTGTGGAAGTACTCTGCTACAGTACTACTACAGTAACTGCTACAGTACTTTTGCTACAGTAATGCTACAGTGATCCCCCCCCGGAAGTCTTCCTTGGAGTCCACACGGTCGGGCACACGCTCGTGTGGTAGGGTGTGTGGCTTTCTATGCTTTGAAATCCTCAAGAACCTTCTTCTGCTTTGTACGGAAGCTGGGACATAGGCATACTACTGCCTTTGTGCCCTTTCGGTTTGTGTAGTGACTTGTACTCCTCCGAAAGTTGGCAACACCCCCATGTATATGAACACAGCTTCTGATTGTGGCCTTGAAACGTGTCATCACACCCTATCTTTGCTTCTTCCTGTACGTCATGTCTCCAAAGCCCTGTTTGCACAAAAGAACACAAAACACACCTTGTTAATGCTAGAACCTGATAAAAGTGATGCTCCATGCGTGTAAACTGATATTATAAAATATATATAATTAAGCACTTATCAGGTGCATTTTTCTTTCAAGATGACTCCTAAACTGGGTAGTAGCTTCATACACCCTAGAGGCAGCCATTTCACCCGGTAGGTCATCAAGAATGACATTTATGATGCCAAAAATCGGACTACTCAAGTACGGCTTTCACTTTTTCTAGGATGATAGCTCTTTCTACCATCTTACTCATCACCTTTCAAAGAATTTGATTGGGCATCCCACAAGAGATCCGACTTTTCAAAATTCTTTTCTTTTCTACTTTTTAAGTTTTCTTCTCATTTTTTGCTTTTATTTTTGAGTTTGGAGTCAATTATTTTGTTTTTACTAGCCTTAAACTAGAGCCTCTTCTAAACAAGGTGGATGCACAAAATTAGACAAGGTGATTGAAATTAAGGTTTCCAAAGTAAGAGAAATATTATCCTTAAAAATCAACAAAAGTACACTAGCATGCTCAAAATCTCCCTAGCTTAGAAATTCTTAACCAGAAATTTCATAGATCATCCTAAGCCATTGATACGCCCCTTGCGTATCTGCAAGTGCACGGGTCGTATAAGTAGTAAGTGTACCCTAAGGTCGGGTAGTTGATTCCACAGGGACTCGTATATCTTCTAATACTACCGTCCTACTTAATATCTAATCAAGTGGAAAGAGTGAATTACTTGAGCCAGAAGAAGAGACAGCTAGGGAAACAGAAAATTAAGCGAGCGGGAGAATTGAGATTACTCAGGAGAGAAGATGGGGGCCCCAGATTGAACCCTTGATGCTACCTAACTCAAACTCAAACAGCATTTATCAGGAGTGTCCTTCAGTGACCTCTAGTTCCAGATCTTGTTGTGCTATATGGTAGACTATGCAATGCAGGTGATACTCTAAGAAGAACCCTAACTTCTTGCATCTATTGTGAGAACATGCAAGCTAAGTTACAGTCGAATTCAAAGAGAAATCATAAACATTCAACCACCATAAATAAAGCCAACAACCAAAGATCTAATAAAGACACAAAGACAATCATAAATGCTTGATAAAAGAGTTTAAATTCAAAAGTGCATAACAAGGTTCCAACCTGGGGCTTCCCCGAAGGGTTTAGCCCCTTATAGATTCAAGTAACGAAAACATCACAAAAGGAACAAATACAAAAAAGTTCCATGACTCCCTATTTGCTTCCATCCTTGATGTTGCTCAACATCTTGATGTCGATGAATCTTCTCCTCTACTTTGGCCTACCGTTCACGCGTAGTACCCTCTCTGACGGTCTTCAAATCCGTCGTGATGATTCCCTTTAGCTCCCCCTCTTTCTCCTCGGCCAAAAAGTTTCTAAACCTTAGTTTTCGGGGGTCTTTAAGCTTCTCCCGATGTAAGCACGGCCGTGCTAAAGCCGTGCTCCAAGCGGTGCAGTTTACGACCAATGAAAAACTCTAGAAAATCATCTGCTTGTAAACTGCATGGGGTCCAACACGGGCGTGCTCTCGCCGTGTTGAGAGTTGCACGACCATGCTCAGCGACCCCAGCCCGTGCTTACTTTGGCCGAATTCTCCTATGAATTGCACGCCTCAGGAGCACAGGCGTGTTGAGGCTGTACTTAGCTTGATGAGGTTTCCTCTAAATCCATTAGCTACTAAAATCGCCCGGAATTGCTTTTTCTTGGTTTGGGGCTTTGACATCTGCATAGAAAACTAGAAATACCTCAAATAGCACGGAAATGGGAGAATTCAAAACAATGTATTCCTGAATAATGGGTAAAAGATGGGAAATATATCTATATGAAATGCACTCATCAAATACCCCCACACTTGAATCATTGCTTGTTCTCAAGCAACCTTAATCTCGTAACAAAAGATGAGTGCATGACCTCTGATCTCAGCTAAGTCAAAGAATTCCTAAAGCTTGAGGAGCCAAGAGTAGCAAGTGCCTTAGTCAATTGAAAGCTCGTGAAAGACTTTTACTCTTACTCCGTACTACCGTATGTGTGTGCCACCTTAAGAAGTGTGTCACAATTGTCCTCGAGGGGGTCTAGTTCAAGCTGCATATTTTCTTCTTTTATGAAGACTCCTAACCTCGGTAGTAGCTTCATACACCCTAGAGGCAGCCATTTCTCCTGGTAGGTCATCCAAAATGACATTTGTGATGTCTAAGATCCGAGTACTCAAGTGTGGCTTTCGTTTTTTCTAAGGTGATAGTTCTTTCTACCATCTTTCAAGCAGAATTCGAAAGGGCATCCTAATAGGAATCTGACTTTTTGAAATTCAATTCTTTTCACTTCTCAATTTTTCTTTTCACATTTTACTTTTATTTTTGAGTTTGGAGTCGCAATTATCTATCTCAAGCCTTAAAACTAGGCCTTGCTCTAAACAGAGTGAGTACACAACAAAATGCGAAGTGCCTACATTAGGGTTTCCAAAATAAGAGCAAAAATTAAACTTTAAGTTCAACAAAAGTACACTAACACACTCATTGTCTCCTTAGCTTAAAAATTCTTAACCACAAAATTTCATAGATCGTCCTAGGTCATGCACTAATATCTAAAAGTACACAAAAGTATACAACCCTCCCCCACACTTGAATATAACATTGTCCTCAATGTTTGGATAGAATAACAAATGCAATATAAGTAAAATGATTCAAGTGCAATTGAAGAGGAGAGTTAGGAAGTGTTCACCAATTTTAAGGAGGAGGCGTTCATGAACAATTACGTGAAATACAAGGGCGTGTGTGGTTCATCATCCAAGGAAACCAGTTGAAATGGAAAATAGAGAAATCCAACATCCTGAATTGTAACACTCAAGCATTAGAGAGACACTAGAAAAACAAACATAAAATAAACTCACGAAGAAAAGAGATCAGTTTAGTAGGGGACTCCCTTTGCTAACTAACTCAACTACAAAAGAAAACAAAAACGGAAAAGAAAGAACAACAACTGAGAATAAAGAAAGAAACAAAAGAACCAAAAACTCAGAAATCAGCGCTATCGGAGCTGGTCCCGGAGTCAAAGGGTAAATCCTCGGTGTCAACCCCCACACTCCAGGAAGTAGAAGGCATAGCAGTAGATCGAGGTGGTGGAGACAATGTCACATCCATACTGACAGCGAGGCGCTGCACACTCCTAATCATCCACCGCCGGAAAGAGGATGAGTGCGCGGGGGGAGAATCTAGAATAGGAGCTGAAGTACGGGCCCGCGGGATGCGTGGGGAAGCAGAGGGGCCAGCTGCAGCAGGGGGAAGTCGGGTACACTGGCAGCAGGAGCAGCGTGGTATGCGGGGCCGTGGGAGATGTGAGTAGATCGGAGCATACCCATAGCTCGGAGGGTGTCCACTGAGACGGGCACTACCCCTTCCACCATCCTCATCGCTCTAAGGCCGGACTGGAGGCCCATCCCTCGAATCAATCTCGTGATGTAGGATCCGCCAAAAAGAGTGCCAACACGAGTGTCCTGTCCCTGGTGTTGAAGGCTGAAAGCAACCTCGTAGCCGAGGTGCAGGTGGAAGCCATCCAACATGCTGACGACCCCGGTGCTGTCTCCCATGCCTGTAATAGAATGGCTCAATATGAAATGGATGTACCTGAAGGCGGGGAGACGGAGGAATGAGGCTTTGGACCGGTGAGGGTCATATGATCGGTCTGTGCTTAATCTCTGCCAGTAATCCTCCTGAGACTCCCCAGGTGGACGGGCAACAAGGAGCGCATCATACTCTGGAGTCCTGGTGAACTCCTCATCGTACAGGCAGAGTCTGACAGAGAACTCTGTCAGACTCATCCGATGCATCTCTCCAAATGCCTGAAACTGAATGGTGCCGGTGCGGTGGTAGCTAACGGGACCTCGGGGCATCTCGAAGGTCGTGGGGACCTCCAAGGATAGCTCCTGGTAAGAGGGGTCGGTGATGCTTAGTAGTTGTGTCCAGGCGCCCACCCCCAGGTATCTACGCACATCGGCCTCCATACCGACCTTGCGCAGGACCTCCAAATCAATCGCCCACATCTCTCCAAATTGCTTTGCTCTCAAACGGGAATAACGCTCCTGGTGGACGGGAGCGCCAAAAGTGTGCTCAGAGGGGGCGGACGGGGTCGATGACTCCCCTCGGGCCCTCTTCGAAGAAGGGCCGGCTGTGGTTGCCTTCCTCGGCATGATCTGCAAGATAAGAAATTTAAAGGCTAAGAAACAGTGGAAGCACGAGCATGTCGAATTCGGCACGCCCGTGTTGATCGGAAAATGGCTTTGCAGGGAACACGAGCATACTGAATCAGAGCACGCTCGTGCTATCATGCAATTTAGGGATCTGATTAGGAACACGGCCTTGCTTATAGAAGCACGCCTATGTTACCTGCGTCATCTCCGACGAGTTCTAGTGCAAAATCGGCGGTATGAATTGGTTTAAACTAGAGAAATTTGTCCCAAGACGGCTCTAAGAGTCAAAACAAATCATCGAGACTATTCCTATAAACATTCAAACTAGGAATTCAAGGAAAAGTAAAACGTCAATGGCCGTCAATTTACCAACTGTCGGGGGAGAGAAAGAAAGGCGAGGGAAACTCCGAGAAAACAGCAAAACCCGAGCACGGCAAGAGCAAATCGTGAAAACCGCAGAGCAAGAGATGAGAGCACGGGAGAAAAGGTGAAGGAGGGACGTGGCACGGCCGGTTTTTAAAGGAAAATTCATCGGAATACGAAAAGCCGTGCAGAACACGCCCTCGACACTGCCGTGTTTGCCCTGTGCTCACAAATCACAAAGGAAAATTTGGGCAACACGGCCGTTGATGCGTCTCCGCAACAACACAACAGGGTGATATGTGTCAACCCCTTGCGTTACCACAAGTGCACGGGTCGTCAAGTAATAAAAGTGTCGGGTTGTCAAACCACAGGGAACAAAAGTACTAGTAATAGCCCCTCTTTTGTTATCTAGTCTAATGAATGTAGTGTTTGATGATCTAATGGCCAACACTAAGAGTGTCACCACAAGTGCGCAGGAAATAAAAGGAAAAGAGTTCTCAATCAATAAAAGTGAGGTATCGGGACAATGCTCCCCCTAGGATTCGGGTGTTGGATGTAGATTACAAGTGTTTCTAAACGAAAACAATGAGTCGTGGGTATCCAAAGGTATAACGGCCCCTGCCTCCAGGTCGCCGATAACTAGTCCCCTACAAGGTCCCGGTGGAGAATTCTCTCGACGCCTCACACCACATATGACTGCTTAAAACTCTAGGGATCCCAAAGATATAACCAATTCCTAAAAGTAGATCTAACCCTGCCTCCAGGTGAAAGATCCCTAACCCCCTACGAGGTCCCGGCGGAGAATTCTCTCGACGCCTCACACCACATATGGTTGCTTGACACTTAGGGAATATGGAGATAGGAAATATCTGTAGGAAGGGAAAGGGGACACTCCGCTATCTCACGGCTCACCCTCTCGACCCTCTTTACTCTTGGTAATTCTAAACCTAGCGGTGATCTCTCTCTTCACTAGATTGAATAAAACATGCAAGGCAATTAATAATGAAATCAAAAGCACAAACAAGCATTAAGAACTCAAGAGTAAAACTCAAACTGATAAATTCGAATAGAAACACAATGTAAATCTAATGAAAATAAGAATCCTAGGGTTTACATGTCCGAATACCCTCTAGGGGTTTAGCTCTCCATGGAGCGAGTCACAAAACAAATAATAAATTCAGAATAAAGCTCCAAAGACATAAAGAATAACCCCCTTAAATCCGTGATGATGGGACTTATTTGTGATTAGGGACTTACCTTCGATCTCAAAGAGAGTTAGGCGTTGAGAGAGGCCTTTCCGCCGGGACTTATTTGTGATTAGGGATCTTTCGCCTGGACCAAAGGGATTGATCTATAGTAGGGAATAGGGTTTACCAGTTGGAATCCCTAGAGCATAGCGCAGTCATACGTGGTGTGAGGCGTCGAGAGTCTTCTCTCCGCCGGGACCTCGTAGGGGACTAGTCAAGGTTGACCTTAGATTTGGGACCTTTTATCTTTGGATTCCACGACTGTTGAAATCTTCATTTAGTAAGAGTGTTTGAAGTCTTGCACTTGAAACAAGGATTCTAGGGGGAGCAGTGTTCGACTACCCCATTCTTATCTCGATCTTTTCCTACTCTCGATCTTTAGATTTCTAGGGGGAGCGTGATTTGGACAGAGAATCCCCCTAGGGTTGTCATTATGGCCAGAATTAAGGATGATGTGCTGTGATGGTGGTTTAGACCGAGAGATTCATAAATTAAGCTAATCCCGAATCCCTCGGTGATTAGCCCTATGGGGTGTCTCATAGCTTCCTTCAGCTTGAATACAACTTCTTCATCCCCCACTCTTAAGGTTAGGCGCCCATCCTTAACATCAATGATGGCTTGTGAAGTAGCGAGGAATGGCCGCCCGAAAATTAGAGGTACCTCAGCCCGTTCGTCCAAATCCAGAACAACAAAATCTACCGAGAAAATGAATTTGTCCACCTTCACCAAAATATCCTCAACAATTCCCAAGGGTTGGCGGGTGGAGCGATCAGCAAGCTGGAGCGTCATTTGAGTTGGCTTGAGTTCCCCCAACCCCACCTTCTGAAAAATCTTTAATGGCATGAGGTTGATACTTGCTCCAAGATCAGCCAACGCCTTTTCATCCTTCATCCCTCCAATGGTGCACGGGATGATGAAACTTCCCGGATCTTTTTCCTTCTTGGGAATTTTATTTGAGATGATGGCAGAACATTCCTCACTCAAGGTGACCGTCGAAACTGCTTCCAATTTCCTCTTGTTAGTCAATAATTCCTTGAGGAACTTGGCATACTTCGGCATCTGGGAGAGAGCTTCCACGAATGGAACATTGATGTGCAATGTTTTAAACATCTCCAGAAACTTCTTAAACTGTGCCTCCTGTTGGTCCTTCTTGAGTTTAGCTGGATAGGGCAACGTAGGCTTATAGTCTGCTACCAAGACTTTCCCTTTGCCCTTATCCTTTCTCCCCGAGCTTGCCCCTGAATCTTGATCCTGAACTTCCGCTTCTAATTCTTCGGGGGGATCTTGCTGTGCTTGTGGGGTTGAAGGTTCCACTTCCCTGCCACTTCTCAAAGTGACTGCCTTGAGGGACTCCCGGGGATTAATTTCCGTATTACTCGGTAGAGCACCCTGGGGTCGTTCAGCAAGCGTCTTGGCGATCTGTGCAACCTGACGCTCAAGGTTCTGTAAAGAAGCCTGCTGATTCCTCATAATCTCTTCATGCACTGTGATTCGGGCATCATTAGCTTGAATGTATTGAACAAGGAGCGCTTCAATAGACGATCCTTTCTGTTCTGGTGGTGAAGGCCTCGAAAAGTGAGGCTGAGTCTGCTGCTGCTGCTGTTGCTGAGGGGGGCGCTGCTGCCCCTGATTCTGGTCTTTCCAAGAGAAATTAGGGTGATTCCTCCACCCTGGGTTGTAGGTGTTGCTGTAGGGGTTATTGGTATACCGCTGATTCTGACCAATGAAATCCACCTGTTCGGTGGCACTAACTCCCTCAGAAGAACAACTGGGCCTGCTTGGTTCGCCCAAGTATCGGTATTCATGTTCATTGCTGGAGATTGGACTTGCATTGTGTCCAACCTTTTAGAGATGGCTTCCACCTGTGCTGCCAAAGTAGTGAGCACATCAACCTCATAAAGTCCGGCAGTCTTCACCGGCTTATTTCTCTCAGAACTTCACTGGTAGCCATTGGAGGCCATGTTTTCAATCAAATTCTGTGCCTCATAGGGTCTTTTGCTACACAAGGAGCCTCCTGCTGCGGCATCCAACATTTGTTTAGTGGCCACATTCAATCCATCGTAGAATATCTGGATTTGCATCCATTCCACTATTCCATGCTGCGGGCACTTCCTCAACAATTCCTTATACCGCTCCCAGGTATCATACAGTGTTTCAGATTCGGCTTGCCGGAATGAAGAGATGTCACTTCTAAGTTTGGTGATCTTGGCCGGTGGAAATATCTGGTCAGAAACTTTTCGGCCAACTGTTCCCAGCTTGTAATTGAACCCGCTGGCAAGGAACTTAGCCATTGCTTGGCCCTCCCTCACACAGAGAATGGGAACAATCGAAGACGAACCGCATCCTCAGACACATTGTTCGCCATGAAGGTATCACAGATTTCTATGAAAGTTGCAAGATGAGCATATGGGTCCTCATCATGGAAGCCATCAAATTGGCACATCTGTTGCACCATTTGAATAAAATTAGGCTTCAGCTCGAAGTTGTTGGCCGCAACTGGGGGCCGAACAATGCTTGATCCAGATCCCTCCCAATTAGGCCGGGCATAATCTGAAATGCTCCTCTGATTTCCAGCCATGTTTTCCTCCTGGTTCAGTTCAACACTTACTTCCACTGACCCGGTTTCTCTTAAGTGAATCTGTCGCTGTCTCCGATGAAATGTCCGCTCAATATCTGGATCTGGAGACGCGAGATGGGAAGAATTCCCCCGGGTCATGCACTGCACCTGCACAAACACCAAAAGAAACAAATGAGATATGAATTTTCAAGCTCAAAGAAAAAAGAGAAAAGAATAATAATAACAGCTTAAGGAAAACAAAGAAAAACAAAAGAACAAAAACAAAGAATACAAATAAAATAAGAGTTAGATTGTAGACTATAGGAGAGCTTCGAACACTAGATTTCATCATGCTTTAGTTGTCATCCAATTTTTTGAGAAAGTTTTGTCCGATTGCCATTTATGCACTCTACTCACTCATTAGACCTATAGAAGCTCTAGTTTAATGTTTTGAGACTTGTTAATAGTTGTTTTATTTGAAAAAAAAAATATTTAAATATAGATATATATATAGTTTAGCAATTGTGAATTATTTCGTGTATATAGGGGGTGAAAAGAGCTACTACCTTTGATTGTATGCAGCTACTCTCATAAGTCGGATACTAGTTATGCCTTAATGAGAGAAAGAGCTATCACAAGGGATATGTGAAAGCTAGCACCCTCGGTAGAAAGAGCTACCATCTCTAAAGTGTGAAAGCCACTCGGGAGGCCGCCTGAGAAAGGGCTACCTTGGAGATTGTGTGCAGCTACTACCATTCTTTTTGCTATTATATGAGTCTCGAGCAATAAAAACTGTAAGTAGTGGACATAGAGTCGAATTGAGATGAGTTTTTCCACACACACACGCTTTCGGATTTCTTTTTCTTTCTTGTCATTGGATTGTTTTCTAGAGCATTGAGTGAGCTGTTTGGTGTTAAATAGTTTTCCCCTTTGTTATAGAATCATACTCTCATACTGGTACACCCCTTACGTAACCGCAAGTGCACGGGTTGTACAAGTAGTATAATGTACCCAAAAGGTCGGTGATAAACGTCTAAATATACGTATTTTATACGTATTTTATACGTATTTTTATTGTATTATTTTATTATCTTTTTGATAAGTCGATGCCCTTTTTATAGTCTAAATCTCTTTATTTTGTGTTGCAGACCCTAATTGAGCTCAAGAACGTATTTAGGAAGAATTCGACACCAAATACGACGTTTTTGGGTTTTTCACTGTAGCAGTACTGTAGCAGGGTACTGTAACACCCGAGGTGAAATTTCCTGCAAAACTTTCTGGATGCCTCACGGGCAACCTCACGGCCGTGAGGCAGCCCGTGAGGAGTCGCGATTTCACCTTTTTAAAGGCTCCTAGGGCATCATGTTTGCGGACTCTTGGCCACCATTCTCCACCATCTTCACCTAGGGCTTCAAGGCAAGGGGAGAAGGCAGATCTGAGGAGGAAATCAAGGGGAGAAGAGGTTGTGCTATCAAGGAGAAGATCTAGGAGCTTGCCGGCGCGGATCCGACAAGTTCTCATCACCACCTTCTAGTCTCCATCTTAAGGGAGTTTGCTATGAGCTTTGTCTTGTACTTGTTGTATTTCTTGCTTTCTCCTTTGTTGATGATGAACTAGACTCCCAAGGTCACCGGGCATCCGGTGAACCTTGGGATGAACTTGCTTTGTATGGATGTTTTAGATTTACATTTATGGTATGTGGTTTGGTTTGTGGTTCATGCTTTGTGTTCTTCGATGTATTGTTTGGCATGAGAACTCTGTGATTCAACTTCTAGATTGTACTTGGTGCGTGACCATCGCCCTTGTGGTAGACTCACATAGCATGGAAGGGATACATGTATGAATACGCCGTGACCATCGGGTATTTCATGCCCCTCCAACCATTAGGGCTGGACCTAGGTTGAGTATCGACCCTAATTAGAGGTTTTCCTAAGCGTAGTGCAATCGTAGGAGGATTTGGTCGGAAGAAATTCCGAGCCAATACTCATACCGGATTAGGGGTCATCGCCGTGACCATCGGGGTGATCTACTGTTGGATATCTCTTGGCCCATCCACCACTGCCTGTGTAATTTTAGCATCCATCTTGCTTTAGTAGTCCTGAGGGGATCCTAGCCCGGGACCTCGCGCTTTCATTATTATTTGCTTCCTTAAATATGCTCATGTGGTGTGCCTGAGTCCATGTGTTTATAGTTATCTTTGTTAGTTCTCTTATCTTGTTTTATTTCTCTATCTTTGGTAGACTAGACAGTGCCGTCTAGGGGGAAGTAATAGCAGCTCTTGGGACCCCAGGGAATACGACCCTCTCACGCGTGCGTGAGAGGTATTACTTGACGACCCGTGCACTTGTGGATCTCATCAGTCGGGTAGTCGAATCCACAGGGACTGGTATAGCTTCTAATACTAACGTCCTACTCAATATCTAACCAAACCGAAGATGAAGGAATTGACTTTGGACTAACTTCAAGGAAGTTAAGGGAATGGAAAGTTCACCAAGGGAAGATTTAGGTTTGACTCGATGGAGGAGATGGGGCCCCGGGGTTGGAATTCCGACGTTCACTAACTCGGTCTCTCTCAGTAATTATCAGGGATGTCTTCAGTTCAAAACCTAGTTATGCTATAAGCATGTGGTTTCTAGCGCTGCCGAGCCCTAAGTTGAACTCCCTCTGCTTGAACCAATCAATAAAGATTCACAAACCTAGATAGGAGAACCTAACTACCAAGCATCAAGCACTAAACAACATACAAGATAGCGAATAACCTTGATTTATTGAAAGGAATAAGACAATCATAAAAACTGCAAGTAAAGACAATGAGTTCGAGCTACAACGTCATACAACCAACCCCGGGGCTCCCTTAAGAGTTTAGCCCCTCGTAATGAAAACCAACAAACACAATGCCAAAGAAATTAAAAGACAAGGAATTGAAAACTCCCTAATTTCTTGCATCCTTGAGGTTGTCGAAGGATCTACGATGTCATGTAATCTCCTCCCGATCAGCCTACCATACGCTTGGCATTCCCGTGATGAAGTGGAGGATGAACCCCCAAAGCTCTCCCTTTTTTTCTCCCAAAGATCGCCCCAAAAAAAGTCCCCCTAGAAACTGAGTTTCTAGGGTTTTAAAGTCTTCTCGATGTGAGCACGGGCGTGTTGATGCCGTGCTCCAAGCCGTGCAGATTACGGCCAAATAAAACTCCAGAAAACTCACATTCCTGTAATCTGCACGGGGAACAGCACGGGCGTGCTTAGGCTTTGCGAACTCTGGTTGTGCTGATCTATGGCTGCATTCTCCTGTAATTTTCACGGGAAGCAGCACGGGCGTGCTTCGACCGTGCTGAGGTTTTCACACCCGTGCTCAGCGGACTCAGGCTGTGCTCAATCGTGGTTGAATTCTTCTGCACTTTGCACGGGAAACAACACGGCCGTGCTCAAGCCGTGCTGAGCTTGATGAGGTTTCTTCTAAGTCCTTTAGCTTCTAAAATTGTTCCAAAAACGCTTCTTCTTACTTCAGGACTTTGATATCTGCATGACGAACAACGAATACCTCAAATAGCACCGTACTTGGAGAATTATAGCCAAAATATTCAATAATGATGAAGGTAAAGCATGCAATATATATATATATGAAATGCGCTCATCACATACTTTCTAATGAACCTGAGTCCAAGCACTTATTCTTTCTTTCCTTGTAATGAATGTTTAGTTTGCTTGAGGACAAGCAAAAGCTTAAGTGTGGGGGAGTTTTGATAAGTGCTTGATTATATATATTTTATAATATCAGTTTACATGCATTGAGCATCACTTTTATCAGTTTTTAGCATTAACAAGGTGTGTTTTGTGTTCTTTTGTGCAAACAGGGCTCTGGAGACATGACGTACAGGAAGAAGCAAAGATAGGGTGTGATGACACGTTTCAAGGCCACAACCAGAAGCTGGGTTCATATGTATGGGGGTGTTGGCAACTTTCGGAGGAGTACAAGTCATTACACAAACCGAAAGGGCACAAAGGCAGTAGTACGCCCATGTCCCAGCTTCCGTACAAAGCAGAAGAAGGTTCTTGAGGATTTCAAAGCATAGAAAGCCACACACCCTACCACACGAGCGTGTGCCTGACCGTGTGGACTCCAAGGAATACTTCGGGGGGGGGGGCAAATCACTGTAGCATTTACTGTATTAAAAGTACTGTAGCATTTACTGTAGCAAGTACTTCACACGCCCGCGTGGAATTTCTACACGGGCGTGTGGATGCCCGCGTAAAGCCCCGAATTCAAATTATAAAAGCCGCCTTGTGATAATTTTTAGGGAACATTTCGGCCACTTTCGAGAGAGAAGGCGGCTAGGGCTTGGAAGGAGTTCTTTGCGGCTTTGGGAAGCTTTCCTCAACAACTTGGATCGATTCCTCCTCCGTCATAGCATCAAGGAAGCCATCGGCGACCTAGCTTCGTAGTGGATTCAATCCAGACGTGGAAACTACCCATGAAGACCATCATCACGGATTTAAGGGGTTATTCTTTATGTCTTTGGAACTTTATTCTGAATTTATTACTTGTTTTGTGACTCGCTCCATGGAGAGCTAAACCCCTTGAGGGTATTCGGACATGTAAACCCTAGGATTCTTATTTTCATTTGATTTACATTGTGTTTCTATTCGAATTTATCAGGTTGAGTTTTACTCTTGAGTTCTTAATGCTTGTTTGTGCTTTTGATTTCATTATTAATTGCCTTGCATGTTTTATTCAATCTAGTGAAGAGAGAGATCACCACTAGGTTTAGAATTACCAAGAGTAAAGAGGGTTGAGAGGGTGAGCCGTGAGATAGCGGAGTGCCCCCTTTCCCTTCCGATAGATATTTCCTATCTCCATATTCCCTAAGTGTCAAGCAACCATATGTGGTGTGAGGCGTCGAGAGAATTCTCCGCCGGGACCTCGTAGGGGCTTAGGGATCTTTCACCTGGAGGCAGGGTTAGATCTACTTTTAGGAATTGGTTATATCTTTGGGATCCCTAGAGTTTTAAGTAGTCATATGTGGTGTGAGGCGTCGAGAGAATTCTCCGCCGGGACCTCGTAGGGGACTAGTTATCGGCGACCTGGAGGTAGGGGCCGTTATACCTTTGGATACCCACGACTCATTGTTTTCGTTTAGAAACACTTGTAATCTACATCCAACACCCGAATCCTAGGGGGAGCATTGTCCGGATACCTCACTTTTATTGATTGAGAACTCTTTTCCTTTTTATTCCCTGCGCACTTGTAGTGACGCTCTTAGTTTTGGCCATTAGATCATCACACACTACACTCATTAGGCTAGATAACAAAAGAGGGGCTATTACTAGTACTTCTGTTCCCTGTGGTTCGACAACCCGACCCTTTGGGTCCACTTTTATTACTTGACGACCCGTGCACTTGCGGTAACGCAAGGGGTTGACACACATCACCCTATTGTGTTGTTGCGGAGACGAATCAACTACTATAGTATGCGAAGGAGGAATTTCTATCCAAGTCCACATGGCTGGGCACACACCCGTGTGGTAGGGTATGTGGCTATTTTGTTAACTGAAATTAGTGATATTTCTTTTAAATTCCGCATACTAGCTGGGACAGGGGTGTGAGACTATCTTCGTGCCTTTCTGGCCTATAAATTAACTTGAAAATCTTGGGAGGTCGGCACATATATCCATGTATGTGATCATGGCAAATGTTTTGGCCTTTGATCTGCACATAAGTTTCTCAAAATGTGCTACCACGCCCTATTTTTACTTCTCTTGTTCACTACACACTTTCATAGCCATGTTTGCACAAAAGAACACAAAATACACTAGATGAGCGATAATACCTGATAAAAGTGATGCTCAATATATGTAAAATGATGTGACAAAATATGTATAACCTAGCACTTATCAATTAATCCACTAATTGAAGTGTTATTGTTATTTAGTTTTGGTTCAACAAGTTAAAGTTTTGAGAAAATTTTGTGTGGCATAAGATTGATACTAGCTCCCAAATCCGCAAGTGTCTTCTCATCAACAACTCCACCAATTGTGTATGGGATAATGAAGCTTCCCGTATCTTTGTACTTCTTTGGGAGTTTGTTGGTGAAAACAACCGAACATTCCTCACTTAGAGACGTCATGTTGGTCTTTCTAACTTTGTTGGGTTAGGAATGTGGGATTGGTACTCTGGCACTTTCACACCACCAATTCCATCATCCGTGGTTAAATAATCTTCTTTGCAAGGTGCTTTGTCACTTATAGAGATTTCACACCTTTCCTCCTTAACAATTGGATCCTTGCATGATTTCTTCTAAAATAGAGTTAATATCTTACTGCTTCTCAATGTGATTGCATTAAGTGTCTCTCGTCGGTTCACTTCTGTGTTACATGGGAAACTACCTTGAGTATGCTCGGCTAATGTCTTAGATATTTGAGCAACTTGGTGATCCACATGCTACAAGGATGCTTGTTGATTTCTCATAATCGCCTCATGCTTGGTAAGGCAGACATCGTTGGATTGAATGTAAGTAGAGATGGAACTCTCCAAGTTAGAACTTTTCCTTTTTTGCATGGGTTATTGAAAACTAGGTGGTTTGTCCTTGAGCTCCTTGCCCTTGTCCCAAGTTACTCCAGGAAAAATTCCAGCGATTCTGCCACCCCAGATTATAGGTAGTGCTATAAGGATATCCTTGGAACAAGTTTGTGTTGTTAACAAAATCTACTTATTCTACCATGCCAGGGCTCGAATTAGAAGTAGCGCAAGTTGAACTTACTTGCACTCTGTATGTTCCATACCCTATGACAAGGTTTGTTGTGATAGAAATTGTATCACATCCAATCTCTTGATAATAGCTTCAACTTGGGGGCTGGTATGGTCAATACATCAACTTCATAGATTTCGGCAGCTCGACTTCGTTTGGTCTGTTCTGAAATCCATTGTTGCCCATTAATTGCCAATTCTTTGATCAAAGTTTGTGTAGTATTAGATTGCTTGCTGCACAAAGTATTTTTGGTGCCCGTATCTAACATTTTCTTGGTGGCTACATTCAACCCATTGTAAAAAACTTGAACCTACATCTATTTCACGATCCCATTCTACGGCCATTTCCTCAAAAGTTTCTTCTACCTTTCCCATGTGATGTAGAGAGTCTCGGACTCTATTTACTTATATGAAGGGATGTCACTCCATAGCATGTTAATCTTGTTTGGTGGGAAATACAGTCTTAAAAACTTCTCAACTAACTATGACCAATTTGTAATTGAACATTGGGGTAAGAAACCTAGCCTTTGATTGGTACTTCCTCACACCAAAAAGGGAAAAATCCTAAGACGAACAACATCCTTGGACATTCCGTTGGCCATAAACGCTTCACATGTCTCCAGAAAGCTTATTAAGTGTGTATATAGGTCCTCATTGTACAAGCCATTAAATTGGCACATTTGTTGAATCACCTGAATGAAATTTGACATAAATTTAAAGTTGTTTACAACAATTAGTGGTCAAATAATGGTCTATGCAGCACTCTTTTAATTTGGCTTTAAGTAATTTGAAATACTTCGCTAATTGGCAACAATTGGTCCAGATTGTTTAACCTTAACACTATCTTCCACTGACCCTAACCCTCTCAACACTGTAGTCCTCAAATTCTGGCTAAAGTGCTCTCCACTTTAGAATCTTTAGGATCATCCTCAACCAATCGAGAGGGATTTTCTTATGTCATACAAATGCACCTTCACCAAAGGAAGACAAGAATCAATCTGGAATCAAATAAATCTCAAGCAAAAACAAAAAGAGAACAATTGCAAAAAAGTAAAGGATGAAAACAAAAATAAAAATGGTTAGATTAATAAAATCCTAAGGTTCTTGGAATGCCGGTCTTCTACAATGACGTCAAAAACTTGACAGCATCCTTTACATGTATGTCCCTAGTGCAAGGGTTGCTAAATTAGTATAATATATGCAAGGATTAGGGAGCCAAATCCACAGGGACTAGCTTTATTAGTACTACTTCCTCCTTTATTTTGAACTCGGTGAACTTGAGTGAAGTTTGCTAATCTTATTTAATAAGAATAAAAGTAAAGATGAGGACGACAAACTCGGAGAGAGATCAAGAGATGAAGCGGTGCCTCAGACTCACTCCTCTCTCGACATCCTTGCAATAATTTCCAATATTGGCTATTGATTGAGCATTCTTAGATTGTGAAGATTTTCAAATAGATGACTCCCTTGGTCCAGATAATCAACCCTAATTCCATACTATAATTTATCATTACACTATGAATTGATTAGGCTCCATAAATCCCGTTATTAGGTTTTACCCTAATCTGGAGAGATTGACACCATGAACCCTATCTTTATGCCTGCACTCAACCCTGATTCTATATGTGTGATCTCACATAGTGAATTTCTCAATCATTACCACACCAATAAAAATGCAATTAAGGTCTTGACAAAATGTAAATTTCAAGCATGAATTAACATAGAAAATGTACAAGAAAAATCGAAAAGTTAATATATAAAATAAGAAAATTAAATACAAATTATCTAGAGAGCCACGGTCTCAGGCACCGAATGACAATTTAGCCTCTCATATTTCAAAACAACCAATGACAATCCAAAATTAAGGACAAGTATGAAGTCATTACAAACTTCTTTCAACTTCTCAAATTGGGTGTCAAGATTGAAAAAGGTTGTTCATGTATTGAAATGCTCCATAGAAAACAATAATGATTATAATCTACTCCTATAGAGTTGCATTGAGCTTTCCTTTCAAACCTTAGCAGCCTCCTTGCCATTTTGTCCCAATATCCCTCCCAAAACCTAACTTCTGGGTTTTATTTCCAAGTATAGGACTAGTGCAAGGACTTTCTTTTGGGTGTGCACTCTTTTGTTCTTTTCGGTAAGCTTCTAACTTGATTATGAGCAAAGAATTGGCATCCAGAGATTTGTACGGTCTCATACAAGCTTGTGCTTATGGAGAACGGTCATGCTCTAGACTCCAGACCTGTGCCGAGGCTATGTTCTTTCAAATCTTTGTTCAGGGTTGTGCATACCCTAAGCAAGCCTGTGATGGAGCCATGCTATCATATGGAATTGTTCTTTTGTGCTCATTTCACTAAAAAATTCCTCATTTTCCGCATCCTTTTACCTAAAGGTTATTACCCTACATATTACACTCAAAATACTACGTGAAGCACTAAAAGAGAGAGAATGGCCCTAAAACTCCAAAAGTGTATGAATTCATAATACGAAAATACATACTTCATGCACTCAGCAATCTTCAAATGAATTCTTCTTCCCTTTCTGTTTTGAGGAATTATTAAACTTCGCACTTGCTTACGAACATCATTAGCAACTTTTCTACAAAGAGATATATTTCCTCGAATTCCTATTAGATGATTGATAAGTGTGTTTTATATACATATTTCATCCATGTTTTACCTATTATGTTTTTGTCTTTTAGCCGTTATTTTCCTAGTTCGGTGCTTTTCAGGGTATTTTATGCTACTTGTGCAGATAATTAGGTCATGGGATAAATGTAAAAGATTTTTTAGAAGATTTTAATATGATAGGACCTAAAGGCAACTCGTTAAGGCAATCACGACCTGAGCAAGGACGTTGATGAGCGTCCCGCAAGTGCACGGGGTCGTCAAGTAATACCCTGTGTGTGACACAGAGGTCGTATTCCACGGGGCCAAGGAGCTACTATTACTGCCCCTTCATCTATTTCCTAGCCTAACAATACGAGTGAAAAATACATCTACTAAAATCTATAAATAAAATAATAAAGCTACCACTACACGCCAAATAAGCATTCAAAGGACGGACAAGCAGGAGAAGCCGTGATTTGGGCAGAGAATCCCCAAAGGGTTGTCATTAAGGCTTGAATTAAGGATGATGTGTTGTGATGGTGCTTTGGACTGAGAGATTCCTAAATTAAGCTAAACCCGAATCCCTCAGTGATTAGCCCTAATCCCATACGAGTATTGACCGGAATCCCTTCCGGTCAATTCCTCCTACGATTGCAGTGCGCTCAGGGAATCCCTTATCAGGAGTAGACACTCTTCTGGGTCTAAGCCTAACATTCAGAGGGCTACCTAATACCTGAGTCTCTCGGCGTATCGGTACATGAATCCCTTTCAATCTATGTGAGTCTAGTACAAGGGCGATGGTCACGCTCCAAGTACAACCTAGAAATTGAATAGCAGAGTTCTCATGCGATCCAAGTCAGTAAAGCACACATAGAGAGAATCACAAACCATAGAAATTCTTATACAAGAAATTCAACATCCAACACTAAATCACAAATGATTATCATCCTTAATTACAACAAATCTATCCTAGGGTTCATCATGCCCAAATCACATACAAGTTAGTTCCTCATGAAAGAGGAACACCCATACAAATCCAATGAACAAACAAGCACAAAGAAAAGCAAAGAACACTCCCTCTAGGTTTGGATTGCCTTGGATGGAAGAAGATCGCCGGTGTCGCAGAGGTTTCTTCTCAAACGATGCTTTGAAGCTCTAGATCTTCCCCCTATCTCCTCCTCCAATGTTTGCCTCCCTCTTGGTGAAGAACAACGCGGTGGATTGCCGGAAAACTCCGCCGGCGAGGGTGTGGCGGCGGCCCAAGAAGAAGAGAAGAAGATGATGTAGAAGCCCAAAAAAGAATGCCCTAAATTTGCCTTTAAAGTCACTTTTCGGGCATCCATACGGGCTCCCTTGGGGGCGCAAGCTTGCCCGCAAGGCTCCCAGCCTTTTCCAGAAAATCTCGTTTCGATGCTACAGTGCCATGCTACAGTACTACTACTACAGTAATCTTGCTACAGAAATCCTTCTACATTACTGCTACAGTAATTAAAGCTCAAAACGTCGTGTTTGATACGGATCTCTTCCCAAATACGTTCTTGAGCTCATTTTTTCTTCTTCAAGGCGTGTAACACAAATAAAACCAATTTAAATGCGAAACGGGCATCAACTCATCAAAATACATGCAAAGTAGTGCAAGAATAAAACGTATAAATATGTACATTTAAATGCAAGAGGGGTGTAGAGGAGGAAAAACGAAGAAAAACAGCGGAAAAACCAAGAAAAATAGAGGAGAAATCGAGAGGGAGAAAGAGGAGAAGAAAGAAAACAAGAGGGGAGAGAAGGGAGGGCAGCCACTTAAGGCTTGCGGGTGCCCATGCTGGCGCCCGCAAAGCCTCCCAGCCCGCAAGGCATGCAGCCTTGCGGGTTGGCTTGCGGGCGCATGGGCGCCCGCAAGTGGCCTGGGCTGCCTTGCTGGCGCAAGGCTGCCCGCCAGGGGCTCTGCCCCCTTGCGGCCCGCGAGGCTAGCAACTTCGCGGGCTGCCTTGGGCGCCCGCAAGGCTCCCAGCCTGCGAGGCTAGGGCTCTCGTGGCCTTCCTCACGGGCGCGAAGGCGCCCACGAAGCTCCCTAGACATTTTACCATGCTTTATGTTGGCGTTTAGACGCCCGTAAGGTCCTGAAAATTCAAAATTTCGGCATGGTCTCCGCTGTAACTTCAAGAAAAAATGGATATACAACATCTTCCAGCCGAAATATACAATGTAAACAAACTTGAACTACACCGAATAAATGAACAAACACTAAGAATTTAAGACGAGCATGGATTCATAAATACAACACAAGTAAGAAAACGAAAACCACAAAAACAACAAACAACACACAACAAACAACACAAGTACGAAAAATTGAAACACGAAGAATTTAAAACTTGGGTTGCCTCCCAAGAAGCGCTTGTTTAACGCCATTAGCTCGATGAACCTTTTTCTTACCTCATGGAGGTTTGAAGACGGTGCGTTCATCTCGGCCAGAAGTGACATAAGAGCTACCCAAAAATACAAAACATACTTGCCGAGATGGTGTTAGGATGGATGTCATGCATAAATTACCTTTTGGCCTCCACGGGAAGAGGTTCGGTCGGGCATTGTGCAATATCAATTTGGGAGGATTTTTAAATGGCTTGAGCTTCCTCCCCTCTTCTTCCTTAGCCCGGACCAATCTTTTAACAAGAGACCCAGAAAAATATTTAGGCCTCCATGGAAACAACTTGGGTTGATAATTGTTTAAGCATGGCGTGTGTGGATCATTAAATGGCTTTAACTTCTTGCACACGTATTCTCTCTCAATCCCCACAGGAAATTCCTGAAATGCCCACCAAAGTCGTTTGGACCTCCAGGGGAAAATATTTGGCTCGGAATTGCCTAGGCTGGGTACAGGTGGCTTTTTAGATGGCATTAACTCCTTACCCACATTTTCAGCTATCCTAGACAGTTCCCGCTTGTGTTCGGTATGAGGAATACTTTTCATGTAAAGGGCTCGCTCAGGTGATGCTGGTGTTACTTCTTCTACCTTTTGGTCATCCAACACACCACAATCATTTTCCACCTTTTTTTCAGCATTGCAATCTCCCTTATCACAATTATCTTTAAGATGGACTTCTCTTCTTGGCTCATGATTACTGGCATTCTTGAGAAGCTCCTCAACCTCGTTCTCTAGCTTATGGAGAGATGCTTGTATATTCACAACTGTGGCATTAAGGTTTGCAATTTGGGCATAAACATCTTCAAATCGTCTTTCCGTATACACCATGAATCTTGCCAATACATCCTCCGTAGTAAAATGCTGCTGTTGAGGCTGAGGACTTGGAGGATGTTGGTGCCACGGCTGTTGAGGTGAGGGCGAACTAAAAGCTCCTTGCATTTGCTTTGAAAATTATGCCTCGCACAAAAGGAAAACAAAATAACAAAGTCAAATAAATAGATAAGAAGAAAACAAGAAAATAAAGTAGAATGTACAAAAATAAGAAAAATGGCTAGAGCAATAGACTATAGGTTTTCCTAGTATCCCTTGTGTCCCAGGCAACGGCGCCAAAAACTTGATGAGCGTCCCGCAAGTGCACGGGGTCGTCAAGTAATACCCTGTATGTGACATAGGGGTCGTATTCCACGGGGCCAAGGAGCTACTATTACTTCCCCTTCATCTATTTCCTAGCCTAACAATACGAGTGAAAAGTACATCTACTAAAATCTATAAATAAAATAATAAAGCCACCACTATGCGCCAAATAAGCATTCAAGGGACGGACAAGCAGGAGAAGGCGTGATTTGGGCAGAGAATCCCCCTAGGGTTGTCATTAAGGCTTGAATTAAAGATGATGTGTTGTGATGGTGGTTTGGACTGCGAGATTCCTAAATTAAGCTAAACCCGAATCCCTCGGTGATTAGCCCTAATCCCATACGAGTATTAACCGGAATCCCTTCCAGTCAATTCCTCCTACGATTGCAGTGCCCTCAAGGAATCCCTTATCAGGAGTAGACACTCTTCTGGGTCTAAGCCTAACATTCGGAGGGGTACCTAATACCCGAATCCCTCGGCGTATCGGTACATGAATCCCATTCAATCTATGTGAGTCTAGTACAAGGGCGATGGTCATGCTCCAAGTACAACCTAGAAATTGAATAGCAGAGTTCTCATGCGATCCAAGTCAGTAAAGCACACATAGAGAGAATCACAAACTATAGAAATTCTTATACAAGAAATTCAACATCCAACACTAAATCACAAATGATTATCATCCTTAATTACAACAAATCTACCCTAGGGTTCATCATGCCCAAATCACATACAAGTTATTTCCTCATGAAAGAGGAACACCCATACAAATCCAATGAACAAACAAGCATAAAGAAAAGCAAAGAACACTCCCTCTGGCTTTGGATTGCCTTGGATGGAAGAAGATCGCCTGTGTCGCCGAGATTTCTTCTCAAACGATGCTTTGAAGGTCTAGATCTTCCCCCTATCTCCTCCTCCAATGGTTGCCTCCCTCTTGGTGAAGAACGACGTGGTGGATCGCCGAAAAATGCCGCCGGCGAGGGTGCGGCGGCGGCCTAAGAAGAAGAGAAGGAGATGATGTAGAAGCCCCCAAAAGAATGCCCTAAATTTGCCTTTAAAGTCACTTTTCGGGCATCCATACGGGCTCCCTTGCGAGCGCAAGGCTCCCAGCCTTTTCCAGAAAATCCGGTTTCGATGCTATAGTGCCATGCTACAGTGCTGCTACTACAGTAATCTTGCTACATAAATCCTTCTACAGTACTACTACAGTATTAAAGCGCGAAAACACCATGTTTGATACGGATCTCTTCCCAAATACGTTCTTGAGCTCATTTTGTCTTCATCAAGGCCTGCAACACAAATAAAAACCAATTTAAATGCGAAACGGGCATCAACTCATCAAAATATATGCAAAGTAGTTCAAGAATAAAACGTATAAATATGTACATTTAGACACTTATTAGACACGCTCCTCAACCGTATAGATTTCAGGATTATCAAGAGAAGTGAAGAATTCAGAAGCACGATTTCAGGTCCCAGAGCATGGGCGTGCAAATGGAACCATGGCCTAAGCACAGGCGTGTTTAAGCTCATGCACTTCACTGTCTGGCAAGTTTTTAGAAAGCTGTTGAATTCCGCATATGCTGGTAAAGTGCACGCCCGGAAGCACCACCCAAGCACACCTGTGCTTGGATCAGGACTAAGGTTTTAAGCACCGAAAAGTATGTTTTGAGGGACTTTTGGTTTTAGGCGACGGCTGCAGCTAGAGGACGACCTTCATCAGCGTCATCCACCATCTTCTGGGGAAGAATTAGCACGACAACTGAAGGACATCTTAGGAGTGGAGCTTCATCTACGGGATAGGTCCTCGGAGCACAACGTCAATACAAAAGCATAGGGAGTTTATAAATTCATTTCTATCTGGTTTTGCTATTGATTCTCTGTTGTGTGAACCCATGAGGGGCTAACCATCTCCGCTGCCCCAGATTGTTGAACTTGGTTGTGTTTTGTAATTGAATACTGATAAACGTCTAAAAGTACGTATTTTATATGTATGTATTGTGTATTATTTTCATATCTTTTTGTTGAATCTATGCCCATGTAGGTCTAAATTGCTTTATTTTTGTATTTCAGACCAGCCAGAAGCCCTGGGGACTCGACGACGAGATGGGGAGCGAACTTGACACCAAAACAGCGTTTTCGAGACGGGGTACTGTAGCATTCACTGTAGCAGTTACTGTAACTCATCGCGGACTTCTCGGCAGAAAAGTATAAATCCCGAGGGGTCAGCATACCAGCTGTATGCTGACCCGTTTACCCATCGGGATTTGGGGTTTAAAGGGCGATCTAGGGCATTTTGAAGAAAACTTTTGCATCTTCTTGGAGAGAGCTTTTGGGGGAAAAGAAGGCTAGGGTTTGGGCATCATTTCTACACCATTTAGGAGGGCAAAAGGAGAGGAAATTCGGGTTTTCTTAGGAGAGTAGAGCAAGATCTAGGAGGATCTACTTCAAAAGCTTCATTGTTTGGAGGTTGAAGACAACGGGAAGCCACCCCTTCGAGTGGCGTCTTCGGAAGGTTTTCTCCGGGGATTCAAGCGGCATTCGGCCCTCACCATTTGAGGTAGTGTTCCTCATGTTTATTTTAGTTATTTGCATGGTTTGTGTGGTGGATTTGTGGAACATGAACAACTAAACCCCAAGGTCACCGGATATAGGTGAACCTTGGGGGCAAAACTTGTGATGTTTTGGATTATTTGAGCTATTTATTGTATGATTGGCTTGTTGTGATCCTTGTTTGGTATTCTTAATCGTTTTGGTACATGTGCTTAATTGTTGTATCAAGTTCTTGGTAGCACTTTGTAGCATGACCATTGCATTAGTGCTAGACTCTACCAAACTTGGAAGGGATTATTGTATAAATATGCCGTGACCATCGGGTATTTGTACCCCTCCATTTCTAGGGTTGAAAACTAACTAGTGTTTCCACCCTAACTTGAGGAAACCATCATTCGCCTTGCAACCGTGTGAGAGGTTGAGTGGAAGAAATTCTTTATTCAACTCTTGTACCGGGTTAGAGGTCAATTGCCGTGACCATCGGGTTGACCTAAGTTTCGGTTTTCTCGGTCCAACTAGCAACATACCTAATTTCTCAAATATCCTACTCACTTGAGTAACCCCCTTGGGGATCCTTATCCATAACCGTTTTCCATCCCTGAGCATCTCGCGAGTTTAGATTCAATCGTATTTATTAAGAAAATTTCTCTTGTTGCTATTTGTTTTCTTTCTTATCTATTCTCTTAAAAAATGGAATCGGTGAGCTAAACAACAAGTGAAAAGTGAGTAAGGTAGCTCCTCGGGCCCCTTGGGAATACGACCCACTCGTGCGTGCACGAGTGGTTTATTACTTGACGACCCCGTGCGCTTGCGGGTGTTGACACTTTCCGTCTCGATCAAGTTTTTGGCGCCGTTGCCGAGGACCTCACCGAGGGATATTTGGAAAGCTTTAAGCTTGTTGATTTAGCCTTTTCTTTTTCTTTTGTTTTTCTTTCTTTTTGTTGTGTGTTTTTGACACACCCTTGCGTGTGTACTCCGCAAGTGCACGGGTGTCGAAGTAATAAAGTACCCAGAAGGGTGGGTAGTCGAATCCACAGGGAGTAGACGTGAGAACAATCACTCTTTGTTAAGTAATCAAAGATAAACCAATTGTTGTTGTGAAAGAAAATAAAATAGGAAAGAAGTAAAAATAGGGTGCTGAAAATAAAGATTAGGATGTAGAAATAGATCAATAAGAAGATGGGGTACTCGGACAATGCTCCCCCTAGAATCCTTGTTTCAAGTGCAAGACTTCAAACACTCTTACTAAATGAATATTTCAAGAGTCGTGGAATCCAAGCATACAAAGTCCCAAATCTAAGGTCAACCTTGACTAGTCCCCTACGAGATCCGGCGGAGAGAAGACTCTCGACGCCTCACACCACGTATGTCTGGGCTATGCTCTAGGGATTTCAAGTGGTAAACCCTATTCCCAACTATAGATCAATCCCTTTGGTCCAGGCGAAAGATCCCTAATCACAAATAAGTCCCGGCGGAAAGGCCTCTCTCAACGCCTAACTCTCTTTGAGATCGAAGGTAATACTTGGAATAAGAAGGTAGCGAAAACCGCACCGGAGGGGAAAGGGGACGTGTCGCTACCTCTCAACTCACCCTCTCAACCCCCTCCAATCTTGATTAATCTAATCCTAATGGTAATGGTCACTCGTCAAAAGGATGCTTGGATTAGCCCTCAACCCTAGTGTCACTCTAAGGAAGAAACAATTAAGCATACAAGATTGAAACTCAAATTCAACTCAAATTGAATAAAAGCATTAAAGTCAATGAAACATAGGAAATCTAGGGTTTACAAGTCCAAGTACCCACTAGGGGTTTAGCTCTCCATGGAGCAATACAAGTTCATCAAAATAAATGAAGACAAGTGCAAGAAATCCATAAAGAAAACCCCTTTAAGCTTCGTGTTGATAGACTATGGAAACTTCTTCTTCTTCTTCAAAGAATCCCTTCCTCCAAGCCTAAGGCACACCTCGTCGAATCGAGTCGTCGAAGGCTCCTCCAATAGCTCTCTTTGGAAGGGAATGATGATGAAATCGGTGAAGAAGCGCCCCCAAAGTGTAGCAAGAACCTCCTGAACCCTAGCCGTCACCTCGTCTCAAAGTTGGAAGAAGATCCCCTCAATAACGCTTCAGAACGGCTTTATAATTGGCCATCTCGAGGATCCACACGGGCGTGTGGATAAGCCACACGGCCGTGTGGAAATTCCACACGCCCATGTGGATTTTCTGCCTTGTAGAATCTTCATACTAATCCCCGATTTCGCCCGTTTCTTCTCCTGAGGTCACATGGACGGACACACGCCCATGTGAAAGGTCAAGTGGCATTTCTTGATGATGGGGAAACCTTGGAGAGCTTTTGAAATCTTTGAACCAATCGGAACGAGCGAGCATGACTGCCTTCGTGTCCTTCTACAAGAGTTGTCTTGAAGTCTTTAGAAGTTGGCACATACCCCCTCGTTGGAACCCGATTTGTGTCTTGAACTTCATAATTGCACAAAAGATCTCCACTTGGCATCATTCTGACCTAATCTTGCCTTTATTCACGTACCATGTCTCCACAACCCTGATTGCGTGAAAGGACACCAAAACACATGAAATTAGCAATAAAGCCTGAAAAATGTGATGCTCATGCGTGGAAAACATTTCCAGAATTATATACATGCAAGCACTTATCAGTTTTGTTTTGTTTTTGTGTTTTCTTGTTTTTGGTTGTTGAGATTTTGTAATTATTCTAGCTTTGTATTTTTTTGTAGCTCTTTTGCACTTCTTGTTGTTAGCTAACATTGTGACTCCTGTTCAGAGTGACAGCATGGATTTCAGCGATAATCATCGGAAGGAAGATTTGTGCCATGATACATTTATCCAATCTGTAGAGAATCAAGGAGCTCAGTCAATCTTCAATAAATTTTTGGAATCAAACTGGGGAAAGTTGGCAACAGAAATTCCCCCATCCAGTAGTCAGTCTAATTATACTCCTGAGGAACTTGACACTAGTCTGAAGAATCCCCCTGAGTTAACCTGTTCAGATAAGGAGGAGGTAATTCAGTCAGCAGTTGAAAGAGTAGAAGAGGTGGATTACATCCAGAGGGATGATTTGAATACAGTTGAGGCAGAATTTCGAGCCAAGAATTATAGCTTGAACAGTGATGGTGACTCAGAAGAAATGGAGGAGATTGAGGAGCGTGACCTTAGAAATTATGGAAGGGTAAAGTCATCAATTGAAGAACCTCCAGAGCTAGAATTGAAGCCCCTCCCTGATCATCTAGAATACGCTTTCCTGGGGGAAGAATCTACACTCCCTGTTGTCATTGCCTCGGATTTAACAAGGGAACAGAAGGACCAACTCTTGAACATGCTGAGGAGGCACAAAAAGGCAATTGCGTGGAAGATTTCTGACATTCGAGGAATTAGCCCATCTTTTTGTACACACAAAATACTTATGGAGGATAATCACAAACCCTCAGCAATTCCCCAACGAAGACTCAATCCCAACATGAAGGAAGTTGTGAAGAATGATGTCATAAAGTTGCTTGATGCGGGCATTATCTACCTTATCTCCGACAGTGCTTGGGTGAGCCCAGTGCAAGTGGTGGCAAAGAAAGGAGGAATGACAGTCATCACTAATGAAAAAAATGAGCTTGTTCCTACAAGAACAGTCACAGGTTGGAGAGTCTGTATTGATTATAGGAAACTCAATGATGCTACAAGGAAGGATCATTTCCCTTTACCTTTCATTGACCAGATGCTTGACAGACTCGCGGGACATTCTTACTACTGTTTCTTGGACGGTCTTTCTGGATACTTTCAGATTCCTATTGCACCAGAAGATCAGGAGAAGACTACTTTCACATGCCCCTACGGGACATTTGCGTATCATCGAATGCCCTTTGGACTTTGTAATGCACCGGCTACATTCCAAAGATGTATGTTAGCAATCTTCGAAGATATGGTGGAAGATATCATGGAGGTGTTTATGGATGATTTTTCGGTCTTCGGGGATTCGTTCGAGTTTTGCCTTAAAAATCTTGAACGGGTCCTAAAAAGGTGTGAGGAGACTAATTTAGTCCTCAGTTGGGAGAAATGCCACTTTATGGTTAAGGAGGGCATAGTACTCGGGCATAAGATTTCAAGGAGGGGAATTGAAGTAGACAGAGCGAAAGTCTCCACCATCGAAAAACCACCCTCTCCAAGTTCAGTGAAGGCAATCAGAAGTTTTCTGGGACATGCAGGGTTTTATAGAAGGTTCATCAAAGACTTTTCTGTAATCGCCCGACCACTGACAAAGCTCTTGGAGAAAGATGCTCGTTTTGAGTTTAATGAAGATTGCATGAATGGCTTCCTTTGCTTGAAAAAGAAACTAGTTGAAGCACCAATAGTGGCTTCTCCGGACTGGAATTTACCTTTCGAGGTGATGTGTGATGCAAGTGACTATGCAGTGGGTGCAGTATTAGGACAAAGACGGGATAAGCACTTTCATCCTATTTATTACGCAAGCAAGACTTTGAATGACGCACAGGAGAACTACACTACCACGGAGAAAGAATTGCTAGCGGTGGTCTTTGCTTTTGATAAATTTCGATCATATTTGGTGATATCTAAGGTAATTGTTTATACTGATCACTCTGCACTCAAATACCAACTGAATAAATCAGATGCCAAGCCTCGATTGATCCGTTGGGTGCTTCTACTACAAGAGTTTGATCTAGAGATAAGGGATAAAAAGGGGGCAGAAAACTTGGCCGCTGATCATTTATCACGCCTTGAAGGGTCTCATGCTGAGGAGTTGAAGAGATAGGGGATAAATGACACATTCCCTGTGGAACAATTATGCAGCATTCAAACACTGACAGAGGATGAGACTCCATTGTTCGCTGACATTGCCAACTATCTAGCAGCAAAAATCTTGCCTAAGTGGTTCACTCATCAACAAAGAAAAATTTTTTTTGCCTATTTGAAGCACTATATCAGGGAGGATCCTTATTTGTTTAGAGTTTGCTCTGATCAAATCGTGAGGAGATGTGTTTCAATAGAAGAAGGGCATGACATCTTGCGTCATTGTCATTCGGGCCCGACAGGGGGGCACTACAGTGGGAACAGAACGGCTAAAAAGGTTCTCGATGCTGGATTTTACTGGCCCACAATTTTTCAAGATGCTCAAACATTTGTACAACACTGTGATAAGTGCCAAAGAGCCGGTAACATCTCAAAAAGAGATGAAATGCCACAAACGTGGAATCAGGTTTGCGAGATATTTAATGTTTGAGGGATAGATTTCATGGGACCATTTCCTAGTTCTCAAGGTAACAAATTTATCCTTGTGGCAGTGGATTATGTCTCCAAATGGGTGGAGGCACAAGCATTTCCATCTTGCGATGCAAGGGTCGTGGTGAAATTCCTCAAGAAATTGTTCTCGCGATTTGGAACTCCAAGGGCAATCATTAGTGAGCGAGGCACTCACTTTTGCAACCTCCAGCTTGAAAAAAGTTTTGAAACGGTATGGGATATCACATAGAATCTCCACTGCATACCATCCCCAGACAAGCGGTCAAGTCGAGGTATCTAATAGGGAATTGAAAAGAATCTTGGAGAAAATGGTGAGCCATCACAGGAAGGACTGGGCGGATCAACTTGATGATGCACTCTGGGCATACAGAACAGCATTTAAGACACCTATTGGATCAACTCTGTATAGGTTGGTCTATGGGAAGGCTTGTCACTTGCCCGTCGAATTGGAGCACAAAGCTTATTAGGCCATAAAGCAATTGAATTTTGATCCCCATCTAATAGGCCACAAGAGAAAATTCCAGTTAAATGAACTAGATGAGTGGCGGTCGGTGGCGTATGAGAGTTCAGTACGGTATAAAGAGAAGACAAAGGAATACCATGACCGACACATTAAACAAGCTAAACATTTCCAAGTCGGAGACCAAGTGCTACTTTTCAACTCTCGATTGAAACTTTTTCAGGGAAAACTGAAATAGAGATGGTATGGACCATTTTCAGTCTCACAAGTGTTTCCTCACGGGGCCGTCGAGATTTACCATCCAACAAAAGGTACTTTTAAAGTCAATGGATATCGTTTGAAACATTATTTTCCGAGTGGCAACCCGGTTACAAAGGTTGGAGGTAACTTCCCTCCATTTGTTCCGCCTTGAAATTTTTAGGTAATGCACGTCAAGCTAATGACGTTAAAGAAGCACTCCTTGGGAGGCAACCCAAGTTCCTTTCATTTCCCGTATTCTTTTTCTTATTCGTGTTGTCTTATTTTGCTTATGTTTTTAGTAGTGGTTCGTGTGTAGTTGTGCTTTTCGTCATTTTTCTTGATTCTTTCGCCTTTTTGTTAACTTGTTTGTCATGTGGTTTTTGAAGAATTCTTGTTCTAGATGCATGCATGTTGATGTTTTGAGTGTTTAAATGTTGTTTCCGGCCATATTTTTCAAGGTTTCATCGATGTTTTGAGTGTACAAAGTGTGAAGAATGAAGTGGTGCAAAAAGAGGGTCTTGCCGACCATCCTTACGGCCGTAAGGATGGTCGGCAAGACCACAGGAACAAAGGCTTTAAAAGGGCAAGTTTGGGCTTCACACTATTCATTCTTCTTCCCCATTCTTCCAACCTTTTCTCCTTCATTTCTCCATCGTTTTTACTCATTTTTTTTTTGCTCTAGTTTGCTCTGCTCCCCCTCTTTTCCATCTTGGTGACAAAAATTTGGAGTTTGAGCAAGCTTTTAGCCGGATTTACCATTTGGATCTACTCATCTTACCCTAGGGCACAAGTATGGCACTTCACTCAAACTTTGATTTTTTCTTGTTTGTTATGGCTGAAATTGGCTGAAATTTGTTAGAATTTTGTTGATGGGTGAATGTTTAAGGTTTATCAAGTTAATTTTTCTAGTTTGTAAAATTTTTTTGGCTACTTCTACAAGCAAAGTTCTTGAAATATTTTTCCGATGTTACTGTAGCAATGCACTTTTTCTTGGATTTCTTCATTCTTTGGTGCTTATTTTGCTTGTAAGTTAGTTGGTTAATCTCTATTTTGTTTTTATAGGATGCCAATCAAGAAACTAGCTTCCAAGAGACCTAGGAGGGAACCTTCGCCTCCCGTCCATCAACCTCAATTTTCCAAGGAAGAACACAAGACACGCTACGCACTCTTATCACGAAAAGGGTTCGCCACGGTGAGGAAAATTGATTGGGAAGCTTTGAGCACTTTGGGAGTAGATGGCACGGTGTTGGAGCTTATTTTCCATGGTAGTTGGGATAGACTGTTTTCGATTGAAGAAGCCACATTCAAGGAACTTACCTTGGAAGTCCTTAGCTCCATAGAGATGGTCAAGGCATATCCGTTCACCCACCAATCAAACCATGTCACTTTTTGGGCTTTTGGAAAGAAACACCGTGTTTCAGAGGACGATATTGGTATGTATTTAGGACTATATACAGAGGCTCAACTACGATCATCCGCGTTCAAGCAATCCATTGATGAAGTCCCACAGTTGAAAGCGAACACAGCTTATTGGCATTCCATCTCTGCTAGCTCTAGAACATGGAAGGCATCCCAACTCACAAACCCTGCTCATCGAATTATCCACGCTCTTCTGACTAGGAGTATTGGGGGCAGAGTTGACTCTACTGGGGTAGTGACGCGCCACGATCTGATTATGCTTTACAGCATCATTGAGCGTCAGCCTATCCATATGGGGCACTTAGTAGCAGAGACCCTTTCCCATCAGGGTAAGTTTGTTCGTTTGGGCGCTATCTTCGCTGGACCCTACATCACTCGACTTATCCGGGGCATGGGATTTATTGAGCTCATCAGAGGCATGACAGTGGTAGGATCTACTGCTTCCTTAGGGATGCAAACACTCGTCTCCATTGGGATCGTTGAGAAGCGGGGAAGCAGTTATCGCCTCGCCCAGCGGCAAGGATCACATTCACATGACCCAGACACCTCACATGACACTGAGACTGAGTCAGAGCCTGACCAGGATGCTGGGGAGAGTTCGCCATCATTGACAGCCAGGTTTGAGTCATTTCGCACAGAGGTTCAGCAGCAGATTCAAAGCCTTAAGCGAGGACAAAGGGAGATCCTCACAGCACAGCAGCGGATTGAGCGCGACCTATCCGAGCTCCTAACCATTGTTCGCAGCTCATCCTCATCGACCTCTGCTGCCACTACTTGCGCCGCATCACCACTTTAGACACATGACACGACTTTGTTTATTTTCTTTCTTCTGTTCTTTGTTGTTTGTTGTTAAGACTTGTAATTTTGAGTTAGCTAAGGCTCACTCCCTACTAAACTCTTGTGTTTTTTATGTTGAAGCTCTCTTTTCCTTACTTTATTTCTTTTTCCTCCTGAAAAACTTTGAATGATGATAAGCTCTTTGTTCTTTTCAGGATTATTAATTTTGGGAGCTTTACTTGTGTCGCCCTCCTTAGGTGACATACTCCTGATCCAAGTGGAACAACTGAGAACCACACCAAGGAATCAGGGAAGTTCCTTCACCCCCATTTTTTTTGGTTATCATTTTCATCCCCCACATTATTCTGCTGACTTAGGTACATTGAGGACAATGTACAACTTTAGGTGTGGGGATGGTTATTTACTTAGAGTATTTTGTATTTACGCATGCTTGTTACCTATGATGGCTATGATTGTTTTGTTAAAGGACTTCCTAGCTTGGTAGAATGATAGTAGTGAGCTGTACAGTACCTGTACTTTAATGTAGCTCTGTTTCATCTTTAGTGCACCTGTATACATGCTCACGATCACTTTCACCTTGTACACTCTATCCAACCCATCTTAATGACTTTGGCATTAATTTGTTAAATTCTTTCTTCAATGCACTTTTAAAAGCTTTTAAGTTCCTTTATTGTTTTCTCCAACCTAAGTGAAGTTTTTAGCAGGTAGTTTATCAGGGTTCAAAAAAAAAAAAAAAAAAAGAGGATCTATGTCAGTATTCCTCTGCTTTATAAGCATGAATGCGTATATGTAGACTGTAATCGATTAAGAGGGTGGCTCTTGTGCCTGGCCAGCATGTGCATCCATCTGAAAGATTTTTGTGCAGTCTATGTTAGGCGGACCTAGAAAAGAAAGAATTTGTGTATTTTTTGTGAGTGAAAGAAATAAAGTTTTCTTTTTGATCCCTAGAGCCTGTTTTATGGTCACTTAAGAGTTGGAGTTGTATTTAGGAACCAAAGGACTTTAACTGGGCATTGAGGAAGTCTTTAGCACTCTAATGCCATCTTCATTATGTGTGGGGTGAATGGTCATCCTGGGGTAATCCGGGGTGTGGAGGTCAAGGTGAGAGTCAGCACACACACACATAGGGCACTGTGGATGAACCAGAGCTATTATCACCTCATTATCCATTGAACAACTCACTTCTTGATTCCTGTCCAATTGTGCTTGTGGAGTTCTTTAATTTTGAGCCTGAGGTCGTATTTTTAGCCGTTTATCTTCTTTCCCTTGTTCTTCATGTTTGTTTGCTTGGGGACAAGCAAACGCTTAGGTGTGGGGATGTTTGATAAACGTCTAAAAGTACGTATTTTATATGTATGTATTGTGTATTATTTTCATATCTTTTTGTTGAATCTATGCCCTTGTAGGTCTAAATTGCTTTATTTTTATATTTCAGACCAGCCAGAAGCCCTGGGGACTCGACGACGAGATGGGGAGCGAACTTGACACCAAAACAGTGTTTTCGAGACGGGATACTGTAGCACGGTACTGTAGCATTCAATGTAGCAGTTACTGTAGCTCATCGCAGACTTCTCGGCAGAAAAGTATAAATCCCGAGGGGTCAGCATACCGGCTGTATGCTGACCCGTTTAGCCATCGGGATTTGGGGTTTAAAGGGCGATCTAGGCCATTTTGAAGAAATCTTTTGCATCTTCTTGGAGAGAGCTTTTGGGGGAAATGAAGGCTAGGGTTTGGGCATCATTTCTACACCATTTTGGAGGGCAAAAGGAGAGGAAATTCGGGTTTTCTTAGGAGAGGAGAGCAAGATCTAGGAGGATCTACTTCAAAAGCTTCATTGTTTGGAGGTTGAAGACAACGGGAAGCCACCCCTTCGAGTGGCGTCTTCGGAAGGTTTTCTCCGGGGATTCAAGCGGCATTCGGCCTTCACCATTTGAGGGAGTGTTCCTCATGTTTATTTTAGTTATTTGCATGGTTTGTGTGGTGGATTTGTGGAACATGAACAACTAAACCCCAAGGTCACCGGATGTAGGTGAACCTTGGGGGCAAAACTTGTGATGTTTTGGATTATTTGAGCTATTTATTGTATGATTGGCTTGTTGTGATCCTTGTTTGGTATTCTTAATTGTTTTGGTACATGTGCTTAATTGTTGTATCAAATTCTTGGTAGCACTTTGTAGCATGACCATTGCATTAGTGCTAGACTCTACCAAACTTGGAAGGGATTATTGTATAAATACGCCGTGACCATCGGGTATTTATACCCCTCCATTTCTAGGGTTGAAAACTAACTAGTGTTTCCACCCTAACTTGAGGAAACCATCATTCGCCTTGCAACCGTGTGAGAGGTTGAGTGGAAGAAATTCTTTATTCAACTCTTGTACCGGGTTAGAGGTCAATTGCCGTGACCATCGGGTTGACCTAAGTTTCGGTTTTCTCGGTCCAACTAGCTGGTGATCGTCCCGCAAGCGCACGGGGTCGTCAAGTAATAAACCACTCGCGCAAGGACAAGTGGGTCGTATTCCCAAGGGCCCGAGAATCTATCCTTACTTCCTTTTTGCTATGTTGTCTAGCCGATCAAACTTGAGATTTAGAATGAAAAAGTAAAGAAGTAAAACAAAAGCAATTAAACTGCTAAATACCAAGGGCGATAAACGGGAGGAAAATCAGGGTGAGAAGATGGTCACGGATGAGGATCCCCTCGGGGTTACTAAAGTGCGAAGGATGTTGGATTAACATGCAAGTGGCTTGAAGGACCGAGAAAACCCTAGATTAGGTCAACCCGATGGTCACGGCAATTGACCCCTAATCCGGTACGAGTATTGAATACGGGTTATACCCGTACAATTCCTCCTACGATTGCAAAGGGCAAGATGGTTTTCTCAAGCTAAGGTTGAATCACACATGAGTAATTAACCTTAGAATTGGAGGGGTACAAATACCTGATGGTCACGGCGTATTTGTACGTATTTCCCTTCCAAGCTTGGTGAGTCTAATACTAGGGCAATGGTCATGCAACCTAGTATTGGCTAAGTATGGATACACAGAGTTCTCATGCATACCCAAGCATTCAAAAACACCAAACATGAATCACAAACAAGCTAACAAGCATGAATTAAACCAAAACATAAAAACATCACAAGTTCACCCCAAGGTTCACCCACATCCGGTGACCTTGGGGTTTTAGTTGCTCATAGTCTCCAAATACATGAATAAAAGCATGAAAATAACTAAACCCAACATAAAAGACCTCCCTCCAAAGATTAGAGTCGAAGAAGCTTCCAAAGACGCCACTCGAAGGGGTGGCTTCCCGTCGTCTTCAACCTCAAGATTTGAAGCCCTAGAGGTAGATCCCGCACAAGAACGCGCTCTCCTCGCCGATTCTACCGTGGAAATGCCCTCCAAGCTCTCCTTCTTGGTCGGATTTGGAAGAGGTGGTGTCAAGCTTCAAGAAGAGCCAAAAGTCCCCTTTCTTTCATGCCCTAAAAGCCCTTAAAAGGGTGAAAATCGCGACTTCTCACGGGCTGCCTCACGGCCGTGAGGTTGCCCGTGAGGCATCCAGAAAGTTCTGCACGAAATTTCACCACGGATGCTACAGTAACCTGCCACAGTGATTCCGCTACAGTATTTCTGCTACAGTACTACTACAGTGAAGAACCCAAAAACATCGTATTTGGTGTCGAATTCTTCCTAAATACGTTCTTGAGCTCATTTAGGGTCTGCAACACAAAATAAAGGGGTTTAGACTATAAAAAGGGCATCGACTTATCAAAAAGATAATAAAATAATACAAATAAATACGTATAAAATACGTATATTTAGACGTTTATCAAACATCCCCACACCTAAGCGTTTGCTTGTCCCCAAGCAAACAAACATGAAGAACAGGGGCAAGAAGATAAATGGCTAAATATACGACCTCAAGCTCAACTGTACAGGACTCCACAAGCACAAATGGACAGAAATCAAGAAGTGAGTTGTTCAATTTATAGTCAAGTAATATTAGCTCTGTTTCATCCAAAGTGTTCCTGTGTGCGTGTGCTGACTCCCACCTTGACCCCCACACCCTGGATTACCCAGGATGCTTGTTCACCTCACTCAAATTGAAATTAGTGCTAGGAGTGCCAAACAAAAATCCTCTCAATAGCCAGTTAAAAATCTTTTGGTCCCCAAACGAAACTTTAACATCAAGTGAAGATAAGACAGGTTTCAGGCGCCCAAAGGTCACAAATTTTTTTTTTTTTTTTTTTTTTTTTTTTTTTTTTGGGTCCGCCTAACGTAGACTGCACAAAAATCTTTCACTGGGATGCACATGCTGGCCGTGCACAAGAGGCACCCGACTTACTTGATTACGAGATCTACATATACGCATTCATGCTTTTAGAAGCGAGAGGAATACTGACATAGACTCAATTTTTTTTTTTTTTTTTTTTTTTTTTTTTTTTTTTACACAACCTAACTCAGGACGCCTGATCAACCACCTGCTAAAAACCTCACTTAAAAACCTTACTTAGGGTTAAAGCAAAAATAGGGGACTCAAAAGTTTTTTAAAGGACTATTGAAAGAGAAATTTGACATCCTAACACAAAATCAAAAAGATGGGTTAGAGTGTCAGAAGTGGAAGTTAGAGTGAGCAGGTATCAATGTACACTAAAGATGAAACAGAACTACATTCAAGTACATGTAAAGTACAACTCACTACTATCATTCTACCAAGCTAGGAAGTCCTTAACAATAAAATCATAGCTATCATAGGTGAGTCAAGCATGCATTAAAATAAAATACTCCATCCCCACACCTAAAGCTGTACATTGTCCCCAATGTACATAAGTCAGCAGCACAGGGTGGGAAATAAATACAGAACAAAAATTTAAAGATGGAGTAAGAAACTTCCCCAATCCGTCGATGAAGTGCTAGACATGTGCGTGTGGACTTGGGGTAAATTATGTGGTGAGGGCCTAGAGTGTGGAATAGCTATATCATCATCCTGAAATCACAACAAAAGCTGATCACAACTCCAGAGGCAAAAATAATAAAGGAGGAGCGCGCACAAAAATAGTTCACAAATAACCAACAAAAAGTTTAGCAGAGCAGGGGCCCTGACTAACTTAAAAGTACAACAGAAAGCAAAAGAAAAGAAAAACAAACAAGCTCGAAGAAAAAAAAAAAAAAAAAAAAAAAAAAAAAAAAAAAAAAAAAAAAAAAAAAAAGAGAATGGTGGTAGTGTCCTGGGGCCTAGGGCTTGAGCACATCCCAAACAATCCTTCAAATGATGCCGAAGCCCTTTGTGAAAGAAGCGCGAAACGAGATTCGTGATATTCATTTTTAAACTTTGGTTCGTCGCAGGGTGGAGTACGGTGATTTCGGGCTCTCTTGGGTGCTACTTTCTTTACCGGCATCCTACAAAACCAAAGGATCAACAATACAAGTAATTACAAGATAAGCAATAGCAAAATAATGAAGATTTAAAGGAAAATGCTCATTGCTACAGTAAATCCGAGAAAATTTTGCAAGAGTTTTTTCTTGAAAAAGTAGCCAAAAAATTTTACAATCATGCCAAATCATACTTAAGATACTCTTGCAACAAAAGAGAGCAAGATCCAAGCTTTAAACATCCAACAACTCAAAAGAAATCAAACCCTTCAGTGAAAGAACATTTACCTAGCCCTAGGATATGTGGAGCAATCCCTTTGCAAAATCCGGCCAAAGGAGTGTTTTTTTCTTCAAAATTTCTTCACCAAATTAGTTGAGGGGAGGAGGAGAGGGATTTAGAGCAACAAAAATGAAGAAAATCGGTGGAGAATGGAGGGAGAAATGAGAGAAAGTTTGGAGAAGAAGAATGGACCAAAGTTGCTTGAAAGGGGGGCCTTTAAAGCCCCACCCCGTGAAGCCTCACGGGTGGGCTCACGGCCGTGAGCCCACCCGTGAGAAATCCCTGGATGGCTCACGGGTGAGCTCACGCCCGTGAGCTCACCCGTGAGCTTCCCCTGATTCCCTCAAGGGTGCACTCACGGGCCATAAACGGCCAAAATCCGAAATTTTCTCAACTTAACCTCTTCCAAACCCTCAAAAACGTTTAAAACAATGACAAATTAAGCATGGAAACACTCAAAACATGATTTTCATGGCATCTAATTTACAAATCACTCAAGGAAACACAAGATCATGTAAAGGGATTTGGACAAAAATGATGAACAAAACCACCACAACAAGAAAAGTAACTTGAAAACTAACACACCAAAAATACGGAAAAAGAACACACCAAGAAAACACACAACAAGAAAGAAGAAATGCAACAAATTTAAGAGCTTGGGTTGCCTCCCAAGGAGCGCTTGTTTAAAGTCGTTAGCTCGACTCTTCTTACCTCGAATCAGGGTGGGACAAAGGGTGGAGAGTTACCTCCATTTCTCGACGCGATGTTGTGACCTGGAATGTTCATGGAAAGACAAGAGAAGATGCAAAATTTACCTTGATTATCAAAATAAAGGCGGTCTACCTCACTCGATGGTAATGAGGAGATACTCATGCTTTTCTTCATTTTTGCATTCACCTTTCGCCATGCCTTCTTTAAAGTTCCTTTTTTCTTACAATGCGGAGGTGCTACAACTTCCACTTGGGCTAGTTGTTGTTTTGGCGGAGGCGAGGGGTCCTTTACTTCCGGTTCTTCATCCTCGATCCCTTCTAGGTACTCATTTAAGGGGTTCACAGTGAGGACTTCCTGCACACAATCAGAAATTATTACGTCAGTTATATCCGTGAAATATAAAGTATCATCATGGTCTAGTGTGTGCTTCATAGCCTCTGGAAGAGTGAAAACAACTTGTTCATTCCCCACTCGCAATGTCATCTTCCCTCCCTTAACATCAATTAGGGCTCCTGCGGTGTTGAGGAAAGGGCGGCCAAGGATCAACGGGACCTCTACATCATCATCCACATCTAGTATCACAAAATCCACCGGGATGATGAGTTTATCAACTCTCACAAGAACATCCTCGACAACTCCTCTAGGTTTTCTCACTGAGCGGTCTGCGAGCTGTAAGGTCATCCTTGTAGGTCTCAATTCCTCCAGCCCTAGCTTCAGAAATAATTTATAGGGCATCACGTTAATACTTGCCCCCGAGTCAGCTAAAGCACTTTCTTCCATCCCTTCTCCAAGTACACAAGGGATAATAAAGCTGCCCGGATCGATCGGTTTCTTCGGTAGCTTCTTTTGGATTACAATGAGAACAATTCCCCGATAGAGTTACGGTGCCCAAGTCTTCTAATTTCCTCTTGTTAGTAAGAAGGTCTTTCATGAATTTCGCATACTTGGGCATTTGAGATAGAGCTTCGACCAAGGGGATGTTAATATGAAGCTGCTTGAACATGTGGAGGAACTTTGTAAATTGGGCTTCATCCTTGTCTTGCTTGAGCCTTGAGGGATATGGTACCACGGGCTTGTATTCGGGGCTTTTATGAGTGGAGGATTTTGAAGCATCATCATCAAGTTTCTTCCCTTTTTCTTCACTTGTGTTTTTAATCACATTGGGGTCTTCCCGAATGGCTACCCCGTCATTAGAAGCACTTGGGCTCTCCTCGGCCCTTGCCTCCAACTGTCTCCCACTCCTCGGTGTCACAGCTTTTAAGTGTTCCCTCGGGTTGCTTTCGGTGTTACTTGGCAAACTACCCGAGGGACGTTACGCTTGCGCTCTAGCAAGTTGTCCGACCTGATTTTCTAAAGACTGAATAGAAGCCTGCACATTTCTCAGAACAGCACCAAATTCATCAAATTTCTTATCTTGGGCCACAAATCTTGATTCGGTGTTAATCATGAATCTAGCCAGGACATCTTCAGTTGTGTATTTTCTCTCCTGTTGTTGAGGAGGTTGATACTGAGGACCTTGAGGTTGGGGTGGCCTTTGTTGTGATTGGCCTTGGTTCCAAGAGAAGTTTGAATTGCTCTTCCACCCCGGGTTATATGTATTGCTATATTGATTACCCGGTCCTCTCTGACCTCCACTGACATAGTCAACTGACTCCATCTGTGAAGGGGGAGTAACAAGAATGGGGCATTGGTTTGTTGCATGCCCAGCACCACATGTTTCACATGACATCACTGCCTTTGAGCTTGAACTGGAGCCCAACATGAATTGATCAAGTTTCTGTGTTAAAGCTTCAACCTTAGCATTGTTGTCAATAACATTCTTGTTCAGGGCTTCCACTCTTGCCGCCAAGGCGGTAGTCTCACTCACCTCATACAGTCCTGCTGCTCGAACTGGCTTCTGTCTAGTACTCCAGTGACATTCGTTACTAGCCATGTTCTCAATCAAAGCATCAGCTTCTTCAGGAAGTTTGTTACTCAAAGATCCTCCTGCCGCTGCATCAATGAGCTGCCTTGTAGCGTAATTCAGTCCATTACAGAATGTCTGCACCCTCATCCAAGCAGGGAACCCATGATGAGGGCATCTTCTTAGCAGATCCTTAAATCTTTCATGCGCTTCAAATAGGGTCTCAGAATCTCCTTGTCGAAATGCTGAAATTTCTTGCCTCAGCCTCGCTGCCTTGCTTGGTGGAAAATATCGGGCAAGAAACTTCTCCACCATTTCCTTCCATGAAGTAATAGATCCCGGAGCCAAAGAAGTAAGCCATCTATAGGCTGCTCCCCTTAAACTGAAAGGAAATAGTCTCAACCTGATTGCATCATCTGAAACAGAATTGATCTTGAAGGTTGAGCATACTTGAAGGAACTTGGACAAGTGGGCATGCGGGTCTTCATCTGCTAGACCATCAAACTGTACTGAGTTTTGCACCATCCCAATTGTGCTGGCTTTTATTTCAAAATTATTTGCAGGCACACTAGGAACCAACACACTGAACTCGTCCCCGGTGAATTGTGGCCTTTCATAATCAGACAGGGTTCTTCTTGGCTCGGCCATGACAGTAGGCTCACTAGATTCTACCCGAATTTCTTGTTGCCTTGAGCTTTCAGTAGCTTCTCTCAAACGTTGATGCAAAGTTCGTTCAATCTCGTCGTCAGGATCAACCAAATTTGTGTGACTCGCTCGTGTCATAAGATAGGTACCTCGCAAGAAAATTCAAGGCGAGTGTCAAAACTTGAAGAAAAACAAACAGGAAAAATACAGAGAATAAAAAAAAAACGGAATATAAACACGAATGGTAAAAACGGCAAAACAAAAGCCAAATCAACACGCTCAAAGTTTTCCGAATATTTCTCGTGGGTCCCCGGCAACGGCGCCAAAAACTTGGTGATCGTCCCTCAAGCGCACGGGGTCGTCAAGTAATAAACCACTCGCGCAAGGACAAGTGGGTCGTATTCCCAAGGGCCCGAGAATCTATCCTTACTTCCTTTTTGCTATGTTGTCTAGCCGATCAAACTTGAGATTTAGAATGAAAAAGTAAAGAAGTAAAACAAAAGCAATTAAACTGCTAAATACCAAGGGCGATAAACGGGAGGAAAATCAGGGTGAGAAGATGGTCACGGATGAGGATCCCCTCGGGGTTACTAAAGTGCGAAGGATGTTGGATTAACATGCAAGTGGCTTGAAGGACCGAGAAAACCCTAGATTAAGTCAACCCGATGGTCACGGCAATTGACCCCTAATCCGGTACGAGTATTGAATACGGGTTATACCCGTACAATTCCTCCTACGATTGCAAAGGGCAAGATGGTTTTCTCAAGCTAAGGTTGAATCACACATGAGTAATTAACCTTAGAATTGGAGGGGTACAAATACCCGATGGTCACGGCGTATTTGTACGTATTTCCCTTCCAAGCTTGGTGAGTCTAATACTAGGGCAATGGTCATGCAACCTAGTATTGGCTAAGTATGGATACACAGAGTTCTCATGCATACCCAAGCATTCAAAAACACCAAACATGAATCACAAACAAGCTAACAAGCATGAATTAAACCAAAACATCCAAACATCACAAGTTCACCCCAAGGTTCACCCACATCCGGTGACCTTGGGGTTTTAGTTGCTCATAGTCTCCAAATACATGAATAAAAGCATGAAAATAACTAAACCCAACATAAAAGACCTCCCTCCAAAGATTAGAGTCGAAGAAGCTTCCAAAGACGCCACTCGAAGGGGTGGCTTCCCGTCGTCTTCAACCTCAAGATTTGAAGCCCTAGAGGTAGATCCCGCACAAGAACGCGCTCTCCTCGCCGATTCTACCGTGGAAATGCCCTCCAAGCTCTCCTTCTTGGTCGGATTTGGAAGAGGTGGTGTCAAGCTTCAAGAAGAGCCAAAAGTCCCCTTTCTTTCATGCCCTAAAAGCCCTTAAAAGGGTGAAAATCGCGACTTCTCACGGGCTGCCTCACGGCCGTGAGGTTGCCCGTGAGGCATCCAGAAAGTTCTGCACGAAATTTCACCACGGTGCTACAGTAACCTTGCTACAGTGCCTGCCACAGTGATTCCGCTACAGTATTTCTGCTACAGTACTGCTACAGTGAAGAACCCAAAAACGTCGTATTTGGTGTCGAATTCTTCCTAAATACGTTCTTGTGCTCATTTAGGGTCTGCAACACAAAATAAAGGGGTTTAGACTATAAAAAGTGCATCGACTTATCAAAAAGATAATAAAATAATACAAATAAATACGTATAAAATACGTATATTTAGACGTTTATCACTAGCCACATACTTAATTTCTCAAATATCCTACTCACTTGAGTAGCCCCCTTGGGGATCCTCATCCATGACCGTTTTCCATCCCTGAGCATCTCCCGAGTTTTAATTCAATCGTATTTATTAAGAAAATTTCTCTTGTTGCTATTTGTTTTCTTTCTTATCTATTCTCTTAAAAAATGGAATCGGTGAGCTAAACAACAAGTGAAAAGTGAGTAAGGTAGCTCCTCGGGCCCCTTGGGAATATGACCCACTCGTGCGTGCACGAGTGGTTTATTACTTGACGACCCCGTGCACTTGCGGGTGTTGACACTTTCCGTGTCGATCAAATACTCTTTTGCAATGTTCATAGAGTTATATTGTTTTTCATGTTTAAACTTGTGTTGCATTACTTGATGAGTGTGATTTGCATAGTTGATTATAAGACTTGATGTGTGTTAATTGCCTTAGCGTAATTGTTGTAGTGTAATTACTTTCCTCGAAGTGCATGAAACCCATAGATATAATCAATTACTTAATGTTTATCAATACCATAGTTGCAACAAGGCTTCTAGAGCACACATGGATTCTTAGAATGTACCTGATGAGCATTGTAAGGGTTTAATTACTTCCAACACCAATGGATCAATCGGGGGCGCTTCTCCTAATCATTCCTATTTTGCTAGAACCCCTCCTCCCCCTACCCGGCCCCTCACATTCTGTTTCCTATGTTTTTTTCCTACCCAGTCAACCTTTAGTCACCTTTAGACCCAATCTTTAATCAACTAGATATTAATTTGAGAAAGAGTACTGCAAGCTACACCAGTCTATGAGGATTTGACTACCTTATACCTTGGGTATTTCTTTACTACTTATACGACCTGCGCACTTGCGGATACGCAAGGGGCGTATTGGTGGGATCCGCAAGTGCACGGGTCGTCAAGTAATACCTCTCACGCACGGGTCGTATTCCCTGGGGTCTCAAGAGCTACTATTACTTCCCCCTAGACGGCACTGTCTAGTCTACTAAAGATAGAGAATTAAAACAAGATAAGAAAACTAACAAAGATAACTATAAACATGTTGGACTAAGGCACACCAAAACGTATATCAAGGAGGCAATTAGCAATGAAAGTATGAGGTCCCGAGCTAGGATCCCCTCGGGATTACTAAAACTAGCAGGATGCTAGAATTACACAGGCACTGGTGATTCTTGGCCAGGAGAAACCTAAGGTAGGCCAACCCGATTATCACAGTAGTTGGCCCCTAATCCAGTATTAGTATTGATACGGAATTCCTTCCACCCAAATCCTCCTACGATTGCATTAAAGGCACGAGATTCTCAAATTAGGGTTGAAGCACAAACTAGGCACAACCCTAATACCGGAGGGGTACAAAATACCCGATGGTCACGGAGTATTTGTACATATATCCATTCCAAGTTTGGGAGTCTAAAACTAGGGCGATTGTCACGCAACCTATTATAACCTAGAAATCTATACACAGAGTTCTTATGTGCACCAATACATCAAAGTACACCAAGCATGAACCACAAAACAAACCAAATACCATAAATGTAAATCTAAAGCATCCATACAAAGCAAGTTCATCCCAAGGTTCACCGGATGCATGGCGACCTTGGGAGTCTAGTTCATCATCAACAAAGGAGAAAGCAAGAAGTAAGATAGATACAAGACAAAACTCATAGCAAACTCCCTTAAGATGAAGACTAGAAGGTGGTGATGAAAACTTGTCGGATCCGCGCCGGCAAGCTCCTAGATCTTCTCCTTGATAGCACAACCTCTTCCCCCCGTGATTTCCTCCTCAGATCAACCTTCTCCACTTGCCTTGAAGCCCTAGGTGAAGATGGTGGAGAATGGTGGCCAAAGTCCACTTTCCAAAATGCCCTAAAATCCTTTAAATTCATGACATCGTGATGCCTTGCGGGTGACCTTGCGGGCGCAAGGTTGCCCGCAAGGCATCCAGAGACTTTCTCAGGTTTTTTCGGTGCTACAGTACCCTGCTACAGTAGCTGTTACAGTACCTTGCTGCATTTCTGCTACAGTGATGAAGCCCAAAAACACCGTATTTGGTGTCCATTTTTTCATAAATATGTTCTTGAGTTCATTTTGGCTTATTCAGGGTCTGCAACACAAAATAAAGAGATTTAGACCAAAAGAAGGGCATCGGCTCATCAAAAAGATAATAAAATAATTCAGACAATTACGTATAAAATACGTATATTTAGACGCTTATCACGTATCAATGATACTTCATTCCATTGAATCCTTCGGCTTGATAATTTGATCCACAATAAAACATGATAACAACTTTTTCCCTTGATCATTAATAGATTCTTTGAAATGTCGCCAAGCAGATCAGTCTTCAGGTGAACATTCCCACATAAATAGCTAGAAGATTGTGTATTGTCAAGCTCTAGATCCTACACAAAGCAAAATTAACCAATATAAGTCATACGATCTCTATTATGGTCCATGTTTATGACATACATAATATCCAATAAATGTTATGTACATGATATAATCATATAAAAAGTTTTAAAATCAAACAATTAAAAAAGTAAAATGTTACAATGCGTCAGGAGTAGAGTCGGACTACTAAAAGCCTCTTTCTAATTGGCCACTTCTTTATAGACTTTGTGTATGTTTTCTATTGTAAAATTGCAAACCTACAGAAAATGATAGCTTATAAATGTGAGGACAATGCAACCTTTAAGATTTTAATTAAATGGCAAACCTAAAAGGATGATTGCTTATAAATGAGATAACAATCTAAATTGTAAGAAATTAGTTAACATACAAAACTTAGTAATCTAAGCCCAAAGAAGATGTCACTCATGCGGCTAACACTTGATACACTAATAAATAGCATAACTGACACACTTGAGTTAATTGAGCACTTTGGTGTTTTTTTCTTTTAAATTCATCATAAACCTATGTGAACAGATGCACTGATCCTAATCATCAATGTGAGATTAAAGGAAACAAACAAATAAAATTTCTAGCCTCTAATCCTATGACCAAATTTATCCATTCAGGTTCCTCAAATAAATCAATAAATTTAATTTTCATACTTATCACTGTACAAACTCTCAAATTCCAATTGAGAATATCTATTGCAAAAGCCTAATCATCAAAGTAAGGGCTTGCCATTCTTGTCCACTTGCTCCGCATTGAGCAGCATGCAAGCAATCAAGCAACAATCATTCCATATACTCTCCATGGATGGATGAATCCGTTAAAGAGTAAAGAATGTAAAAATCAGCTTAAAAATGCAAAAAATAAAACCCAGCTTGTCTAAGTAAGGACGAGTATTGTTGTCTCTGCATATATGATATTGATTGGGAAGAAGACTCATAGGAGATCCGAGATCCACGAGGGCTCTGGACTTTGGAGAGATTTGAGATCTTTGAGGGAGGATGGAGGGCTTTGGATTTTTTAGTTTGGAATCAGACTTCAGAGTTGGATTAAACCCTAGTTGCCTTGCAGACTTCTTAGGGACTTAGAAAAAAAAAAGAAAGAAAAAACAAAGTTTTTACCACATATTATCGGTAGAATCCCCAAAATAATCTCTGTATTTTTTTTTAACCTGTCTTTTTAGTCCCTCTAATATAATTTGAGCTATTTTGCTCCTTTTCTTTTTTAAATTGGGAATATTGAGTCCCTCATGCTAACGGGGTAAATTTCCCATTAAATAATACTGACGTGCCTTTATTGGATTAAAAATTAATTTAAAATTAATTTAAAAATATAAAATCTTAATGGGTTCAGATCCACCAATAATAGTGGATCCAAATCCGAACTAAACTTCATCTTTATCCTCCATCTTCTGGCGAAATAGTTAATTTCGCTTCCCTATTCCTTTCTCCCACCCCCACTCTTCCCACCCCCACTGATCTAAAGAGTCCAGGTAATTGGACACCACCCAATGACAAACCTTTAAGTATGGGAGTCGAATATTTGAATTCCTAAGCCCTCCAGCCTTATTTAGCTTCATAATCTGGAGAGAAGGAAAGCTTGCATACGACTTATCCAATTTCTCGTCTTCAAGTCTAATGAATTCCAGAGTTAGAGCTGTCAATTTCGGCATTGGCTTCAAAGGCTCTACATAGAAAGAAGTGATAAATGCCTAAATATATGTATTTTATACGTATTCATATGTATTATCTTGTTATATTTTTGATGAATCGATGCCATTTTCGGTCTAAATTGTTTTATTTCGTGTTTCAGGTACAAATGAGGCCTTGGTGAGCTCAACGTCGCAAATGGCGGAGAAATTGACAAGGAAATCGACGTTTTAAATTACCGGGCACTGTAGCGACAATGTAGCAACCTGAAATGCGAAGAATTTGAAGAAACGGCTAAGTCTGGAAGTTCTCACAGGTGACCTCACGGCCGTGAAGTCGGCCGCAAGCAATCCAAAGAATGGCATGCTGTAGCAGTGTACTGTAGCAGTACTGTAGCAGAAGAACTGTAGCGCCCCGAGATGAATTTTCTGCGAAACTCTCTGGATGCCTCATGGGCAACCTCACGCCTGTGAGGCAGCCCGTGAGGAGACACGAATTTCACCTTTTTAAAGGCTTTGAAGGCATTCTAATGTAAAAACCTTTGCCTCTTCTTGGAGCTCCACATCCCCAATTCCAAATCTGACCAAGAAGGAGAGCTTGGAGGCATTTCCACAGAGGAATCGGCGAGGAGAGCGCGATCTTGAGTGAGATCTACTTCTAGGGCTTCCCATTTGGAGGTTGAAGACGACGAGAAGCCACCCCTTCGAGTGGCGTCTTTGGAAGCTTCTTCGACTTTCATCTTTGGATGGAGTGCTTTTATATTTAGTTTAGTTGTTTTCATGCTTTCATTCATGTATTTTGAGACTATGAGCAACTAAAACCCCAAGGTCACCGGATATGGGTGAACCTTGGGGTGAACTTGTGATGTTTGGATGATTTGATTTAATTAAGTTTTGTTGGTTTGTTTGTGATCCTTGTTTGGTGTTTTTGAATGATTGGGTATGCATGAGAACTCTGTGTATCCATACTTAGCCAATACTAGGTTGCATGACCATTGCCCTAGTGTTAGACTCACCAAGCTTGGAAGGGAGATATGTATAAATACGCCGTGACCATCGGGTATTTATACCCCTCCAACGCTAGGGTTAATTACTCATTTGTGATTCAACCTTAGTTTGAGAAAACCACCTTGCCAATTAGTCAATAAAAACTCGATGTGTAAAGAGATTGAGTTAAAAATGAATAAACAGAAAATAAAGATTGAAAGTGGTAATTAGAGATAAGGAGAATATCAAGATAAGAATGGGGTACTCAGACAGTCCTCCCCTAGGTTCCTAGTTTCAAGTGCAAGACTCGAATTACCTTTACTTAAATGAGATTTGAGGAGTCGTGGCAATCCAAATACACAAGGTCCCAAATCTAAGGACAACTGATAAGTGCTTTATTATATATATTTTATAACATCAGTTTATATGCATTGAGCATCACTTCTACCAGATTTTAGCATTAACAAGGTGTGTTTTGTGTTCTTTTGTGCAAACAGGGCTTTGGAGACATGACATACAGGAAGAAGCAAAGATAGGGTGTGATGACACGTTTCAAGACCACAATCAGAAGCTGTGTTCATATGCATGGGGGTGTTGCCAACTTTCGGAGGAGTACAAGTCATTACACAAACCGAAAGGGCACAAAGGCAGTAGTACGCCCATGTCCCAGCTTCCGTACAAAGCAGAAGAAGGTTCTTGAGGATTTGAAAGCATAGAAAGCCACACACCCTACCACACGAGCGTGTGCCCGACCGTGTGGACTCCAAGGAAGACTTCGGCGAAAAATCACTGTAGCATTTACAGTAGCGACGTACTGTAGCATTTACTGTAGCAGAGTGCTTCACATGCCCGTGTGGAATTTCCACACGGGCGTGTGGCTGGCCGTGTGGATGCCCGCGTAAAGCCCCGAATTCAAATTATAAAAGCCGCCTTGTGATAATTTATTCAATCTAGTGAAGAGAGAGATCACCGCTAGGTTCAGAATTACCAAGAGTAAAGAGGGTTGAGAGGGTGAGCCGTGAGATAGCGGAGTGTCCCCTTTCCCTTCCGACAGATATTTCCTATCTCCATATTCCCTAAGTGTCAAGCAATTATATGTGGTGTGAGGCGTCGAGAGAATTCTCCGCCGGGAACTCGTAGGGGTTAGGGATCTTCCACCTGGAGGCAGGGTTAGATCTACTTTTAGGAATTTGTCATATCTTTGGGATCCCTAGAGTTTTAAGCAGTCATATGTGGTGTGAGGCGTCGAGAGAATTCTCCGCCGGGACCTCGTAGGGGACTAGTTATCGGTGACCTGGAGGCAGGGGCCGTTATACCTTTGGATACCCACGACTCATTGTCTTCGTTTAGAAACACTTGTAATCTACATCCAGCACCCGATTCCTAGGGGGAGCATTGTCCGGATACCTCACTTTTATTGATTGAGAACTCTTTTCCTTTTTATTTCCTGCGCACTTGCGGTGACACTCTTAGTGTTGGCCATTAGATCATCACATACTACACTCATTAGGCTAGATAACAAAAGAGGGGCTATTACTAGTACTTCTGTTCCCTGTGGTTCGACAACCCGACCCTTTGGGTCCACTTTTATTACTTGACGACCCGTGCACTTGCGGTAACGCAAGGGGTTGACACACATCACCCTGTTGTGTTGTTGCGGAGACGCATCAGGATCGTATGGGGGTCATATAGCCTCCAAATTATTCCGCTGCTACAGTGCATACGACCCCGATACTGGGTAGTATGGGGGTGGTATGAAATTCCTGTTTTCTTCTCTTTTTGCCTAAATGATATCTTCTTGTTCTCCATGGCTTCCTTATGCCCTACAAAGCAAATAATGGACGATTAAGCGCAAGACAGGCACCAAACCTCACAAAATACAAGCAAAGTGAATGCGATATATATATATATATGAAAATACCTACATTTAGACACTTATCAAATATCCCCACACTTAAGCGTTGCTTGTCCCCAAGCAATCTACTCATGAAAAACAAAGAGACTGAAAAGTGGCTAAATGCATTACCTCCGCCATCAAGCAAATATAAGATTCCAAAAGCAATGGACAATGATACATAGATGTTGAGTCATAGTCAATAAGCATAATAAAAATATCCTGTTTCACCCCTTATATGTCTGTGTCGTGTAAGTGAATCTTATATCTCATTTGCCCTGATCTGGTCTAGCCTAAGGACTTCAATCAGTACAGCTCTAGATGCATCTCAAAACCTTTGGTAGATACTCAAAAAGATCACTAGGGTTTTATTTCATTTCATCATTCATTTCTTTTTTTTTTCGAGTCCGACTAACGTAGACTGCACCAACATCATTTTGAAATCTTTCTGGAGGGTGCACATGCTGGTTAGGCACAAGAGCCACCCAACTACTCGATTACAGTCTACATAGACTCTTTTTTTTTTTAATTTTTTTTTTCACATTTACCCTAGATCACATCTTCAGAGTATACTACATGACACAAAACTAGGATTAGCTCAACAAGACTTAGAAGTTCTTAAGAGTCCATTGGAGGATAAGTACTCAAAGTAGTGTGTTACGCATACAAGAGAGTTAGAGTAGTCACATTGGCTATTCCTAGGGCATCGACAAAAAAATTCAGTGCACAAGACAAAATTAGGTGTAAAACAGGATTCAATAAAGCATAGAAACAAGTAACTCACATCAATCATTAATCCAAGCTAAAAAAATCTTACAAGAATGAATAAAGCCATCATAGGTAACACTAGCATGTAACAAATGGTCCTAATACATGAAATACACCCATCCCCACACTTAGTGTTGTGCATTGCCCTCAATGTACACTAATCATGAAAGACATAGCAAATCGTTAATGAAAATAAAAGAGGAGGGTGAAAATGAACTTCGCCGGTTACTCTTGTGCTTGTGGGGAGGTGTGACTCGACGAAAGGTGTGGTGAGCAATACATGTCTCGTCCGACCTCCATTAAAAACTAGGAAAGCTCACCAAATTCCCTCAATGCCCTGTGAGGCAAAAAGGGGACATCATCATTCCACAAAAACTTACAAAGGAGAGATGGGAAGTAATCATGCCAAAGCTAAAACAAAACACAAAGAGAACACACAAAATAGAAAAAATAAAGACTAAACAAAAAATAAAGTGTTCATGCTCATCCTTGTCCTTAGAATTAAGTCTCTAATCACAAAATGGCATCTTGTTCCATGGGGTCACCCCGTATGGTGTAAATATCACTCCATGGTTGCTTGTCAATTTCTTCATCCCCAAAATTCCTACAAACCATGAAAAATCCAATCAAGCATAGAGGAATGCAATATGATTCAAAATGTAGTGCAAGACATGAAGAAACAATGAAAAATATGATGTATAGTGTCCATACGGCCGTATGGTAGGTACTGTTCATTTCGACAGAACCTCCCCAAAAACATGAAAATCGAGAAAGGTTTTACATAAATTCAAGGGAGAGTTCATCCATAACAATCACACCATCCAAACCAAGCAAAATGCTAAAGAAATTCGACACAAAAGCTCCAAGAATGCCCAAGAAATGAATAAGATAAAACTAGGGCACTGAAAAAGCATACCGACGGAATTTTGAGAAAACTAGCGTTAAACTTGAGAAAAACTACTAGATCGACGTCTGAAATGGATGAGGAGAAGATTTAGGAGAAAAAATGAGGAGATTTGGACAAGAAATGAGTGAGAAAGAAGAGAAAAAGTTGGTGGAAGAAGAGAGAAAAGAAGAGAATAGAAGAAAGAGAAGAGAGAGAAGATAGAGGAGGGTTAAATGGGGGGCCCCCGTCCCTATACGGCCCTCATACGGCCCCCATACGGGCCGTATGGCCTGGGAAGGCTTCTCGAGCATTCTGGATGGTGTCCCAGACGGCCCAGTATAGGGGCCATATGGGGGGCCGTCTGAGACGGCACAAAGCCACTGGATTGGCTCTGTGATCATCTCAGACGGCCTCCATACGCCCTCAGATGGCCGTATAACTTTTAAACTCACTCAAAACTTCGAAATCCTGCTTCAAATGATGTAAAAAATGAAATGGAAAGCTCGAAGACTTCTCCAAAAATGAAGGAAATGAATAAAACGACGATCTAGTACATGAATTAACACCTACACATGAGTTTCTCAAGAAGTTGTGCAAATACACCACCATTAAAACGATGAGAACAATGTGCCAAGCGTTTGAGCATGAACTTATTCAAAAAACAAAACAAGGCGAAGAAATACGAAAATTGAGGTGAACTAAGACATAAGATACGAAAAATGCAAGAAAACTCCCCCGAATGCTTGGGTTGCCTCCCAAGAAGCGTTTGTTTAACGTCACGAGCCTGACGCACCTCATTCCCTACCTCATGGTGGCTCAAAGAGTTTGAAGCCACCCCCTATTTCCCTTGTAATGTTGTTATTTCCCGGTAAATTCAGTGACAACATTGAAAAGACCTCGAATTGTTCATGAGTAGAGAGGGGTGAAAAATTTACCTTTCTTTTTTGAGATGTGGGGTGATGAAACTTGATACCTTTCTTTTTTCTCCCATGAATCTCCCTCCACTTTTTCTTCACAAATGATTCTTTTTTCTCTTTTTCCTTAGCATTAGTACATGACATCCTCTCTTTTGGTTGCTTCAAGTTATGAATTTGAGCATGGTGGTGAGATTCTTCTTGTTCTTCATTCTCCAACTCTCCCAAGTACTCATCCAAAGGGTTTATAGAGAGCACCTTCTGCACACAATCAGAAATCAACCAATCAGTTTCATCAATAAAGTAAAGTGTGTCATCATGATCTAAAGAATGTTTCATAGCAGCTGGCATAGTGTACACCACTTCCTCTTCTCCGACTCTTAGCGTTAACTTCCCTCCTTTCAAATCAATTAGGGCACCCGAGGTGCTGAGGAATGCTCGGCCAAGGATCAATGGTATCTCAACATCCTCATCTATGTCCATGATGATAAAATCCACAGGAAAAACAAATTTGTCCACTCGGACAATCACATCTTCAACAATCCCACGAGGTTTTCTTGTTGATCGATCCGCCAATTGTAAGGTCATCCTCGTAGGCCGTAACTCATCCAAGCCAAGTTTCAAATACATGGTGTAGGGCATGATGTTTATGCTAGCCCCCGAATCTGCTAGAGCATTTTCTTGGACTCCACCGTCAAGCATGCATAGGATAATGAAGCTTCCCGGATCTCTCAACTTTTGTGGGAGCTTCTTTTCTAGGATGGCCGAGCAATTCCCCGTAAGTGCAACCGTACCTTCTTCCTCCAACTTTCTCTTGTTTGTGAGGAGCTCTTTTAAAAACTTGGCATATTTCGGCATTTGAGTCAATGCTTCAACTATCGGGATGTTCAAGTGGAGTTGTTTGAAGATGCTGATGAATTTTCTAAAGTGAACATCCTCCTTGTTATGCTTCAATCTGGTTGGATAAGGGATTTGAGGCTTATACTCGGATGATTTTGTTGGTCCTTGTTGTTGCGGCGTATCGTTCTTTCCCCGATTTGTGCCTTCACAGTTTTCTTCCACTAGCTTGGGGTCTTCCCCGGAGGATACCCCACTTTTCTTGACACTTGGGTCAACTTCGACCCTTGTCTCCACTTGCTTCCCGCTTCTAAGGGCAATGACCTTTAAGTGCTCTCTTGGATTGTCCTCCGTGTTACTTGGAAGACAACCTAGAGGACGCTCAGAATTCGCCTTCGCGAGTTCCCCTACCCGATGCTCAAGTGACTTTACCGAAGCTTGGAGGTTTCTCAACACAGAACCTATCTTACTAAACTGTTCGGCGTGCTGAGTGAGCTGAGCATTCACCTTGCCAAATTGTGCATCCATGCTACTGGTTAGGCTATTGAACCTGTCATTAGTACTGAGCATGAACTTGGCAAGGACATCTTCAGTAGAAAATTTCTTCTCAAAGGCCGGTTGTTGAAATTAAGATCCTTGAGGTGGTGCAGCTCTTTGTTGTTGGCCTTGGTTCCATGAAACATTTGGGTGGTTTTTCCACCGCGGATTGTAAGTTGACCTATATGGGTTCCCTTAATTTCGTTGTCCCCCAATGTAGTCAACATTCTCAATGGAAGAAACAGAAGAGCTAGCAATAGGACATTTGGCTGCACCATGCCCACTACCACAAGTGCTACAATTCATCACTGATTCTGACCTCGAACTACTGCCATAAGAAGATCAAGCTTTCGGGTCAATACATCAACCTTTGCGGCCAAGGCATCATTGCTACTAATTTCATAAAGCCCAGCAGTTGTTTGTGAAGATCCTCTTGAGGCCCAATGTGATTCATTGCTTGCCATAGACTCAAGTAATTGCTCGGCCTCATCGGGATACTTGTTGCTAAGGGAACAAGTAATACCTTGTGCGAAAACACAAGGATCGTATTCCACGGGGCTAAGGATCTCCTATTACTCCTTCTTGAGCTATTATCTAGCCTAAGATCTCAAGTGATGGAATTTACTCTACTAGGTGCAATTAAAATTTAAAACAAGATTAAGAACAAATTAGAGAGAACAAGCAATAAGCAAGCAAGAAACTCAATGAAAATGCAAAGGCCTATGGATGTGGATCCCCTTGAGGGGTTATCATGAAACATGGATGATGAATAAAAGATGCAAGGGTAAGATGGACCATGAGATTCCAAGATTAGAACAACCCCAATTTCACGGCGATTGAACCCTAATCCCATACGAACATAGATAGGAAATTCTTCCAAATCCACATTCCTACGATTGCAATAAGTACGAAGAAATCTCACTTATGAGTAAACCTACTCTTCTTGGGATTAAACCTACATGGAGGGCTACCAAACACCCGATTTCTCGGCGTGATGATACAAGTGTCCCCTTCTAATCCATTCATGATCCAATACATGCGAGCAAGTCACATCTACATGCATCACTCATAAAAGAGCTACGGATTCCTCCTTAATGTAGCACTTAGCATGAAAACAAAGGATTAGATCTCAAAATTACCCAAGCATGGAATTAACAAGCAATCATCCAAAATACATGATAAAACCCCCCAAGGTTCACCAACACCCGGTGGCCTTGGGGGTCTAGTGTGTCATCATCCTACAACAAGCAATACAATCAAGTAAAACACACAAGAAAGCATAATTGACACTCCCTAGATGAAATGGTGGAGGAGGAGGTAGAAAATGTGGAAGTTCGATCTTTTTCGCTTCTCTTGTGCTTTGTTTCTTGTGTAGAAGTTGTGTGTTTAAGTTTTTGTCGAGTTTTATTTTTGTTGGGATCTTAGTTAAGGTCTTTTTGAGAGGTTAAAAGATGGGGGAAAAGTGTTTTAAAAGGCGTAAGCAAGGAAGGGACCTTGCGGGCACTTAGTGTGCCCGCAAGGAGCAAAAATAGGGGCCTTGCGGCCTCCCATGCGCCCGCATGGGAGCCCGCAAGGACCCCCCGCCAGAAGTGCATGCGGGCTCCCTTGCGGGCGCATGGGAGCCCGCGAGGCCTCAACCATGAGGCCTCGCGGCCTCCCATGCGCCCGCAAGGGAGCCCGCGAGCCCTCCCGCGCTTTGGGTCTATAAATACCCGTTTTCAAACTTAAAGGGCCTTTATAAGACCCCATTTCCCTCTCATTTTCTCCCCATCTTGAATCCTCATTCTCCCCTCCATTAGATCTTCATTCTTGAGCTCCAAGAAAGGAGAAAGGTGTTGATCTTTCCCTCTTCTCCATTGGTGGTGAATCTCCTCTAGTTCTAGCAGGAATTGAGGTGGGTTTTCTTCTCTTCTTCAATTCCTTGTTCTTTTATTCAATTCTCTTTAGATCCATGTAGAATTAGTGTTGATTTAGTATGGATCTAATATTTAATTGGATTTTAGCCATGGATCTTATGTTTGAATGGTATAGGAGCCTTGATTTCATGTTTTGGTGAAGAATGAAGGAGATCCTTCATCTCTAAACCTTTGATTCTTTTAGATCCGAACCCAATTAGGATATTCTTGATTTCATTTTGATTTTATGGGTTTAAGGATTATATTATTGTTAATTCTTGAATCTAGAGCACTTAGTAAACCCTAGAAGCCTTGAGATCTAATTTTGGATCATTCTTTCCTCTCTTGTTTATTGTTTGGGTTATGTGATTGATTCTTGTTTTTCTTGGATGGTTAATGGCTTCAAGAAGGTGGATCTAAAGGCAAGGGTAAAGATCAAGTAGGCGAGTGATCCAAGTATTCGATCTCGCCAAGTTTGTGAGTGGGAATTGTTTAATTAAAGAGCTATGATCATGCTTGTTTAATAATGCATGCCTTGAAATGAGAAATTCTTGATTTCAATGGATTCTTGAAGTGTTTCTTGAAAACTGAAATTTATGATGCTATATGATCTTCTTAATTCTTGATTTCATTTTAATGGACTCATGAGATGATTTCCTTGAGATCTAGAAACCTTGATGTTTATGATCTTGCTTAACTATTGATTCTATTACAAAAGGCTCATGAGATGATTTCCTTGAGACCTAGAAACCATAATGGTTTATGATCTTGTTAAATTCTTGATTATTTATATTTGATGAGGATTGGATAATCCTATGGTTTGAACTACATGTTTTCAAGATTTGTGGATTTGAGAATTCGATGTTCTTGTTATTTTGACCGAATAAGGGTCTATGTAAACCAAATTGAGATTCTCCATGATATTATCGTATTTAAAATGTGTTTTCAAAGAATACTCTTGTGTCGATATTCTTGATGAAAATGACATTATTGTCGATGCTTTCGCAAAAGGATTTACTCTTGGATTTAGAGTTGTATTTTATGCGAATTTGTGATCTCTTGATGAGATATATGATTTTATAATGATACGTTTATGATGAGCCTACGGGCGAAGTATTTGTGATCTTTTGATGAGATTATGGTATTATATCGATGTCTTCATATTATTATCATGATGCGTTCATGATAAGCCTACGGGCGGGATGGTGACATTGGGGGAATCCCCGTCTTCTGCAGAAGCGAGTCTCCACGGACCGACCTAGTTGGAGTGGCGTGGAGTTCTCGGCTGACTAGCCCTTACAGGAGGCGCGTAGGAGAACCTGAAGGTGCTGTGTTGGGTTCCCGGAGTCACCATACGGGATTCCCAACGGCCAACGCCAAGATACGCGCATCTTTGTGGCTCCTGACCTAGCCACGGCCATGGTTAGTGATGGAGAGTTTTCATAGGCTATTGATGATGCTATCGATAAAGGATTTCTGCATGCGTTGCACTATAAATTCTTGATTCGATGGGTTTGAGCTTTTAACGAGTTTCCATAACTTGAAGTTTTAAATCTTGAATCTTTACAAAAGAATTTCAATGTTTTATTGATGCCTTTCTTTGATAAAGTTGGAAAGCTTGTTATATTGAAATGTGTATTTAAAGCATTTTGTAAGTTGTGGTTGTTAAAGATTTACATATGTTTTCGGCATATCATTCTTTACACCTGTATGAGTTATAGCTCCATGTTCAACCCCTCACTGAGTAACTTAGTTACTCACCCATCCTTCTTCTCTCCTTTTCAGGTGTTAGCACGGCAGCAGGGCGTAAGACGTGATAGTGCTTGGCATCTATTCTTGCATTTACCTTTGAGTAGTGTATGATTCATAAACATTGTCGTCATGCATAAGATGAATCCATTAGGACCTATGTTTTCGTATTTCCATTTGATCTTGTATAATCTTGATTGGTTAAGACAGGACCCTAGGTTGTATGAGTTTACAGCCAGTGTTTGGGGAAAAACAATGATTGTGTCCATGATCATTGATGTTGTGATTTCCAGGGATATATGTACATATATGTGTGAGTCTGTTGATCTTGTACAGGGTTGTGATTGAATACCTTAGATTTAGAGTATTATTGTGGTAATGTTAATATTGTACAGGTAACAGGTTAGCCTTACGGCGACCTCGGGTTGAGGCAGGTGTTGACCTCCCCTGGGTTGTCGTGGCGGTAGTGCCATGGACCGGGACCCGAGGGTCGGGGCGTGACAGAAAATATGCCGAATGATGCTTCCACCGCCAAAGGAATGCAGAATGACGCTTCCTCTAGCCGCGGGTCTCCTTCCTTCAAATCTTGGTAGATCTCCCTTTCAATGACGTTGCCTTCTTGCCTTGAGGGTCTTGGACCTTTTGCTTGAATGATCTCCTAGCTTTCTTGCCCTTCTTCTCCTTCCCAAGGTCGCCCAAAACGTCATAAGAGATCTCTCCAAATCGGCCCAGAAACAGTCCAGAAAAAGTCCTCCCAAAAGTTCCGCCAAAAAGTCCCCTATTCTGCCCTAAAAGTTAGTATTTATACCCACCGATTCGCGATTCATACGGGGTGCATACGGCCCCGTATACTGGGTAGTATGGAAATCTGGGTAGAACTCCAAATCATTACACTGCTACAGTGCATATGGCCCCCATACTGAGTAGTATGGGGGTAGTATGAAATTCCTGTTTTCTTCTTTTTTTTGCCTAAATAATATCTTCTTATTCTCCATGGCTTCCTTATGCCCTACAAAGTAAATAATAGACGATTAAGTGCAAAACGGGTATCAAACCTCACAAAATACATGCAAAGTGAATAGGATATATATATGAAAAGCAACTACATTTAGACACTTATCAGTTTTTATCATTTTTTTTTTCTGTTTTCCTTTCATGTCTGTTTGAGGACTTGTTTACTCAGAAAGGGTTTACCTTCTGAGATTTTTCTTACTACTTTCCGTTGTAGTTAGTTTGGCTCGAGTTTAAGCGTGGATGTCATGCTTATAAACTCTTTTTATCTTTTATTTGTGTGAAGCTCCACTGAACCCCTTTTGTGACGTACAGATGGTCCTGTGAGTCATGTTTTGAGGAATAATTATTGGCACGGCTGTGTTCTTCATCCACACGGCCGTGTGAACTTCACAACCCTTCACAGCTTCAGTCCCCGCCACTTCAGCTCCACTACAATATACATATGGAGATCAGGGGAGTGTTTTTTTTAATACCCTCATTTTCATGTTCAGTTCTTTACAGATTTCTATTCTTTATGCATGCATTTGTACATTGAGGGCAATGTACATCTCAAGTGTGGGGGGGGGGATTTCACGTTACACACGTTCCTTATTTATGCTCATCACTTTCATGCTCATTTAGCCAATGATAGTTCACCTTAAGTGACAAGGATTATATTTTTGAATTTAGGAGAAATTTAAACATCGTTTGTCACCATGCTCTAGTTTACTCGAAAAACTTAGAAATTGTTTTTGGTCTGATTGCATTTCTTGCACCGTTTTTGCTTTGTTAACCCTGATAACTCTAGTTCAGTGTTGAAAGGACCTTAGTTTCATTCTTTTAGCTCGAAAAAAAAAGAAAAAAAAGAGAGAATAATACTTTTACTTGTTTACTTGTTTTCGGGGTGGAAAGAGCTACCACCTATGTTGTATGTAACTACTCTTATAAGTCGGATACTAGCTATGCCCTAATGAGAGAAAGAGCTATCTAATAGGCTGTGTGAAAGCTAACACTCCCAGGTGGAAAGAGCTACCACCTCAAAGCGTGAAAGCCGCCCAGGAGGCATCGTGGGAAATGGCTACCTTCGAGGTTGTGTGCAGTTACTACCTATTCTTTGTCCTCAAATAAGTCCTTTTCAATAAGAACCTTTAAGAGTAAACCTGGGGTTGGCATGAGTAAGCATACACACACACGCAGTCAGATTCTATTTTCTTTGTGCTTTAAGTTTTTGCTAGAGCATTGGTTTTTACTTTTCTATGTTGTAAATTGTTCCTTTGTTTAAGAATGCTCTCCTTACATACTTTTGGGTGAACTTAAGGCTAAGCACTTCTATTACTCTATTTGTGAATTTTATTGTATAAATTTTGCTTGAGGACAAGCAAAAGCTTAAGTGTGGGGGAGTTTGACAAGTGCTTGCATATATATATTGATGTTTTCCATGCCGCTCTGAAGCATTTTTAGGAGATCTTCTTCCCAACTTCTGGAGGGAGTTCATCTAGGGTTCAGAGAGATTTTTGCTAGCGTTTGAGGGTGGTTCTTCACCGATTTCTACATTGATTCCTTCCAAGGAGAGCTATTGGGGGAGCCTTCGACGACATCGATTCAGCGAGGTGTGCCCTAAGCTTGACGGAGGGATTCATGAAAAGGCGGGAGCAACCCACATAAACCATCAGCACGGAGCTTAAGGGGTTTTCACTATGGTTTATTTGCATTTGTTTTCAATTATTTTGATGAACTTGTATTGCTCTATGGAGAGCTAAACCCCTAGTGGGTACTTGGACATGTAAACTTGATAAACGTCTAAATGTACGTATTTTGTATGCACGTGTTGTGTATTAGTTTCACATTTTATTGTTGGGTCAATGCCCTTTCGGTCTAAATTGCTTTATCTTTGCATTTCAGGCCTGTCAGAAGCCCTGGGGGACTCAACGACGCGATGGGGGACGAATTCGGCATCAAAATAGCGTTTTCGAGCGGGATTACTGCAGTACAGCACTGTAGACATTTTACTGTGGCCGTTACTGTAGCTTATCACAGGCTTCTTAGCAGAAAAGTAGAAATCCCGAGGGGTCAGCATATGGCCGGTATGCTGACCCGTTTACAAATCGGGATTTGGGTGTTTAAATGTTATCTAGGGCATCTTTTTGAAAAACTTTTAGATCATCTTTGGGAGAGTTTTTGGGGGGAGAAGAGATGCTAGGGTTTGGACACCACTTCCACTCGATTTAGGAGAGCAAAAGGAGAGGAAATCCGAGCATTCTTCGGTGGGGAGAGCAAGATCTAGGAGGATCCACTCCAAGGGCTTCATTGCTTAGAGGTTGAAGATAATGGGAAGCCACCCCTTCGAGTGGCGACTTCGGAAGGTTTTCTCCGGGGATTCAAGCGTCATTCGGCCTCTACCTTTAGAGGGAATGTTCCTCATGTTTATTTTAGTTGTTTGCATGGATTGTTTGGTTGATTTGTTGAACATGAACAACTAACCCCAAGGTCACGGGATGTAGGGGAACCTTGGGGGCCAACTTGTGATGTTTTGGATTATTTGAGTTATCTATTACATTATTGGCTTGTTGTGATCCTTGTTTGGTGTTCTTGATTGTTTTGGTACATGTGATTGATTGATGTATCAAATTCTTGGTAGCACTTTATAGCATGACCATTGCCTTAGTGCTAGACTCCACCAACACTGAAGGGATTATTGTATAAATACGCAGTGACCATCGGGTATTTGTACCCTCCATTTCTAGGGTTGAAAACTAACTAGGGTTTCCACCCTAACTTGAGGAAACCATCATTCTCCTTGCAACCGAGTGAGAGGTTGAGTGGAAGAAATTCCCTATTCAACACTTGTACCGGGTTAGTGGTCAATAGCCGTGACCATCGGGTTGACCTAAGCTTAGGTTTTCTCGGTCCAACTAGCCATGTGTTTAATTTCTCAAATATCCTACTCACTTAAGTAACCCCCTTGGGGATCCTCAACCATGGCCATTTTCCATCCTTGAGCATCTCCCGTGTTTTAATTTCGTCGCATTTATTTAAACAATTTCTCTTGTTAATTATTTCTTTTCTTTCTCGTTTATTCTCTTGAAATCGAATCGGTGAGCTAAACAACAAGTAAGAAGTGAGTAAAGTAGCTCCACGGGCCCCTTGGGAATACGACTGATCGACAGGAAGTGTGAATCACCCGCAAGCGCACGGGGTCGTCAAGTAATAAACCACTCGTGCACGCACGAGTGTGTCGTATTCCCAAGGGGCCCGAGGAGCTACCTTACTCACTTTTCACTTGTTGTTTAGCTCACCGATTCCATTTTCAAGAGAATAGATAAGAAAGAAAACAAATAGCAACAAGAGAAATTTTCTTAATAAATACGTTTGAAACAAAACTCGGGAGATGCTCAGGGATGGAAAACGGTCACGGATGAGGATCCCCGAGGGGGCTACTCAAGTGAGTAGGATAAATGAGAAATTAAGTATGTGGCTAGTTGGACCGAGAAAACCTAAACTTAGGCCAACCCGATGGTCACGGCAATTGACCCCTAACCCGGTACAAGTGTTGAATAAGGAATTTCTTCCACTCAACCTCTCACACGGTTGCAAGGAGAATGATGGTTTTCTCAAGTTAGGGTGGAAACACTAGTTAGTTTTCAACCCTAGAAATGGAGGGGTACAAATACCCGATGGTCACGACGTATTTATACATTAATCCCTTCCAAGTTTGGTAGAGTCTAGCACTAAGGCAATGATCATGCTACAAAGTGCTACCAAGCATTTGATACAACAATTAAGCATATGTACCAAAACAATCAAGAATACCAAACAAGGATCACAACAAGCCAATCATACAATAAATAACTCAAATAATCCAAAACATCACAAGTTTTGCCCCCAAGGTTCACCTACATCCGGTGACCTTGGGGTTTAGTTATTCATGTTCAACAAATCCACCACACAAACCATGCAAATAACCAAAGTAAACATGAGGAACACTCCCTCAAACGGTGAAGGTCGAATGCCGCTTGGATCCCCGGAGAAAACCTTCCGAAGACGCCACTCGAAGGGGTGGCTTCCCGTTGTCTTCAACCTCCAAACAATGAAGCTTTTGAAGTAGATCCTCCAAGATCTTGCTCTCCTCTCCTTAGAAAACCCGAATTTCCTCTCCTTTTGCCCTCCAAAATGGTGTAGAAATCATGTCCAAACCCTAGCCTTCTTCTCCCCCAAAAGCTATCTCCAAGAAGATGCAAAAGTCCCCTTCAAAATGCCCTAGATCGGCCTTTAAACCCCAAATCACGATGGGTAAACGGGTCAGTATACTGCCGGTATGCTGACCCCTCGGGATCTCTACTTTTCTGCCAAGAAGTCCGCGATGAGCTACAGTAACTGCTACAGTGACTGCTACTGTGTCCGTGCTGCAGTGTCCGTCTCGAAAACGCTGTTTTGATGTCGAAATCGCTCCCCATCTCGTCGTCGAGTCCCCAGGGCTTCTGGCTGGCCTGAAATACAAAAATAAAGCAATTTAGATCTAAAAGGGCATAGATTCAACAAAAAGATATGAAAATAATACACAACAAATACATGTAAAATACATGCTTTTAGACGTTTATCAAACATCCCCACACCTAAGCGTTTGCTTGTCCCCAAGCAAACAAACATGAAGAACAAGGGAAAGAAGATAAACGGCTAAAAACACGACCTCAGGCTCAAAAGTAAAGAACTCCACAATCTCAATTGGACAGAAATCAAGAAGTGAGCTGCTCAAAACTAATAGCTCTGGTTCATCCACAGTGCCCTATGTGTGTGTGTGCTGACTCTCACCTTGACCTCCACAACCCGGATTACCCCAGGATGACCATTCACCCCACACAAAATGAAGATGGCATTAGAGTGCTAAAGACTTCCTCAATGCCCTGTTAAAGTCCTTTGGTTCCTAGATACAACTCCAACTCTTAAGTGACCATAAAACAGGCTCTAGGGATCAAAATGGAAACTTCATTTATTTCACTCACAAAAATATACAAATTCTCTTTTTTCTGGGTCCGCCTAACATAGACTGCACAAAAATCTTTCAGATGGATGCACATGCTGGCCAGGCACAAGAGTCACCCTCTTAATCAATTACAATCTACATAAACGCATTCATGCTTAAAAGCAGAGGAATACTGACATAGACCCCAAAATTTTTTTTTTTTTTTTTTTTTTTTTTCGATCCCTGATAAACTACCTGCTAAAAACTTCACTTAGGTTGGAGAAAACAATAAAGGAACTTAAAAGCTTTTAAAAGTGCATTGAAGAAAGAATTTAACAAATTAATGCCAAAGTCACTAAGATGGGTTGGATAGAGTGTACAAGGTGAAAGTGATCGTGAACATGTATACAGGTGCACTAAAGATGAAACAGAGCTACATTAAAGTACAGGTACTGTACAGCTCACTACTATCATTCTACCAAGCTAGGAAATCCCTTAACAAAATAATCATAGCCATCATAGGTAACAAGCATGCATAAATACAAAATACTCTAAGTAAATAACCATCCCCACACCTAAAGTTGTACATTGTCCTCAATGTACCTAAGTCAGCAGACTAATGTGGGGGATGAAAATGAAAACCAAGAAATGGGGGTGAAGGAACTTCCCTGATTCCTTGGTGTGGTTCTCAGTTGTTCCACTTGGATCAGGGGTATATCACCTAAGGAGGGCCAACACAAGTAAAGCTCCCAAAATTAATAATCCTGAAAAGAATAAGGAGCTTATTATCATTCAAAGTTTTTCAGGAGGAAAAATAACTAAAGTAAGGAAAAGAGAGCTCCAACAAAAATAACACGAGAGTTTAGTAGGGAGTGAACCCTAGCTAACTCAAAAGTACAAGTCTTAACAACTAACAACAAAGCACAAAAGAAAGAAAAATAAACAGTCTTGTCATGGGTCTAAAGTGGTGATGCGGCGCAAGTAGTGGCAGCAGAGGTCGATGAGGATGAGCTGCGAACAATGGTCAGGAGCTCGGATAGGTCGCGCTCAATCCGCTGCTGTGCTGTGAGGATCTCCCTCTGTCCTCGCTCAAGGCTTTGAATCTGCTGCTGAACCTCTGTGCGAAATGACTCAAACCTGGCTGTCAATGATGGTGAACTCTCCCCAGTATCCTGGTCAGGCTCTGACTCAGTCTCAGTGTCATGTGAAGTGCCTGGGTCCTGTGAATGTGATCCTTGCCGCTGGGCCAGGCGATAACTGCTTCCCCGCTTCTCAACAATCCCAATGGAGACGAGTGTTTGCATCCCTAAGGAGGCAATAGATCCTACCACTGTCATGCCTCTGGTGAGCTCAATAAATCCCATGCCCCGGATGAGTCGAGTGATGTAGGGTCCGGCAAAGATAGCGCCCAAACGAACAAACTTGCCCTGATGGGAAAGGGTCTCTGCTACTAGGTGTCCCATATGGATAGGCTGACGCTCAATGATGCTGTAAAGCATAGTTAGATCGTGGCGCGTCACTACCCCAGTAGAGTCAACTCTGCCCCCAATACTTCTAGTCAGAAGAGCATGGATAATTTGGTGAGCAGGGCTTGTGAGTTGGGATGCCTTCCGTGTTCTAGAATTAGCAGAGACGGAATGGCAATAAGCTGTGTTCGCTTTCAGCTGTGGGACTTCATCAATGGACTGCTTGAATGCGGATGATCGTAGTTGAGCCTCTGTATATAGTCCCAAATACATACCAATATTGTCCTCTGAAACACGGTGTTTCTTTCCAAAAGCCCGAAAAGTGACATGGTTCGATTGGTGGGTGAAAGGATATGCTTTGACCATCTCGATGGAGCTAAGGACTTCCAAGGTAAGCTCCTTGAATGTGGCTTCTTCAATAGAAAACAACCTATCCCAACTGCCATGGGACATAAGCTCCAACACCGTGCCGTCTACTCCCAAAGTACTCAAAGCTTCCCAATCAATTTTTCTCACCGTGCCGAACCCTTTTCGTGACAAGAGCGCGTAGCGCGTCTTGTGTTCTTCCTTGGAAAATTGAGGTTCATGGACGGGAGGCGAAGGTTCCCGCCTAGGTCTCTTGGAAGCTAGTTTCTTGATTGGCATCCTATAAAAATAAAATAGAGATTAACCAACTAAATTACAAGCAAAATAAGCACCAAAAAAATGAGGAAATCCAAGAAAATGTGCATTGCTACAGTAATTCCGGAAACATTTTTCAAGAATTTTGCTTGTAGGAGTAGCCAAAAAATTTTACAAACTATGAAAAATGCCTTGATAAATCTTAAACATTCACCCAACAACAATATTCCAACAATTTCCAACAAATTTCAGCCATAAAAGTAAGGAAAAATCAAAGTTTTTGAGTGAGTGTCATACTTGTGCCCTAGGGTAAAATGAGTAGATCCAAATGGTAAATCCGGCCAAAAGCTTGCTCAAACTCCAAATTTTTGTCACCAAGATGGAAAAGAGGAGGAGGAGAGCAAACTAGAGCAAAAAAAATGAGTAAAAACGGTGGAGAAATGAGGGAGAAAAGGTTGGAAGAATGGGGAAGAGAATGAATAGTGTGAAATCCCCAAAACCCCTTTTAAAACCTAAGTTCGGGTGGTCTTGCCGACCATCCTTACGGCCGTAAGGATGGTCAGCAAGAACCTCGGGATGGTTCTTGCCGGCCATCCTTACAGCCGTAAGGATGGTCGGCAAGACCCAATTTTTGCACCGGTTCTTTCTCCACACTTCGTACGCGTCAACCCTCGATGAAACCTTGAAAAATATGGCCGGAAACAACATTTAAACACTCAAAACATCAACATGAATGCATCTAGAGCAAGAATTCCTCAAAAACCTCATGACAAGCAAGTTAACAAAAAGGCGAAAGAATCAAGAAAAACGACGAAAAGCAAAACAACACAAGAACTACTACTAAAAACATAAGCAAAACAAGACAACAGGAATAAGAAAATGAATGCGGGAAATGAAATGAACTTGGGTTGCCTCCCAAGGAGCGCTTCTTTAACGTCATTAGCTTGACTTGCATCACCTCAACATTCTTATGGTGGGACAAATGGAGGGAAGTTACCTCCAACCTTTGGAGCCGGGTTGCCACTTGGAAAGTTTAATGAAAGGCAAGAAAAGACTTTGAATTTACCCGCATTTCCAAAGAAGATACGATCAACCTCATCCGGAGGCAATGTGGATACCTCTCTATTCTCATTTTGTTTCTTCTTCGATTTTCTCCACATCTTCTCAACACCCCTAATTTTCTTACCATTATTGGATGAATTACCCTCCACTTGATTAATTTGTTGTGTTGGTGGAGGAGAGAGTTCTTCCTTGACATCTTGGCATGTTAACTCATCCAAGTACTCATCCAAAGGGTTTAAGGCAAGTACCTCCTGCACACAGTCAGAAACAATTATATCAGTACTATCAGTGAAATAAAGTTTATCATCATGATCAAGTGTGTGTTTCATTGCTTCCGGGAGGGTAAAGACCACTTGCTCATCTCCAACCCTCAAGGTCATCTTGCCTTCTTTAACATCAATTAGAGCACCCGAAGTGTTCAGGAATGGGCGCCCTAGAATTAGGGGTACCTCGACATCATCATCCACATCTAGAATCGCGAAATCTACGGGAATGATGAGTTTGTCGACTCTGACAAGGACATCTTCAACTACTCCCCGAGGTCTTCGCACCGACCTATCTGCAAGTTGTAATGTCATTCGTGTAGGTCGTAGGTCTTCCAATCCCAGCTTCAAGAACAAGTTGTATGGCATTACATTTATACTAGCTCCAGAATCGGCTAGAGCATGCTCAGTTACTCCTTCACCAATTACACAAGGGATCACAAAACTACCTGGATCTTTTAACTTTTTTGGAAGTTTCTTCTCTAGAATTGCTGAGCAATTACCAGTAAGTGCAACAGTGCCTTGTTCTTCTAACTTCCTCTTATTGGTGAGAAGCTCTTTTAAAAATTTGGCATACTTGGGCATTTGAGCTAGTGCCTCAATGATTGGAATATTTATGTGGAGTTGTTTGAATACATTGAGGAACTTCTTGAACTGGGCTTCATCTCTATCTGGTTTGAGTCTCGAGGGGTAAGGTACCACTGGCTTGTATGTGTGCTCCTTTGAAATGTCAGAATTGGGAGAGTCTTCACCAGTTTTCCTCCCATTAGCCTTGCTTACATCTTCATTCAAATCAGGGTCTTCCCGGACGGCTACCCCATCATTAGAAGCACTTGGGATTCCATTTTCCCTTGCTTCCAATTGTCTACCACTCCTCAAAGTAACAACTTTTAATTGCTCTCTCGGGTTGTTTTCAGTATTGCTTGGCAAACTCCCCGAGGGTCGTTCAGATTGTCCACGAGCAAGCTGTCCCACTTGATTCTCCAGAGATTGGATGGATGCTTGAACATTTCTCAATATAGTACCAAATTCATCCATTTTCTTTTCATTATTCACGAAGCGTGCCTCCGTGCTAATCATGAATCGGCTAACACATCCTCTCGTAGAATATTTCTTCTCTTGTGGGGGAGGAGCTTGGTATTGGCTTCCCTGAGATTGTGGAGGTCTATATTGAGATTGACCTTGAGTCCAAGAAGGATTTGAAGAGCCCCTCCATCCATAATTGTAATTGTTGCCAAACTGATTCCCTAGTCCTCTTGGTCCACCCCCAACATAATCAACCGTTTCCATCGGCGGTGATGGGGCAACAACAATAGGGCATTGTGATGTTGCATGCCCTGCCCCACAAGTATCACATGACATAACGGCCTTTGATCCCGAACTGGATCCTATCCCGAGCCGATCAACCTTTTGTGCTAGGGCGTCATACTTCAAACTATTATCCATGACATGTTTTGTTAGGGCATCAATCTTTGCGGCCAAAGCCGTGGATTCGATCACCTCATACAACCCCGCAGCCCTTGGAGGCTTCGTCGAGTGCTCCAATGGCACTCATTACGGCCATGTTCTCAATTAACTCCTCGGCCTCTTCAGGGAAGCTTGTTGCTCGGAGAACCGCCTCGTCGCTGCATCGATGAGCTGCCTAGTAGCATAATTCAGCCCATTGCAAAATGTCTCGCACCCTCATCCATGAAGGGAAGCCATGATGAGGACACTTGCGAAGGTCCTTAAATCGTTCATGGGCTTCAAAAAGTGTCTCAAGTATCACCCCGTTCGAAGGATGATATTTCTGTCTCAATCTTGCGGCTTTGCTTGGGGGAAAATATCGGGCCAGGGAACTTCTCAACCATTTCCTTCCAAGTGGTGATGGACCCGGGAGCTAAGGATGTGAGCCATCTCGTATGCCGTTTCCTCTCAAACTGAACGGGAATAACCTCAGTCTGATGGAATCGTCTGATACTGAGTTGATCTTAAAAGTGGAGCAAATCTGAAGAAATTTAGACAAGTGAGCATGCGGGTCTTCATCAGCTAGACCATCAAACTGGACTGAATTCTGAATCATTCCTATGGTGCTGGCCTTTATTTCAAAGTTATTGGCCGGAACAGTTGGCACTTGGACACTAAATTCTTCTCCCGTGAATTGTGGCCTTTCATAATCTGATAGCGTTCTTCTTGGCTCGGCCATGACTGTGGGCTCACTGGATTCTACCTGAACTTCTTGTTGACTTGAACCCTCGATACCTTCTCTCAAACGACGGTGAAGTGTTCTTTCTATCTCGTTATCGGGTTCAATCAAATTTGCTTGACTCGGTCGTGTCATAAGATGGGTACCTTCACAGATTGAGGAGCCACAACACTAGCTAACAACAAGAAGCGCAAAGGAGCTACAATAAAATAAAAGGCTGGAATAATTACAAAAGCTCAACAACCAAAAACAAGAAAACACAAAAACAAAACAAAACACACAACAAAAAGAAAGAAAAACAAAAGAAAAAGAAAAGGCTAAATCAACAAGCTTAAAGCTTTCCAAATATCCCTCGGTGAAGTCCCCGGCAACGGCGCCAAAAACTTGATCGACAGGAAGTGTGAATCACCCGCAAGCGCACGGGGTCGTCAAGTAATAAACCACTCGTGCACGCACGAGTGTGTCGTATTCCCAAGGGGCCCGAGGAGCTACCTTACTCACTTTTCACTTGTTGTTTAGCTCACCGATTCCATTTTCAAGAGAATAGATAAGAAAGAAAACAAATAGCAACAAGAGAAATTTTCTTAATAAATACGTTTGAAACAAAACTCGGGAGATGCTCAGGGATGGAAAACGGTCACGGATGAGGATCCCCGAGGGGGCTACTCAAGTGAGTAGGATAAATGAGAAATTAACTATGTGGCTAGTTGGACCGAGAAAACCTAAACTTAGGCCAACCCGATGGTCACGGCAATTGACCCCTAACCCGGTACAAGTGTTGAATAAGGAATTTCTTCCACTCAACCTCTCACACGGTTGCAAGGAGAATGATGGTTTTCTCAAGTTAGGGTGGAAACACTAGTTAGTTTTCAACCCTAGAAATGGAGGGGTACAAATACCCGATGGTCACGACGTATTTATACATTAATCCCTTCCAAGTTTGGTAGAGTCTAGCACTAAGGCAATGATCATGCTACAAAGTGCTACCAAGCATTTGATACAACAATTAAGCATATGTACCAAAACAATCAAGAATACTAAACAAGGATCACAACAAGCCAATCATACAATAAATAACTCAAATAATCCAAAACATCACAAGTTTTGCCCCCAAGGTTCACCTACATCCGGTGACCTTGGGGTTTAGTTATTCATGTTCAACAAATCCACCACACAAACCATGAAAATAACCAAAGTAAACATGAGGAACACTCCCTCAAACGGTGAAGGTCGAATGCCGCTTGGATCCCCGGAGAAAACCTTCCGAAGACGCCACTCGAAGGGGTGGCTTCCCGTTGTCTTCAACCTCCAAACAATGAAGCTTTTGAAGTAGATCCTCCAAGATCTTGCTCTCCTCTCCTTAGAAAACCCGAATTTCCTCTCCTTTTGCCCTCCAAAATGGTGTAGAAATCATGTCCAAACCCTAGCCTTCTTCTCCCCCAAAAGCTATCTCCAAGAAGATGCAAAAGTCCCCTTCAAAATGCCCTAGATCGGCCTTTAAACCCCAAATCACGATGGGTAAACGGGTCAGTATACTGCCGGTATGCTGACCCCTCGGGATCTCTACTTTTCTGCCAAGAAGTCCGCGATGAGCTACAGTAACTGCTACAGTGACTTCTACAGTGTCCGTGCTACAGTGTCCGTCTCGAAAACGCTGTTTTGATGTCGAAATCGCTCCCCATCTCGTCGTCGAGTCCCCAGGGCTTCTGGCTGGCCTGAAATACAAAAATAAAGCAATTTAGATCTAAAAGGGCATAGATACAACAAAAAGATATGAAAATAATACACAACAAATACATGTAAAATACATGCTTTTAGACGTTTATCAACGACCCACTCATGCGCCCGCGAGTGGTTTATTACTTGACGACCCCGTGCGCTTGCGGGTTTTCACACTTTGTGTCGATCAAAACTCTAGAACTCCTTTGTTTCAATGACTCTATTGCTTTTATTTAAATTGAGATTTCTTTTGAGTTTCAATCTTGTGTGCTTAATTGTTTCTTCCTTAGAGTGACACTAGGGTTGATGGTCAACCTAATCATCATTTTGACGAGTGACCATCACCATTAGGATTAGATTAACTAAGATTGATGAGGGTTGAGAGGGTGAGTAGAGAGGTAGCGACACGTCCCCTTTCCCCTCCGATGTGATTTACCCTACCTTCGTATTCCAAGAATTAGTATCGATCTCAAAGAGAGTTAGGCGTTAAGAGAGGTTTTTCCGCCGGGACTTATTTGTGATTAGGTATCTTTCACCTGGACCAAAGGGTTTGATCTATATTTGATAATAGGGTTTATTGCTTGGAATCCCGAGAGCTTAGCGCAGTCATACGTGATGTGAGGCGTCGAGAGGTTTCTCTCCACTGGGACCTCGTAGGGGACTAGTCAAGGTTGATGATGCGTCTCCGCAACAACACAACAGGGTGATGTGTGTCAACCCCTTGCGTTACCGCAAGTGCGCGGGTCGTCAAGTAATAAAAGTGGACCCAAAGGGTCGGGTTGTCGAACCAACAAGGTGATTTTTCGCCGAAGTCTTCCTTGGAGTCCACACGGTCGGGCACACGCTCGTGTGGTAGGGTGTGTGGCTTTCTATGCTTTGAAATCCTCAAGAACCTTCTTTTGCTTTGTACGGAAGCTGGGACATGGGCGTACTACTGCCTTTGTGCCCTTTCGGTTTGTGTAATGACTTGTACTCCTCCGAAAGTTGGCAACACCCCCATGCATATGAACACAGCTTCTGATTGTGGTCTTGAAACGTGTCATCACACCCTATCTTTGCTTCTTCCTGTATGTCATGTCTCCAAAGCCCTGTTTGCACAAAAGAACACAAAACACACCTTGTTAATGCTAAAATCTGGTAGAAGTGATGCTCAATGCATATAAACTGATGTTATAAAATATATATAATCAAGCACTTATCAGACCCCTATACGGGCCGTATGGAGGCCGTATGCACCCCCGTATGAATCGTGAATCTAGGATTTTTGAGTGCTATATGACCCCCATACGACCCCTATACGGCCCGTATCTCATGGGGGGTATAAATACTGACTTTTAGGGCATAACCGCTGGACTATTTTTTCTGAATTTTTCCTGGCCCGATTTTGGGAGATCACTTGGGAGGTTTTGGATGATCTTGGGAAGGAGAAGAAGGGCAAGGAAGCTAGGAGATCATTCAAGCCCAAGGTCCAAGACTCTCAAGGCAAGAAAGTAATATCATTCAAGGGGAGATCTACCACGATTTGAAGGAAGGAGACCCGCGGCTAGAGGAAGCGTTATTCGACATTCCTTTGGCGGTGGCAGCATCATTCGGCATATTTTCTATCTCCTCCTTAACCATTTTATCTAGGGAGTGTCATTTATGCTTTTCTTGTGTGTTTTACTTGATTGTGTTGCTTGTTGTAGGATGATGACACACTAGACCCCCAAGGCCACCGGGTGTTGGTGAACCTTGGTTGGTTTTATCATGTATTTTGGATGATTACTTGTTAATTCCATGCTTGGGTAATTTTGAGATCTAATCCATTGTTTTCATGTTAAGTGCTACACTAAAGACAAAATCCATAGCTCTTTTATGAGTGATGCATGTAGATGTGACTTTCTCGCATGTATTAGATCATGAATGGATTAGAAGGGGACACTTGTATCATCACGCCGAGAAATCGGGTGCTCGGTAGCCCTCCATGTAGGTTTAATCCGAAGAAGAGTAGGTTTACTCCTAAGTGAGATTTTCTTGTACTTAATGCAATTGTAGCAATGTGGATTTGGAAGAAATTCCTATCTATGTTCGTATGGGATTAGGGTTCAATCGCCGAGAAATTGGGGTTGTTCTAATCTTGGAATCTCATGGTCCATTTTACCCTTGCATCTTTTGTTCATCATCCATGTTTCATGATAACCCCTCAAGGGGATCCACATCCATAGGCCTTTGCATTACATTGAGTTTCTTGCTTGCTTATTGCTTGTTCTCTTTAATTTGTTCATAATCCTGTTTTAAATTTTAATTGCACCTAGTAGAGTAAATTCCTCCACTTGAGATCTTAGGCTAGATAATAGCTCGAGAATGAGTAATAGGAGATCCTTAGCCCCGTGGAATACGATCCTTGTGTCTTCGCACGAGGTATTACTCGGCGATCCCATACACGTGCGGGGATTCAATCACCATTCAATCACTCATCGTTCTCAAATTGGGGCTTTTCTCCTTCCATTTGATTCTCGGCAACATCTTGTTCCTTCTCCCTCACATACTCATTGTTCTCGCACTCTTCCTTGTCATTTTCTAAAGAAACATCATCAACATGTCTCTCAGTTTGGTTCTCTAAGTCATGAATGAAATCTTGTTGAGCTTGCTATGAAATCTCAGAGGCTTTGATGCTAGCTTCAGTATTCTGGATAAACTTAACCAACACATCATTCAAATTTAAATTTTCGTCTTGGGATTCTTCAACTAGGGGGGCCTCAGATCTCTGAATAAATCCCGCCAATAGACTTTTTAGGCTAGGATCTTGCTCATGTGATGGAATGTGCTCTTGCAATCTGAAATGTGGTGTTTACCAAAGTTGTCCACACACATTCCATGAGATGTTGGGGGAGTTCCTATGACTAAACCGATAAGTGTTACAGCAGGAATAACTTTGCTGCATTGTACCAAAAAGTTTATCAGTCCCTGCATTGTAAGCTTCATTTTGTATGGACAAAGCTGTGATTCAATCAACCATCCTTCATGTTAGATATGTACAAACAGAATAAAATAAATGAGAACGGTAAAAGTAAGAAAGATGAAATAGACAAATAATAAAAGCTAAATAAATGACCAAAATAGCAAAGTATAAGAGTTCCTTAAACGCCTACTCCCCGGAACGGTGCCAAAAACTTGACACACCCTTGCGTGTGTGTTCCGCAAGTGCACGGGTGTCGAAGTAATAAATACCCAAAGGGTGGCTAGTCGAATCCACAGGGAGTAGACGTTAGAAACAAATACACTTTGCCAATTAGTCAATAAAAACTCGATGTGTGAAGAGATTGAGTTAAAAATGAATAAACAGAAAATAAAGATTGAAAGTGGTAACTAGCGATAAGGAGAATATCAAGATAAGAATGAGGTACTCGGATAGTGCTCCCCCTAGGTTCCTAGTTTCAAGTGCAAGACTCGAATTACCTTTACTTAAACGAGATTTGAGGAGTCGTGGCAATCCAAATACACAAGGTCCCAAATCTAAGGTCAACCTTGACTAGTCCTCTACGAGGTCCCAGTGGAGAGAAACCTCTCGACGCCTCACATCACGTATGACTGCGCTAAGCTCTCGGGATTCCAAGCAATAAACCCTATTCCCAAATATAGATCAAACCCTTTGGTCCATGTGAAAGATCCCCAATCACAAATAAGTCCTCTCTCAACGCCTAACTCTCTTTGAGATCGATACTAATTCTTGGAATACGAAGGTAGAGTAAATCACACCGGAGGAGAAAGGGGGTGTGTCGCTACCTCTCGACTCACCCTCTCAACCCTCTTCAATCTTTGCTAATCTAATCCTAATGGTGATGGTCACTCGTAAAAAGGATGATTAGGTTGGCCCTCAACCCTAGTGTCACTCTAAGGGAGAAATAATTAAGCACACAAGATTGAAACTCAAAACAAATCTCAATTTAAATAAAAGCAATAGAGTCATTGAAACAAAGGAGTTCTAGAGTTTACATGTCCAAGTACCCACTAGGGGTTTAGCTCTCCATGGAGCAATACAAGTTCATCAAAATAATTGAAAACAAATGCAAATAAACCATAGAGAAAACCCTATTAAGCTCCGTGCTGATGGTCTATGTGGGCTGCTCCCGCCTCTTCACGAATCCCTCCGTCAAGCATAGGGCACACCTCGCTGAATCGATGTCGTCGAAGGCTCCCCCAATAGCTCTCCTTGGAAGGAATCAATGTAGAAATCGGTGAAGAACCGCCCTCAAACCATAGCAAAAACCTCTCCGAACCCTAGCCGAACTCCCTGCAGAAGTTGGGAAGAAGATCTCCTAAAAACGCTTTAGAACGGCCTTTTAAAAAGCAAAAGTCGGGGATCCACACGGCCATGTGGATAATCTACACAGCCATGTTGAAATTCCACACGGCCGTGTGGAAAATCCAAATGCCCATGTGGATTTTCAGCCTCTTCAAAACTGCACCTATAGGCCCCCGATTTCGCCCGTTTCTTCTTCTGAGGCTACACGAACGGACACATGATCGTGTGGTAGGTCATGAGGCATTTCTTGATGTCTAAAACCCTTGGAGAGCTTTTGAATTCTTCGAACAAATCAGAACGAGCGAGCATGACTGCCTTCGTGTCCTTCTACAAAAATTGTCTTGAAACCCTTAGAAGTTGGCACATACTCTCTTGTTTGACCCGATTTGTATCTTGATCTTTGTATTTGCACAAAAGAACTCCACTCGGCACCATCATGACCTATTTTTGCTTTTATTCTCATAAACCTTCTTCACAACCCTAATTTCATGAAAGAACACAAAAACACACGAAATGAGAGATATAACGTGAAAAATGTGATGCTCATGCATGGAAAAAATCTTAAATAATATATACATGCAAGCACCTATCAGACGGTTAGAAAAAATATAGGAATTATTTTGGGGATTCTACAGATATTATTTCACAATAGTCTAGTAGTTTGACTCGGTGGATCCACCAAGGTCAATTGGCTTTGTAGGGTTTTTTCAACTGCAGGTGAAGGAGTCATATCTGACCGGCCATGTGGCTTGTTTTATGTATTTTCGTTGAACAGCGGGGGCAATCTGGGTCTAATCACCTTGAATATAAAGTCACAACTCCACTTGTATGAGGTGACAGTAATGAATTTTTGTTATTCCTAATTTTCTCCTAGATATAAATTGGTCATAACCGATCTCTTATATAGGTTCAGACTTGCAACACAAATCCTCTATCCAGCAAATAAGGGCGTAAAGTTGGATAACCGATCCCTAACTCTGTCTACACCATTCACCAACTTCAGTTGTCATATTTGTAAAAAAATAAAATTACTTTTCAGAAAAATATTATAAAAATTATTTCAAATTTTATTTGCTTGACACAAAATCCAACATTTTTTTGAATATTTTTCAATAAAACACTCATATGACATATGTATCTCCACTAGAAAAAAACAATATTTGTTTTTCAAATATGATTTTACATTAAGTTTTATCATTCAAATTTATGATGTTATATTTTGATTATAAAATTCAAGATAAAAGGTGAAAATAAAAACATAACTTCTAATATTGCTATGTATACAATTTGTTTTAGTGGAATTGTGGAAATGAACAAAACACCCCTCAGAAATTCATGTATTCACAGATAAATTAAAGGGCGTCACAACCAATGCAATTCCCCTGAAAACATCAATTTGGCCCAGAAAGACTGTATCATAGAGGACGAGGGAGGCCTGACCCTCTAGAGGTGATAAGAGATATGCCAAAACAGAATAATGAAGGAAGTATGTTAATATTAACCTCAGTTCATCATCAGAAATGGCCAGAACTCATTGATAGATGGGAATCTGATGCAATGAATGCTTTAGGAAGAATTTCCTACCAATTAGATGAATTAGCAACCGTAAACTTTATTGAAAATTTACTAGGAACTACTGCACGTGAACTATAAAATAGCTAGAAAATAATTTATCCTCAGGAATATCATAACATGATGAAAATGGCTGATAATCCTTATAATATTACTAACCAAATTAGATCTATTGTACTTGGAACAAATCCTGCTAGAGGAGAGACATTATTACAAGATGTTGCAGCAAGGGATTTAGAGAGATTACAGATATCAAGTTTTAATGAAATAATAAAATCAGCCAAATGTATTTAGCCTTAGCAGCTAAAACAGGCCGTGCTTTTGCAGGAACAGAAACAACCAAGCAATGGTTTAACAAACTACCTAAACCTTTAGGAGATTTAAAGATCAAGGAAATGAGGAGCTTGCTGGGATAGGACCAGCCATAATATTACTTTTGAATATCTTAAAAATAAATGCTTAGAAGCAGAAGCTACAAGACAAATAGCAAGTTATAGTTACTACAATAAAATTTACATACCAACAGTACATAAGGAATACAAACCTAGAAAAAGATTAAAAAGAAGTTTGTATTACAAAAAAGGAAGACCCAAGTAGAATCATGTTAAGAAATTTAAACTGCATAAACCACCTAGAAAATGTAAATGCTATGTATGTAGTATAGAAGGCCACTATGCAAGAGAATGTAGAAGTAAGACAGTTAATAAGGACAGATTAAAATTATTTCAGGAGTTGGAGCTAGCAGATGAGTTTGATATTGTAAGTTTGGATAGAAATGATAGTGAAAAAGATAGTGACATTTGCAGCATTTTTGGAAGTGATGAAATGGACCACTTGGAGGAAGTTGGTAATTTGGTAGATTTCCAAGCCACATATGGTATTCCAGAACGGATAAATGGATTGGATTAGTAAGCAGCAAAAATTCATTATTTTAGGGAAGCAGACGGTAAATGTGAATAATTCGAGTCAACAATTACTCTATCACCAATTAATAACAGAAGAATTTAAAGAATTTTCAAAACAGACTCATAAGAATAAGAAGAAGTTAGAAGCAGTGGATCTTATCATTGTAAGTCTGGGTTATTTACTTTCCACAGGAGAAAATGTTCGTAAGATAATAGACTTTATACAAGAAAGAAATTTAAGGAAAATAGATAATTTGAAACTACGAGAGGATGGGAAGATAATAAAATGAATACGATACCATTACTTTACACAATAATTAGAAATCTTTACATCTATGAAGGAATTTGCTATGAGCATAATAGAGATGTACATAGATATGATAGAATAATGTTCTTTTACTTTATTCTAAAAGAAATCAGGGATTTTTATTATGGATATGGTCCGTATGTAAGCACTGAATCCCTACCATTTAACCTATGAGTAGAGATAAGCCTTTAAAGTATAGCCTAGATCAGAATCCCAAGTACTTATTTGAAATATATCACATCACAGACGAATTTATACCCTGTGACCATCAATTCGAACCCTATAAGTACAACTTTGAGAATAGATGTGATAAATGCTTTTACTTTCACATGTTAAAGCATATGGTTACTTGTTTTAAGTGTCAGACATCACTTTGCAGAAGATGTGCGAAGGAATACTTTAACTTTATCTTTGAGGAATATGATAATACAAATACCCATAACATACGCCATGATTCGTCTGATAATAATGAGTCATCAAGCACCATAGATAGGGAATTAATTAGACAACTTTTGCATCAAACAAGAGATTTGGAAGACAAGATAGAAAGATTGACAGAAGAGCTAGATTCGTATAAAGCTAAAAGAAAAGGAATAGTTATCACACAAGAAGATGAATTAGAAACAGGGGAAGAAGATATTAGTGAAGATTTGATGATAACAAATCAAGGGAGAAGATATAATAATCTTCTGAATTTGCATTTTATCATTGAATTTAGAGACGGATTTAAACTTCCAGTAGATGGAATCATAGATACAGGTGCTAGTAAAAATTATATATCCCAAGATATAGTTCCACAACAGTATCAAAAAGAGGCATTAAAACCTTCAGTTGTGTATGATGCGTTTGGAAATAACATTGCCTTAACAAGGAAGTTAGCGGATTGTACGATCAAACTTAATAATCAGAATTATGTGCCACTCCTTACATGGCTGAAACCTTTCCAAAGGAAGAAGCCGACCCAATTTATTTTAGGAATGAGTTTTATTAGATATCAGTCAGGAGGAGTTATTATCCAAGGAAACTTGGTCTCAATATTTAAAAAGTTAGATATAATAGCAACTACTCCTTATACATCAAACATTTTGACCCATGAAGAGATAGAATGGGAAGAGCAGTATGAATTACAAATTGATTTTCATGAACTTACACCAGCAAAGGAAAGGGTTGCCCCATTATTACAACAATTACAATTAGAAGGAATTATAGGAGAAAATCCTATGAAATTTATTAACATAACCAAGGAGGAATGTAAATTAGAAATTATTAACCCTGAATTAAGGATAACTTGCCCATTAATAAAGGCAACTCGCTATGAACAAAAGGAATTCGAAATGCATATCCGGGAGTTATTGCAATTAAATATAATAGAAGAAGCTAATAACCCTCATAGAACAAGAGCTTTTATCTTAAATAAGCATAGCGAAATAGTCCGAGGGAAAAGCAGAATGGTATTTAATTATAAAAGACTTAATGACAACACAGAAGAAGATAAGTGTCCATTACCCAATAAAGAAACACTTTTACAAAAGATAAAGCATACATTTATCTATAGTAAGTTTGATTTAAAGAGTGGATTCTGGCAGATAGGTACGAAGAAAGAAAGTAGGAAATGGACAACCTTTATCACTCATAATGGTCATTATGAATGGAAGGTGATGCCATTTGGCTTAAAGAATGCGCCACAAACTTTCCAAAGGAAAATAGATAACATTTTAAGAAATATCCTTTTATTGCAATATATATTGATGATATCTTAATATTCAGTCAAACCATTAGTCAACACGTAGAACATCTCATTATATTTTTTGATGAATACAAGCTAAATGGGCTAGTATTATCTGAAAAGAAGATGAAAATAGGTTGCAGAAAAAATATAATTCTTAGGAGTTCTAATTGGTCAAGGATAAGTAGAATTACAAAAGCATATAGCTACTAGCATACTAGACATGCCAGATAAGCTGGAAGGTCTCACGCAAATGAGATAATTTCTGGGAAAATTAAATTATGCCCGAAACTTTATTCCCAACCTAAGCCAGGTAGCAGGACCTTTATACATGAAGACAAAACAGACAGGTGAAAGAAGATTTAATGATGAGGACATTAAGCTAGTCTAAAAGATAAAAGAGGTAGTACGAAAAATTAAACCTTTACAGGTACCACCACCAGACGCATATCTGATCATTGAGTCTGATGGCAGAATAGGAGGATGGGGAGCTGTACTAAAATACAGGCCCTCAAAAATTAGCTCAGTAAAAGAAGAAAGAGTAAGTAGATATGATAGCGGAACTTATACTACTCCAGTGACTAGCACAGATGCGGAGATTTTAACCGCAATAAAAGCAATGGAGAAATTTAAGTTATTTGTTATATCTACCAGTGAATTTACATTACGAACAGACTGCCAAGCGATAGTCTCGTTCTATCATATGAAATCTGAAAATAAATTATCTCTCAATTGATGGTTGTGTTTTGTGGATTTTATAGTAGGAAATGGTTTTAAAGTAAATATTGAGCATATGAAGGCATTGACAATTTTCTTGCATATCAACTCAATAGGATGGTCAGCGAAGCTTTTGAAGATCGCGTCAGCTAAGGTATGTAACCCTAAACCTGGGCCCTCAGACGTAGGACGGTCCATCGGCATATCTAAAGTGGGGATTACAGAGACCAGTAAGTTCCTTAGTGCCTTAGGTATGGTGGCATCCGGAGAATCTTTCCCGGAAAACAACAGATTCGTTCCTCTTTTAACTCGGATGGTGGCTACAGAAACCAGTAGATTCATCTTTTCCAGTTATGGGGAGAGTCTAGGTTAAATAGACAACCTTGCTATAAATACCAAACTCCACATCTAAATGGAACCAACCCATGAAGAGTAACAAAACTCTACAAAAGAGTGAGAATTTGAAACCGAAGCTTCTTATTTCTGAGAGAGCAAAACTAAACATGGTAGCAAGAGCCTTTAACTAGCTAGCATCTTCATCACGCACACCACCGACGGCCTATCCAATAGATGCCCTACTCAATCTTCCAATGTTTCCAGCGGATTTACCGCTATATTTCAAAAAGAAGGCTATATTAAATCTACACCAACAAGTCATGATCAACAATCTATGGGATAACCATAGAGATCCAAAGGCACTATTACCACTACTCCACCAGTTAGCTGAATGTTTTCAAAAGATTAATGAAGAGATCGAGAGTCAGCATATGCCGCCCCATTAGCCAAGACAAGGGCACCACTGCATTTTAAACAGCAAACAATAGGTTTTCTCGTTGATAAAGAGCGACGTATCAAGCAGTTGGAGACAGAAATTAAGATTAAGGAAGAAAAAATAAACAAGCTAAAAGACAAAATGGCATATCAACAGGATGAGATCCAGACTTTATACAAAGTAATTGAAGAAAACAAGAAGGAAAAGCTATAGCAGCTTGAAGTTTTTCCAAAAGAGTTAACAGAAGATGAGGATGTTGTTTTTTAACGAGTCTTGCAGCATCTTGATGAGGAGTTCATAAATCAGGCAGCTGAGCTCCAGAAGATGGCTCTGGAAGAAAATAGCCCTCCAGGGATGGCCCTTGCAGGAATTGCCTATCAAGGGAATAAACATAGAGACCCTATGTGTTGATGTGACCAGGGATTTGCGATCTACATATGCTCCATCAATTTGGCCAGATGGAAGGACACCATTATAGGATGAGTCCCTTTTTCCTTTATCTCGTTGTTCAGACATTGGCTGATTGCCCGAGTAATTATCACAGAAGTACGCCAGATAGACGTCTTCTAGGCTTACTATTAGTTTGCTAATCTACTCAGGAAGCTATGCAAGACAGTCCTTCCAAGAGAAGGATATGTCAATCTGGAAATCAACTCCATTACACCAGCAATACAGTCAGGCTATCCGGATGAAGCCAGACATCAGATCAAAGTATCTATCCTCCGTCATCACAGGGCCATTCAAGACGACGTGGATGCACGTGGGCCAGCAATAGTGCAAAACTCAAGTAGCATCATTCAGTAACTCAATCTTTGGAGAGCATGCCCTCTCACCACCAACTGGAAAAGGATAGGCCCCATAATGGAGGAATCCACCAGAGTCCCACTCATTTTAGAAACTCAGGTGATAAAACTGTACATTGACCCGCAGTTTTTCCCTATTTTCAGTCCATTTCCACACCTGCTGATCGACGGAAAGTGTGAACACCCACAAGCGCACGGGGTCGTCAAGTAATAAACCACTCACGCACGCACGAGTGGGTCGTATTCCCAAGGGGCCCGAGGAGCTACTTTACTCACTTCTCACTTGTTGTTTAGCTCACCGATTCGATTTCCAGAGAATAAATAGGAAAGTAAAGAAATAACAACAAGAGAAATTGTCTAAATAAATGCGACTAAATTAAAACACGGGAGATGCTCAGGGATGGAAAACGGTAATGGATGAGGATCCCCAAGGGGGCTACTCAAGTGAGTAGGATATTTGAGAAATTAAGTATGTGGCTAGTTGGACAGAGAAAACCTAAACTTAGGTCAACCCGATGGTCACGGCAATTGAACACTAACCCAGTACAAGTGTTGAATAAGGAATTTCTTCCACTCAACCTCTCACACGGTTGCAAGGCGAATGATGGTTTCCTCAAGTTAGGGTGGAAACACTAGTTAGTTTTCAACCCTAGAAATGGAGGGGTACAAATACCCGATGGTCACGGCGTATTTATACAATAATCCCTTCCAAGTTTGGTGGAGTCTAGCACTAAGGCAATGGTAATGCTAATAAGTGCTACCCAGAATTTGATACAACAATTAAGCACATATACCAAAACGATTAAGAATACCAAACAAGGATCACAACAAGCCAATCATACAATAGATAACTCAAATAATCCAAAACATCACAAGTTTTGCCCCCAAGGTTCACCTACATCCGATGACCTTGGGGTTTAGTTTGTCATGTTCCACAAATCCACCAAACAAACCATGCAAATAACTAAAATAAACATGAGAAACACTCCCTCAAATGGTGAAGGCCGAATGCCGCTTGAATCCCCGGAGAAAACCTTCCGAAGACGCCACTCGAAGGGGTGGCTTCCCGTTGTCTTCAACCTCCAAACAATGAAATCCTTGAAGTGGATCCTCCAAGATCTTGCTCTCCCCACCTAAGAAAGCTCGGATTTCCTCTCCTTTTGCCCTCCAAAATGGTGTGGAAGTGATGTCCAAACCCTAGCCTCCTTTCTACCCCAAAACTCTCTCCAAGATGATGCCAAAAGTCCCCCAAATAAATGCCCTAGATCACCCTTAAAACCCCAAATCCCGATGGGTAAACGGGTCGGCATAAAGCCGGTATGCTGACCCCTCGGGATTTCTACTTTTCTGCCGAGAAGTCCGCGATGAGCTACAGTGAATGCTACATTGAATGCTCCAGTACCGTGCTACAATATCCTGTCTCGAAAACGCTGTTTTGGTGTCGAATTCGCTCCCCATCTCGTCGTCGAGTCCCCAGGGCTTCTGGCTGGCCTGAAATACAAATATAAAGCAATTTGGACCGAAAAGGGCATAGATTCAACAATAAAATATGAAAATAATACACAACACATACATGTAAAATACTTACTTTTAGACGTTTATCAAACATCCCCACACCTAAGCGTTTGCTTGTCCCCAAGCAAACAAACATGAAGAACAAGGGAAAGAAGATAAACGGCTAAAAATACGACCTCAGGCTCAAAATTAAAGAACTCCACAAACACAAATGGACAGGCATCAAGAAGTGAGCTGTTCAATGAATAATGGGGTGATACTAGCTCTGTTTCATCCACAGTGCCCTATGTGTGTGTGTGCTAACTCCCACCTTGACCTCCACACCCCGGATTACCCCAGGATGACCATTCACCCCACACATAATGAAGATGGCATTAGAGTGCTAAAGACCTCCTCAATGCTCAATTAAAGTCCTTTGGTTCCTAAATACAACTCCAACTCTTAAGTGACCATAAAACAGGTTCTACGGATCACAAGGGAAACTTTATTTCTTTCACACACAAATATACACAAATTCTTTCTATTCTGGGTCCGCCTAACATAGACTGCACAAAAATCTTTCAGATGGATGCACATGCTGGCCAGGCACAAGAGCCACCCTCTTAATCGATTACAATCTACATATACGCATTCATGCTTATAAAGCAGAGGAATACTGACATAGACCCTCTTTTTTTTTTTTTTTTTTTTTTGAATCCCTGATAAACTACCTGCTAAAAACTTCACTTAGGTTGGAGAAAACAATAAAGGAACTTAAAAGCTTTTAAAAGTGCATTGAAGAAAGAATTTAACAAATTAATGCCAAAGTCATTAAGATGGGTTGGTTAGAGTGTACAAGGTGAAAGTGATCATGAGCGTGTATACAGGTGCACTAAAGATGAAACATAACTACATTAAAGTACAGGTACTGTACAGCTCACAACTATCATTCTATCAAGCTAGGAAGTCCTTTAACAAAACAATTGACACACCCTTGCGTGTGTACTTGATAAGTGCTTGATTATATATATTTTATAATATCAGTTTATATGCATTGAGCATCACTTCTATCAGATTTTAGCATTAACAAGGTGTGTTTTGTGTTCTTTTGTGCAAACAGGGCTTTGGAGACATGACATACAGGAAGAAGCAAAGATAGGGTGTGATGACACGTTTCAAGACCACAATCAGAAGCTGTGTTCATATGCATGGGGGTGTTGCCAACTTTCGGAGGAGTACAAGTCATTACACAAACCGAAAGGGCACAAAGGCAGTAGTACGCCCATGTCCCAGCTTCCGTACAAAGCAGAAGAAGGTTCTTGAGGATTTCAAAGCATAGAAAGCCACACACCCTACCACACGAGCGTGTGCCCGACCGTGTGGACTCCAAGGAAGACTTCGGGGGAAAAAGCACTGCAGCATTCAATGCAGCAAAAGTACTGTAGCAGTTTACTGTAGCAGTACTGTAGCAGAGTACTTCACACGCCCGTGTGGAATTTCCACACGGGCGTGTGGATGCCCGTGTGGATGCCCGCGTAAAGCCCCGAATTCAAATTATAAAAGCCGCCTTGTGATAATTTTTAGGGATCTTTTTGGCCACTTTCGAGAGACAAGGCGGCTAGGGCTTGGAAGGAGTTCTTTGCGGCTTTGGGAAGCTTTCCTCACCAACTTGGATCAATTCCTCCTCCGTCATAGCGCCAAGGAAGCCATCGGCAACCTAGCTTCGGAGTGGATTCAATCCAGACGTGGAAACTACCCATCAAGACCATCATCACGGATTCAAGGGGGTTATTCTTTATGTCTTTGGAACTTTATTCTGAATTTATTATTTGTTTTGTGACTCGCGCCATGGAGAGCTAAACCCCTAGAGGGTATTCGGACATGTAAACCCTAGGATTCTTATTTTCATTAGATTTACATTGTGTTTCTATTCGAATTTATCAGATTGATTTTTACTCTTGAGTTCTTAATGCTTGTTTGTGCTTTTGATTTCATTATTAATTGCCTTGCATGTTTTATTCAATCTAGTGAAGAGAGAGATCACCGCTAGGTTTAGAATTACCAAGAGTAAAGAGGGTTGAGAGGGTGAGCCGTGAGATAGCGGAGTGTCCCCTTTCCCTTCCGACAGATATTTCCTATCTCCATGTTCCCTAAGTGTCAAGCAACCATATGTGGTGTGAGGCGTCGAGAGAATTCTCCGCCGGGATCTCGTAGGCGGTTAGGGATCTTTCACCTGGAGGCAGGGTTAGATCTACTTTTAGGAATTGGTTATATCTTTGGGATCCCTAGAATTTTAAGCAGTCATATGTGGTGTGAGGCGTCGAGAGAATTCTCCGCCGGGACCTCGTAGGGGACTAGTTATCGGCGACCTGGAGGCAGGGGCCGTTATACCTTTGGATACCCACGACTCATTGTTTTCGTTTAGAACACTTGTAATCTACATCCAACACCCGAATCCTAGGGGGAGCATTGTCCGGATACCTCACTTTTATTGATTGAGAACTCTTTTCCTTTTATTTCTTGTGCACTTGTGGTGACACTCTTAGTGTTGGCCATTAGATCATCACACACTACATTCATTAGGCTAGATAACAAAAGAGGGGGCTAATACTAGTACTTCTGTTCCCTGTGGTTCGACAACCCGACCCTTTGGGTCCACTTTTATTACTTGACGACCCGTGCACTTGCGGTAACGCAAGGGGTTGACACACATCACCCTATTGTGTTGTTGCGGAGACGCATCAGTACTCCGCAAGTGCACGGGTGTCGAAGTAATAAAGTACCCAAACGGGTGGGTAGTCGAATCCACAGGGAGTAGACGTAAGAACAATCACACTTTGTTAAGTAGCCAAAGATAAACCAATTGTTGTTGTGAAAGAAAATAAAATAGGAAAGAAGTAAAAATAGAGTGCTGAAAATAAAAGTTAGGGTGTAGAAATAGATCAATAAGAAGATGGGGTACTCCGACAATGCTCCCCCTAGAATCCTTGTTTCAAGTGCAAGACTTCAAGTACTCTTACTCAATAGAGATTTCAAGAGTCGTGGAATCCAAAGATACAAGGTCCCAAATCTAAGGTCAACCTTGACTAGTCCCCTACGAGGTCCCTACGGAGAGAAGACTCTCGACGCCTCACACCACGTATGACTGCGCTATGCTCTAGAGATTCCAAGTGGTAAACCCTATTCCCAACTATAGATCAATCCCTTTGGTCCAGGCGAAAGATCCCTAATCGCAAATAAGTCCCGGCGGAAAGGCCTCTCTCAACGCCTAACTCTCTTCGAGATCGAAGGTAATACTTGGAATAAGAAGGTAGGGAAAACCACACCGGAGGGGAAAGGGGACGTGTCGCTACTCTCAATTCACCCTCTCAACCCCCTCCAATCTTGATTAATCTAATCCTAACGGTGATGGTCACTCGTCAAAAGGATGATTGGATTAGCCCTCAACCCCTAGTGTCACTCTAAAGGAGAAACAAATAAGCATACAAGATTGAAACTCAAATTCGAACTCAAATTGAATAAAAGTATTAAAGTCAATGAAACATAGGAAATCTAGGGTTTACAAGTCCAAGTACCCACTAGGGGTTTAGCTCTCCATGGAGCAATACAAGTTCATCAAAATAAATGAAGATAAGTGCAAGAAATCCATAAAGAAAACCCCCTTAACCTTCGTGTTGATAGACTATGGGAACTTCTCCTTCTTCTTCAAAGAACCCCTTCTTCCAAGCCTAGGGCACACCTCGTCGAATCGAGTCGCCGAAGGCTCCCCCAATAGCTCTCCTTGGAAAGGATTGATGATGAAATCGGTGAAGAAGCGCCCCCAAAGTGTGGCAAGAACGTCCTGAACCCTAGCCGTCACTCCCTCTCAAAGTTGGAAGAAGATCCTCTCAATAACGCTTCAGAACGGCTTTATAATTGGCCATCTCGAGGATCCACACGGGCGTGTGGATAAGCCACACGTCCGTGTGGAAATTCCACACGGCCCATGTGGATTTTCTGCCTTGTGGAGGCTTCATACTAGTCCCCGATTTCGCCCGTTTCTTCTCCTGAGGTCACATGGACGGACACACGCCCATGTGAAAGGTCAAGTGGCATTTCTTGATGATGAGAAAACCTTGGAGAGCTTTTGAAATCTTTGAACCAATCGGAACCAGCGAGCATGACTGCCTTCGTGTCCTTCTACAAGAGTTGTCTTGAAGTCTTTAGAAGTTGGCACATACCCCCTCGTTGGAACCCGATTTGTGTCTTGAACTTCGTAATTGCACAAAAGATCTCCACTTGGCACCATTCTGACCTAATCTCGCCTTTATTCACGTACCATGTCTCCACAACCCTAATTGCATGAAAGAACACCAAAACACACGAAATTAGAGATAAAGCCTGAAAAATGTGATGCTCATGCGTGGAAAACATTTCCAAAAATATATACATGCAAGCACTTATCATCAATCATAGCCATCATAGGTAACAAGCATGCATAAATACAAAACACTCCAAAGAAATAACCATCCCCACACCTAAAGTGGTACATTGTCCTCAATGTACCTAAGTCAGCAGAATAATGTGAGGGATGAAAATGATAAGCAAAGAATGGGGGTGAAGAAACTTCCCTGATTCCTTGGTGTGATTCTCAGTTGTTCCACTTGGATCAGGAGTATATCACCTAAGGAGGGCGACACAAGTAAAGCTCCCAAAATTAATAACCCTGAAAAGAGCAAGGAGCTTATCATCATTCAAAGTTTTTCAAGAGGAAAAAGAGAGAAAGTATGGAAAAGAGAGCTCCAACATAAATAACAAAAGAGTTTAGTAGGGATGAGCACTAGCTAACTCAAAAGTACAAGTCTTAACAACAAACAACGAAGAACAAAAGAAAGAAAATAAACAAGGTCGTGTTATGGGTCTAAGAGGATGGATGAAGTGATGATGCGGCGCAAGTAGTGGCAGCAGAGGTCGATGAGGATGAGCTGCGAACAATGGTTAGGAGCTCGGATAGGTCGCACTCAATCCGCTCGACTAAGTCGTGCCCAATCAATCTTCCTAACGGTGCAAAACCCCTTTCGTGATAGGAGTGCAAAACGCGTCGTATACTCTTCCTTGAAAAACTTGGGCTCTTGCACGGGAGGTGAAGGTTCCCTCCTAGGTCTCTTGGAAGTTAGTTTCTTTATTGGCATCCTATAGAAACAAAGTAGAGATTATCCGGCTAATTTACAAGCAAAATGAGCACCAAAAGAATGAAGAAATCCAAGAAAAAGTTCAGTGCTACAGTAATTTCGGAAAAAAAATTTCAAGAACTTTGCTTGTGAAAGTAGCCAAAAAAATTTACAAACTAAGAGAAATACTTTGATAAACTTTAAACATTCACCAATCAACAAAATTCCAAGAAATTTCAGCCATAAAAACAAGAAAAAATCAATGTTTGGAGTGAGGTGCCATACTCTTGCCCTAGAGTAAGGTGAGTGGATCCAAATGCCAAATCCGGCCAAAAGCTTGCTCAAACTCCAAATTTTTGTCACCAAGATGGAAAAGAGGAGAGGAGAGCAAACTAGAGCAAAAAGAATGAGTAAAAACGATGGAGAAATGAGGGAGAAACGGTTGGAAGAATGGGGAAGAAGAGTGAATAGTATAAAGCCCCAAACTTGAGTTTTAAGCCTTCACTCGGGTGGTCTTGCCAACAATCCTTACGGCCGCAAGGATGGTCGGCAAGAAGCTCGGGATAAATCCTGCCGACCATCCTTACGGCCGCAAGGATGGTCGGCAAGAAGCTCTATTTGCACCATTTCGTTCTCCACTCTCTCTACACATCAACCATCGATGAAACCTTGAAAAATATGGCCGGAAACATCATTTAAACTCTCAAAACATCAACATGCATGCATCTAGAACAAGAATTCTTCAAAAACCACATGACAAACAAGTTAACAAAAAGGTGAAAGAATCAAGAAAAACGACGAAAAGCACAACTACACACGAACCACTACTAAAAAACATAAGTAAAAAAAAAAAACAACACAAACAAGAAAATGAATACGGGAAATGAAAGGAACTTGGGTTGCCTCCCAAGGAGCGCTTTTTTAACGTCATTAGATTGACGTGCATTACCTAAAAATCTCATGGTGGGACAAATGGAGAGAAGTTACCTCCAACCTTTGGGACCGGGTTGCCGCTCGGAAAATTCAATGAAAGACATGAGAAGACTTTAAATTTACCACTATTTCCAAAGAATATACGATCAACCTCATTCGGAGGCAATGTGGATACCTCTCTATTCTCTTTTTGTTTCTTCTTTGATTTTCTCCACATCTTGTCAACACCCCTAATTTTCTTACCATTATTGGATGAATTACCCTCCACTTGATTAATTTGTTGTGTTGGTGGAGGAAAGAGTTCTTCCTCGACATCTTGGCACGTTAACTCATCCAAATACTCATCCAAAGGGTTTAAGGCAAGCACCTCCTGCACACAGTCAGAAACAATTACATCAGTACTATCGGTGAAATAGAGTTTATCATCATGACCAAGTGTGTGCTTCATTGCTTCAGGGAGAGTGAAGACCACTTGCTCATCTCCAACCCTCAAGGTCATCTTGCCTTCTTTGACATCAATTAGGGTACCCGAAGTGTTCAGGAATGGCCACCCTAGAATTAAGGGAACCTCAACATCATCATCCACATCTAGAATCACGAAGTCTACAGGAATGATGAGTTTGTCAACTCTGACAAGGACATCTTCAACTACTCCCCGAGGTCTTCGCACCGACCTATCTGCAAGCTGTAATGTCATTCGTGTAGGTCGTAGGTCTTCCAATCCCAGCTTCAAGAATAAGTTGTATGGCATTACATTTATGCTAGCCCCAGAATCGGCTAGAGCATGCTCCGTCACTCCTTCACCAATTACACAAGGAATCACAAAACTACCTGGGTCTTTTAACTTTTGTGGAAGTTTCTTCTCTAGAATGGCCGAGCAATTCCCAGTGAGTGCAACTGTGCCTTGTTCCTCTAACTTCCTCTTATTGGTGAGAAGCTCCTTTAAAAATTTGGCATACTTCGGCATTTGAGCTAAGGCCTCAATGATTGGAATATTTATGTGGAGTTGCTTGAAGATATTGAGGAACTTCTTGAATTGGGCTTCATCTTTATCTGGCGTGAGTCTTGAAGGGTAAGGTATCACTGGCTTGTATTCATGCTCCTTTGGAATGTTAGAATTGGGAGAGTCTTCACCAGTTTTCCTCCCATTCTCCTTGGTTGCATCTTCACTCAAATTAGGGTCTTCCCGGACGGCTACCCTATCATTAGAAGCACTTGGGATCCCTTTTTCCCTTGCTTCCAACTGTTTACCACTTCTCAAAGTAACAGCTTTTAATTGCTCCATCGGGTTGCTTTCGGTGTTGCTTGGCAAACTCCCAGAGGGTCGTTCAGATTGTCCACGAGCAAGCTGTCCCACTTGGTTCTCCAGAGATTGGATGGATGCTTGAACATTTCTCAATATGGTACCAAATTCATCCATTTTCTTTTCATTATTCACAAAGCGTGCCTCCGTGCTAATCATGAATCTGGCTAAAACATCCTCTGTAGAGTATTTCTTCTCTTGTGGGGGAGGAGCTTGGTATTGGCTTCCCTGAGATTGTGGAGGTCTATATTGAGATTGACCTTGAGCCCAAGAAGGATTTGAAGGGCCCCTCCATCCATAATTGTAATTGCTGCCAAACTGATTCCCTGGTCCTCTTGGTCCACCTCCAATATAATCAACTGTTTCCATCAGCGGTGATGGGGCAACAACAATAGGGCATTATGATGTTGCATGCCCTCCCACAAGTATCATATGACATAACAGCCTTGGACCCTGAGCTGGATCCTAACATGAGTTGATCAACTTTTTGTGCTAGGGCGTCATACTTCGAACTATTCTCCGTGACGTGTTTCGTTAGGGCATCAATCTTAGCAGCCAAAGCTGTGGATTCGGTCACCTCGTACAACCCTGCAGCCCTTGGAAGCTTTTGTCGAGTGCTCCAATGGCACTCATTGCTGGCCATATTCTCAATTAATTCCTCGGCCTCTTCAGGAAGCTTGTTGCTCAAAGAACCGCCTGCTGCTGCATCGATGAGTTGCCGAGTAGCATAATTCAGCCCATTACAAAATGTCTGCACCCTCATCCATGCAAGGAACCCATGATGAGGACATCTTCTTAGAAGGTCCTTAAATCTTTCATGAGCTTCGAATAGGGTCTCAGAATCTCCTTGTTGGAATGCGGAAATTTCTTGCCTTAGCCTCGCTGCCTTACTTGGTGGAAAATATCGGGCAAGAAACTTCTCCACCATTTCCTTCCATGAAGTAATCGATCCCGGAGCCAAAGAAGTAAGCCATCTATATGCTGCTCCCCTTAAACTGAAAGGAAATAATCTCAAACTTATTGCATCATCAGAAACTAAATTGATCTTGAAGGTTGAGCATATCTGAAGGAACTTGAACAAGTGAGCATGCGGGTCTTCATCAGCTAGACCATCAAACTGGACTGAATTCTGAATCATCCCTATGGTGCTGGCCTTGATTTCAAAGTTATTGCTGGAACAATTGGTGCTTGGACACTAAATTCTTCTCCGGAGAATTGTGGCCTTTCATAGTCAGATAGAGTTCTTCTTGGCTCGGCCATAACTGTGGGCCCACTGGATTCTACCTGAACTTCTCGTTGACTTGAACCCTCGATACCTTCTCTCAAACGACGGTGCAGTGTTCTTTCTATCTCATTATCTGGTTCAATCAAGTTTGCTTGACTCGTTCGTGTCATAAGATGGGTACCTACACGGATTTAGGAGTGACGACGTTAGCTAACAACAAGAAATACAAAAGAGCAACAATAGAATACAAAGCTAGAATAATTACAAAACCTCAACAACCAAAAACAAGAAAACACAAAAACAAAACAAAACACACAACAAAAAGAAAGAAAAACAAAAGAAAAAGAAAATGCCAAATCAACAAGCTTAAAGCTTTCCAAATATCCCTCGGTGAAATTCCCCGGCAACGGCGCCAAAAACTTGATCGACGGAAAGTGTGAACACCCGCAAGCGCACGGGGTCGTCAAGTAATAAACCACTCGCGCACTCACGAGTGGGTCGTATTCCCAAGGGGCCCGAGGAGCTACTTTACTCACTTCTCACTTGTTGTTTAGCTCACCGATTCGATTTCCAGAGAATAAATAGGAAAGTAAAGAAATAACAACAAGAGAAATTGTCTAAATAAATGCGACTGAATTAAAACACGGGAGATGCTCAGGGATGGAAAACGGTCATGGATGAGGATCCCCAAGGGGCTACTCAAGTGAGTAGGATATTTGAGAAATTAAGTACGTGGCTAGTTGGACCGAGAAAACCTAAACTTAGGTCAACCGATGGTCACGGCAATTGACCACTAACCCGGTACAAGTGTTGAATAAGGAATTTCTTCCACTCAACCTCTCACACGGTTGCAAGGCGAATGATGGTTTCCTCAAGTTAGGGTGGAAACACTAGTTAGTTTTCAACCCTAGAAATGGAGGGGTACAAATACCCGATGGTCACGGCGTATTTCAACCCGAGAAGTCCGCGATGAGCTACAGTAACTGCTACAGTGAATGCTACAGTACCGTGCTACAATATCATGTCTCGAAAACGCTGTTTTGGTGTCGAATTCGCTCCCCATCTCGTCGTCGAGTCCCCAGGGCTTCTGGCTGGCCTGAAATACAAATATAAAGCAATTTGGACCGAAAAGGGCATAGATTCAACAATAAAATATGAAAATAATACACAACACATACATGTAAAATACCTAGTTTTAGACTTTTATCACCTGCTTAAGCAAGATGAGCTTCTAGAACATCATCTCAAGAACGTCATGGAATGGACGCAACAAATTAGATGTGGAGATTATGGGAAGCTTCAGGATGTAAGAAAGGAATAAAGCGTAAGGGAGTGATTCAAAGTGGGCTAGAGGCCCACCAGTCATTCTCTTTACTTTATTTTCTTTTGGCTTGAGTTTGTACACGTAGTCAAGATGCATCAGAAGGCTCTTAAAGGTGTGTTGCTTTTGTTATAATTTACTTTCTTTCCAAGTTCGAGTCAGTCCAGAGTCTGTATAAAAGGGCCTGAAGTGTTTGTGGGATCATCGATCTGAAAATCCTCCACCTTTATCCAGTGCAATACTAAGTTTTACTTATCCTTTCTTTGAGCTTTCATTTACGTTTCGTGCTACGCTTGTACACTCTGACCTAACACTAGACCCAGATCCCTCTAGATTAGGCCGGGCATAGTCTGAAATAATTCTCTGATTTTCACCCATATTTTCCTCTTGGTGCGCCGCTATACTCACTTCCACTGACCCGGTTTTCCTTGAATTAATCTGCCGCTGTCTCTAATGAAATGTTCGTTCGATGTCGGGATCTGGAGATGCTAGCTGGGAAGAATTCCCTCGGGTCATACACTACGCTTGCGCAATAGCCAAAAGAGAAAATGAGATATGAACTTTTAAGCTTGAAATAGAGAAAATAGTAAACAGTTTACATAGAACACAAATACTAAGGAAAACTAATAAAAGAAAACGAGCAAAACAAGAACAAAAGAAATGAAAACTCAAAGCAAAACGAAACGATTAGAGTATTAAAACTGTCCAATTTCTTAGAAGTTGCCAGTCCCCGGCAACGGCGCTAAAAACTTGATACACCCCTTGCGTAACCGCATGTGCACGGGTCGTATAAGTAGTAAAATGTACCCTTAGGGTCGGGTAGTCGTATCCACTGGGACTGGTGTACCTTCTAATACTATCATTCTGCTTAATATCTAATCAAGTAAAGAAAATGGGTTTGACTCTAGGATGGATTAAAGGAAATTGAGGAAAGGAAATGCACGAAGGTAAATGTAAGAATTCGCTCGATGGAGGAGATGGGGGCCCCGGGGTTGGATTCCTGACGTTCACTAACTTAGACTTTCTCAGCAATTATCAGAGATGTCTTCAGTTCTAAAACCAGTTATGCTATATGAATGAGGCTTACAGTGCTGTTGAACCCTAAGTTGTGATCTTACTGTTTGCAACTATCAAACAATGATTCACAAGCCAAGATAAGAAAACCAAACTTCCAAGCATTCAACCACTAAACATCATTCAAGATAGCCAATAACAGAGATTTATTGCAAAGAACAAGACATTCATAAATGCTACAAGAAAAGCACTCAAGTTCAAGCTAACACGTCAGCCAAAACCGCCTCGGGGCTCCCTTAAGAGTTTAGCGACTCATGACATTAAACAACAAGGAAATTGCCAAAGAAATTAAAATACAAGAAGTTGAAAACTCCCTAATTTCTTGCATCCTTGCGGCTGTCAGAGGCTCAATGATGTCGTGGAATCGCCTCCCGATCGGCCTACCATATGCGCCACATTCCCTTGGTGAAGATGAGTACGGTGCCCCAAAGCTCTCCCTTTCTTCCTCCTTTAGTTCGCCCTCCAAAAGTTTCCCAAAAACCTAAGTGTCTGAGGTTTTGCCGTACTCCAAGCTGTGCAGATTACGGCCGAATAAAACTTGATAAACGTCTAACTATACGTATTTTATATGTATTTGTGTACAATGCATACATGAATACGGGGTAAGTTCAATCATCGAAGGGTGGTGAGAGTGAAGCTCCTTTTATGATAATCCTCCATTCTTTGACAAGGAGTTGTTACCCGGGAAGTAGTGCTTTAGACGATGACCGTTGACTTTGAATGTCCCATTTTTAGGGTTGTTTATCTCTACTGCGCCATGGGGAAAGACTTGTGTGACAGTATACGGCCCATGCCATCTCGATTTCAACTTCCCTGGGAAAAGTTTTAGCCTGGCATTGAATAACAACACTTGATCTCCCTTTTGGAAGCATTTAGCCTGCTTGATATGTCGGTCATGATACTCCTTGGTTTTCTCTTTGTAATGCACTGAAGTTTCATAGGCTAAGGTTCTCCATTCATCTAATTCATTTAATTGAAACTTCCTCTTGTGACCACAAAGGTGATGATCAAAGTTGAGATGCTTAATGGCATAATATGCCTTGTGCTCCAGTTCAACAGGGAGATGACAAGCTTTTCCAAAGACCAATCTATATGGTGTGGTACCGATAGGGGTTTTGTACGCTGTGCTATAAGCCCAGAGCGCATCGTCAAGTTGATCTGACCAATCTTTCCTGTGATGACTAACAGTTTTATCCAAAATTCGTTTCAACTCCGTATTAGACACTTCCACTTGGCCATTAGTTTGAGGATGGTAGGCTGTTGAAATTCTATGTGACACACCTTAGCGTTTCAAAGTTTTTTCAAATTGTGAATTGCAAAAATGAGTGCCTCGGTCACTGATGATCGCCCTTGGAGTGCCGAATCTAGTGAACAATTTTTTAAGGAATTTTACCACCACTCTTGCATCACAGGTTGGGAATGCTTGCGCTTCTACCCACTTGGAGACATAGTCTACGGCGACGAGAATAAACTTATTGCCATGAGAACTAGGAAACGGTCCCATGAAGTCGATCCCCCAAACATCAAAAATCTCACAAGCTTGATTCCAAGTTTGCGGCATCTCGTCTCTTTTTGATATGTTACCCCACGCGTTGACACCTATCACAGTGCTGCACAAGCATCTGAGCGTCATGGAATATCGTGGGCCAATAAAATCCTGCATCAAGTACCTTCCTCGCTGTCCTGTTTCCACTGTAGTGCCCCCCTGCTAGGCCCGCGTGGCAATGCAACAGGATGTCATGTCCTTCTCTTGTTGAGACACATCTCCTGACAATTTGATCAGAACAAGTCTTGAACAGGTATGGATCCTCCCAAGTATAATGCTTCAGGTCGGCAAAGAACTTCTTTCTTTGTTGATGGGTGAGCCACTTTGGGAAAATCTCTGCTGCCAAGTAATTTGCGATATCAGCAAACCATGGTGTCTCATCCTCTTCCACTACTTGAATGCTGCATAACTGCTCCCCAGGAAATGTGTCATCAATTTCTTTTCTTCCCAAGGTGTTATCATCGGGGCCCTCTAGGCGAGAAAGGTGATCTGCAGCCAAATTCTCTGCTCCCTTTTTGTCCTTTATCTCTAAATCAAATTCTTGTAGCAGGAGCACCCAGCGAATCAATCGAGGCTTGGCATCCGATTTGTTCAGCAAGTACTTGAGTGCGCAGTGATCAGTGTACACAATTACCTTGGACAGCACTAGATATGATCGAAATTTATCGAACGCAAAGACCACCGCAAGTAATTCTTTCTCAGTAGTGGTATAATTCTCCTGAGCATTATTCAAAGTTTTGCTTGCGTAGTAAATGGGATGGAAGTGCTTATCCCGTCTCTGCCCCAACACAGCTCCTACTGCATAATCACTTGCATCGCACATCACTTCAAAGGGCATACTCCAATCGGGGGAAACTATTATGGGTGCCTCCACAAGTTTATTTTTCAGAGTAAGGAAGGCATTCATGCAGTCTTCATTAAAATCAAAGGGATCATCTTTTTTCAAAAGCCTCATCAATGGGCGAGCGATTGCCGAAAAATCCTTGATAAATCTTCTATAAAAGCCTGCATGCCCCAAGAAGCTTCTGATAGCTTTCACTGAAGTTGGTAGAGGTAATTTTTCAATCGTAGAAACCTTTGCCTTGTCTACTTCGATCCCTTGTTTTGAAATTTTGTGCCCGAGTACTATGCCCTCCTTCACCATAAAGTGGCACTTTTCCCAACTAAGCACCAAATTTGTTTCTTCGCATCTTCTTAGGACTCGCTCCAAATTCTTGAGACACAAATCAAACGAATCCCCAAAGACTGAAAAGTCATCCATGAAAACTTCCATGATGTCTTCAACCATGTCTTCAAAAATGGCTAGCATGCATCTTTGGAATGTAGCAGGAGCGTTGCAGAGTCCAAAGGGCATTCGGCGATAGGCAAAAGTTCCATAAGGACAAGTGAAAGTGGTCTTCTCCTGGTCTTCTGGTGCAATCGGAATTTGGAAGTATCCGGAGAGGCCATCCAAGAAACAGTAGTAGGAGTGTCCTGCCAATCGTTCAAGCATCTGATCTATGAAGGGTAAAGGGAAATGATCTTTTCTAGTGGCATCATTAAGCTTTCTATAATCAATACAAACCCTCCACCCCGTGACTGTTCTTGTAGGGACAAGCTCGTTCTTTTCATTCATGATGACTGTCATGCCCCCCTTCTTTGGAACCACTTGAACTGGGCTTACCCAAGCACTGTCTGAGATGGGATAGATAATGCCTGCATCAAGTAGTTTAATAACTTCATTCTTCACAACCTCTTTCATGTTGGGGTTGAGTCTTCGTTGAGGGATTGCTGTGGGTTTGTGATTGTCCTCCATCAAGATTTTGTGAGTGCAAAAAGATGGATTGATTCCGCGGATATCAGAGATTTTCCATGCAATTGCTTTCTTATGCTTCCCTAGAACATCGAGGAGTTTATCTTTTTGTTCTCTAGTTAGGTCCGATGCAATGATAACAGGGAGTGTGGCATTCTCACCTAAGAAAGCGTATTCCAAATGTCCCGGGAGTGGCTTCAATTCAAGTTCTGGGGGTTCCTCAATTGATGATTTCAATCTTCCATAGTTTCCCAAATCATGCTTTTCCTCTTTCTCATCTTCCCCTTCTGACGAACTCTCACTGCTCATACAATCCTCTGTTAATTGAATTGGGGTCTCATGCTTCTTTAACTCATCCCCAGGTAGGTAATCCATTGTGTCTGAAGGTTCATGCACTGAATGGTTTGTCTCCTTTTCAAGCAAACATGTTGACTCTAAGTATTCTTGTGAATGGTCTCTCAACCCTACCTTCGTGGGGTTACATTGGCGACTTAGTGAGTGTATGATCTCAGTATGGTTCTCTATTGTAGACTCCATGTATTTCTCAAAGAATGATGGAAGCAAATGGTATTCCGGACTAGGATTGGTCGAGTCCTCAAAGTATCGTCTTCTCCATTGTTCATCATCAACAAAATTAACACTTACCGCTTCCGTTGATTCATATGAATGGTAACCGTAAGATTCCTGCGGATACAAGTAGCCATACCGATCATTACTAGTAGTCATGCTGAAAAAGATAATAAAGAGTGAATATTTACAAGTACGGAAACTAACACACCAACAAAAAAAACAAAAACAACCAAGATGGCGAAAGCGAAACAAAACAAAAAGTTAAATCAACCCGCCCAAGCTTTCCAAGTATCCTTCGGTGAAATCCCCGGCAACGTCGCCAAAAACTTGGTCGTGTGCGTAACACACAGACTCCGCAAGTGCACGGGTCGCCAAGTAATACCCTGTGCGTGACACAGGGGTCGTATTCCCAAGGGGGCCCGAAGAGCTACCTTTACTCACTCTTTGCTTGTTGTTTAACTAATCAAGTTAAGTTTAAGGAAGTAATTTAATGCAAAGCAATTTAAAACTCTAAATAAGAAAATAGCAAGAAACTCACAACGAGATCGGATCAAGGTAGAGAAATGGTCACGGATCTGGCTCACCAAGGGGGCTACTAAAGTGCAAAGGAGGCTAAGATTATCATGCTTTTGGCAAGTTGGACCGATAGAAAACCCTAAGCTAGATCAACCCGATGGTCACGGTGTTGACCCCAAATCCAATAGAAGTAGTGGATGAAGAACTCCTTCCACCCCACATCCTTCCATGATTGCAAAGAGAGTAGTGGCTTTCACAAATTAGGGTTAAAACTCCACAAAGAAGCCAACCCTAAAACGGAGGGGTACAAGTACCCGATGATCACGGTATACTTATACGACTTCCCTTCCAAGCTTGAAAGTGTCTACAACTAGGGCAATGTTCATGCAATCCTAGTAGAAACAAGGAAATGATAAACAATATTCTCATGCATATCAAGGCAATAATTCTCATCAAGCAAGGATTCACAAACCAACCAAAAGCATAAATAAATAATCAAAGCATCCAAAAATACACAAGTTCACCCCCAAGGTTCACCCACATCCGGTGACCTTGGGGGTTTAAGTGTTCATCTCAAGTCTATAAACAAGATTCATCTTGAAAACAACCAACAAAGACATAGAAAAACTCCCTCAAAACCCGGAGGACGAATGACGTTTGAAATTCCTCAAGAAGTGGCTTCCGAAGAATCCACTCAAGGTGTGGCTTCCCTTGTCTTCTACCTCCTCAATCGATGAAATTCGGAGTAGATCTTGCCCAAATCTTGCTCTCCCCGTCGTTTTCCACCTTAGAATCGCTCCCCTCGTCGTCCCTAAGGTCGGATCAGAAGTTGGAAGAAGAAGCTCTCCAAAACCCTAGGTCTCCCCCCTTTCTAAAACTCTTGTTTCTCTTTTTAAAAGCCCCAGTCGGGGGGTTATGCAGCCGGGTATGCGGGCCGTATACATGCCCGTATAGAACCATCGAAAGGTTGCCGATTTTTCCCGTACAGTACTTGAGCCCTAAAACGCCTTTTCCATGCCGATTTCTTCTCAAATCGCGTTGTCGAGCTCCCCTAAGCCTCTTTGTGCCTGAAACAAGAAAAATCCCCGATTAAACCATCAAAGGGCATCGATTCATTAACAAATAACATTAATAAAACACAATACATACGTATAAAATATGTACATTTAGACGTTTATCACCTATATTTCGACAATGATGGTAAATTTTGCATCTTCTCTTGTCTTTCCATGAACTTTACAGGTCAAAACATTTCGCCAAGAAATGGAGGTAATTCTCCACCCTTTGTCCCACTATGAATTGAGGTATGATAAGTCGAGCTAACGACTTTAACCAAGCGCTTCTTGGGAGGCAACCCAAGCTTTTAAAATTCCTCGCACTCTAGTTTCCGTATTCTTTAATTTCGTAGTAGTTTTTGTTCTTAGATGTTGTCTTTGTTTTAGTTATTTTGTTCTTCATCTTTGTAATTTTCTTTGTTGCATGATGTTGAGATTCTATGAGTTATTTGATGTGTTGATGCTATGAAGCTTGCTTCTTGTGTGTTTATAGGCTTATATCAACTTTGTTTTCATTGTTTTTAGGGTTTAAAGGAGCTTATGTTGATTATAAACAAGTTTGGAGCCATTTTATGACCGTTAGAGGGGATTTTGATCACACATGGCAAGCTTACTGATAAACGTCTAAATATACGTATTTTATACATACTTGTGTATATTTTCTGTTCTCTTTTTGTTAAGTTGTTATCTATTTTCTTGTTTAAAGTTGCTTTACTTGTGTTACAGGCCCGGAACAAGCAAAATAAGCTCAAGAACGTATTTATGAAGAAAGCGACACCAAATACGGCGTTTTTGGGCTTCATCACTGCAGTAGTACTTTAGCAGGGATTACTGTAGCAGGGTACTGTAGCACGAGATAAAATTTCTGGGGAAGTTTCTAGGAGCCTTGCGAGCAAGCATACGCCCGTAAGGCAACCCGTATGGCCGCACGAATTTCATCTTTTAAAGGGTTTTAGGGCATCATGAAAGAGGACTTTTGGCCACCATTCTCCACCATCATCTTCTAGGGTTTCAAGACAAGTGGAGAGGGCAGATCTGAGGTGGAAATCAAGGGGAGAAGAGGTTTTGCTATCAAGGAGAAGATCTAGGAGCTTGCCGGCGCTGATCCAGCAAGTTCTTATCACCACCTTCTAGTTTTCATCTTAGGGGAGTTTGCTTTGAGTTTTATCTTGTATTCTTTGTATTTCTTGCTTTCTCCTTTGTTGATGATGAACTAGACTCCCAAGGTCGCCGGGCATCCTGTGAAACTTGGGATGAACTTGCTTTGTATGGATGCTTAGATTTACATTCATGGTATTTGGTTTGTTTTGTGGTTCATGCTTGGTGTACTTTGATGTATTGGTATGCATGAGAACTCTGTGTATCGACTTCTAGGTTTTAGTAGATTGCGTGACCATCGCCCTACTTTTAGACTCCCAAGCTTGGAAGGGATACATGTACAAATACGCCGTGACCATCGGGTATTTTATACCCCTCCAGTATTAGGGTTGTGCCTAGTTTGTGCTTCAACCCTAATTTGAGAATCTCGTGCCTTTAATGCAATCGTAAGAGGATTTGGGCGGAAGGAATTCCCGTATCAATACTCGTACCGGATTAGGGGCCAACTGCCGTGACCATCGGGTTGGCCTACCTTAGGATTCTCTTGGCCAAGAACCACCAGTGCTTGTGTAATTCTAGCATCCTACTAGCTTTAGTAATCCCGAGGGGATCCTAGCTCGGGACCTCGTACTTTCATTGCTAATTGCCTCCTTGATATGCTTATTTGGTGTGCCTTAGTCCAACCTTTTTATAGTTATCTTTGTTAGTTTTCTTATCTTGTTCTAATTCTCTATCTTAGTTAGACTAGACAGTGCCGTCTAGGGGGAAGTAATAGCAGCTCTTGGGACCCTAGGGAATACGACCCTCTCACGCGTGCGTGAGAGGTATTACTTGACGACCCGTGCGCTTGCGGACAATCGATCACTTACGGGAAGCTTGCGCCCGCAAGCTTGCCCGTGAGCCATCCAGTGGATCCTTGCGGGTGGGCTTGCGCCCGCAAGCCCAACTGCAAGGCATCCAGTGGATCCTTGCGGGCAACCTTGCGCCTGCAAGGCTACCCGCAAGGGTGCCCGACAATACCCTTAAAGGGGCTTCTTCTCATCTTCTTTCTCTCATCTTCACACTCCCATCTTCCTTCTCTCCTTTCTCACTCATTTCACCACCAAATCACCTCATTGTTTTTGCTCTAAAACACTCTCCTCCTCCTCTAAACTCTTTTGTTGAAGAATTTTGGAAGATTACACTCTTTTCAAGCTGTTTTAAGCTTTTGATTCATCCCTCGTACTCTAGGGTTAAGGTTTGGTTTTCATTCTTATACCTTGTGTTTTAATGAAATTTTGGATTGAAATCTTTGTGTTTATGGTTCTCTTTCTTTAATATAGCATTGTGAGAATGGTTTTGCATGATTGTAAAGATTTTTGGCTACTTTTTCAAGCAAAACTCTTGCCAAATTATCTCGGTTTTACTGTAGCAATAAACCATTCCCTTTAATTTTCATTCCATGAAGCTTCATTTTCTTTATAATTTGGTTTAATGGTGTCCCCTTGGTCTTGTAGGCATGAGGTCTAAGAAAGTGGCTCATAAGAGGACACGGAGAGACCGTTCTCCGCCCGCCAACGGACCAAGATTTCGAAAGGACGATCATAAGACCCAATTCACCCTTTTGTCAAGGAAATCATTCGGCACCATAAGAAAGATTGATTGGAATGTTTTGAGAACCTTGGAGTTAGATGAAGTCGTCTTGGAGCTTATTTCTCATGATGGGTGGGACAAATTGTTCTCCATTGAAGAACCCACCTACAAAGAGCTCACATTAGAAGTGTTAAGCTCCATTGAAGTTGCAAAGCAATGGTGTGCCGGCCGACCAAGTGTGATTACATTTCAAGCATTTGGGGAGAAACACCGGATCTCTCAAGATGAACTGGGCATATACATGGGGCTCTACACAGAAGCATATACAACCACTCCTGAGTTTAAAGCCCTTGGCCATGACTTACCATATCCCATTACAAATGAGTCATATTGGAGTTCCATAGCAAATCGCTCGGGGACAAGGAAGGCATCCCAACTAGTGAACCCTGCCCATCGATACATCCATGCACTGCTGACTAGAGGCATTGGGGGCAGACTAGATTCGACAGGGGTTATCTCGCGCACGGACCTACTGATGCTGTACAGCATTATCGAGCGTCATCCAATACACATGGGGCATCTTCTCGCTGAAGTATTAGCACACCAGAGCCAGTTTGTTTGCCTTGGAGCAATTTTCGCCGTGCCATATATCACAAGAATGATCAAAGGCATGGGCCTTCTTTAGCACACCCAAGGCATGACAGTTGTTGGTTCTATGGCACCACTCAGCATGCAGACTCTGACTTGCATTGGTATAGTTGAGAAGCTGGGTACCATACACAGGCTTGCACAGCACTAAGGAACACACGCACAAGACCCTCATTCTTCGCACGAGACGGACACAGTTTCAGAGTCTGAGTCCGAGCCAGAGTCAACAGAGTAGAGACCACCACTTGAGGCACAGTTTGCAGAATTTCGCACTGAGGTCTACCAGCAACTGCAGACACTTGAGAGAGGACATAGAGAGTTAGCTGCATCAGTGAGTCGCATTGAGAGTGCCACCACTGAAATCCTGACATTCATACGCAGCTCTTCATCTTCAGTGGGAACCACCTCCGCAGCTACCACCTGTGCGGCAGCATCGCGGCCATCCGACTCTTAGACTTGTTGTTGTTGTTTTTGATGTTCTTTTTATCTATTTTGCTGCTCTGCTTGTCGTTTGCATTAGTGTTTACTTTTTCAGTTAGTTAGGGTTTTGACCCTACTAAACTTTCTTTGTTTGTTTTGAATTTTCTGTTTTTGCACTCTCCTTTATTATCTTCATTCTGAAGTTGTGATCAGTGTTTTGTATTTTTCCAGGAACTTCTTTAGGAATGCTTCACACTCCAAGCCCTCACCACATGGAACACCCCCAGTCCACATGCATTTCATCGACGGATTGGGGAAGTTTCTTACTCCATCTTTTAATTCTTGTTACATATATTTTCCCACCCTGTACTACTGATTTATGTACATTGGGGACAATGTACAGCTTTAGGTGTGGGGATGGAGTATTATACTGTATTGCATGCTTGAATTACCTATGATAGCTATGATCTTATTGTTAAGGATTTCCTAGATTGGTAGAATGACAGTAGTGAGTTGTACTTTACATGTGCTTGAATGTAATTCTGTTTCATCCTTAGTACACATTTATACCTGCTCACTATAGCTCCTAATTCTGGCGCTCTAACCCATCTTATTGATTTTTGTGTTAGGATGTTAAATTCTTCTTTCAATAGTCATTTAAAAATTTTGAGTCTCCTGTTTTTGCTTTAACCCTAAGTGAGGTTTTTAAGTGAGGTTTTTAGCAGGTAATTGATCAGGTGTCTTGAAAAAAAAAATTTGAAAATGAGTCTATGTCAGTATTTCTCTGCTTGTAAAAGCATGAATGCGTACATGTAGATCTGTAATCAATTAAGTTGGGTGGCTCTTGTGCCTGGCCAGCATGTGCATCCTTCTGAAAGATTTTTGTGCAGTCTACGTTAGGCGGACTCGAAAAAAAAATAATAATAAAATAAAAAAAATAATTTCTTGACCTTTCGGGCACCTGAAACCTGTCTAACTTCACTTGATGTTAAAGTTCCGTTTTGGAGACCAGAAGATTTTTAACTGACTATTGAGAGGGTCTTTAGCACTTCTAACACTAACTTCAATTTGTGTGAGATGAATGGACATCCTGGGGTAATCCAGGGTGTGGAGGTCAGGGTGGGAGTCAGCACACAGTCACAAAAACACTTTGGATGAAACAGAGCTGATATTGCTTGTGTTACAGGCCCTGATTAAGCCAAAATAAGCTCAAGAACTTATTTATGAAGAAATCGACACCAAATACGACCTTTTTGGGCTTCATCACTATAGCAGTACTGTAGCAGAATTACTATAACAAAGTTACTGTAGCATTACTGTATCATGTACTGTAGCACCGACAAAACTGAGAAAGTCTCTGGATGCCTTGCGGGCAACCTTGCGCCCGCAAGGTCACCCGCAAGGCATCGCGATGTCATGATTTTAAAATCTTTTAGGGCATTTGAAAGAGGGACTTTTGGCCTTCTCCTTGGAGCTCCACACCATCATCATCAAATCCAGCTTTGAGGAGGACTTTGAGGACTTTTTCACGGCAAGATTGTGGAGGAGAGTGCATTTGGGAGCAAGATCCAACTCTAGGGCATCATTGGAGGAAGGTTGAAGACAAAGGAAGCCACCTCTTGAGTGGCGTCTTGGGAACCCCATTTTCGTCTTTGAGGGAGTTGATCATACTTTATTTAGTTGTTTTCATGCTTTTGAGTGTGTATTTTGAGATTATGAACAACTAAACCCCAAGGTCACCGGATGTAGGTGAACCTTGGGGGTGAACTTGTGTATTTTGGATGCTTGGTTTTAATTAATGCTTGTAGGCTTATTTGTAATTCTTGTTTGGTGCTCTTGAATGTTTAGGGTATGCATGAGAACTCTGTATATCTATACTTAGAAAATACTAGGTTGCATGATCATTGCCCTAGTGTTAGACTCAACAAGCTTGGAAGGGAAAAATGTATAAATACACCGTGACCATCGGGTATTTATACCCCTCCAATTCTAGGGTTAACTACTCACCGGTAGTCTAACCTTAGCTAGAGAAAACCACATTGCCCTTTGCAATCGTAGGAGGAATTGAACGGAACATAACCCGTATTTAATACTCATACCGGATTAGGGGTCAACTGTCGTGACCATCGGGTTGACCTAATCTAGGGTTTTCTCGGTCCATCAAGCCAATTGCATGTTAATCCAGCGTCCTATACATGTCAGTAGCCCTGAGGGGATCCTTATCCGTGACCGCTTTCTCACTCTGATTTCCCCTTTTATTGCCCTAGTTATTTATCATTTTGAATTGCACATATTTCATTTAATTGCATTTTCATCCTTTACTCTCGAGTTTGAAGGAAGTAAAGATAGATTCTCGGGCTCTTGGGAATACGACCCACTCGTGCGTGCGCGAGTGGTTTATTACTTGACGACCCCGTGCGCTTGCGGGAGATCGAAAACTCCAACTCCTGTAATCTGCATGGGGTACAACACGCCCGTGTTGAGGCCTTGCTGAGAGTTGCACGGCCGTGCTTAGCGAACAATTTGCTTGTTGCTCTCGGCTGAAATCTCCTGTGAATTTCACGGCTTGAAGCACGGGAGTGCTGCGCCCGTGTTGAGCTTGATGAGGTTTCTCCTAAGTCCTTTAGCTCCTGAAAATGCTCCAAATCGCTTCTTCTTGCTTTAGGACCTTGATATCTACATGAAAAACTAAGAATACCTCAAATAGCACTAAATAAGGAGAATTTATGCCGATAAATTGAAGGATCATGGGAGTAAAGCATGAAATAAATATATATGAAATGCACTCATCAAATACCCCCAAACTTGAATTGTTGCTTGTCTTTAAGCAACCTTAATTCCCTAATAAAATGATGAGTGCATGACCTCTGATCTCAACAAATTTAGAGGGTTACTGAAACTTAAGGAGCCTCTAAGAACTAGTGTTTTAGTCAATTGAAAGCTTATGAAAGATTTTACTCTTACTCCGTACTGCCGTGTGTGTGTCGCCTCATGAAGTATGTCAAAAGCTGTCCTTTGGGGGGTCTAGTGCAAGCTATCATTTTTCATTTTTCCAACGTTGACTCCTAAACTGGGTAGTAGCTTCATACACCCTAGAGGCAGCCATTTCACTTGGTAGGTCATCAAAAATGACATTTGTTATGCCTAAGATCCGACTACTCAAGTGTGGCTTTCGCTTTTTCTAAAGTGATAGCTCTTTCTACCATCTTTCTCACAAAATTTGACAGGGCATCCAAAACGGAATCCGACTTGTCACAAATCTTGTCTTTTTCTCATTTTTAAATTTCTTTTCATATTCCTTTTTATTATTTGCGTTTGGAGTAAAAAAACTAATTGTTTCATAAGCTTTACAACTAGCCCTTCCTCTAACAGAGTGACAATACAACAAAAGCTAAGTGTTCAGATTAGGGTTTCCAAAGTAATAGCAAAATAAAACTTTAAGTTCAACAAAAGTGCACTAGTATGATCGAAAACTCCTAACTTAGCAATTCTCAACCAAAAGTTTCATAGATCGTCATAAGTCATGCACAACATCTAAATATATTAATACATAAATACACAACCCTCCCCCACACTTGAATGAAACATTGTCCTCAATGTTTAAAAATATAACATGCAAGGCACAGAAAAATATTCCAAGTAAAAGTGAAGTGAGAATTGGGGAATTTTCACCAAGTTAAGGGAGAGGTGCGCGATAATAATTCCATGTCATACAAGGGTGTGTAGTGATCACCATCTAGGGAGAAGCCTTTTGATACAACCAGCAAGAGAGACATTCATACGTCCTGAGGAAGTATGCAAGCATTAGAGAGACAAAAAGAAAAATAAAAATAAAAGAAACACACTAAAAGGAGATCAGTTTAGTAGGGGACTCCCCTTGCTAACTGACTCAAAGAGAACAAAAGACAACAAAAATAAAAGCAAAGTACAAAGGCAGAAAAGAAAAACATAACAAAGACACGGAAAATCAAAACCCGGCTATCTTAGAGTCAGAGTCAGACTCCGATGGAAGGTCAGTGTTGTCGACTCTTACACTCCTGGAGGTAGAGGGCCCGGCAGCACGATGCGGCGGCGGAGAAAGTGTGACTTCGAGGTGGGAGGCTAGCCGCTGCAGGCTCCAGATCATCCATCGTCGGAAGGAGGAGGAGCTAGCTGGGGGAGAGTCGGGGATGTGTGTGGAGCTGAGCGCGCGTGGGGTGCGAGGAGATGATGCACCGGCGGCCGCTGGTGGGGAGTCAGGTACGCTGGCAGCGGTGGTGGCATGATACTCGGTGCCATGAGAGGTGTGGGTGGAGCGCAGCATCCCCATCGCTCAGAGCATGTCCACAGAGACAGTAGCACTCCACCCACCATCCTCATCGCACGAGTGCCTGCCTGGAGGCCCATTCTGCGGATCAGGCATGTGATGTAGGACCCACAAAAAATCACGCCCACTCGGGAATCCTGTCCCTGATGCTGGATGCTGAAGGCCACCTCATAGCCGAGGTGCAACTGGAACCCATCCAACATACTCAACAGGAACTCGAAGTCGCGGTGACTAACGACTCCTGTTCTGTCTCCCCGCCCTGTGATCGAATGACTGAGTATAAAATGAATGTACCTGAGGACTGGGAGGCGAAGGGACGAAGCCTTGGACAAGCGAGGGTCGTACGCCCGGTCCGTGCTCAAACGCTGCCAACACACCTCCTGGGACTCGCTGGGTGGACGGGCGACGAGGAGGGCGTCGTATACCGGAGTCCTGGTGAACTCCTCATCGTACAGGCCCAGGCTGACGGAGAACTCCGTCAGACTCATCTGGTGCAGCTCGCCAAACGCCTGGAACTGTATGGTGCCAGCGCGGTGGTAGCTGATAGGCCCTCGGGGCATCTCGAAGGTCGCGAGCACCTCCAAAGATATCTCCCGGTATGCTGGGTCGGTGATGTTGAGCAGCTGCATCCAAGCGCCCTCTCCCAGGTAGCTACGGACATCGGCCTCCATGCCGACCTCACCCAAAACCTCCCAATTAATCGCGCGCAGCTCACCGAATCTCTTGGCGCACAGCCGAGAGTAACGCTCTTGGTGGATGGGTGCGCCAAAAGCGGGCGCAGAGGGGGCAGACAGGGTCGACGGCTCCCCTCGAGCCCTCTTCAAAGAAGGGCCGGACGTGGTGGCCTTCCTCGGCATGATTTGCACGACAGAAGATTTAACAATGAGAAATAGTGCTGAAAGTTGCACCCCCGCGTTGATTGCCCAATGGGGTTTACAAGGAACACGAGCGTGCTCACTAGAGCACGTTCGTGCTGGTATCGAAATTAGGGATCTGGGTATAGCACGGCCATGCTTACCGAAGCACGGCCGTGCTTACCGAAGCATGAAACTCGAAGGTAAAACATTGTTTAAAACATTGAATATTCACCCTAGATGCCTCTAAAAGCTACAATAAGCATTTAAACAACGATTCAAGGCATATAGATCATGATTTGAAAAATATTAAACGATTAGGGTTCGTCAACTTACCACAATATCGGAGCAAGAAGAATACAAGTGGTGAAACTCCAAAGGATCCTTAAAAACCCAGCAGATAATGAGCAAAAACACAAGAAATCGAGAGTGGGAAGGAGGAACGCGTAAGTGAAAGTGAAGAAAAGGAGCGAACAACCGGATTTTAAAAGAAAAATCCGCAGAAGACGAGCCGTCGCGCCAAACACGCCTTTAACAAGGCCGTGTTGTGCCCGTGCTAATAGAATCAGCATGCACGGGCAGCGTGCTAAAGAATTCAGCACGGCCGCGGCACAGCCGTGCTTGTCCCCGTGCTGCCAAGGAGAAATAGAGCGTCGAAAACCGGTAAATTGCACCGTAATCAACATGGGGGTTTTATGCCCGTGTTGAGCCTGAAACCTTCCAAAATAAAGGAAAACACACCGGACTCGATTCAAAACACGACAAAAACTTAAAAGTACAAAACAAAACAACCACAGCGACGGAAAAGAAAAGAGAAGATGTCAATCGAGTTGCCTCCCGATAAGCGCTCGTTTAACGTCACTAGCTTGACGGATCTAGTCTCATATCATGAAGGCTCAAACACATACCTTCCTTCTTGGCGCCCTGCAGAACAACATTCCATGAAAGGAGATAATGAATTAATCAAAAATGCCTCACCAACACTGAGGACATTAGCAAAGTTATGCTTCAGAGTAGAGGCTTGTTGTTTCTTCCTCTCCTCTACCTTCTGCCACCATGTTTGGGCCTTAGATACTTTCTTTTTTCTTTTCTTGGCATTCATTGCTGGTTTACCAGCGCTTGGTGGTGTAGCAGCGACGTCTCCCACCTGGTCTATGAGTTCTTCATCCGGAGGTTCCTCCCCTAACAAATCAGCGAGGTGATCCTTTAGCCAAATTTCCTGCACACAATCACAAATCACTTGATCAGTAGCATCAAGAAAATAACAAGAGTCATCAAATGCCATGCGCTGTCTCATAGCTTCCTTAAGCCTGAATACTACTTCCTCATCCCCCACTCTCAATGTCAGTCGGCCACCTTTACATCAATAATTGCTTGCGAAGTGGCTAGGAATGGTCGTCCAAAAATCAAAGGGACCTCAACCCGCTCATCTAAATCCAGGATAACAAAATCTACAGGGAATATGAACTTGTCCAACTTTATCAAAACGTCTTCTATAATTCCCAAAGGTTGGCGAGTGGAGCGATCAGCAAGTTGGAGCGTCATTTGAGTTGGCTTGAGTTTCCCTAGTCCCAACTTCTGAAAACTTTTTAATGCCATCAAATTTATGCTCGCTCCTAAATCAGTCAATGCTTTTTCATCCATCATGCCCCCAATTGTGCATGGAATGATGAATCCTCCCGGATCTTTCTCCTTCTTGGGAGTTTTATTTGAGATGATGGCAGAACATTCTTCACTCAAAGTGACCGTTGACACTGCTTCCAACTTCCTCTTATTGGTCAACAATTCCTTGAGGAACTTGGTGATAAGTGTCTAAATACACCGTTTTATAACGGTGAACTACTTACACTTTCATGCATTAATTGAATAAAACATGTGCCTTTGATGTGTTTTCCTTGTTTTTCTTACTTCAGGGCATCCACGGACCATTTACGTTTAGAGGAACGTTTACAACGAGAAAATCAAGGCCGAGGAGCGAAGAAACGAAGGATAAACGAGCTTTGAAAGGCACCCAAGCGTTCCTACACAACCAGGGCCATTTTAGGGCCTGTGTGCGGGCTGTACACAGGCCGTACACCACTGGCAGAAGGGTGTGCGGCCTGGTGTGCGGCCGCACACCAGGCCGCACACCAGTATGCGGCCGCATGTGCGGCCCGCACACAGGCCACACAGCGGTCGGGTAGTTAAGCCCGGTTAGGGCTTTTTTCTAAGGGACTTTTGCCACCGACGCCTCCGAACACCCCGACGCTCAAAGCTTCATCAAAGGAGGTCGTTTTGGAGTGAAATCGAGGGAGAGAAGACGGTGGGACTTGAGGATCATCATCCTAGAGCTTGCCGATGCGGATTCGGCAAGTGTCTTCATCAACTCTAGTCGACACGGTCAAGAGGGAGTTTTGAGTTTTCTTGTTGATGTATTCTTATTTGTGTAAACTTCCCTTGTTATTCATGTCGAACTAAACCTCCCAAGGCCGCCGGGCTACCGATGAACCTTGGGAGGAATACTTGTATGGGATGTTATGCTTTTAATTCAATGAATGGATGGTGTGGAATTTGGTTTCATACATTGTGTGCTTAATTGTAGTGATTTGCATGAGAACTCTGCATTTCATTTTATCGAATGTGCTTGGTTGTGCGAGGTGCGCTCTTGCATTAGATCCACATAGTATGAAGAGGGACTCATTGTACCGGTACACCGAAGGTTCCGGGTGCTGGTAGCCTCCCGTAGGTTGTAGAGTTCATCTTAGCGAAATTGCTTATAGATAGCTCCAACCAAGGCTCCTTAGTCCCAATGATATCGTGTGAGTATCCTTTGGATAAAGGAACATGTACTGGATTAGGGCTACACAATGGAGGTTCCGGGGTAGTCGACTTCCGAGCCTAGACGGACCAAAACAATACTCCATGCATGCATTATCTATGTTTTTAGCATCCTTACTTGTATTTCTCCCGGGGGGATCCTCGCCCAGAGATTTGTCTTCTCTATTAGATTTTTCGTCGTTGTGAGTAACTTGTCATTGATTAAAGTTTCTATCGTAGTTTAAATTTCTTTTCATTACAACAACCTCTGTTTTGATTCGGCTAAACAATTGTCGAAGAGGAAGTAATAGTGGATCTCGGGACTCCAGGGAATACGACCCTCTTGTGCCCGCACAAGAGGTATTACTTGACGACCCGTGCACTTGCGGCCGGGGAGCCGTGTGCCACTTTTTAGCGACTCGCGCGGCGACCATCAAGTTTTTGGCGCCATTGCCAGGGACCTCCGAGAACATTAGGAAAACTCTTAGAAATTGGATTAGTTTTCTTTTCTTTGTCGTTGCTCACCCTTGCTGCGATCTTTCTTTATTTTCATTTCTTTACTCTAGACTCGTATGAGAGCACCTCTGTTTGAACTTTCATTACTCTTTATGTTCATTTATTCTTATTGATTATTTGTTTTTTTTTCCCTTTGCGAGGCTCCCGGTAGATTATAACTCAAAACATGAACGTGGATTCACACACGCGCTCAGAAGCGCACGAACATTCAGTGGCATACCTACAGCAATACCTTCGCAATTGGAATTTTAATCCTACCAGGTATAACTTTGAAGGAGTAATCCCTATGGAAAACAAAGGCGCCCCTCAGTAAGATTGGTGTGAAGTTCTAAGCACCCTCCATGGGAAGTATGAAGTGGTTGTAAGGAGTACAATTGCAGAACAGCAAATGGACATCGCACCTGCGCAGGATACCCAATCCGAATCCGAAGAGGAAGCATGGTTGGTGAGAGAGGATTCTAGCTTGGAGAGCTCTACTCCTGCGGTTGTCGAATTCGAGAAGATAGATTGTGATGGTAAGAGCCGGCTTAAGCCATCTGTGGATGACCCACTGATAAGTGTCTAAATACACCGTTTTGTAACGGTGCATTACATGTACTTTCATGCATTATTTGAATGAAACCGGTGCCCTTTGATGTGTTTTTCGTGTTTCTCTATTTCAGGGCATCTACAAGCCATCTACGTGAGGAGGAGCATTTAGAGGATGCAAATCGAGGCCAAGGAGAGAAGAAACGAAGGTTAAACAAGCTCCGGACGTCATTCGGGCACTCCTACACGAAACGGGCCTATTCAGGCCCGTTTGAATAGGCCCGTTTTCAGGCTGTGTGCGGCCCGCATACCCTTGGCAGAAGGGTGTGCGGCCCAGTGTGCGGCCGCACACCCTCCCGCACACAGGTGTGCGGCCAGGTGTGCGGGCGCACACTGGCCCGCACACCGCTCGGGTATTTAAGCCCGTTTAGGGCTTTTTCGCAAGGAATCTTGCCACCGGCGCCTCCAAGCACCCCCACGCTCAAATATTCATCGGAGGAGGTTATTTTGGAGTGGAATCAAGTGGGAGAAGAGGGAAGAACGCATAGATCTTCATCCTAGAGCTTGCCGACGCGGATTCGGCAAGTTTCTTCATCAAACCTAGTCGACACGCTCAAGAGGTAGTTCTTAGTGTTTTTGTTGATGTACTCTTTATTGTTTGAACTTTCCTTCTTATTCATGTCGAACTAAACCTCCCAAGGCCGCCGGGCAACCAGTGAACCTTGGGAGGAATACTTGTATTGGATGTTGTACTTTTAATTCAATGAATGCATGGTGTGTTATTTGGTTTCATACTTTGTGTGCTTAATTGTAGTGATTTGCATGAGAACTTTGCATTTCATCTTATCGATTATGCTTGGTTGTGCGAGGTGCGCTCTTGCATTAGATCCACATAGTATGAAGAGGGATTCATTGTACCGGTACACCGGAGGTTCCGGGTGCCGGTAGCCTCCCGTAGGTTGTAGAGTTTATCTTAGCGAAATGGTTATAGATAACTCCAACCAAGGCTCCTTAATCCCAACGACATCGTGTGAGTATCCTTTGGATAAAGGAACTTGTACTGGATTAGGGCTACACTACGGAGGTTCCAGGGTAGTCGACTTCCGAGCCTAGACGGACCAAAATATTATACTCCATGCATGCATTACATGTTTTTACAACGTCCTTGCTTGTATTTCTCCAGGGGGAATCCTTGCCTGGGGCCTTATCGTTGATACTTGTTGATAAGTGCTTGATTATATATATTTTATAATATCAGTTTACATGCGTTGAGCATCACTTTTATCAGGTTCTAGCTTTAACAAAGTGTGTTTTGTGTTCTTTTGTGCAAACAGGGCTTTGGAGACATGACATACAGGAAGAAGCAAAGATAGAGTGTGATGACACGTTTCAAGACCACAATCAGAAGCTGTGTTCATATGCATGGGGGTGTTGCCAACTTTCGGAGGAGTACAAGTCATTACACAAACCGAAAGTGCACAAAGGCAGTAGTACGCCCATGTCCCAGCTTCCGTACAAAGCAGAAGAAGGTTCTTGAGGATTTCAAAGCATAGAAAGCCACACACCCTACCACACGAGCGTGTGCCCGACCGTGTGGACTCCAAGGAAGACTTCGGGGGAAAAATCACTGTAGCATTTACTGTAGCAGAGTACTTCACACGCCCGTGTGGAATTTCCACACGGGCATGTGGATGGCCGTGTGGATGCCCGCGTAAAGCCCCCGAATTCAAATTATAAAAGCCGCCTTATGATAATTTTTAGGGATCTTTTCGGCCACTTTGGAAGGAGTTCTTTGCGGCTTTGGGAAGCTATCCTCACCAACTTGGATCGATTCCTCCTCCGTCATAGCGTCAAGGAAGCCATCGGCGACCTAGCTTCGGAGTGGATTCAATCCAGACGTGGAAACTACCCATCAAGACTATCATCACGGATTTAAGGGGGTTATTCTTTATGTCTTTGGAACTTTATTCTGAATTTAATATTTGTTTTGTGACTCGCTCCATGGAGAGCTAAACCCCTAGAGGGTATTCGGACATGTAAACCCTAGGATTCTTATTTTCATTAGATTTACATTGTGTTTCTATTCGAATTTATCAGTTTGAGTTTTACTCTTGAGTTCTTAATGCTTGTTTGTGCTTTTGATTTCATTATTAATTGCCTTGCATGTTTTATTCAATCTAGTGAAGAGAGAGATCACCGCTAGGTTTAGAATTACCAAGAGTAAAGAGGATTGAGAGGGTGAGCCGTGAGATAGCGGAGTGTCCCCTTTCCCTTCCGACAGATATTTCCTATCTTCATATTCCCTAAGTGTCAAGCAACCATATGTGGTGTAAGGCGTCGAGAGAATTCTCCGCCGGGACCTCGTAGGGGGTTAGGGATCTTCCACCTGGAGGCAGGGTTAGATCTACTTTTAGGAATTGGTCATATCTTTGGGATCCCTAGAGTTTTAAGCAGTCATATGTGGTGTGAGGCGTCGAGAGAATTCTCCGCCGGGACCTCGTAGGGGACTAGTTATCGGTGACCTGGAGGCAGGGGCCGTTATACCTTTGGATACCCACGACTCATTGTCTTCGTTTAGAAACACTTGTAATCTACATCCAACACCCGAATCCTAGGGGGAGCATTGTCCGGATACCTCACTTTTATTGATTGAGAACTCTTTTCCTTTTATTTCTAGCGCACTTGTGGTGACACTCTTAGTGTTGGCCATTAGATCATCACATACTACACTCATTAGGCTAGATAACAAGAGAGGGGCCATTACTAGTACTTCTGTTCCCTGTGGTTCGACAACCCGACCCTTTGGGTCCACTTTTATTACTTGACACACATCACCCTGTTGTGTTGTTGCGGAGACGCATCACTTGTTTTCCCTCTACATGCTTATTGTTTGTTGGTGGCTTGATCACTTTTATTGTTTTGCTTTCATACTTAGTTTTATTATAACAAAACCCATGTTTTGATCAGACTAAACAGCTAACCTAAGAGGAAGTAATAGTAGATCTCGGGACCCTAGGGAATACGACCCTCTTGTGCTCGCACAAGAGGTATTACTTGACGACCCGTGCACTTGCGGCCGGGGAGCCACGTGCCCGTTTTCTAGAGACGCGCGCGGCGACCATCACCCACCGAAGATAGAACTCAAGGAATTACCACCGCACATGGAGTATGCATTTTTACGAGAGAATTCATCCTTTCCGGTCATCATCGCCTCCGACCTTTCCGAAGAACAGAAGAAAGAACTTCTAAGCATGTTGGGAAGACACAAGCAAGCGATTGCTTGGAAAATTTCGGACATCAAGGGTATCAGTCCATCATTCTGCAGTCACAAAATTCTGATGGAAGATAGTCATAAGCTGTCCGCATTTCCGCAAAGAAGAATGAATCCCAACATGAAGGAGGTAGTAAAAGAGGAGGTGGTCAAGTTGTTGGATGCCGGCATCATTTACCCTATCTCGGACAGCGCATGGGTGAGTCCAGTCCAGGTAGTACCAAAGAAGGGAGGTATTACAGTGGTAACTAACGAGAATAATGAGCTTCTTCCCACTAGAACAATAACTGGGTGGCGAGTGTGTATCGACTACCGCAAGCTCAATGACACCACCCGAAAGGATCACTTCCCGTTGCCATTCATTGATCAGATGCTTGAGCGGTTGGCCGGCCACGAGTACTACTGCTTCTTGGATGGTTTTTCCGGATACTTTCAGATCCCTATTGCACCGGAAGATCAAGAAAAAACCATCTTCACTTGCCCCTACGGTACATTCGCTTATCGCCACATGCCCTTCGGCCTTTGCAATGCCCCAGCCACATTCCAAAGGTGCATGCTTGCCATATTTGAAGACATGATTGAGGACACCATGGAGGTTTTCATGGATGATTTTTCCGTGTATGGAAACTCGTTTGGCTTATGCTTAAAGAACCTCGAGCAAGTGTTAACGCGGTGTGAAGAAACCAACCTAGTCTTGAGTTGGGAGAAATGCCATTTCATGGTCAGAGAAGGGATCGTGCTGTGGCATAAAGTCTCAAGACAAGGGATCGAAGTGGACAAAGCAAAAATTTCCACCATTGAGAAGCTTCCTCCACCGAGCTCAGTGCCGGCTATAAGAAGTTTTCTTGGCCACGCGGGTTTTTACAGAAGGTTTATAAAAGACTTTGCAAAGATCTCAAAGCCCTTGACTAAACTCCTAGAGAAGGACACCCCATTCGATTTCACGACTGAATGCCTTGCAGCCTTCACGGTCCTGAAGACATTGTTGATTAGAGCCCCTATCATGATTACAACTGATTGGAATGAACCCTGATAAACGTCTAAATATACGTATTTTATATGTACTTGCGTATATTTTATTTTCTCTTTTTGTTATGTTGTTATCTATTTTCTTGGTTAAAGTTGCTCTACTTGTGTTACAGGCACGGAATAAGCAAAATAAGCTCAAGAACGTATTTATGAAGAAATCGACACCAAATACGGCGTTTTTGGGCTTCATCACTGTAGCAATACTGTAGTAGAGTACTGTAGTATGATTGCTGTAGCAGGTACTGTAGCACCGAAAGGAAAAATTCTGAGAAACTCTCTGGATGCCTTGCGGGCAACCTTGCGCCCGCAAGGCATCGCGATGTCATGTATTAAAAGAGCTTTTAGGGCATTTCTTAGGGGACTCTTGGCCACCATTCTCCACCATCTTCACCTAGGGCTTCAAGGCAAGTGGAGAAGGCAAATCTGAGGAGGAAATCAAGGGGAGAAGAGGTTGTGCTATCAAGGAGAGGATCTAGGAGCTTGCCGGCGTGGATCCGACAAGTTCTCATCACCACCTTCTAGTCTTCATCTTAAGGGAGTTTGTTATGAGCTTTGTCTTGTATTTGTTATATTTCTTGCTTTCTCCTTTGTTGATGATGAACTAGACTCCCAAGGTCACCGGGCATCCGGAGAACCTTGGGATGAACTTGCTTTGTATGGATGTTTTATATTTACATTTATGGTATGTGGTTTGGTTTGTGGTTCATGTTTTGTGATTCTTTGATGTGTTGTTTGGCATGAGAACTCTGCAATTCAACTTCTAGATTGTACTTGGTGCGTGACCATCGCCCTTGTACTAGACTCACATAGCATGGAAGGGATTCATGTATGAATACGCCGTGCCCATCGGGTATTTCATGCCCCTCCAACCATTAGGGCTGGACCTAGGTTGAGTATCGACCCTAATTAGAGGTTTTCCTAAGCGTAGTGCAATCGTAGGAGGATTTGGTCGGAAGAAATTCTGAGCCAATACTCGTACCGGATTAGGGGTCATCCCCGTGACCATCGGGGTGATCTACTGTTGGATATCTCTTGGCCCATCCACCATTGCCTGTGTAATTTTAGCATCCATCTAGCTTTAGTAGTCCTGAGGGGATCCTAGCCCGGGACCTCGCGCTTTCATTATTATTTGCTTCCTTAAATATGCTCATGTGGTGTGCCTGAGTCCATGTGTTTATAGTTATCTTTGTTAGTTTTCTTATCTTGTTTTAATTCTCTATCTTTGGTAGACTAGACAGTGCCGTCTAGGGGGAAGTAATAGCAGCTCTTGGGACCCCAGGGAATACGACCCTCTCACGCATGCGTGAGAGGTATTACTTGACGACCCGTGCGCTTGCGGATCTCTTCAAGTTTTTGGCGCCGTTGCCGGGGAACTCCAAGAATGCTAGGAAAACCTCTAGCTCACTGCTCTAGTCATTTATCTTTATTTTTGTGAATATTTGTTTTTGTATGTGTCTTTTACCATTTTGTTCATTTTTGTTTATTTTCCTTCTTTCTTGTTTTCTTTGTTAACTTATTGTTTTTAGTCTTATTGTTTATATAGGGCCATGGATTTTCAAGAAAAATTGTTGGCCGCCAAAATCTATGCGCTTGAGGAACAAAATAATAGGTATTCCACAAATATCGATGATCTTGAGAAGAAGATGGAATATTTCTTTGCCATGAATGCAAGCCAAGGCATTACACAACAACCAAGACCTCAACAACCCCAAGTCCCCCAATTTCAGCCGCAACATCGGCAAGAGAGGAAATACACTACTGAAGATGTTCTGGCAAGGTTTATGATTAATACAGAGGCAAGGTTTGCAAGAACGGACAGATAACTTGATGAATTCGGTACAATACTAAGGAATGTCCAAGCTTCAATCAAAGTACTTGAGAACCAAGTTGAGCAACTTGTTAGGGCAAATTCCGAGCCTTCTTTGGGTAGCCCAATGAGCAATATTGAAAATAACCCAAGTGAAAACCGAGAGGCTATCAATCTTATGAGTGGGCAACAATTGAAAGATGGGGTAAAGCAAAACAGTGAAGAGGTCATCATGGCTATAGAAATATGTGAGGAAGTAAAGGAGGTCCCATTTACCACGTTTCAAGAAACTACTTGCCTCGATATCGACCATTCCATCAACCAATCGATAATCTTCAAGTGCAGAGAAAAAAATTTGGGAATTGTATTTGAAGATTTGGGGGGGAAACCAATGTCATCTTTGAACCCAGCTATGCCGGGCTTGGACAATTCCCAACCAAGAGGGAGAGATTAATGATGCGTTCCCCGAGGAACAACTGTACCGTATTCAATTGACACAAGGCGAGGACACCCTGTGGTTTGCAGATATTGCCAATTACCTAGCTGCGGGTATTATCCCGAAAGGGTTCACAACCCAACAACGAAAGAAATTTTTCACAGACCTCAAAGACCACATGTGGGAAGACCCTTATTTATTTCGGGTATGTGCAGATCAAGTAGTTCGCCGTTATGTAGGCCAAGCTGAAGGCCAGGAGATTATTAAGCATTATCATGAGGGACCCACTGGAGGTTACTATAACGCCAACCGCACCGCGAGAAAAGTGTTGGACGCTGGGTTCTATTGGCCAACACTGTTTCAGGATGCTCAATACCATGTTCGAACTTGTGATCGCTGTCAGAGGACAGGTAACATATCTCGTCGGGATGAAATGCCTCAAAACACCATCCAGGTGTGCGAAGTTTTCAATGTCTGGGGGATAGATTTCATGGGTCCGTTCCCGGCTTCGCGGGGTAACAAGTTCATCTTGGTAGCGGTAGATTATGCCTCCAGGTGGGTAGAAGCTCAGGCTCTCCCAACAAGCGATGCAAGATCGGTAGTTCAATTCTTAAAAAAACTCTTCTCCCGATTCGGTACTCCAAGGACAATCATTAGTGATCGGGGGGCACATTTCTGCAATACGCAATTTGAAAAGATCCTCAAACGATACGGAGTTCGACATCATACCTCATCCCCAGACTAGCGGGCAAGTCGAAGTTTCAAATCGGGAACTCAAGAGGATTCTTGAGAAAACTGTGGCATATCATCGAAAGGATTGGTCCGACCAGCTAGAAGACGCTTTGTGGGCCTACAGAACTGCCTACAAGACACCCATTGGGAGTAGTCCCTATCGCCTAGTGTACGGCAAGGCCTGTCACTTACCCATGGAACTCGAACATAAGGCGTATTGGGCAACAAAAGTTTTGAATTTCGATTTCCAAGCGGTGGGAGAAAAGAGGAAAATGCAACTGAACGAACTCGATAAATGGAGAGCTGTTGCTTATGAAAACTCGCCAGTATACAAGGAAAGGGCAAAAATTTATCACGATCAGAGGATTAAACAAAACAAGCATTTTGCAGAAGGGGATCATATCCTTCTATACAACTCCCGTCTCCGTTTATTTCCGGGGAAACTCAACTCCCGATGGTCAGGACGCTACACAATCACCCGGATATCACCACAAGGGGTAATTGAGATAAATCAACCTGAAAAAGGTCAGTTTAAAGTCAATGGTCACCGCCTTAAGCCATATTTTGGTCGGTCTAGCTCACCCTCTTCTTTCTTCGCGGAGCAAGGTAATACTTTTCCCTTTGACCCACCTTAAGACTGTGCATAAGGGATGTCAGGCTCGTGACTCTAAACAAGCGCTCTTGGGAGGCAACCCAAGTTTGTTTTCATGTATTCCCCCTTAGTCTTCATGTTTCCCATTTTCTTTCGTTGATGTTTCGCCAGTTGGTGATACATGATTTTCGTGTTTGTCGGTGTAGTGTGCGTACCTTAAAGCGATTTAAACTGATTGATGTTCTCATTTTCTTCGTACTAATTAAGTCGCAAATCTGATTCAGGCACCTCTGGAGGCTGTGCGGTCAGGCTACAGCCCGCACAGGCCGACCAGAAGGCTGTGCGGCCCATGTGCGGCCGCACAGCCCCCGCACACGACCGCCAGATCCATGTGCGGCCTGGTGTGCGGCCTGGCATGCGGCCCGCACGCTAGGCCGCACAGACTTGTGCGGTCGGTACACCGCCAGCACATGTATGTGCGGGCGGCAGCCAGACCGCACGGATCTGGCCGCCCTCTTGCTTGGCGCGGCCCCCACCCTCTTTATGAGCTTCTCCTTCACCCTTTTCTTCTTTATCCTCCTCCACCTTCACTCCCTCTCACCAAGAAGTCCATTCCCTCATCCCACAACTCTTCTCTTTTCATCTTACGAGTAAGATTCATGACAATCTAACCTAAGGGAGCACCGATCCGCCAATTTTCGCCGTTGTTTTCTCGCCGATCCATCTTTCCTTGTCCTCAACTTCGGTGAGCTTCCTTGCATTGTAAGTGAATTGTCGTTGTTTGGAGTTGCTCCAAGTCCATTAGTTCATGATGTGAGGACATGTGGTACTCTCGCTCGTTCTAATTGATGTTGGTATTTTGCTCCCCAATTCATCGTGTGGTCACTTTGTGTCGGGGTTTTATTTTTGTCATGAAGAATTATGTTTACCTCTTGCAAACACATGAACGTATGATTTATTGCATCCCCAAAATTGTTCTCTCATATTTAATCAATATGATGATGGAAGCATTTGTAATCAAGGGTCATCTTGTGTTATGTAGGAAGATGCCAAACAAGCGGGTGGCACACAAGCGACCTCGCGACGGGGCTAGTTCATCCTCGACACCCCAATTCACTAATGGCCATTTCGCTCGCCGATACGACATACTCAAAGAGAAGCAATTCGCCCAAACTCGAGTGCTTGATTGGGAAGTATTGGGGATGCTCGGTTTGGTAGATGATGTCCGCCATCTAGTCGGGTTCGATCGCTGGCTTGAAATACTTGAAATCGACGATCCCGCTTATAAGGAACTCACTCTAGAGGTGTTGAGCACTTTTGAAGCCGATCGGAATGTCGCCCACATTAGTCGTCCTGGAGGGATCAAATTCCAAGTAAAGGGCGAACAACAAGTTATGAGCCACGCGGACTTTGCCATATGCTTGGGTATCTACGATCGCGACTTTGTAACTAGCATGAAATACCCCCGTTTGGCGCGCGATTTCCCCTCCACCCTCACCCAAGCGCATTCTGGAATTCGATCACTACAGGGGCCAGTCAAGATTCAAAAAAGGCCTCCCATTTAGCTCAACCCTCGTACCGGGTGGTCTAGGCCCTCCTCAGCCGTTCTATCACGGGGCGAAGCGATAGCACCGGGGTCGTGACGAAAATGGACCTCCTAATTCTCTATAGCATGATTCGTCGCGAGCCGCTGAACCTAGGCCATGTCATGGCCGAATTATTTGCTCGCCCTGCCCAACACCCTCCGATAGCACAGATCTTCCTTGGACCCTTCGTTACTCGCTTAGCACGGGGCGCGAACACTCTAGGCTGAGTACGGTCCATGGAGCGCGTTGGAGGCATCCTTTCCCTCGGGCTACAGACACTGAACTCTATTGGCATAGTGGCGAGGACGACAACGAGGAAATGGCTACACCCGCTACCCCTCGAGCCGGCCGCACTCCGTCGCGAACTAGTGATTTAGCTGACGTGCGCCGTCAGCTACAAGAACTTGGACTTGTGCAGCAATGACAGAGTGCGGATATCGCTGCCCTCCTCCAAGGGCAGCAGGCACTCCTACAAGGCCAGCGGCAGATTCTCGAGCTTCTTCAGCCGCCCCGCCCCCCCCCCCCGGCACCCACCCACCTCCGCACCACCGGCCTCGACCGACATTTGGGACACTTGGTTTTGAGTTTCTTGTTGTTTGTCACAGTTTATTTTATTACTTTCTGTACAGTGGTGTTTGTAGTCAGTTGGATAGAGCTTAACTCTTCCAAATATGTGTTTTACTTTTCTTTGTCTTTTAGTAGCTCTATAATAAATTTTCTGTGATGACGATGGATGTTTCGATTTAATGTCATGTTCTACCTCGCAGGGGTAGACCCGGACATCTTCTTATCTTCTCTCCACTATCATGGTGAGCACTGCGCCCACTCAGCCGACCTTGACACGCACTGCCACTATGATTCAGTAAAGTTTTCCCTAACACCCTATCTATGCTTTATACGTTTTATTATAGTCTTTGGGCCGCTGACTTTGTACATTGGGGACAATGTACGACTTTAAGTAGGGGGGTGGCATGCATACACTTTTGTTCTTCAGAGTCAAAATCTTTGTTATTTGCTGTGCATGCCTATTTTGTGGATGAAAGTTAATGATATTGATGCATGATTGGAACCATTGATAGCAATGAGACACAAGTATACAGTAGAGTATGATAATGATGGATGCTAAGCTCTGCACACAACCACACACTTAATGAATTTTGATCATTCACGGCATACCGTCACATACCTTTTAACCTGGACCTTGGACACCTAGGTTGGATTAAGTGGTAATCTTCATGACCCTCTTAGTAGCTAACCTATTTTTAGCGGTACGCACCTTGATGTGTTAAGCTTCTCCCTAATGAATTATTTGAGGGCTTCTGTTTCTCTTGAAAATTGGTAAATCAGAAAATATGTTGTGGTTTCTAAGGAAATTTTGTATAGAAATAAGAATGACAATGCTCCTCTTCTTGAATAGAAAACTAACTGGGCTCCTAAAAAGAGTGTTCTCTAAGCCAAAAGCTAGGAAAGCACGAGCATGTTCATGTGAACCTGTAATCTTCCAAGTAAGTTGGGTCTTCTTGGTGCCTTATCAGCACAGTTATCCTTCTAAAAAGTCGATTACAGGTCATGTTAGTCAAAAAAAAAAAAAAAAAAAAAAGTGAATAAAGCCAACTCGTGCATAGGAGAAACAGAAGTACCTTGGGAATTCATTAGGGGGTTCCCTACCGTTTCAAGGTCTGTTATCGCTAGAAGTGGTGTGATGTGCTTTTAGAAGTGGTCCTCGGGGTATCGTTTTCTCTTATCTAGGTTACAAGTGTCCAGGTGAAGAAGGTTGCACACACACAGCATCATCTTGCCGAACGAATGGTTCGAAATGTTGTTATTGGTTGTAGCTTAGCATCTAGAGTTCTACATGTGCTGTTGTATGCTTACACTTGAGCCGGAGGTTGTGTATTTAGCCACTTGTCAATTCCTCTTGTTCTCAATGTTTGTTTGCTTGGGGACAAGCAAACCCTTAAGTGGGGGGTGATTTGATAAGTGTCTAAATACACCGTTTTATAACGGTGAACTACTTACACTTTCATGCATTAATTGAATAAAACAGGTGCCTTTGATGTGTTTTTCTTGTTTTTCTTACTTCAGGGCATCCACGGACCATTTACGTTGAGAGGAACGTTTACAACGAGAAAATCAAGGCCGATGAGCGAAGAAACGAAGGATAAACGAGCTCCGAAAGGCACCCAAGCGTTCCTACACAACCATGGCCATTTTAGGGCCTGTGTGCGGGCTGTACACAGGCCGCACACCATTGGCACAAGGGTGTGCGGCCGCATGTGCGGCCCGCACACAGGCCGCACAGCGGTCGGGTAGTTAAGCCCGGTTAGGGCTTTTTTCTAAGGGACTTTTGCCACCGACGCCTCCGAACACCCCGACGCTCAAAGCTTCATCAAAGGAGGTCGTTTTGGGGTGAAATCGAGGGAGAGAAGACGGTGGGACTTGAGGATCATCATCCTAGAGCTTGCCGATGCAGATTCGGCAAGTGTCTTCATCAACTCTAGTCGACACGGTCAAGAGGGAGTTTTGAGTTTTCTTGTTGATGTATTCTTATTTGTGTAAACTTCCCTTGTTATTCATGTCGAACTAAACCTCCCAAGGCCGCTGGGCAACCGGTGAACCTTGGGAGGAATACTTGTATGTTATGTTATGCTTTTAATTCAATGAATGGATTGTGTGGAATTTGGTTTCATACATTGTGTGCTTAATTGTAGTGATTTGCATGAGAACTCTACATTTCATTTTATTGAATGTGCTTGGTTGTGCGAGGTGCGCTCTTGCATTAGATCCACATAGTATGAAGAGGGACTCATTGTACTGGTACACCGGAGGTTCCGGGTGCCGGTAGCCTCCCGTAGGTTGTAGAGTTCATCTTAGCAAAATTGCTTATAGATAGCTCCAACCAAGGCTCCTTAGTCCAAATGACATCTTGTGAGTATCCTTTGGATAAAGGAACTTGTACTGGATTAGGGCTACACTACGGAGGTTCCGGGGTAGTCGACTTCCCAGCCTAGACGGACCAAAACAATACTCCATGCATGCATTATCTGTGTTTTTAGCATCCTTACTTGTATTTCTCCCGGGCGAATCCTCGCCCGGAGCCTTGTCTTCTCTATTTGATTTTTCGTCGTTGTGAGTAACTTGTCATTGATTAAAGTTTCTATCGTAGTTTAAATTTCTTTTCATTACAACAACCTCTGTTTTGATTCGGCTAAACAATTGTAGAAGAGGAAGTAATAGTGAATCTCGGGACCCCAGGGAATACGACCCTCTTGTACCCGCACAAGAGGTATTACTTGACGACCCGTGCACTTGCGGCCGAGGAGCCGTGTGCCGCTTTTTAGCGACGCGCGCGGCGACCATCACTTGGCATACTTCGGCATCTGGGAGAAAGCTTCCACAAAGAGAACATTGATGTGCAACATCTTGAACATCTCCAGAAACTTCTTGAACTGTGCCTCTTGTTGGTCCTTCTTGAGTTTTGCCTGATAGGGCAAAGTGGGCTTGTACTCTGCCGCCGGGTCTTTCTCCTTACCCTTCGACTTTTCCCTTGCGCTCGAGCTTGACCCTGGATCTTTCTCTAGCACTTCCACCTCAGATTCACACGGAGATTCTCATTGTGCTTGTGGAGGTGGGGACTCAAGTTCCTTGCCACTTCTCAAAGTGACCACCTTAAGGGACTCCCGAGGGTTGACTTCAGTATTGCTAAGTAGAGCGCCCGGGGGTCGTTCAGCAAACGTCTTGGCAATCTGTCCGACCAGACGCTCAAGATTCTGTAAAGAGGCTTGTTGGTTCCTCATCATCTCTTCATGCCCTGTGATTCGGGGATCATTGGCTTGGATATACTGGACAAGGAGGGCCTCAATAGAAGGTCCCTTTTGATCTGATGGTGAAGGCCTCGAAAATTGAGGCTGTGTCTGTTGCTGCTGTTGCTGCTGGGGGCGCTGCTGCCCCTGATTTTGGTCTTTCCAAGAAAAATTTGGGTGATTCTTCCACCCCGTATTGTATTGTGAAATCAACTTGTTCGGTGACCTGAACCCCTTCTGATGAGTAACTGGGCCCTGCTTGGCTTGCCCAACTGTCATTATTCCCACCCTGCGTCTAAGACTGAATTTGCATTGTGTCCAATCTCTTGGAAATAGCTTCTACCTGTACCGCTAAGGTGGTGAGCACATCAACCTCATAAAGCCCGACTGTTTTCACGGGCTTGTTCCTTTCAGAGCTCCATTGATACCCATTGGAGGCCATGTCTTCAATTAGAGTCTGTGCCTCATCGGGTCTCTTACTACACAAGGAGCCTCCTACTGCTGCGTCTAACATCCGCTTGGTGGCCACATTCAACCCGTTGTAAAATATTTGGATTTGCATCCACTCCACTATCCCATGTTGCGGACATTTCCTCAACAAGTCCTTGTACCGTTCCCAAGTGTCGTACAAGGTCTCGGATTCTGCTTATCGGAATGAGGAAATATCACTTTTGAGCTTGGTGATTTTGGCCGGTGGAAAGTAGCGGGTCAAGAACTTCTCGGCCAGCTGTTCCCAATTTGTAATGGAACCCACCGGCAAGGAACTTAGCCTTTGCTTGGCCCTTCCTCGCACAAAGAACGGGAACAATCGAAAGCGAACCGTATCCTCGGACACATTATTCGCCTTAAAAGTATCACAAATCTCTAGAAACGTTGCAAGATGAGCATATGGGTCCTCATCTTGAAAACCATCAAATTGGCACATCTGCTGCACCATTTGAATGAAGTTGGGCTTCAGCTCGAAGTTGTTGGCCGCAACTAGGGGTCGCACAAATTGGCATAGTCTGAAATACTTCTCTGATTTCCAGCCATATTTTCCTCTTGGTCCATCTTTATACTCACTTCCACTGACCCAGTTTCCCTTGAATTAATATGCCGCTGTCTCCGATGAAATGTTCGTTCGATGTCGGGATCTGGAGATGCTAGCTGGGAAGAATTCCCCCTGGTCATACACTACGCCTGCGCAATAGCCAAAAGAGAAAATGAGATATGAACTTGTAAGCTTGAAACAGAGAAAATAGTAAACAGTTTACACAGAACACAAATACTAACGAAAACTAATAAAAGAAAACGAGCAAAACAAGAACAGAAGAAATGAAAACTCAAACCAAAACGAAACGATTAGAGTACTAAAACTGTCGATTTCCTAGAAGCTGCCAGTCCCCGGCAACGGCGCCAAAAACTTGATACGCCCCTTGCGTAAGCGCAAGTGCACGGGTCGTATAAGTAGTAAAATGTACCCTTAGGGTCGGGTAGTCGTATCCACTGGGACTGGTGTAGCTTCTAATACTATCGTTCTGCTTAATATCTAATCAAGTAAAGAAGATGGGTTTACAAATATGATTCAAGATTAAGCCACATACAAGAGAAGTAATGGTTCAACATGATGGGAATGTGAAAGAATTCAAGAATTGCTACAGTAATTCCCAAAAAAACTTTTGCAAGAGCTTCTCTTGTAAATGAAGCATAAAAATTTTTACAAAGCTTTAAAATTGCTCCAAAACCCCACAAAAACAAAAAACAACCAAACTCCCACAACATTGGCATCCATTTAACTTGAAAAATTGGAGAATGGAATAAGAAACATTCACGCTTGAAAACTAGGGTTTAGAGAGAGGTACCTTGGGGAATCGATGAAGGTAATGGTAAAACTCCCAAACATTCATGCAAATCAGGTCTCTAGATGTAGGAGAGGCGTGAAGAGGAAGAAAAATGAAGAAAAACGGCGAAAAAATGAGGGAAAACGGATGAGAAATGAGAAAGTTATGAAAAACATTGTGAATGGGGATGTTTAAGAGATGGGTGCCCGAAGGCCTTGCGGGTTGGCTTGCGCCCGCAAGCCAGCCCGCAAGCCTTTTCTGGATGGCTTGCGGGCAAGCTTGCGCCCGCAAGGATGCCCGTGAGACCTGCAAATTCAGCCCTTGTACATTTTTTTTCATTTCAACCATTGCACAATCAAAGCAACAATGAATTCGACCAAAAATCACACAAGAATTTGCATTCGAATGGCATAAAATCAAAGGACCAAACCTAAAAATTCAAGAACAAGCATGGATCAAACTCAAAATACACATACAAAAACTAACAATTAAACCACAACAAATAAAAGAGAAATAACAACACAACAAAAAAAACACAACTAGAATACGAAAATTGAAAGAACAAGAATTTAAACACTTGGGTTGCCTCCCAAGAAGCGCTTGTTTAACGTCATTAGCTCGACGTACCTCTTTCTTACCTTAGGGAGGCTTGAAAATGGTGTGTTCATCCCGGCTAGAGACAGCATAAGAACTACCAAAAAATACGAACTTTACCTTCCGGGATGATGCAAGTTTGGAGGTCATGCTTGAGTTACCTTTTGGCCTCCATGGGAAAAGCTTGGGCCGAGCATTATTCAATCTTGGCATTGGTGGATCCTCGAATAGCGTTAACCTCCTACCCACATCTTGTTCCTCAGCCATTGTCAAATCGCCTTGAACTGCCCATAAGTGTTGTTTGGGTTTCCAAGGGAACAAGTTTGGTTGAGAACTTGTCAAGCTTCGCATAGGTGGATCAATTGGAGGCTTTAACACCCTATCCACATTTCTTTTCTCAACCTTTCTTGAATGATCAAAAGTGGCCCATAAAATTTGCTTGGGCCGCCATGGAAAAAGTTTTGGTTGGGAATTGTCCAAGCCCGGCATAGGTGGGTTCAAAGATGACATTGGTTTCCTCCCCAAATCTTCAAATACAATTCCCAAATTTTTTTCTCTGCACATGAAGATTATCGATTGGTTGATGGAATGGTCGATATCGAGGCAAGTAGTTTCTTGAAACGTGGTAGATGGAACCTCCTCTACTTCCTCACATATTTCTATAGCCATGATGACCTCCTCACTGTTTTGCTTTACCCCATCTTTCAATTGTTGCCCACTCATAAGATTGATAGCCTCCCGGTTTTCAATTGGGTTATTTTCAATATTGCTCATTGGGCTACCCAAAGAAGGCTCGGAATTTGCCCTAACAAGTTGCTCAACTTGGTTCTCAAGTACTTTGATTGAAGCTTGGACATTCCTTAGTATTGTACCGAATTCATCAAGTTGTCTGTCCGTTCTTGCAAACCTTGCCTCTGTATTGATCATAAACCTTGCCAGAACATCTTCAGTAGTGTATTTCCTCTCTTGCCGATGTTGCGGCTGAAATTGGGGGACTTGGGGTTGTTGAGGTCTTGGTTGTTGTGTAATGCCTTGGCTTGCATTCATGGCAAAGAAATATTCCATCTTCTTCTCAAGATCATCGATATTTGTGGAATACCTATTATTTTGTTCCTCAAGCGCATAGATTTTAGCGGCCAACAATTTTTCTTGAAAATCCATGGCCCTATATAAACAATAAGACTAAAAACAATAAGCTAACAAAGAAAACAAGAAAGAAGGAAAATAAACAAAAATGAACAAAATGGTAAAAGACACATACAAAAACAAATATTCACAAAAATAAAGATAAATGACTAGAGCAGTGAGCTAGAGGTTTTCCTAGCATTCTTGGAGTTCCCCGGCAACGGCGCCAAAAACTAGGTGAGATCCGCAAGCGCACGGGTCGTCAAGTAATACCTCTCACGCACGCGTGAGAGGGTCGTATTCCCTGGGGTCCCAAAAGCTGCTATTACTTCCCCCTAGACGGCACTGTCTAGTCTACCAAAGAAGGAGAATTAAAACAAGACAAGAAAACTAACAAAGATAACTATAAACAGGTTGGACTAAGGCGCACCAAATAAGCATATCAAGGAGGCAATTAGCAATGAAAGTACGAGGTCCCGAGCTAGGATCCCCTCGGGATTACTAAAGCTAGTAGGAAGCTAGAATTACACAGGTACTGGTGGTTCTTGACCAGGAGAATCCTAAAGTAGGCCAACCCGATGGTCACGGCAGTTGGCCCCTAATCCGGTACGAGTATTGATACGGAATTCATTCCGCCCAAATCCTCATACGATTGCATTAAAGGCACAAGATTCTCAAATTAGGGTTGAAGCACAAACTAGGCACAACCCTAATACCGGAGGGGTACAAAATACCCGATGGTCACGGCGTATTTGTACAGGTATCCCTTCCAAGCTTGGGAGTCTAAAACTAGGGCGATGGTCACGCAACCTACTATAACCTAGAAATCGATACACAAAGTTCTCATGCATACCAATACATCAAAGTACACCAAGCATGAACCACAAAACACACCAAATACCATAAATGTAAATCTAGAACATCCGTACAAAGCAAGTTCATCCCAAGGTTCACCGGATGCCCGGTGACCTTGGGAGTCTAGTTCATCATCAACAAAGGAGAAAGCAAGAAATATAACAAATACAAGACAAAGCTCATAACAAACTCCCTTAAGATGAAGACTAGAAGGTGGTGATGAGAATTTGTCGGATCCGCGCCGGCAAGCTCCTAGATCCTCTCCTTGATAGCACAACCTCTTCTCCCGTTGATTTCCTCCTCAGATTTGCCTTCTCCACTTGCCTTGAAGCCCTAGGTGAAGATGGTGGAGAATGGTGGCCAAGAGCCCCTTCAAAAATGCCCTAAAAGCTCTCTTAATACATGATATCGCGATGCCTTGCGGGTGGCCTTGCGGGCGCAAGGTTGCCCGCAAGGCATCCAGAGAGTTTCTCAGAATTTTTTCCTTTCGGTGCTACAGTACCCTGCTACAGTGATTACGCTGCAGTACTCTGCTACAGTACTGCTACAGTGATGAAGCCCAAAAACGCCGTATTTGGGGTAGATTTCTTCATAAATACGTTCTTGAGCTTATTTTGCTTATTCCGGGCCTGTAACACAAGTAAAGCAACTTTAACCAAGAAAATAGATAACAACATAACAAAAAGGGAAAATAAAATATACGCAAGTACATATAAAATACGTATATTTAGACGTTTATCAATCGTTCTATCTGGTGTTGTCTCTCACGTGGCCGAAATTCTCACTTTAGCAAGGGTTTTTTTTTTCTTGCTTCACCCATTAGCTTTGTGTGTTTAATTAATAGTTGTTTCTTTGATCTTGCAAGTTTCGTTTGTACCCTCATCGATTTCATTCAAGCATTGCCAACCTCCCTTGCAAGGTATAAGGATTTCTTTTTTTTTTTTTTTTTGTCTATTTTCGCAGTTAGCATGTGGATTTTTCTTGATACCCACCGAGATTTTCTTGGAAGCCAATACAAGGATCAAGCGACAGTTTTGAGTTACTTTTATCTTAAATTACTTTTATCTTGAATTATCTTGAACACTGCTTCCTCGATCTTGCAGGTTTTGTTTGTAATCTGGTCGATTTTATTCAAGCGTTGCCGATCTCCGTTACAAGGTAGACGGATCTCTCTTTTTTTAATTTTTGTATATTTCCCTTGTGAGATTAAAAAGGAAATTTCTCTATTTTCCTTATTATCTGTGTGGATTTTTGGTGCATCAGTCCTGTTTATTGATGTTATTTCATCTAACTTTTATTTTTTTTTGTTGAATTCTTTCATGCTTCTTGCTTGTATGTTCTTTGGCTTGATTGTTTTGTGGTTTGTAATGACATTTGGCTGTGTTTTTTCCTTAATTGTTGCGAGGTCACTAGAGATACTTGTGTCTTGTTGTAAATAAATGTTTCTATTTCATCCTCCTTTGCCATTTCTTGATTCTCTTCTTCATGTATTAAATTTTCTCATATTTCCCGCTGTAATGTTCTTAATATGTTTTTATTTACAATTTTGACGATATTTGGATGTGATCTTCCCTTCATGCTGCGAGGTTATTTAGGATAGTAACTTCTACATTGTTGTAAAGAGCTACGTTTGATTTTTCTATTATTTGCAGGGATTTTTTATTCATAAATACTGTTTCTTCACATTCTTTCCATCTTCAGATTTTTGACGACCATGTTTTCTCAAAGGTTTGTTGTTATGATCTTAATGTAATTCTTTTTACCTTTCTTGATGTTGTCTGGTTGCGCTTTTTTTTCATTTTGGGAGGTTACTAATTGGGCAGGGTTTTCTTTATTTATATCTTTCTTCCATGTTCTTTAATTTGATTGTTTAGTGGGGTTGTAATAATATTTCGTTGTGTTCTTCTTCTATGGCTGCGAGGTCACTAAAGATGTTCACTTTCGCCTTGTCATGTTCTTACGTGATTATATTTTCTTGTCATTACCCATTTCTTGATTCTATTTTTTCCCATGTATTAAATTCCCTCATATTTAAGTGAAAACCTAACGATGTAAGCGGAAACATAAAATACTAAACGAAAACTTTAAAATCTAACTAAAAACATAAAATACTAAACGGAAACTCTAAAATCTAGGTGGAAGCATACAATACTAAACTGAAACTCTCCAATATAAGCGGAAACATACAATACTAAACAGGAACTCTCCAATTCAAGCGGAAACAACCAATAATAAGCGAAAACCCTCCATTGTAAGCGGAAACATATAATACTAAACGGGAACTCTCCTGTGTAAATTGAAACATACAATACTAAACAAGAACTCTCCAGTGTAAGCGCAAATATACAATACCAAACGGGAACTCTCATTTAGTGTTGTATGTTTTGACTTATAATGGAGAGTTCTTGTTTAGTATTGTATGTTTCCGCTTACACTAGAGAGTTTCCGCTTATTATTGGTTGTTTCTGTCAAGTATTATATGTTTCCGCTTAGATTGGGGAGTTTCCATTTAATATTGTATGTTTCCGCTTAGATTTTAGAGTTTCCGTTTAGTATTTTATGTTTCTGCTTAGATTTTAGAGTTTCCGATTAGTATTTTAAGTTTTCACTTACACTAGAGAGTTTCCGTTTAGTATTGTTTGCTTCCGCTTACACTGGAAAGTTCCCGTTTAGATTGGAGAGTTTCTGTTTAGTATTGTATGTTTCCGCTTAGATTGATAAGTTTACGTTTAGTATTGTATATTTTCGCTTAGATTTTAAAGTTTTTGTTTAGTATTTTATGGTTCTGTTTATATTTTAGAGTTTCCGTTTAGTATTTTATGTTTCAGCTTACATTTTAGACTTTCTGTTTAGTATTTTATGTTTTCGCTTAGATTTTAAGTTTCCATTTAGTATTTTATGTTTTCCCTTATATTGGAGAGTTTCCGTTTATTATTGTATGTTTCCGCTTAGATTTTAGATTTTCCGTTTAGTATTTTATGTTTCCACTTACACTGGAGAGTTCTCTTTTGGTATTGTATGTTTCTGCTTACACTGGATAGTTCCCATTTAGTATTGTATGTTTCGACTTACACTGGAGAGAGTTCCCGTTTAGTATTGTATCTTTCAACTTACACTGGAGAGTTTCCGTTTAGTCATGTATGTTTTCGCTTACACTAGAGAGTTTCCGCTTACTATTGGTTATTTCCGCTTAGATTTTAGAGTTTCCGTTTAGTATTTTATGTTTCTGTTTAGATTTTATAGTTTTTGTTTAGTATTTTATGTTTCCACTTACACTGCAAAGTGAAAACCTACCTGAGAAGTCTGATTTTTCTTTTTCAGCCATACATTTTTTTCAAATTATGACAAGGTAGGGCAGGCTTTTTTCTACCAAAGCCAAAGGCAAAGTTGGTATTACACAAAAATGTTGCTGACAGAATTGGATGGGAGGACTGAAAGGGAAGATAACTTAAAAATGAAGGTCTGACAGGGAAATTCAAATATCAGAGGGACTGATCGGGATGTTTTGAAACATATAAGGACTTATAATTAAGTTTCTTTTTTTATAATTAATAAATTATAAAAATATTGCTTAAAATTTATGAAATCCCGGATTACATGTCAAAAAACCTGCCATTTTAAACAGCCGGAGGCACAGGGGAGAGAGACAGTAGATGTTCTTCTCCTCAATGTCTTCGTCTAGGGTATTGGGAGGCCCTGGGGTTCTCATGGCGGCGGTCAAGGCCGGGACTGCGGTAAAAGGGGCAGTCGGTGTGAAGCCAAAGGGCTCAAGGATCGTCAAGCCGGTGCCAGGGTCCCCAGCCGCAGTTAAAGCGGCAGATGGGAGAAGGACGAATTTATCTGGGATCCTGAAGCCGTTGGCCGTGTCTCCGGCCATGCGCGACTTTCTAGGCGTTCCAGAGGTGTCGCGCCCCGACGCGTTGAAGAAGATCTGGGAGTACATCAAGCTCCACCAGCTGCAGGTCTCTTTTTGCTTGCTTTATAATTCTTTTCTTCATGACAAGGTGCCATGTCTCCACATGATGATTGACCTGTGAAAATTCAATTTTTAGCGCCTCATTGGGGTTTGCTTTGATAGGTTGTTTTTGGTGATTTTGCTTGCTTCTTTAATCGTTTATATGGTGGAATTTGTTTGTTTTTTCACTTTGTCTTTTGATCTGCTTCTAAATGTTGAGAAAAATTCGTGAACAACATAATCTGTTCACCTTAGTAGTCTATCTCTTTAACGTGATCGAGTTGCTCGAGCTGCATTTAATTTTTTTTCTCCATTTGCATATTTTTGAGTTTTTGCACTTTCCCAAGTGGCTGATGGTCTTGTTCTTCTGCTATCAACATTTTGTATATTCATTTTGATTAAAGTCTGCAAAAAAGCACATTTCAATTACTTCAGTTGGGTTTAACGGCCTTGGTAGCTTAGGAAGCTAATATATTCATACTAACTTATAAAATTTCCGTCTTTGCGTTTACTCACACCCACGCCCGAGTGCCTGTGGTTGGCTGAATTTGGTAGCTGAAAGCACATTTTAATTGCTCCAGTTGGTCTTGAAAGCCATTGGTAGTTTGGGAAGCTAATCTATTCAGACTAAAAAAAGTCTGTGTGTGGTTTGCGGAATTTGGTGAGAAATTGAAGCATGCAGGATGTGTTGTTCTTCACTTGGATATCAGTATAAAAGAATCAAGTTGTGGCTCAAGTTTATAGCATATTTGCTAGGCTAGAGCCTAGATACTTATGTGCCATATTTATTCTGGGCTTGCTTTGGGCTGATTGACCCTAATATCTTGTCCAAACTACTATGCATATGCATGCAACAAGTTTATAAGTGGTTCCAAATATTTTTAAAAAATTGGAATTGCTCATTAATAGCCATCAACTCATGGTTGTTGATGATGCTTAATCTTTAGATAGGTCATGAAGCATGACATAGATCCATGCACAGTGTAACCCTTGAATTCGAGGTGATATCCAGCTTTATGCAGTGGAAGTCAATCATATTGCTTGATCACTTACTAGTGATGTCCATAGAAGGCCTAGATGATGACTCTTCGTTCTTGAAAATGAAAGCAATCTACTTTTGTCTTCATGACCAGCACAATAATTTGTTTCATGATGTCTTGATTTATTATCAAAAGTTTTGGATACACATTGAACCATTCATTCTCTTATTTCTGACCCCCAGGATATATCTTCATATCATTGTATACTGTGTGAGGGCACTTCTTTCTCACTTTCTCAAACTAACATGTCTTACTTCTTTGGTTGATTGGAGGCTTGATGTTACTACTCTTGAAATGGGCTATTTATTGCTTGAATCCATTAATTGCCCCTTTGTTTAGGTTTTTCATTACTCAGACATCTCTTTAAATCCATGTGCAATCTGAAGCTTACAATCTTTAACAGTAGAGCTTTGTGTGGTATAAACTCAGGCAATGCAGTAGAAGCATTTTTGGGAGTGGAATTGACTAGTGAAGTGCATTGATACTTTAAGTCATAATTAAAATATATTGATTGGCCAAGCATGCTAAGAGAACCATTTTGTTCTGCAAGACCCTTGTTAATTATGTAACTATGTGCTTTCTGCATTAGAGCCACTAAAATTTTTTCTATAAAATGAATTGGAACCAAATAAGAGGACACCACATAAGAAGGATGAAAGCAACCGTACGGAGGTAAACCCGATTGCTGTGACATGAATTCAATTGTTAGATTCTAAATATAAGACTTTATGCTAAACGAACGTAAAAGCAAAAATTAGGAATGTGGACAGACTAGAAATCTCCTGTATTCTGTTAAGTTTGTTGTCTCAATATTTTTTGCTTCATGTTCATTTCTGCATCAAGCAAATACACCACCATATGCTTAGCATTTGCTTTCATAACAATTCAGTATATGTTCATTACTTTATTTTAGTTTGGAATTGATTGCATTGAGTGTGTTGTAAACTGATTATACTGAGTATGAGCTTGTTTTTGGAAATATTCCATGATCAGAACCCAGCTAACAAAAGGGAAATCCTTTGTGATGTGATGCTGAAGAGTATATTTGATGGAAGAGATAAAGTGGGGATGCTGGAGATTGCAAAGCTGGTTTCTTCACATTTTCAGAAATCCAAATGATCTGATTGAAGAAAGACAAATTGAGTTCTTTCTTCTTTCTTCCTGACCTTTTGTATTTTATGTTCATGATGTTTTAACTTGTAAGCACTCGATTTAACTTTACTTAGAACGTGACTGACTTATGCTGCAAGTTGAACTTCCTGGAGTCATGATCTTTCATCTAAGTTTAAAATTTAGACTTAGTGCCCGCTGCAGGTTCTGTTACCAAGTCTTTCTGTTATTGTGTTTTCATTTGAGGCAGGCGTGCTGCTGTGTCTTTGCACAGCGCCGAGACAGTCATCTAAGTTCAGCTAAATCCTGAAACAATAATTGAACAGACCCATTCCACACTTAATTCCCATTTCCTTAAGCACCCATACAAAGAGCTCAGAAATTCAACCTTTTTACAGGACTGACAGCTTGTACCTACTAAGAATGTTATCAAACGGGATACCAGTTATTCTACTTCTCACTGTCATCCATATTTCATGATAACACAAAAGAACCTACCTACTGCTTTTTCCTCATCTATATATCTAATCATACTGAGCAGTGGCTCCACATAGCAAGTGATGATGGGCAATGAAAGAAATAGCCAGTGAAGATGTTCTACAGGTTATAGCTTTCACAATGTAGTGCCAATATGAATCACCCCATTTGAAGTATGCTCAGTTCTTAATCTGACTTGAATGTAGGACTTGAGTGCCGATGCCAATGTTGGTACTGGCGCCGATGGTGTACCTTATGGTGGTGTCGTCTGCTGTACGAATCTGAGTCTGAACTTTGAGACGAATTTAATTCTGAGCGTCGCCGCTTATGCTTTCTATGCTTGCCCTTTAATTTTCTTTTCTTGCCCGTGTCAGAATCAGAAGATGATGATGGCAAATGCTTGTCATGTTGAGCCATGGACTGAGCACCAGGTGTTGTTGATGGCTGATGCTTGCTCCTTGCTTGTCCCTTATGTTTCGAGTGCTTCCTAGTTTTGCTGGCCGAGAAGTTAGAAAGTAGAGCAGGAATACCACCACCATTCAAGAATCCTATAACAATGATCAAAAGTAAATACAATGACCTTAATCGCTCGCACTAGTATATAAAGAGATGCTTTAGGAAACAGCCACTATACCTCCATATTCATCAAATATGTCATCTGCTATAATTTGCTGATTGGGATCATCTGGTTGGAAACCACCTCGAGGAGGGCTCATACCTGGTCTTTGCTTCAGCTCCCATTTCAAAGGCTGACGAAGAAACAAAACACAAACCAACCAGAAAACTAAGGTCACACAAGAATGATAGATAGGACAGCACAGGAACAAAAAAATCACACTAATGACAAGAGCTCAAAGATAGTATGCATTTCAAAATTAAGGCTGGAAAACATGGCAACAGAAAGAAGCCTCTACAAAGTATTTGGTTGGATGTTAGTAAGTGATAAATTCTAGTATGAACTTTCACATGCTAAGAAATGCCAATAAACCATATTCTTGAAAGCCATTTATCAGTTACCCTAACACTAATGAGAGTGATCCTCAAGTGTGAAAAGACAGAAAAAGCTTGGCTATGCCAAAACCTATATGTAAAGGCAGAAACACTTCAAAATGCCACCTACCCATTGCATCCATCTTCTCTTCAGGACAATATAGTCACAGGTTTTCACTTCTCAGTATGAAATATCTGTCCCCAGGTGTATGTTCACCAATGCAAATGAACATAAAGATTAGCTCAAAGAAAATTATCTCAGAACAACTACTGAAAGGATTGTTGCTTGAACTATTTTCTTCGTCACACGATGAAGGGATGTGATAGCCTGAAGCCATCGTGTGCAGAGTTAATACTCACGATCAAGCAGTTCATGCCCAAGATTCTAGATCCCTACCTCCTTTTATATACAAGTTACCCATACCATACTGTTGTTATTATAACCTCTTTCTCCCACTGTAGGATTGACCAAATGACAGTCAACAGTGGAGAGAATGAGATGGAGACTTCACTAGGAAGGTTTCCCATTACACGCAGAATGGCTAGAAAAGGTAACAGAAGTATCAAATCATCGAGTCATGATGTTTCCAAAAGGACCAATGATCAAGCCACTTAAGTGCAGCCTGCCATATACCCATCTTTGTTTCCTGTCAACTCCTCTCAAATTGGAAAGGTATTTTTAAAGCCTCAAGTATGGAGAGACTTCACCTCCATGGCACATCATTTCAGCACATTTGTTCTGTAAAGATTTTGTGTTAACAGTAACAATTTGCAATGGATTACAAGAAATAAAAAGAAATGGATGATATTAAATAATCCAACCATTATCCCTTTGTAAGTGAATAGTCAACTGCTTCCACTGATCCTGCCAACTATAGTTACAAATGATATAGTCAACTATAGTTAAATATGATATAGTCAGCTGCTTCCACTGATCCTGCCAAGGGCCCAATTTTATCATTATGTTCCAACTTTTTCAGAATGCAAGGTTTCCATTTCCAATGCGCATTGTCCATTTGCGCACTAGTTCGGTGTATTTGGATCAAGAAATAGAGGAGAAAAATAAAAGAGAGGAAGAATTGTTCGCTTGTCTAAGTTTGGATGAAGAAAATGTGATTTGCAACTATGTATTCAACCACGTTCTAACACAACTAGATGAATCACGCTCAAGAGATTTGAATAATACAAGCATGTATCAATATATGACTAAACTCCAACTACTCAGTGCCTTTGAGATTTCACCATCTAACCTTAGATATCCCATAAGTTATATTTCTTTTCCATCCCCAAGAAGCAAAATGAGAAACTAGTGCAATCTGTCTTATGAGGCGACACTGTGTAATAATTACTCAACAATCCTCAAAATAAAATTATTTATCAACAGTGCACAACAAAGATTCCAGATGACTCCATTGTTTTCATAAACCATGGGTACCAAACCAAAACCAAAGCTAAAGCATCTCCTACTCATTTTTCTTCTCAAAACCAAAACTACATGTACACTATCGAAGATGAAACAATCCAACAAATGGAAATTAAGGTATCAAACCATTTCTCCATCAGTTACTCTTTGCATCACTTACCACTGAGTTCCAAATTGGTGATTAATACACACTGAGTCATATTTGTCTTAGATGTGCACCAAAATTCATAACATTCATCTGCTGTTCTTAGAGGGTTCCCCAACAAAATTCCACCATTTTTCCTCTTATTGTCTTAGTATTTTATTTATGCACTTTACCTAAAAGAAATACCATTCCATAGCTATTTTTATCAATTTTCATGATCCTCTCAAACAAATAATACTAATATTTTGCTTAATCGCCCTTTATATTTATTCTGCTTGGTTACCTATGAAGGCAAATGTTTCAAATTGCCATCTGAATCCTGATTTGTTATAGTAACTTCTCTGACCAAAATGTGAGACTGGATGCCTACTTTTCACCATGAAAAAGCACAGCTGCTACCTCTCATTTTCAAGGAAACCAAAGCCATGAAGGCGCTATGTTCCAAATTGCCATCTGAACAATGACCTGCTACAATAACTTCTCAACCACACAGTGTAAAACTGATGCCTGCTTTTCACCATGAACAGGCACTACCGATAGATATCATTTTCACAAAGCTAATGCTACTGGGGCACTTTCCAAGCTCATATTTGTGAGATTTAACCAACAGGACAAAAGAAATGGATGTACTTTAATTTGATTTTACATGATATAATTATAGCAATGATGAAAAGTGTTCTATATGCACAGTTTTTGGAAGGCATTTTTGCAGAGATTCCCACTCATATCCGTCAAAGAATTAAGATAATATAAGTTGCAACAAGATTATCTGTCTGATCAAATCCTGTAGTGTTACTATTCAGTGAAAATGGTAAGTTTACCTCACTAGAATCTGTTTGCGCCATGATCGCTGTCAAGGGATCATCCCTCTTCAACCGGCTCTCTTCATTGGGCATTATTGCATCTTTCAAAGGGCATTCACGGTCACCACTTTGATGGCCGAATGTTCCACATCTCACACATCTTACATTGCGAATTTCAACTCCAAAGGGCTTTATCCTGACAGGCACACCAGTCTCCATCCTGCCACATTAGCATAGTTTTAATAATGTTAATCACCTAAATATTACCTCCATTACAATTTAAGAGTCTTGTTTGTGATGAAAAGGTGTTAGCACTTAAGCTTTTTCTAATAAAGTATGAAAAAGCAACTAAGGATCCCTACACAGGCTAGCACTACCGACCCAAACACAATAGAACAACCTCCTTGCATATTTATCTAACTTACACATTTAAATTCTTGAATACGAACTGGTGACTGGACCAGGTAACTACCCATACCCGATATATCAAGAGTTTTAAAAGGAGATCCCTTCTTATTCTTGATTTGAGCCTTTATCTCAGAGCATTTGAATAACCACGAAAATTTCAACAGATGAAGATATCCATAAAAAACAAAGAGAAGCAAGATACGATGGATACCTAGGAGCATTCTTCAGCACTTGAAATTCCTCTTCCGTAGGTAAAGTCCGACCAAAAACATCTTTAGGCCTAGACTTCTTATCACGACCAGTCTTGGCCTTCTCAGAAACAGGGGCAGGCCTAAAGAACAAGGAGAACAATGCCATAAAAAGCAATCAAATGAAGACCAAGGCAACGTGTTATTGCCTTCAAGACAGCCAGTGATTCCTGCCGATTAAGATAGCAGAAACCATTTAATTTATATCGATGGCATTACATTGAAGATGACGCAGTTTCAGCAAGATCTTGGGATGGAGTGTTGTGATCCAATCTCTTTTTCTCATCAGCAATCTCTGCAGCTTTAGCACTCTCAGCATTGTACCCAGGTGGGCGTACATACATAAAACTCACAGCTTTCATCATCTCCACCTAAACAAAAAACGAAATTGCATCTTTCTTAAAATTTTCTTTTTGATTTCATCCCTATATTCGTAAAAAGTGAAAAAAAAAACATTCAAAATCAGTAAATAAGAAGATACAAGATAAAAATACCTTCTCTTTCTCCTTCTTCGAGAAGAGAGCGGTCTGACGAAAGAACTCCTGCTCCTGTGCGAACTGCAAAGATTGGATTTGTTAAGGAAGAGGAAGAGTAAAAAGGAATAGGAAAGAATAATGATTTTGATGAGTAGATGAACCTCGCGGGAGATCTCTTCCGCGCGGCGTTCTCGATGGGCGTGAGTTTGCTCGGCAATCCACTTGCGGCGCTGGTTGGGATACGAGAGAGGGTGCCAGGGCTTCTGGTTAAGATAGGAGTGGCTCCAGGCGGTGCCCGCCTTGGTCTTGTAGTCGACCTCGCCCTCTTGGAGCTTCTTCTTCGCGCCCAATCTCGGTCCCTCTTCCTCCATCTCCGGCTACTCCCCTCCCTTCCTGTCCTTCCCCTCTTCTTATGGATCCATCAAAAATAGCTAGAGCTCAGGTTTACCCCTTTTTTTCCGTTAAAAAATAAAAATAAAAATAAGAGAAAATTACGTATAAGTCTCTAGAAAGTTTCATTGTTTCCAATGCATCCTATGATTTTTCAATATTCTATTTAGTCTTTTTTTTTTTTATTCAGAAGTTTTCATTGCAGTCCCTGATGTCAATTCCTCAGTAAAAACCCTTTGAGTTGCTGAAAATGCCCTTGTGAGTTTAAAGAAATGACGAAGACTTTTCTCCCACCAAGTCACATCTATTTTGAGCTTGGCGTATGGAGACGCTCCTAAAGAGGCTTTCATATCAGAAGTTTTTCCATTTGTTCTTTTTCATCTCCGTCCTGTTCTTATGTGGTTCTTGGTGAAGCTTGGACTGGTTTGTTGTTGTTTTTTATTATATTTTCTTGTTTCTTCTTCTTTGTTTTTCATCGTCTTCATTTTTATATAGTAGGAGTGGTTCCCCCAGTGTCATAACCTTACGAGTTTTTCAAAATCTCCTGTAGATGTTCATCATCAATGAAAATTTTCTATACTGTGGCACAGTACGAAGGTGAAGGACATTTATTTCAATTCATTGTCTTGAGTTCATAAGAGACAGTCATGAGTGAGATATGTCGCCGTTGGGTACTAGACGTTTCTCAGGTTGAAGTGAAGTTCGTGATTCTGCACTTATACAAAACGTTTGCCTATTGAGTTGGATGCGGACTTCCAAAGCATGTGTCATATATATTACACTTTCAACAAGACAGTCATTGACATCACCTTCGAGGACGTGAGTGGTTCAGCGGGTGGAAGCTTGTGCTTATTAATCCCATCGTAATATACAAACGAGTGCTTATGCCGTTTATTTTTCTTTTGTCTATTCCGAAAATCTTTCCCATGTATTATTTTATTTTTCTATGTATTATGTTACTTTCCTGTGTATTATTATTTCTTCCTATATATTACACTGTACTTCTATGTGAAATACGATCTTCTTATGTATTATATGTGTTCTATTTAGTTCTTTCGTTTTCTTTGTATTGTATATTGGTTGTTGACTATTTTTCCATTTGTAACATGCATCGCCTACCATGGAGTCATTCTCTGAAAGCATGAATGCTAACCTGGATACTTTTCTCTCACAACAACCTCCCGCTGGAAGACTTAGTATTGCTGGCTATTCCCAAACATTTGATGGATCGACATTGAATGTTAGCCAACGTTTTGAGAATGCAGACCAGTTCAAAGATGTCTTACGGAGCACAACTGATGAGATCCGCAAGTGCACGGGTCGTCAAGTAATACCTCTCACGCACGCGTGAGAGGGTCGTATTCCCTGGGGTCCCAAGAGCTGCTATTACTTCCCCCTAGACGGCACTGTCTAGTCTACCAAAGATAGAGAAATAAAACAAGATAAGAGAACTAACAAAGATAACTATAAACACATGGACTCAGGCACACCACATGAGCATATTTAAGGAAGCAAATAATAATGAAAGCGCGAGGTCCCGGGCTAGGATCCCCTCAGGACTACTAAAGCAAGATGGATGCTAAAATTACACAGGCAGTGGTGGATGGGCCAAGAGATATCCAACAGTAGATCACCCCGATGGTCACGGCGATGACCCCTAATCCGGTACGAGTATTGGCTTGGAATTTCTTCCGACCAAATCCTCCTACGATTGCACTACGCTTAGGAAAACCTCTAATTAGGGTCGATACTCAACCTAGGTCCAGCCCTAATGGTTGGAGGGGCATGAAATACCCGATGGTCACGGCGTATTCATACATGTATCCCTTCCATGCTATGTGAGTCTAGCACAAGGGCGATGGTCACGCACCAAGTACAATCTAGAAGTTGAATCACAGAGTTCTCATGCCAAACAACACATCAAAGAACACAAAGCATGAACCACAAACCAAACCACATACCATAAATGTAAATCTAAAACATCCATACAAAGCAAGTTCATCCCAAGGTTCACCGGATGCCCGGTGACCTTGGGAGTCTAGTTCATCATCAACAAAGGAGAAAGCAAGAAATACAACAAGTACAAGACAAAGCTCATAGCAAACTCCCTTAAGATGGCGACTAGAAGGTGGTGATGAGAACTTGTCGGATCCGCGCCGGCAAGCTCCTAGATCTTCTCCTTGATAGCACAACCTCTTCTCCCCTTGATTTCCTCCTCAGATCTGCCTTCTCCCCTTGCCTTGAAGCCCTAGGTGAAGATGGTGGAGAATGGTGGCCAAGAGTCCCCAAACATGATGCCCTAGGAGCCTTTAAAAAGGTGAAATCGCGACTCCTCACGGGCTGCCTCACGGCCGTGAGGTTGCCCGTGAGGCATCCAGAAAGTTTTACAGGAAATTTCACCTCGGTGCTACAGTACCCTGTTACAGTAATTCTGCTACGGTACCCCTGCTACAGTACTGCTACAGTGAAAACCCCAAAAACGTCGTATTTGGTGTCGAATTCTTCCTAAATACGTTCTTGAGCTCAATTAGGGTCTGCAACACAAAATAAAGAGATTTAGACTATAAAAAGGGCATCGACTTATCAAAAAGATAATAAAATAATACAATAAAATACGTATAAAATACGTATATTTAGACGTTTATCAACAACCATAAGACAAAACTTTGATTTTTTATTTGTAAAAAATGACAAAACTCGGGTGACTGCCACGCGCGTCATTCCAGATTGCCAATGGCGAGTGCATGTACCCAAAGATAGAAATGTAACCGCCTTCCAATTTAAGATAATGTAGGCGATGCACATTTCTGGTAGAGGCATTGGCACAACATCACACCCAAAAGCAAACAAGGAGTAGGTCTGGGACCGTGTCATTTAGAAACTTAGGAAGCGATTGTTGCATAGAGTTGTCAACATTCAGAAAGACATATTGAGCAACCGTGGTATTCGTCTACCATACAAACGTGCATGGATGGCGAAGGAGATTACCAAGGCCACCATTCATGGTAGCGAGGTTAGTAGTTATGATTTGCTTCTCTGATATGCGGATAGAGTGATGGAGACAAATCCTGGTGTTGTCGTCACCATCGAAAACGACGGGGAACGCTTAAGTCGTGCTTTTTTCTCTTGGTCGCATGGATATTGCTTGACGGTATGCAGAAAAAAGGTATTCCAAATGCGGATATGACGGAAGTCGCAGCCCACAGGACCAAGCCACCGGGGAAGGGGACGAGGCCGAAGACAATATCGTCGTCGGGATAGTGAACTTCATGTGCTCAATGTCAAGGACGAGCAGATGGTAGTGACTGCTGTACACAATTGGCATAAGTATTACTTTGGCCGATTTATATAGGTAATAGTGTCCTCCATCATGCATACGCTTGCTCAGCAGCGAACATCATCTTCCGCAAAGTAAGCGCAAGTGGCCACGCCACAACTGTGTGCTTCAGAAAAGCCCCCATATCTTCCATCAACTCTTTACGTATTATGAGGATAAGCACGTTGACAACATTGTCAAGGACTTGCTCCTTGCCTTCGAGGAGGATGTAGAGGCTTTTACGGGTCGTGAACCCATACTCATCCCTCTAAAAGACGCTGATGTTCACATAAACACACAGGAACATAACATGTTAGACAAAACTCGACAGTACTATACAAGAAGAGCGGATAATACATAGGAAGTGCGGATCATACACAAAAAGTGTGAATAATACATAAGAAGTGTGAGATAATACACCAGAAGTGCGGGCAATACACATGAATGACGGATAATACACAGGAAGTATGAGATAATACACAGGAATAACACTTACTCGTCAACGGTGTGTTTAAGTATAAGGAGATGGCCTCTTGTTCCATTTGGTTTAGTGCCCCAAAGCCTGGGTATTTTTTCCTTTTTGGGGAAGAACCCTGCATTGGGCTTCTTCTAAACCTCGATTTTTGCTACAGCCGTTACTGTACCATCGTATGGTACTAGCGCAAGCAGGCCATCTTTTGGTTTTTCCTTCTGGAACCCGAATAGGGACTCCAGCAGCACATCGCAGCAATGAACACCTTTTCTCTTTGTGTCTCTCGCTTTTGTGGGGTTTTCCTCTATGTGGGGACCCTCCTCTACGGAGCCTTTTTTGGCGTTGTCGTCCTCGTGGGGCTGCACCTTGGGTTAGGCCTCTCCGGTGACAAATCACCCAGATTCGCTTGAATTTCTTCCAGCACAGCCATGCATCGCGTTCTGCATCTGGGAGGGTGTCAATTCTACCACCTTCGGTGATTGATGGCACCGGATTGGTGTCTACTAATGGAGCCTCAGGGGCAGCAGAGGCCCTAATGAGAGTTGGAGGGGGAGTACTAAAAGGGATTTCTAACGGAGGGTCGTTATCGGTAGGGGGCTGGTGCAACATCTGTCGAGGAATCTCCACATCCGAGGCTGGTGCAACATCCTCATGGGCAAGAATCCCCTCATCGCCGGTGGGCTCTGTAGTGCGCTACAAAAGGGCGATGACAACGAAACTATCAACGCCATTGACATTGGCCACATGATCTCTTCTAACTTCTCCATATTCTTTTAGTCTCCTCGCCTACTTTTGATTTGGTGACCCTGTTAATATTGCCAATGCCGCTAGTTTTATCCCTTTTAGATCAAGTTGGCATTGCCAATGATGTTGAAGCCGCGATGTTCCTTCTAATCTGGGTGACACCCTCAACGCCGCCTCGCAATTTTCCATCCGTTCTTGTAAGCTTTTGTTGCATGGATATAAATGAAGTTGAGATTGTTCGATGGTTATCTTCTGATCATTCTTATAAAAGAAGAATTCTTCATTGTTGTGTGCTTATTTGAAGGCTTTTATATTTGCATTTTTTAAGCTAGAAGCCGATGCATTCTTTGGGCCATGACAAGAATGTTTTCAATTTTGAGTATTGATTGAACACTAGTGATTTTAAGTCATCATGGGAGCTCTTTATATTTGGAAATGTTGAATTGAAAGCTATGGGAAATGTTTGCTAATTGGATGTTCGAATTTATTGCCATTATTTTGAGTTTTTCTTTTCTCTTTTAACTAAACGTTTTGGAATCTCTAGAAATCTCCTTTATGGGATAATGGCCGCTAATGCTTTTCTAGACAGGTTTCCTATTCAAGAATTGGTTAAATGGATATTATTTTAGTTTGTTTGACCAAATTCATGTTTCTCTCCTACTTTTGTTTTGCCTATGTAGTGAGAAACTTGTTGTGATTAATTTTGAGATTTAGGTCTAGTATGTTTGCTAAAAATAGTGGATACTTGAGATATTTTCCTGAGAGAGCTGCTCAATTTGCTTCCTCCATGCCTTGGTTTTTGACTTTTATACTTATAAATGGATTAGTTCAGTGCTAAAATAACTATATAGATTTTTTTTCTAGAGATTATTTTACTGTATATAGAGAGGCCAGAGTGATTTGTGTGCTACATAGCTTCTTGTCATGAGTTTCTAACCTCTTGTGATATTCTGTTATTTCGAGATGGTTGCATTTCCATTTATTTGATCATTGTGTTAGAAAGGTTTGAGTATTGGTTTTTGGGGCTAGATTTTAGAATTAGGGCTTTTCAAGAGATTTAGTTAAATCAGTCGTAATTGCATTCTTCTTGTTTGTATCTTGTGTTTAAGATAAACTCTGTTAAAAATTGGGTGTTTTGTTTTTTTCTCCTCATATTTTTGGAATTGAAATCGGGTTGAGATTGATCTTATTATAAATTAATTCAAGAAATCAGGTAGGTCTTATTTCTTTGTAATTATAAATTAATTTGGGAAATAAGGTAGGTCTTTTTTCTTTGTAACTTAATACTTTTTATGAATTCTAACTTTATACTATATAGTTATGTTTCATCTTCTTGATCTGTTCTTGTAATGATGCTAACATACATTTTATATTTCCTTTTGTTTCATATTGCTGAAGTTCCTATTTTGCCTTTATAGGATATTTTAGAATTTTGTCTTTGAAGATGAATTTTTTTTTCTTCCGTAACTTATTCACATAAATAACAAAGGCTAATTCCAGCAAAAGGCTTTCTTGCTCTCATTTCTTGTCACTTAACTAGAGGATTGAAATCTCATCTTTTATATTTACATTATTATCATATTAAGTTCAGAAGTTATGATGTTGATTATGATATGTTTTTACTGATTTGAAATTAGCCCTTAAGACATGCTGAATATTATTTCTACAATAATATTTATGTTATAAACGTTTTCCTTCCTCGAACATAGGTCTCTAATGGCTAAAGATAGTTTTGCTGATCTTATTTACATTGACTCACAGATGTTTGCAAGCATTACTGTGAGAGCCTTATTTAGCTAGGAATATTCATTGGAGTCCACACATGGTTCGTCTATTAGATGGAGGAGTTTATAACTGTATCGAATACTTAGGGATGATTAAAAACAATTTCTTTAAACTATCACCATATTAAGAGAACATGGTAATTTAAGGGATACTATTTATATCACAGTAGAGGAATTAGTGGCGGTGTTTCTCCACAAAGATGGACATCATGCAAAAAATTAGGTGATGAAAATTGATTTTGCTAGAACGGGTGTGACCATGAGCCGATATTTTAATGATATGTTCCAAGCCATTTGCACTATTAGAGATTTGTTTGTTAAACAACCAGATACAACAATATATCCTGATATAAAATTCAACCTAACTTTCTATCCTTTGTTCAAGGTATTGCATACTCTTTTTTAAAACCATATTTTGCTAAAATTATCATACAGTTGGACGATAATCTAATTGACTCATAATTTACAAGATTGTATTGGATTCATTGATGGGACCCATATTGATGCAAGAGTTAATGCATCACTAGTTGCTAAATTTTGAGGATGCAAAAGAATCACACAAAATGTTCTTGCCGCATATGATTTCAATTTAAAATTTACATATGTTCTTGCTGGTTGGGAAGGTTCAGAGAATGACTATATAGTCCTAAAAGATGCATTGTCAAGAGTACTGCTTATGGCCTACATATTAATCCAGGTTTAATAATACAACGAAAATATATATTTTACTTTCTTAATTATATAAATGGTAAAATTACAAATGATATATGGCATGACTATGTTAGCGAGGGCGCACTCTAGAATAATTCAATGTTAGTGCTTTTGGTTTTAGTTTTGGACATCTTTTGCCTTTGGCTTGTCATGGACGAAGTTTTATATTATGGGTTTTTTAAAAAAAATGTTTATAATGATATTGATGCAAATGAGATAACATTATACTTTGTTGTGTGTTATAATTAGCATGAGAGAAAATTGACTTGTGATAATATGTATATTAAGTTGAATGTTGCTTCTGAAAATAAATTATGTTGGATTTTTTTTCATTTTCTGGATACATATGCAGTGAGACAATCAAAAATATTTTTAAGAAAAACAATCTTGATTTCTGATTTCCATACTATGACTGCGTGTTGACACTGTTGCTAATATATACGAGAAAAACAATCTAAGCTTAACTTATACTGTTTTATCTTGCTATTATCCAGGATGTCAACTTCGAATACCATTATCGATAGTACATCAAGTAAAAAGTGAAAAGGAACACCAAACAAAATATGGATGAAAGATATGGACAATGTGCTAATACCATTGCTTGCAGACATACAAGAAATGATTTGAAAGTTGATAAGTTATTCAAACGTCAAGCATTTATAGAAGCCGACAATATTGTGAATAGAAAATTCCATATGGCATCTTTTCACATGGACATTTTAGAGCAAAAATATGAAAATTTTAGAAAACTAATGAATTTTAGCGCCGTTGGATGGAATGACTAGGAAAAAATGTTAGTGGTTGAGGATCAGATAATATCATGCATATGTGGAGGTACTTGAATGAAATTTATTTATTTATTTGTAATGTTTACTTATTTATTTTTATGTTTAATGAGTTTGATTTAACTTAATAAATAATAGTTCCATGTGACATCTTTTCCAATGGACGACCAAAAGCCAAAGAGTAGTTAAACAAGGTCATACCTTTCTTTCTAGAGTTGTGGTTGGTTGCATGGGATGATCATGCCACCGGTGATTGTGCGTGTTCAATCTATGATCAATTTGGTGGTACAAACCTTGAAGATGATAGTGTGTCTTCGGTGAATGAGCCCATAGATTGTGAAGTTTTGAGGCAAATAGCCAAAAAACATGAAGTACGAAGGCCAACTATAAGCAAAACTACTAGGTAGGACTAGCCACATAACAGGAACCACAAGTGAAAATGGTTGCTGTAGAGAAAATTGGGGATAAGTTCGCAATGTCAAGTGATCAGACAAGAAAGAAAAACATGGAAGGAAAAACTATCATATGCTCTATGGAGTACGGAAGGTTACACTCATGTCGACATGGTTTGACAGATTAATTACTAACAAAAAATGGTGAAACCTTCTACTCGAGGAAGCCAACTCTTCACAAAAGATGGTTGGAAAACTTCATTGATTCAATAAAGGATTCCAACTCCTAATATTACTATCAAGGTAAGTTCTAAGTTCCACATTAATAGATTCTTCAAAATATGAAGCCTAACATTGGGCATGCATAAAATTACAAGTTTACTTGAACATAGCTGCCTATTTTGCAGGAAAGAAATTTATGTATTTGTTGGTGATCTTGTCATAGAGGGTTTAAGGGTTTGTGGATACAAGTTGTTCTTGTTAAAGAAACCAAGTCAATGTTTCTAACATCACCTAGTGCAACTACCTGTTGACGACTGTTGTTTCCTACACTTATGATTTGCTAATGCAAAACCATGTATTGTTGTTTATTCTGCAGTAGATTAAATTTTATTTTCAAATGAACCCTTGGACCTTGGAACCTTGTATTGGTGTTTGTAATGCAAAACCTTGTATTGGTGTATGCTACTATGGGTGAATGTCTTTTTTATTTACAGTTGTGAATATATACATGTGAGTTTGATAGATAGATGAATTTTTTTTGTCATAATTTGAATTTGTGAATCAATTTTGGAAAGTGTTATTGGTTCTATATTCCAACTCCTATATCTGCATTTGTGAGAATCTCTTGGATAAAACCCTGAAAGTTGAATCACGTCTTTGCACATATGAATTTTAGCAAGAACATGAGTGCAATTGAATCTATGGCATCAATATTGGAACTCATCTTAAAAGCATTAATTACCATGTGAAAAAACATAAAATCTCATTTCAATCTAAGTTCTTTGAATTTGCAAAAAAAAAACCTACACTTTATATCTAATTTCTCAAACGTAGTTGTCGTTGTTATTATTATCAAATTTATTATTATTGTTACTAAAACAATTGTTGTTATCATAACCTTCTTCATCATTATTATTATAACTATTATTATATACTTCTTTCACTTCCGTGGAAAGAAATATGATATGGGAACTCAATTATGAAGTGTTTTCACTTAATATAAAAGGGACATTGAAAGTAGAAAAATGGGCGCTTCAAGAAAGCGTTACTTCCTCCAAAATAAACACATGAATCATTGGAAGTGATACTACATCAGGGGAAGTGTATGATAAGTGCCTAAATGTATATATTTATATGTAGTATTATTGTATTATTTTGCATGTATTTTATAATCTGACGCCCACTTTTCTGTTTAAATTAGTTTTATTTGTGTTATAGGCCTTGAAGAAGCCAAAGTGAGCTCAAGAATGTATTTGGGAATAAATCGGCATCAAAAACGGCATTTTAGATTACTGTTGCAGGTCACTGTAGCACACGGGATGAAATTTTCTCCAAAAAGTCTGGGAGCCTTGGGAGCATGCTTGCGCCAGCAAGGAAGCCCTCAAGGCGGGCGTGGATCCCCTTTTAAAAGGGCGTTAGGGCAAAATGAGAAAAGCTTCTTGGAGTTTTTGAAGAGGGTTTTTGGAGCTTGAAGGTAGGGCACAAATCTGGGAAGAGAGGTCCCGTTTCTCATCATTCGGAGAGTGGAAATCAAGAAGAGAGGCAAGATTTGACAAGATCCTTTACCGATTTCACTTCGAGAAGCTTGGGACGACAAGGAAAGCCGCCCTCATTGATGCGTCGGTGGTAGCTCTCGGCGCAATCCGGCTCACCATCTCATCACCAACACTTGAGGGAGTCTTATTATGACTATTTTAGTTGTTTTTATAGGTTACTTATTGTTATTTGTTGTTATGGACAACTAAACCCCAAGGTCACCGGATGCCAATGAACCTTAGGATGAACAAGTTTGTATGGATGCTTTAATTTATTTTTTAATGCAATTTGTATGGTTTGTGGTTAATTCTATGTGTTCTTAATTGCCTTGAATTACATGAGATTTCTATAGTCTAATTCCTAGGTTGTACTTGAAAACGAGGGATGCGCCCTTGTATTAGGCTCACATAGTTTGAAAGAGATACATGTACCAATACGCAGAGGGATTCGGGTATTTGGCACCCCTCCAACCATTAGGTTCGAACCTAGACACTGTGCTTGACCCGAATTAGAGACTTTCCTAGGCGTAATGCAATCATAGAAGGAGTTGGCCGGAAGAGATTCCGGTCAGTACTTGATACACCCCTTGCGTATCCGCAAGTGCACAGGTCGTATAAGTAGTAAAGTTATACCCAAGATATTGGGTAGTCAAATCCTCAGGGACTGGTATAGCTTTCAGTACTCTTTCTCAATTTAATATCTAGTCATTTAAAGATTGGGTTTATATGTGACTAAAGGTTGACAGGTTGGGTAGAGTCAGAGGAACAAAATATAGGAGTTTCTCTAGCTAATTAGGATTAATTAGGAGTAGCGGCCCGGATTGATCCCTTGGTGTCGAAAGTAATTAAACTCTTACAATGCTCATCAGGCACATCCTATGAATCCATGTATGCTCTAGATGCCTTGTTGCAACTATGGCCTTGATAAACATTGAGTAAAATGATTATAACTATGGGTCTCATGCACTTTGAGGGGAAGTAATTACACTACGGCAATTACGCTAAGGCAATTACCACACATCAAGTTTTATAATCAACTATGCAAATCACGCTTATCAAGTAATGTGACACAAGTTTAAACATGAAAAATCATAGAACTCCATGAAAATTGCAAAGGAATATTCGATTACAAAACACAACCAAATTCAACAATATGGGGCATCGGAGATGGTTAGTGATACTGATACATCCTTGCGTATGTGTTCCGCAAGTGCACGGGTGTCGCAGTGATAAAGTACCCAACGGGTGGGTAGTCGAATCCACAGGGAGTAGACGTTAGAAACAAAAACTCTTTGCTAAGTAGCCATAGAAAACCGTTTGTTGTTGAGATTAAAATGTAAGTAATAACAGAATTAAAGAACTGAAAGTAAAAGCTAGAGAGTAGGAAAAGATCAAAGTGAAGATGGAGTACCCGGACAATGCTCCCCCTAGGATCCTAGTTTCACGTGCAAGACTTCAATTACTCTTACTCAATCAAGATTTAATGAGTCATGGAAATCCAAAGATACAAGGTCCCAAACCTAAGATTAACCGAGGTCCCGACCGAGAGAAACGCTGGACGCCTCACACCACGTATGACTGCACTAAACTCTTGGGATTCCAAATGATAAACCCTATTCCCAATTGTAGATCAATCCCTTTGGTGCAGGTGAAAGATCCCTAATCACAAATAAGCCCCGGCAGAAAGGCCTCTTGATGGTCGCCGCGCGCGTCGCTAAAAACTAGGCACACGGCTCCTCGGCCGCAAGTGCACGGGTCATCAAGTAATACCTTTTGTGCGGCCACAAGAGGGTCGTATTCCCTAGGGTACCGAGATCCACTATTACTTCCTCTTCGACAGTTGTTTAGCCGAATCAAAACAGAGGTTGTTGTAAGGAAATGAAATTAAACTAACAATAAAAGCTTTACCTACTGACAAGTTGCACACACCGAGAAGAAATCAAATAGAGAAGATAAGGCCCCGTGCGAGGATTCCCCCGTTAGAAATACAGGTAAGGACGTTGTGATAACAGGTAATGCATGCATGGAGTGTAATATTTTGGTCCGTCTAGGCTCGGGATTCGACTAACCCGGAACCTCCGTAGTGTAGCCCTAATCCAGTACAAGTTCCTTTATCCTAAGGATACTCACACGATGTCATTGGGACTAAGGAGCCTTGGTTAGAGTTATCTATAAGCAATTGCGCTAAAATGAACTCTACAACCTACGGGAGGCTACCGGCACCCGGAACCTCCGGTGCACCGGTACAATGGATCCCTCTTCATGCTATGTGGATCTAATGCGAGAGCGCACCTCGCGCAACCAAGCACAATAGATAAGATGAAATGCAGAGTTCTCATGCAAATCATCACAATTAAGTACACAGAGTATGAAACCAAATGGCATACCAAGCATTCATTAATTAAAAGTACAACATCCAATACAAGTATTCCTCCCAAGGTTCACCGGTTGCCTGGCGGCCTTGGGAGGTTTAGTTCGACATGAATAAGAAGGAAAGTTCACACAATAAAGAGTACATCAACAGAACACCAAAAACTCCATCTTGAACGTGTCGACTAGGTTTGATGAACAAACTTGCCGAATCCGCGTCGGCAAGCTCTAGGATGAAGATCCTCGAGTTCTCCCATCTTCTCCCCCTCGATTTCTCTCCAAAACGACCTCCCTTGATGAAGCTTTGAGCGTCGGGGTGTTCGGAGGTGTCGGTGGCAAAAGTCCCCCAAGAAAAAGCCTAATCGGGCTTAAATACCCCCACCAGTGTGCGGCCAGTGTGCGGCCGCACACCCTTCTGCCAGGGGTGTACGGGTTGTGTACAGCTCGCACACAGGCCCTAAAATGGGCCTGGTTGTGTAGGAACGTGGTACGCCCCTTATCTAACCGCAAGTGCACAGGTCGCACAAGTAGTAAAGTGTACCCTTTAGGTCGGGTAGTCGAATCCACAGGGACTGGTATAGCTTCCAATACTAACGTCTTGCTTAATATCTAACCAGACAGAAGATGATGGAATTGACTTAGGATTGACTTCAAGGAGGTTAAGTGATAAACGTCTAAATATACGTATTTTATACGTAATTATGGAAATTATTTTATTATCTTTTTAATGAGATGATGTCCTTTTTCGGTCTAAATCTCTTTATTTTTGTATTTCAGGCCTGTCAGAAGCCCTGGGGACTTGACGGCGAGATGGGGAACGAATTCAACATCAAAACAGCGTTTTCGAGAGGGGATACTGTAGAACAGCAATGTAGCTTTACTGTAGCAATTACTGTAGCAGTACTGTAGCTCATGACGGGTTTCTCGGCAGAAAAGTAAAAATCCCGAGGGGTCAGCATACCGGCTGTATGCTGACCCGTTTACCCATCGGGATTTGGGTGTTTAAAAGGGGCATTAGGGCATCTTGAAAGGGGACTTTTGGCCACCATTCTCCACCATCATCTTCTAGGGTTTCAAGGCAAGTGGAGAGGGCAGATCGGAGATGGAAATCAAGGGGAGAAGAGGGTTTGCTATCAAGGAGAAGATCTAGGAGCTTGCCGGCGCGGATCCGACAAGTTCTCATCACCACCTTCTAGTCTTCATCTTAGGGGAGTTTGCATCAAGTTTTTATTGTATTCTTTGTATTTCTTGCTTTCTCCTTTGTTGATGATGAACTAGACTCCCAAGGTCGCCGGGCATCCGGTGAACCTTGGGATGAACTTGCTTTGTATGGATGCTTAGATTTACATTCATGGTATTTGGTTTGTTTTGTGGTTAATGCTTGGTGTACTTTGATGTATTGGTATGCATGAGAACTCTGTGTATCGATTTCTAGGTTTTAGTAGGTTGCGTGACCATCGCCCTACTTTTGGACCCCCAAGCTTGGAAGGGATACATGTACAAATACGCCGTGACCATCGGGTATTTTGTACCCCTCCGGTATTAGGGTTGTGCCTAGTTTGTGCTTCAACCCTAATTTGAGGATTTCGTGCCTTTAATGCAATCGTAAGACGATTTGGGCGGAAGGAATTCCGTATCAATCTCGTACTGGATTAGGGGCCAACTGCAGTGACCATCGGGTTGGCCTACCTGAGGATTCTCCCGGCCAAGAACCACCAGTGCCTGTGTAATTCTAGCATCCTACTAGCTTTAGTGATCCCGAGGGGATCCTAGCCCGGGACCTCGCGCTTTCATTATTATTTGCTTCCTTGAATATGCTCATGTGGTGTGCCTGAGTCCATGTGTTTATAGTTATCTTTGTTAGTTTTCTTATCTTGTCTTAATTATCCTTCTTTGGTAGACTAGACAGTGCCGTCTAGGGGGAAGTAATAGCAGCTCTTGGGACCCCAGGGAATACGACCCGTGCGCTTGCGGACAATCGAACCATCATTAAGGGAAAGGGAAGTTCACAAAGGGAAGATTTGAGGTTTGACTCGATGGAGGAGATGGGGCCCCGGGGTTGGATTTCCGACGTTCACTAACTCGGTCTTTCTCAGTACTTATCAGAGATGTCTTCAGTTCTAAACCTAGTTATGCTATAAGCATGTGGTTTCTAGCGCTGCCGAGCCCTAAGTTGAACTCCCACTGCTTGCAACAATCAATAACGATTCACAAGCCTAGATAAGAGATCCTAACTACCAAGCATCAAGCACTAAACAACATACAAGAAAGCCAATAACCTTGATTTAATGAAATGAACAAGACATTCATAAACACTGCAAGTAAAGAAATGAGTTCAAGCTATAACGTCATCCAAACAACCCCGGGGCTCCCTTAAGAGTTTAGCCCCTCATTACAACAACCAACAAATACAATGCCAAAGAAATTAAAAGGCAAGAAGTTGAAAACTCCCTAATTTCTTGCATCCTTGTGGTTGTCGAAGGATCTACAATGTCGTAGGATCTCCTCCCTATCGGCCTACCATAAGCTTTCCATTCCCTTGATGAAGTGGAGGATGAACTCCCAAAGCTCTTCTCCTTCTTCTCCCAAAGTTCGCCCACCAAAAGTCCCTTTAGAAACTGAGTTTCTAGGATTTTAATGTCTTCTCGATGTGAGCATGGACGTGTTGAAGCCGTGCAGATTACGGCCAAATAAATTTCCAGAAAACTCACATTCCTGTAATCTACACGGGGAACAGCACGGGCGTGCTTAGACCGTGCTGAGGTTTTCACGACCGTGCTCAGCGAACTCAAGCTGTGCTGATTTGTGGCTGAATTCTCCTGCAATTTGCACGGGGAACAGCACGGGCGTGCTTCGACTGTGCTGAGGTTTTCACACCCGTGCTCAGCGAACTCAGGCTGTGCTGATTTGTGGATGAATTCCCCTGCAATTTACACGGGCGTGCTTAAGCCGTGCTGAGCTTGATGAGGTTTCTTTTAAGTCCTTTAGCTTCTAAAATTGTTCTAAAACACTTCTTCTTACTTTAGGACTTTGATATCTGCATGACAAACAACGAATACCTCAAATAGCACCGTACTTGGAGAATTACAACCAAAATATTCAATAGTGATGAGAGTAAAGCATGCAATACATATATATGAAATGGGCTCATCAGAACGCATGGGTACCCTCCGAAGCTCGTTTATCCTTCGTTTCTTCGCTCCTCGGCCTTGATTTTCTAGTTATAAATGCTCCTCTCAACGTAACTGGTTCGTGGATGCCTTGAAATAAGAAAAAACAAGAAAAACACATCAAAGGGAAACTGTTTTATTTAATTAATGCATGAAAGTATAAGTAGTTCACTGTTACAAAACGGTGTATTTAGACACTTATCAAATCACCCCCCACTTAAGGGTTTGCTTGTCCCCAAGCAAACAAACATGGAAAACAGGAGGAATTGATGAGTGGCTAAATACACAATCTCCGGCTCAAGTGTAAACATACAATAGCACATGTAGGGTTCTAGATGCTAAGCTACAACCAATAACAAATTTTGAACCATTCATTCGGCAAGATGATGCTGTGTGTGTGCAACCTTCTTCACGTGGATCCTTGTAACATAGATAGGAGAAAATGATACCCCGAGGACCACTTCTTAAAGCACATCACACCACTTATAGCGGTAAGGCACCCTTGAAACGGTAGGGAACCCCCTAATGAATTCACAAGGCACTTTTGTCTCCCCTCTGCACAAAATTGGCTTTATTCACACCCTTTTTTTTTTTTTTTTTAACTAACATGAACTGTAATCTTCATTTTGGAAGGGTAAATATGCCGATCAGGTACCAAAACCCCAACTTATTTAGAAGATTACAAGTTCACATGAACATCCTCGTGCTTTTCTAACTTTTGGCTTAGGAAACACTCTTTTTAGGAGTCTGAAACCTAAGTTAATTTGCTATTCAAGTAGAGGAGCATTGCCATTTTTATTGCTAAATAAAACTCTTTTTATTGCCACACTTTATTTCCCTTTTTGCCAATTTAAATAGAGAGACAGAAGCCCTCAAACAACTCGTTAGAGAGAAGCCTAACACAACAAGGTACGTGTTGCTAAAAATGGGTTAGATACTAAGAGGGTCACGAAGGTTATCATTTAATCTAACCTAGGTGTCCAAGGTCCAGGCTAAAAGGTATGTGATGGTATGCCGTGAATGATTGAAATTCATTAAGTGCAGGGTTGTGTGCAAGGCTTACCATCCATAATTATCCTACTCTACTGTATACTTAAGTATCATAGCCATCAGCAATTCCAATCATGCATCAATGTCATTAAATTTCATCCTAAAATAGGCATGCACAGAAAATAACAAAACTTTAGACTCTAAATAACAAAAGTGTATGCATGCCACCCCCCACTTAAAGTCGTACATTGTCCCCAATGTACAAAATCAGCGGCTCGAAGAATATAATAAAACGTATAAAGTATAGATAGGGGGAGGAAAAAGGGCGGGTAGGGAAAGTGCCATGAGGAGGGGAGCCCCAAAAGAAAAAAAAAATGGGCTGCAGCCAGATCAGTGTGCACAGCCCACACAGGTCTGTGTAGCCTGGCGTGCGGGCCGCACGGCCTTCTGGCCGTGCTGTGCAGCCGGGTGTGCTGCCGCACACCAGGCCGCACAGGGTTGCCAGAGCCCTGTGCGGGGGCTGTGCGGCCATACACGGGCCGCACAGCCCTCTGGGAGGTTTGTGCGGGCTGTGCCGAAGTAAGATTTTTTTCCTCAGTTTTTCCTCCAAAAAGGATTACACCAATCGATGAGTAACTTGTAAAACACGTAACCTTCGCCGACAAAAGTGAAAATCACACAACATCAACCGACAACACATCGACAAAATAAAATGAGATTCAAGTCATCTAAACACAAACATTAACTAAAACATACACCTACATAGAAAAGACAAACATAACGAAAAAAACACAAAGCACACAAAGTAAAATAAAAGAAAATACGAGGAAAATAAACTTGGGTTGCCTAACAAGAGCGCTTGTTTAGAGTCATGAGCCTGACATTTCTGTTCACTTCCTTAGGGTGGTTCAAAGGCAGGATTTATACCTTGTTTGACGAAGAATGAAGGTGATGAGCTGGGGATGTTAAGTGACATCATACTCTCAATGTTATGAGCTCCCAAGTCAACTGTGAAGATAGACGTCACCTTGATCTTTTCGCCCGGGGAACCTTGCTTAGTCACCTTTTGCCAAGCCTTCTTCCATGGTGGTTCCTCACGGCTCCCGCTTCCCTTGGCTTTCGCCTTCTTTTTTTTTAGGACCAAGTGGCTTTGGATGGTTATGTTCCCCTTTGTCTTCAGCTTCGATTTCCTCCTGCTTTTCGCTCAAGTACTCGTCAAGGGGATTAATTGACAGAACCTCCTGCACACAACCAGATATAATTAGTTCGACCTCATCAAAAGCATAGGAGGCGTCATCTCGCTCCTTGGGGTGTTTCATTGCATCTGGGAGTTTAAACACAGCTTCTTCATTCCCGGCTCTAAGTGTTATCTTGCCATCTTGGATGTCAAGCAAGGCGCGAGAGGTTGCCAAAAATGGTCTTCCAAGGATTATAGGCACCTCAGCAGTTTCATTGATGTCCAAGATAACAAAATCAGACGGGAACACAAGTCCTCCCACGCTCACTAATACATCACTCACAACACCCCGAGGTCGGTGTACGGACCGATCTGCGAGTTGTAGAGTCATCCATGTCGGTTCGAGTTCCTGTTGTCCCAATTTTAAAATTAGACTGTATGGCATAACATTGATACTTGCTCCCGAATCTGCCAAGGCCTCCTCTACCACATTCTCTCCGATCTTGCATTCAATTACAAGGCCTCCAGGATCTCGAACTTTTGGTGGGAGTGCGCTTTGTAATATGGTGGACCAATTTTCATTCAAAGCTACACTGGATGCTTCCTCCACCTTCCTCCTGTTTGTCAATAAGTCATTCATGAACTTTGCATATTTAGGCATCTGTGCGAATGCCTCAACAAGTGGAAGATTGATGTGGAGTTGCTTCAACAAAATTAAAAACTTCTTAAACTGATCATCCTCCTTGTGTTTTTTCAATCTTGCAGGGTAAGGAACTTTGGGTTGATACTCCGGCACAGGTGAAGCTTGGTTCGGTTCAGGTTCGGAGGTGGGGTTGTTGCTGTCCTTAATGTCAATCCTCGCTCTCGGGGTTGCATCTCTCACAACATTATTTCCTTTCCCTCTCTTATTTCCTTTTCCTCAGAGTGATAGCTTTCAGCTGTTCACGAGGGTTTTCTTCAGTGTTGCTCGGCAAACTAACTTGCTGCCGATCTGATCCTGCTTTTGCTAACCGCCCAATTTGTTTCTCCAAATTCTGAACTGAAGCATTGACGTTTATGAAATTTGCCTTTGTGACGATCATGAATTTTGCCAATGCTTCTTCAACTGATACTCTATTCTCCTTCTATTGGGGTGGAGCATGCTGGAATCCTAGTGGGGGCTGAGGTCTCTGCTGGTTCTGATTACCCCACTGAAAATTTGGGTGATTTCTACATTCGGGATTATAGTTAGATGCATACGGATTCCCTTGAGGCCCCGGATTTTAACTTACAAAGTCAACTTGTTCTGTGGATGTGCCTGTGGTAACTGCAATAGGACAAAGGGTGCCAAATGCCTACCTCCACAAACCTTACAGGACAGGACGGGCGCGGAACTGGAACTCGCCTTTTCGGCCATTAATAGGTCAAATCTTCTTGTCAGAGCGTCCATCTTGGCCTCGAGTGCAGTATGGGCACTCACCTCATGAACACCGGCCGCTCGTGACACCTTGGTTCTTGAAGCCCAGTGAGACTCATTCCTCGCCATGTCTTCTATCATTTTTTCAGCCTCTTCGGGGTACTTATTACTGAGAGAACCCCCTACTACTGCATCAATAAGTTGCCGAGTCTGGTAGTTCAAACCATTGTAAAAAATTTCGATCCTCATCCATGGCTAATACCTGTGATGTAGGCATCTCCTCAACAGATCCTTGAAACGCTCATGCGTCTCAAACAGTGTTTCCGAATCCCTTTGACTGAATGCTGAAATCTCCTGTCGTAGTCGGGCGGCCTTTCTAGGGGGAAAGTACCTCCCCAAGAATTTGTCCACCATATCCTCCCAGGCCTTAACGGAGCCTGGTGTCAAGCCCTGGAACCATCTGTAGGTTGCTCCTCGAAGACTGAAAGGGAACAACCTCAACTTGGCTGCATCATCTGATAAACCATTGATCTTGAGGGTCAAGCAAATCTGGAAGAAGCGTGATAGATGCTCATTTGGATCTTCATCTGCTAACCCATCGAACTGCACGGAATTCTGTATCATGCCGATGGCTCTTGCCAAGTCAAAGTTGTTTGCGGCTGCTGCGGGCATTTGTATACATGATTCCTCCCCCGTATACTGTGGTCGTTCATAATCCGAAAGTGTCCTCCTCTGTTCTGCCATACTATTCGATGTTCCTTCTTTAGTAGGCCAAAGATCAACTGATGCTTCCACGGGGCAGTTAGAGGAGCTCAATGCTTCCCTCAACCTCTTGCGCAAGGTTCTCTCGATCTCTTCGTCAACCTCGATATAACCGGTGGGGTTGCCACGGGTCATAAAATCCCCCAAGCTGCAAGGAAGTGGACACTAGTCAGTGGGGACGGTAAGCAAACAAGTTTACAATATAAGCCCAAGTTCCACTAATAAAACAAATAACAACCAAGCAAGAGAATTAAAAGTGAAAATAAAATGTAACAAAAAAAATAAAGACACAAAAGAAAAAGAAAATTACTAAGCCAACGTCTATGAGTTTTCTTAATGTTCTCGGAAGTCCCCGGCAACGGCGCCAAAAACTTGATGGTCGAAGCGCGCGTCGCTAAAAAGCCGGCACACGGCTACCCGGCCGCAAGTGCACGGGTCATCAAGTAATACCTCTTGTACGGCCACAAGGGGGTCGTATTCCCTAGGGTACCGAGATCCACTATTACTTCATCTTCGACAGTTGTTTAGCCGAATCAAAACAGAGTTGTTGTAAGGAAATAAAATTAAACTAACAATAAAAGCTTTAACTACTGACAAGTTGCATACACCGAGAAGAAATCAAATAGAGAAGATAAGGCCCGGGGCGAGGATTCCCCCGTGAGAAATACAAGTAAGGACGTTGTGATAACAGGTAATGCATGCATGGAGTGTAATATTTTGGTCCGTCTAGGCTGGGAAGTCGACTACCCCGGAACCTCCGTAGTGTAGCTCTAATCCAGTACAAGTTCCTTTATCCTAAGGATACTCACCCGATGTTATTGGGACTAAGGAGCCTTGGTTAGAGTTATCTATAAGCAATTGCGCTAAGATGAACTCTACAACCTACGGGAGGCTACCGGCATCCGGAACCTCCGGTGTACCGGTACAATGGATCTCTCTTCATACTATATGGATCTAATGCGAGAGCACACCTCGCGCAACCAAGAATAATAGATAAGATGAAATGCAGAGTTCTCATGCAAATTACCACAATTAAGTACACAAAGTATGAAACCAAATGGCACACCAAGCATTCATTGAATTAAAAGTACAACATCCAATACAAGTATTCCTCCCAAGGTTCACCGGTTGCCTGGCGGCCTTGGGAGGTTTAGTTCAACATGAATAAGAAGGAAAGTTCACACAATAAAGAGTACATTAACAGAACACCAAAAACTCCCTCTTGAACGTGTCGACTAGGTTTGATGAACAAACTTGCCGAATCCGAGTCGGAGAGCTCTAGGATGAAGATCCTTGAGTTCTCCTGTCTTCTCCCCCTCGATTTCTCTCCAAAACAACTTCCCTTGATGAAGCTTTGAGCGTCGGGGTGTTCGGAGGTGTCGGTGGCAAAAGTCCCCTAAGAAAAACCCTAATCGGGCTTAAATACCCCGACCAGTGTGCGGCAGTGTGCGGGCCGCACACGTGGCCGCACACTGGTCTGCGGCCACACACCCTTCTGCCAGGGGTGTGCGGGCTGTGTACAGCCCGCACACAAGCCCTAAAATGGACCTGGTTGTGTAAGAATGCATGGGTGCCCTCCGGAGCTCGTTTATCCTTTTTTTATTCGCTCATCGGCCTTGATTTTCTAGTTGTAAACACTCCTCTCAACGTAACTGGTCCGTGGATGGCCTGAAATAAGAAAGAACAGGAAAGAAAGGCATCAAAAGGCAACTGTTTTATTCAATTAATGCATGAAAGTATAAGTAGTTTACCGTTACAAAACAGTGTATTTAGACACTGATCACCTCTCTCAATGCCTAACTCTCTTTAAGATCGATATTAACTCTTGGAATATGGAGGTAGGGTGTATCTCACCGGAGGGGAAAGGGGACGTGCCGCTACGTCTCGACTCACCCTCTCAACCCTCTTCAAAGTTGGTTAATCTAATCCTAATGGTGATGGTCACTCGTCAAAAGGATGATTAGATTGGATTCTCAACCCTAGTGTCACTCTAAGGAAAATCAATGAAGTACACAAGTATGAAACTCAAATTAAATCTCAAATTAAGGAAAAGCATTAAAGTCAATTAAACATAGAAATCCTAGTGTTTACTTGTCAAAGTACCCACTAGGGGTTTAGCTCTCCATAGAGTAATACAAAATCATCAATACAAATGAAAATAAATGCACATAATACTTAAAGAAAACCCCATTGAGCCCCTTGCTGATAGTCTTTGAAGGATGCTCCTTTTTCCCCACTGTTCCCTCCTTCAAGCCTAGGGCACACCTTGGTGTTGAAATCGTAGGCGAAAATGCCCCCAAAACATTGCAAAAACCTCTCCGAACCCTAGCCGCTCTTCCTCCAAAAGTTAGGAAAAAGATCCTCCAAAAACGCTTCAGAATGGCCTTTTAAATGGCAAAAGTTGAGGATCCACACGGCCATGTGGAAATTCCACATGGCCATGTGGATTTTCAGCCTCTACAAAACTGCATTTATAGGTCCCCGATTTCGCCCGTTTCTTCTTCTGAGGCCACACGGATGGACACACAATCGTGTGTTAGGTCATGAGACATTTCTTGATGTCGAAAACTCCTTGGAGAGCTTTTGAAATCTTCGAACAAATCAGAACGAGCGAGCCTTCGTGTCCTTCTACAAAAACTGTCTTGAACCCTTTAGAACTTGGCACATACTCTCTTGTTTGACCCCGATTTGTATCTTGAACTTTGTATTTGCACAAAAGAACTCCACTTGGCACCATCATGACCTATTTTTGCCTTTATTCCCATAAAACTTCTTCACAACCCTAATTGCACGAAAGAACACAAAAACACACGAAATGAGAGATATAACCTGAAAAATGTGATGCTGATGCATGGAAAACATCTCAAATAATATATACATGCAAGCACTTATCAAACTACCCCACACTTAAGCTTTTGCTTGTCCTCAAGCAAAGTTTATACAATAAAATTCATAAGTAGAGTAATGGAAGTGGTTAGCCTTAAGTTCACCCAAAAGTATGTCAGGAGAGCATTCTTAAACAAAGGAAAAATTTAAAACATAGAAAGGTAAAAACCAATGCTCTAGCAAAAACTCAAATCACAAAGAAAATAGAATCTGACACCATGTGTGTGTGTATGCTTACTCATGCCAACTCCAAGTTTACTCTTAAGAGTTCTTATTGAAAAGGACTTATTTGGTGACAAAGAATAGGTAGTAGCTGCACACAACCTTGAAAGTAGCCATTTCCCAAGATGCCTCCTGGGTGGCTTTCACGTTTTCGAGGTGGTAGCTCTTTCCACCAGGCAGTGTTAGCTTTCACACAGCCTATTAGATAGCTCTTTCTCTCATTAGGGCATAGCTAGTATCCGACTAATGAGAGTAGCTACATACAACATAGGTGGTAGCTCTTTTCACCCGAAAACAAGAAAACAAATAACAGCATTCTTCTATTTTTGTTTTTCTTTTTGTTTTTTGTTTTTTGTTTCGAACTAAAAGAATGAAACTAAGGTCCTTTCAGCACTGAACTAGAGTTATCAGGGTTAATAGAGCAAGAAAGGTGTAAGAAATGCAATCAGACAAAAACTTTCTAAGTTTTTCGAGTGAACTAGAGCATGGTGACAAACGATGTTTAAATTTCACCTAAATTCAAAAATACAATCTTTGTCACTTAAGGTGAACTATCGTTGGCTAAATGAGCATGAAAGTGATGAGCATAAATAAAGGACTTGTGTAACGTGGACTCCCCCCTGTACATTGCCTTCAATGTACAAATGCTTGCATAAAGAATAGAAATTTGCTAAGAAATGAAAATGAAAATGTGGGTATTAAAAACAACACTCCCCTGGTCTCCATATGTATATTGTGGTGGAGCTGAAGTGGCGTTGGCTGAAGTTGTGAAGGGTTGTGAAGTTCACACGGCCACGTGGATGAAGCACATGGCCGTGCCTATGACTATTCCTCAAAACATGACTCACAGGACCATCTGCACGTCACAAAAAGGGTTCAGTAGAGCTCAACACGAATAAAAGCTAACAGAGTTTATAAGCATACATCAAAGCTTAAACTCAAAACAAACTAAACATGACTAAAAACACAAAGATAGATATCAGAAGGTAAACCCTTTCTGAGTACATAAGTTCTCAAACAGCACAAAAGTAAAAACAGAAATAAGAGTAGAAAGAAACTAAAGATGCCTCAAGCATCGTCATCTGCTGTTGCTGCTAGTGATGCGGGTGATGCATGTGGTGCTCGAGGTGCACGAGACGTGGTGGAGTCAGTGTCCCTCACCATCATCTGCTGGAGCGCGGTCGAACCCGAAAGAAGCAAGGACCTCAAGAGTGATGTCGCGGGTAGTCGGGTCCTTAATGTACAGTAATTTGCTCCAACCACCCACGGCGATCAACTCACGAACCTCATCCACCAACTCTTTCGCCTGTGCATGCTCTATAGCTGCTAATACTTGCAAATCGGGGGTCCGTGTCCGGCCGAATTTGTACTTTGAGAGGTGACACACCCTTGCGTGTGAGTTCTGCAAGTGCACGGGTGTTGAAGTAATAAATACCCAAAGGGTGGGTAGTCGAATCCATAGGGAGTAGACGTTAGTAACAAATACACTTTGCCAATTAGTCAAGAAAAACTCGATGTGTGTAGAGATCGAAAGAAAAGTGAATAAACAAAAAAAAAAAAATACAGATTGAAAGTGATAACTAGAGGTAAGGAGAATATCAAGATAAGAATGGGGTACTCGGACAGTGCTCCCCCTAGATTCCTAGTTTCAAGTGCAAGACTCTAATTACCTTTACTTAAACGAGATATGGTGGTGATCCCGCAAGCGCACGGGGTCGTCAAGTAATAGACCACTCGCGCAAGCACGAGTGGGTCGTATTCCCAAGGGCCCGAGAATCTATTCTTATTTCCTTTTTGCAATGTTGTCTAGCCGATCAGACTTGAAATTTGGAATGTGAAAGTAAAGAAGTAAAACAAAAGCAATTAAACTACTAAATACCAAGGGCGTTAAACGGGAGGAAAATCAGGGTAAGAAGATGGTCACCGATGAGGATCCCCTCGGGGTTACTAAAGTGTGAAGGATGTTGGATTAGCATGCAAGTGGCTTGATGGACCGAGAAAACCTTAGATTAGGTCAACCCGATGGTCACGGCAATTGACCCCTAATCCGGTACGAGTATTGAATACGGGCTCTACCCGTACAATTCCTCCTACGATTGCAAAGGGTAAGATGGTTTTCTCAAACTAGGGTTGAATCACACATGAGTAATTAACCCTAGAATTAGAGGGGTACAAATACCCGATGGTCACGGCGTATTTGTATGTATTTCCCCTAAATGCTTGGTGAGTCTAATACTAGGGCAATGGTCATGCAACCTAGTATTGGCTAAGTATGGATACACAGAGTTCTCATGCATACCCAATCATTCAAAGACCCCAAACATGAATCACAAACAAGCTAACAATCATGAATTAAACCAAATCATCCAAACATCACAAGTTCACCCCAAGGTTCACCCACATCCGGTCACCTTGGGGTTTTAGTTGCTCATAGTCTCAAAATACATGAATGAAAGCATAAAAACAACTAAACTAAACATAAAAGGCCTCCTTCCAAAGATAAAAGTCGAAGAAGCTTCCAAAGACGCCACTCGAAGGGGTGGCTTCCCGTCGTCTTCAACCTCAAGATTTGAAGCCCTAGAAGTAGATCTCGCTCAAGATCGCGCTCTCCTCGCCGATTCCTCCGTGGAAATGCCCTCCAAGCTCTCCTTCTTGGTCAGATTTGGAAGTGAGGGTGTGGAGCTCCAAGAAGAGGCCAAAGTTCTCTCAAATAAATGCCCTAGATCGCCCTTTGATGCGTCTCCGCAATAACACAACAGGGTGATGTGTGTCAACCCCTTGCGTTACCGCAAGTGCACGGGTCGTCAAGTAATAAAAGTGGACCCAAAGGGTCGGGTTGTCGAACCACAGGGAACAGAAGTACTAGTAATAGCCCCTCTTTTGTTATCTGGCCTAATTAGTGTAGTGTGTGATGATCTAATGGCCAAAACTAAGAGGGTCACTACAAGTGCGCAGGGAATAAAAAGGAAAAGAGTTCTCAATCAATAGAAGTGAGGTATCCGGATAATGCTCCCCCTAGGATTCGGGTGTTGGATGTAGATTACAAGTGTTTCTAAACGAAAACAATGAGTCGTGGGTATCCTAAGGTATAACGGCCCCTGCCTCCAGGTCGCCGATAACTAGTCCCCTACGAGGTCCCGGCGGAGAATTCTCTCGACGCCTCACACCACATATGACTGCTTAAAACTCTAGGGATCCCAAAGATATAACCAATTCCTAAAAGTAGATCTAACCCTGCCTCCAGATGAAAGATCCCTAACCCCCTACCAGGTCCCGGCGGAGAATTCTCTCGACGCCTCACACCACATATGGTTGCTTGGCACTTAGGGAATATGGAGATAAGAAATATCTATCGGAAGGGAAAGGGGACACTCCGCTATCTCACGGCTCATCCTCTCAACCCTCTTTACTCTTGGTAATTCTAAACCTAGCGGTGATCTCTCTCTTCACTAGATTGAATAAAACATGCAAGGCAATTAATAATGAAATCAAAAGCACAAACAAGCATTAAGAACTCAAGAGTAAAACTCAAACTGATAAATTCGAATAGAAACACAATGTAAATCTAATGAAAATAAGAATCCTAGGGTTTACATGTCCGAATACCCTCTAGGGATTTAGCTCTCCATGGAGCGAGTCACAAAACAAATAATAAATTGAGAATAAAGTTCCAAAGACATAAAAAATAACCCCCTTAAATCCGTGATGATGGTCTTGATGGGTAGTTTCCATGTCTGGATCGAATCCACTCCGAAGCTAGGTCACCGATGGCTTCCTTGATGCTATGACGGAGGAGGAATCAATCCAAGTTGGTGAGGAAAGCTTCCCAAAGCCGCAAAGAACTCCTCCCAAGCCCTAGCCGCCTTGTCTCTCGAAAGTGGCCGAAAAGATCCCTAAACATTATCACAAGGCGGCTTTTATAATTTGAATTCGGGGCTTTACGCGGGCATCCACACGGGCATCCACACGCCCGTGTGGAAATTCCACACGGGCGTGTGAAGTACTTTTGCTACATTACTGCTACAGTAAACCGCTACAGTACTTTGCTACAGTACGATACAGTGATTTTACCCCCCGAAGTCTTCCTTGGAGTCCACACGGTCGGGCACATGCTCGTGTGGTAGGGTGTGTGGCTATCAATGCTTTGAAATCCTCAAGAACCTTCTTCTGCTTTGTACGGAAGCTGGGACATTGGCGTACTACTGCCTTTGTGCCCCTTCGGTTTGTGTAATGACTTGTACTCCTCCGAAAGTTGTCAACACCCCATGCATATGAACACAGCTTCTGATTGTGGCCTTGAAACGTGTCATCACACCCTATCTTTGCTTCTTCCTGTACGTCATATCTCCAAATCCCTGTTTGCACAAAAGAACACAATACACACCTTGTTAATGCTAAAACCTGATAAAAGTGATGCTCAATGCATATAAACTGATATTATAAAATATATATAATCAAGCACTTATCAAAACTCCCCCACACTTAAGCTTTTGCTTGTCCTCAAGCAAACTAAACATTCATTACAAGGAAGGAAAGAATAAGTGCTTGGCCTCAGGTTCACTAGAAAGTATGAGAGTATGATTCTATAACAAAGGGGAAAACTATTTAACACCAAACAGCTCAGTCAATGCTCTAGAAAACAATCCAATGACAAGAAAGAAAAAGAAATCCGAAAGCGTGTGTGTGTGGAAAAACTAATCTCAATTCGACTCTATGTCCACTACTTACAATTTTTATTGCTCGAGACTCATATACTAGCAAAACGAATGGTAGTAGCTGCACACAATCTCCAAGGTAGCCCTTTCTCCGGCGGCCTCCCGAGTGGCTTTCACACTTTAGAGATGGTAGCTCTTTCTACCGAGGGTGCTTGCTTTCACATATCCCTTGTGATAGCTCTTTCTCTCATTAGGGCATAACTAGTATCTGACTTATGAGAGTAGCTGCATACAATCAAAGGTAGTAGCTCTTTTCACCCCCTATATACACGAAATAATTCTTAATTGCTAAACTATATATATATCTATATTTATTTATTTTTCTCTTTTCTTTTTCTCTCTTCTCCTTTTTTTTTTCAAATAAAACAACTACCAACAAGTCTCAAAACATTAAACTAGAGCTTCTATTGGTCTAATGAGTGAGAAGAGTGCATAAATGGCAATCGGACAAAAATTTCTCAAAAAATTGGATGACAACTAGAGCATGATGAAATCTAGTGTTCGAAGCTCTCCTATAGTCTAGAATCTAACTCTTAACCCTAAAGTGAACCTTCATAGGTTGCATGAGCATATATATTGAAAACAAACAATAAAGTGGTGTATAAAGTGATCCTTCCCCCACACTTAAGATGTACATTGTCCCCAATGTACACATGCAAGCACAATAAAATAATAAATTCTGAAAACAAAGCATGTGAGGGTGTGAAAAAAACAAAATAATACTCCCCTGAATTCCAAGTAAAATAGTTGGTGGACTCTTGTTGATAAGTGCTTGATTATATATATTTTATAATATCAGTTTACATGCATTGAGCATCACTTTTATCAGGTTTTAGCATTAACAAGGTGTGTTTTGTGTTCTTTTGTGCAAACAGGGCTTTGGAGACGTGACATACAGGAAGAAGCAAAGATAGGGTGTGATGACACGTTTCAAGACCACAATCAGAAGCTGTGTTCATATGCATGGGGGTGTTGCCAACTTTCGGAGGAGTACAAGTCACTACACAAACCGAAAAGGCACAAAGGCAGTAGTACGCCCATGTCCCAGCTTCCGTACAAAGCAGAAGAAGGTTCTTGAGGATTTCAAAGCATAGGAAGCCACACACCCTACCACACGAGCGTGTGCCCAACCGTGTGGACTCCAAGAAAGACTTCGGGAGGGGGGGGGAAATCACTGTAGCATTTAGTGTAGCAAAGTACTGTAGCAGTTTACTGTAGCAGAGTACTTCACATGCCCGTGTGGAATTTCCACACGGGCGTGTGGATGCCCGCGTAAAGCCCCGAATTCAAATTATAAAAGCCGCCTTGTGATAATTGTTGGGGATCTTTTTGGCCACTTTCGAGAGACAAGGCGGCTAGGGCTTGGAAGGAGTTCTTTGCGGCTTTGGGAAGCTTTCCTCACCAACTTGGATCGATTCCTCCTCCGTCATAGCGTCAAGGAAGCCATCGGTGACCGAGCTTCGGAGTGGATTCAATCCAGGCGTGGAAACTACCCATCAAGACTATCATCACGGATTTAAGGGGGTTATTCTTTATGTCTTTGGAACTTTATTATGAATTTATTATTTGTTTTGTGACTCGCTCCATGGAGAGCTAAACTCCTAGAGGGTATTCGGACATGTAAACCCTAGGATTCTTATTTTCATTAGATTTACATTATGTTTCTATTTGAATCTATCAGTTTGAGTTTTACTCTTGAGTTCTTAATGCTTGTTTGTGCTTTTGATTTCATTATTAATTGCCTTGCATGTTTTATTCAATCTAGTGAAGAGAGAGATCACCGCTAGGTTTAGAATTACCAAGAGTAAAGAGGGCTGAGAGGGTGAGCCGTGAGATAGCGGAGTGTCCCCTTTCCCTTCCGACAGATATTTCCTATCTCCATTTTCCCTAAGTGTCAAGCAACCATATGTGGTGTGAGGCGTCGAGAGAATTCTCCGCCGGGACCTCGTAGGGGGTTAGGGATCTTTCACCTGGAGGCAGGGTTAGATCTACTTTTAGGAATTGGTTATATCTTTGGGATCCCTAGAGTTTTAAGCAGTCATATGTGGTGTGAGGTGTCGAGAGAATTCTCCGCCGGGACCTCGTAGGGGACTAGTTATCGGCGACTTGGAGGCCGGTGCCGTTATATCTTTGGATACCCACGACTCATTGTTTTTCGTTTAGAAACACCTGTAATCTACATCCAACACCCGAATCCTAGGGGGAGCGTTGTCCTGATACCCCACTTTTATTGATTGAGAACTCTTTTCCTTTTATTTCCTGCGCACTTGTGGTGACACTCTTAGTGTTGGCCATTAGATCATCAAACACTACATTCATTAGGCTAGATAACAAAAGAGGGGCTATTACTAGTACTTCTGTTCCCTGTGGTTCGACAACCCGACCCCTTTGGGTCCACTTTTATTACTTGACGACTCGTGCACTTGCGGTAACGCAAGGGGTTGACACACATCATCCTGTTGTGTTGTTGCGGAGACGCATCACTTGTACAACGGTGTGTTTGGCTCATTGGGCATTCGGAGGTGAAATGGCCGTGTGACCTAGTCACATGACCATGTACAAAACTTGATTTCCATTTGCCAAGACTCTCAAGACTATCTGCGGATTCAGGGGGTTTCAATGAAACTCAACAAAATTAGAGAAAAACAACAACGAAAAAAACAACTAGAACCACAAGATAAAAATGACAGAAATAAAAGACAGAGTCTCAACGAGCATGCTGAAAATAAAACTGCAGAAAATAAAAATACAGAAGATAAAATAAAATGACTCAAGGACGCCTCATGCGTCAGGAAACTCTGCTGGTGATGCTGGTGTTGCTGGTGGTGCTAATGTCGTCGCCTCAGATGCGGTGTCGCTCTCCAGAAGATGTCGAATGATGGACAACTGCGACATCATCATGGACTGGTTGGCGAGCACAGTCGCCATGTCCCCCTGGAGAGCTCCAACTGCCACCTCGAGCCATACGGTCACGGGCTCGAGTGGAAGGCTGCTCTGGCTCTGGCTCAGATGCAGGGGCCTCGGTGTCCATCGGTACAGCTGTGGGTGCCGGTGAATCAGGAGCGTCTGCTGGGTCGGCTGCCTCCTGTTCTGAATCCTCCTCCTCAGCCTCCACTGCGAGTACATATCGGCCGGTACTCGTCTTCTTCACCATACGCATGGCTCGGAGGGATGCAAGCCCCAAGGGTGCTGGTACGCTAATCTTCTTCATCCCTCTAGGTGCCTCGGACAACCCCATGCCACGAACGAGTCGGGTAATGTATACTCCTGAAAAGACCACACCGGCCCGCACGTAATGGCTTTGATGGCGGAGGTAATCCGCCACAACAAAGCCTAAATGCATGGGGATGTTCTGGACCATGGTGTATAGGTAAAGCAAGTCGAGGCGGCTCAAAACTCCAGTGTTGTCGCCTCATCCCGTCACGGTCCTGCTAAAGATAGAGTGTATATACCTGTACGCCGGACGGCTGAGCATGGTGGCCTTGGAGGATCCCGGCTCGTACTGGAAACCTCCGCATATGGTCGCGTACGCACGGCTCGGGGTGAGTCCAATAGGGTAATCGACGAAGAGTTGCTCGTACTCCCCCGTGTGAACATAGTCTCTGTCATATAAACCGAGAAAAACAGAGAACTGCGTGAGGCTCATGGAGTGGTACTGACCGAATAGCCTGAAGCGGATTGTGTCCTCCTTCTCAAAATCAGGGCGAGCGCGGTTGAAGTCGAATGAGGACAGAACCTCCAGTGTGAGCTCACGATAAGTGGGATCACGAATAGTAAGGAGCCGGTGGTACGCCCCTTGCGTAACCGCAAGTGCACGGGTCGTACAAGTAGTATAATGTACCCAAAAGGTCGGGTAGTCGAATCCACAGTGACTGGTATAGCTTCTAATACTAACGTCCTACTCAATATCTAACCAAACCGAAGATGAAGGAATTGACTTTGGACTAACTTCGAGGAAGTTAAGGGAATGGAAAGTTCACCAAGGGAAGATTTAGGTTTGACTCGATGGAGGAGATGGGGCCCCGGGGTTGGAATTTTGACGTTCACTAACTCGGTCTCTCTCAGTAATTATCAGGGATGTCTTCAGTTCTAAACCTAGTTATGCTATAAGCATGTGGTTTCTAGCGCTGCCGGGCCCTAAGTTGAACTCCCTCTGCTTGCAACAATCAATAAAGATTCACAAACCTAGATAGGAGAACCTAACTACCAAGCATCAAGCACTAAACAACATACAAGATAGCCAATAACCTTGATTTATTGAAAGGAACAAGACAATCATAAAAACTGCAAGTAAAGATAATGAGTTCGAGCTACAACGTCATACAACCAACCCCGGGGCTCCCTTAAGAGTTTAGCCCCTCATAATGACAACCAACAAACACAATGCCAAAGAAATTAAAAGACAAGGAATTGAAAACTCCCTAATTTCTTGCATCCTTGAGGTTGTCGAAGGATCTACGATGTCGTGTAATCTCCTCCTGATCAGCCTACCATACGCTTGGCATTCCCTTGATGAAGTGGAGGATGAAACCCCAAAGCTCTCCCTTTCTTTCTCCCAAAGATCGCCTACCAAAGTCCCAGAAAAACCTAAGTTTTTAGGGTTTTAATGTCTTCTCGATGTGAGCACGGGCGTGTTGAAGCCATGCTTCAAGCCGTGCAGATTACGGCCAAATAAATCTCCAGAAAACTCACATTCCTGTAATCTGCACGGGGAACAGCACGGGCGTGCTTAGGCCGTGCTGAGGTTTTCACGAGCGTGCTCAGCGAACTCAGGCTGTGCTGATTTGTGGCTGAATTCTCCTGCAATTTGCACGGGGAACAGCACGGGCTTGCTCAAGCCGTGCTGAGCTTGATGAGGTTTCCTCTAAGTCCTTTAGCTTCTAAAATTGTTCCAAAACACTTCTTCTTGCTTCAGGACTTTGATATCTGCATGACAAACAACGAATACCTCAAATAGCACTGTACTTGGAGAATTACAGCCAAAATATTCAATAATGATGAGGGTAAAGCATGCAATACATATATATGAAATGCGCTCATCAGCCAGTCCCAGCCTCCCACAGTGGTAAGCTCGCGAACCTTATTGGCCAAGTCAATCTCCTCGAGTGCCTTCCAATCAATTACGCGCGCTTGCCCGAATTTAAGACGCTGTAAGCGTTCATATCGCTGCTGATACTCAGGGACAGCGAACTCCAATTCCTCGGGAGGAGAAGGCTCCCGAGCGGCGCGAGAACGCTTGTGGGCGACCTTCTTGGTCCTAGGGGCCATATCTGTGAAAATCAGGGCAAGTTAGTGCAAAATTTCGCTATGCAGAAATCCACATGGGCGTGTGGATCTTGTGGATCATCCTCCTCATCCACACGGGCGTGTGGATGGGCCACACGCCCGTGTGGATGCCCGACCATGGCCAAAAGGCCATGGTTGGGTGGTTTCCACATCAAAAACTACCCCTAAATCGACAAGCATGCATATTATGATAGTTCTCATGGAAGATTTATGCATAAAACATCAACAAATCACCAGATCTGAAATTTAAAATTCATGGCAAGAACTAGGAAAACTTGGAGCTTACCGGAGCTTTTTGATGAAGAAGAAGATAGAAATCACCGGAAAAACACCCAAGAATCCTTAAATACGCTAAGGAGAGGCGTTAGGAACCCAAGAGGTGCGTCTTTTTGCGTGGAGGCGTCCGAAAGAGAAAAGGCACGAAGGTTTGAATGAAGGTTTCAAGGCCTTCTCATCTCCTTTATAAGCCACATGGGCGTGTGAGGGTCTCACACGCCCTTGTGGATGCCCACACGGGCGTGTGGATGAGCCACACGCCCTTGTGCCTTCAAAAAATTGACGCTAGAACGCCACAAGGGCACTCAAACGGGCATGTGAGTGTCGGTGTGGATGAAAAACGCGAGACAGAAGGCAACAGGGGCACTCACACGGGCGTGTGAGTGCCCTTGTGGACCTGGAAAATCCCCAGGGGCAGCCACACGCCCGTGTGGCTGCCCTTGTGCCTCTCTGGAAACCTGAAAAATTGATTTCTAGGCCGCAAGGATGGTCCTCAAGATTCTCGGGAAAAATCGCGAGGGGCATCCTTGCGGCCGCAAGGATGGTCCTCGGGATTTTTCTGGTTGCACACTTTGATCTCCACACTTTGTACACATTAACCATCGATGAAACCTTGAAAAATACGGCCGGAAACATCATTTAAACACTCAAAACATCAACATGCATGCATCTAGAACAAGAATTCTTCAAAAACCACATGACAAACAAGTTAACACAAAGGCGAAAGAATTAAGAAAAACGACGAAAAGTACAACTACACATGAACCACTACTAAAAACATAACTAAAATAAGATAACACAAATAAGAAAATGAAAACGGGAAATGAAAGGAACTTGGGTTGCCTCCCAAGAAGCGCTTTTTTAACGTCATTAGCTTGACGTGCATTATCTAAAAAATCTCATGGCGGAACAAATGGAGGGAAGTTACCTCCAATCTTTGGGGCCGGGTTGCCACTCGGAAAATAATGTTTCAAACGATATCCATTGACTTTAAAAGTACCTTTTGTTGGATGGTAAATCTTGACGGCTCCGTGAGGAAACACTTGTGAGACTGAAAATGGTCCATACCATCTTGATTTCAGTTTTCCCGGAAAAAGTTTCAATCGAGTGTTGAAAAGTAGCACTTGGTCTCCGACTTGGAAATGTTTAGCTTGTTTAATGTGTCGTTCATGGTATTCCTTTGTCTTCTCTTTATACCGTACTGAACTCTCATACGCCACCGACCGCCATTCATCTAGTTCATTTAACTGGAATTTTCTCTTGTGGCCTATTAGATGGGGATCAAAATTCAATTGCTTTATGGCCCAATAAGCTTTGTGCTCCAATTCGACGGGCAAGTGACAAGCCTTCTCATAGACCAACCTATACGGAGTTGATCCAATAGGATTCTTAAATGCTGTTCTATATGCCCAGAGTGCATCATCAAGTTGATCCGCCCAGTCCTTCCTGTGATGACTCACCGTTTTCTCCAAGATTCTTTTCAATTAACTATTAGATACCTCGACTTGACCACTCGTTTGGGGATGGTATGCAGTTGAGATTCTATGTGATACCCCATATCGTTTCAAAACTTTTTCAAATTGTGAATTGCAAAGATGAGTGCCCCGGTTACTGATGATCGCCCTTGGAGTGCCGAATCTAGCGAACAATTTTTTTAGGAATTTTACCACCACTCTTGCATCACAGGTTGGGATTGCTTGCGCTTCTACCCGCTTGGAGACGTAGTCTACGGCTACGAGAATAAACTTATTGCCATGAGAACTAGGAAACGGTCCCATGAAGTCGATCCCCCAAACATCAAAAATTTCACAAGCTTGATTCCAAGTTTGCGGCATCTCGTCCCTTTTTGATATGTTACCTACGCGTTGACACCTATCACAGTGCTGCACAAGCATCTGAGCGTCATGGAATATCGTGGGCCAATAAAATCCGGCATCAAGTACCTTCCTCGCTGTCCTGTTTCCACTGTAGTGCCCCCTGCGGGCCCCGAGTGGCAATGCAACAGGATGTCATGTCCTTCTCTTGTTGAGACACATCTCCTGACAATTTGATCAGAACAAGTCTTGAACAGGTATGGATCCTCCCAAGTATAATGCTTCAGGTCGGCAAAGAACTTCTTACTTTGTTGATAGGTAAGCCACTTTGGGAAAACCCCTGCTGCCAAGTAATTTGCGATATCAGCAAACCATGGTGTCTCATCCTCTTCGACTACTTGAATGCTGCATAACTGCTCCCCAGGAAATGTGTCATCAATTTCTTTTCTTCCCAAGGTGTTATCATCGGGGCCCTCTAGGCGAGAAAGGTGATCTGCAGCCAAATTCTCTGCTCCCTTTTTATCCTTTATTTCTAAATCAAATTCTTGTAGCAGAAGCACCCAGCGAATCAATCGAGGCTTGGTATCCGATTTGTTCAGCAAGTACTTAAGTGCGGAGTGATCAGTGTACACAATTACCTTGGACAGCACTAGATATGATCGAAATTTATCGAATGCAAAGACCACTGCGAGTAATTCTTTCTCAGTGGTAGTATAATTCTCCTAAGCATTGTTCAATGTTTTGCTTGCGTAGTAAATGGGATGGAAGTGCTTATCCCGTCTTTGCCCCAACACTGCTCCTACTGCATAATCACTTGCATCGCACATCACTTCAAAGGACATACTCCAATCGGGGGAAACTATTATGGGTGCCTCAACAAGTTTATTTTTCAGAGTAAGGAAGGCATTCATGCAGTCTTCATTAAAATCAAAGGGAGCATCTTTTTCCAAAAGCCTCGTCAATGGGCGAGCAATTGCCGAAAAATCCTTGATAAACCTTCTATAAAAGCCTGCATGCCCCAAAAAACTTCTGATAGCTGTCACTGAAGTTGGTGGAGGTAATTTTTCAATTGTAGAAACCTTTGCCTTGTCTACTTCGATCCCTTGTTTTGAAATTTTGTGCCCGAGTACTATGCCCTCCTTCACCATAAAGTGGCACTTTTCCCAACTAAGCACCAGATTTGTTTCTTCGCATCTTCTTAGGACTCGCTCCAAATTCTTCAGACACAAATCAAACGAATCCCCAAAAGACTGAAAAGTCATCCATGAAAACTTCCATGATGGCTTCAACCATGTCTTCAAAAATGGCTACCATGCATCTTTGGAATGTAGCAGGGGCGATGCAGAGTCCAAAGGGCATTCGGCGATAGGCAAAAGTTCCATAAGGACAAGTGAAAGTGGTCTTCTCCTGGTCTTCTGGTGCAATCGGAATTTGTAAGTATCCGGATAGGCCATCCAAGAAACAGTAATAGGAGTGTCCTGCCAATCGTTCAAGCATCTGATCTATGAAGGGTAAAGGGAAATGATCTTTTCTAGTGGCATCATTAAGCTTTCTATAATCAATACAAACCCTCCACCCCGTGACTGTTCTTGTAGGGACAAGCTCGTTCATTTCATTCATGATGACTGTCATGCCCCCTTCTTTGGAACCACTTGAACTAGGCTTGCCCAAGCACTGTCTGAGATGGGATAGATAATGCCTGCATAAAGTAGTTTAATAACTTCATTCTTCACAACCACTTTCATGTTGGGGTTGAGTCTTCGTTGAGGGATTGCTGTGGGTTTGTGATTGTCCTCCATCAAAATTTTGTGAGTGCAAAAAGACGGATTGATTCCGCGGATATCAGAGATTTTCCATGCAATTGCTTTCTTATGCTTACCTAAAACATCGAGGAGTTTATCTTTCTGTTCTCGAGTTAGGTCCGATGCAATGATAACAGGGAGTGTGGCTTCTTCCCCCAGGAAGGCGTATTCTAGATGATCAGGGAGGGGTTTCAATTCTAGCTCTGGAGGTTCTTCAATTGATGACTTTACCCTTCCATAATTTCTAAGGTCATGTTCCTCAATCTCCTCTATGTCTTCTGAGTCACCATCACTGTTCAAGATGCATTCCTTCGCTCGAAATTCTGCCTCAATTGTATTCAAATCATCCCTCTGAATGTACTTCACCTCTTCTACTCTTTCAAATGTTGTCTGAATTATCTCCTCTTTATCTGAACAGGTTAACTCAGGGGGATTCTTCAGACTAGTGTCAAGTTTCTCAGGAGTATAATTAGACTGACTACTGGATGAGGGAATTTCTGTTGATAGTTTTCCCCAGTCTGATTCCAAATATTTATTTAAGATTGACTGAGCTCCTTGATTCTGTACAAATTCCATAAGTGAATCCTGACAAAAATCTTCCTTCCGATGATCATCGCTGAAATCCATGTTGTTCCTCAAAAACAAGAAAACACGGGTTCAACTAAATTTTTTTTTTTGACTTGCTCGGGTCATAAGATGGGTACCTTGCAAGAAAATTCAAGTCAAGCGTTAAAACTTGTAGACAAACAAGTAGGAAAATGCAAAGAAAATGAAATGACGGAATATATACAAGAATGGCAAAAACGGCAAAACAAAAGCCAAATCAACACGCTCAAAGTTTTCCGAATATTTCTCGTGGCTCCTCAGCAACGGCGCCAAAAACTTGGTGGTGATCCTGCAAGCGTACGGGGTCGTCAAGTAATAAACCACTCGTGCAAGCACGAGTGGGTCGTATTCCCAAGGGCCCGAGAATCTATTCTTATTTACTTTTTGCAATGTTGTCTAGCCGATCAGACTTGAGATTTGGAATGTGAAAGTAAAGAAGTAAAACAAAAGCAATTAAACTACTAAATACCAAGGGCGTTAAACGGGAGGAAAATCAGGGTAAGAAGATGGTCACTGATGAGGATCCCCTCGGGGTTACTAAAGTGCGAAGGATGTTGGATTAGCATGCAAGTGGCTTGATGGACCGAGAAAACCCTAGATTAGGTCAACCCGATGGTCACGGCAATTGACCCCTAATCCGGTACGAGTATTGAATACGGGCTCTACCCGTACAATTCCTCCTACGATTGCGAAGGGTAAGATGGTTTTCTCAAACTAAGGTTGAATCACACATGAGTAATTAACCCTTGAATTGGAGGGGTACAAATAGCCGATGGTCACGGCGTATTTGTACGTATTTCCCTTCAATGCTTGGTGAGTCTAATACTAGGGCAATGGTCATGCAACCTAGTATTGGCTAAGTATGGATACACAGAGTTCTCATGCATACCAAATCATTCAAAGACACCAAACATGAATCACAAACAAGCTAACAAGCATGAATTAAACCACATCATCCAAACATCACAAGTTCACCCTAAGGTTCACCCACATCCAGTGACCTTGGGGTTTTAGTTGCTCATAGTCTCAAAATACATGAATGAAAGCATAAAAACAACTAAACTAAACATAAAAGACCTCCCTCCAAAGATAAAAGTCGAAGATACTATAGACTCAAAATACACTCAAGATCGCGCTCTCCTCGCCGATTCCTCCATGGAAATACCCTCCAAGCTCTCCTTCTTGGTCAGATTTGGAAGTGAGGGTGTGGAGCTCCAAGAAGAGGCCAAAGTTCTCTCAAATAAATGCCCTAGATCGCCCTTAAAACCCCAAATCCCGATGGGTAAACGGGTCAGCATACAGCCGGTATGCTGACCCCTCGGGATTTCTACTTTTCTGCCGAGAAGTCCACGATGAGCTACAGTACTGCTACAGTGAATACTATATTGCCGTGCTACAGTATCCTGCCTCGAAAACGCTGTTTTGGTGTCGAATTCTCTCCCCATCTCGTCGTCGAGTCCCCAGGGATTCTGGCTGGCCTGAAATACAAAGATAAAGCAGTTTAGACCTAAAAGGGCATAGATCTAACAATAAAATGTAAAAATAAAATACAACACATACATGTAAAATACGTACTTTTAGACGTTTATCAAGATATGAGGAGTCATGGAAATCCAAAGTCACAAGGTCCCAAACCTAAGGTCAACCTTGACTAGTCCCCTACGAGGTCCCGGCGAAGAGAAAACTCTCGACGCCTCACACCACGTATGACTGCGCTAAGCTCTAGGGATTCCAAGTGATAAACCCTATTCCCAACTATAGATCAAACCTTTGGTCCAGGTGAAAGATCCTTAATCACAAATAAGTCCCGGCGGAAAGGCCTCTCTCAACGCCTAACTCTTTTTGAGATCGAAACTTATTCTTGGAATAAGAAGGTAGAATAAACCACACCGGAGGGGAAAGGGGGCGTTCGCTACCTCTCAACTCACCCTCTCGACCCTCTTCAATCTTGGTTAATCTAATCCTAATGGTGATGGACACTCGTCAAAAGGATGATTAGATTGGCCCTCAACCCTAGTGTCACACTAAGGGAGAAACAATTAAGCACACAAGATTGAAACTCAAAACAAATCTCAATTTAAATAAAAGCAATAGAGTCATTGAAACAAAGGAATTCTAGAGTTTACATGTCCAAGTACCCACTAAGGGTTTAGCACTCCATGGAGCAATACAAGTTCATCAAAATAATTGAAAACAAATGCAAATAAACCATAGAGAAAACCCCCTTTAGATCAGTACTGATGGTCTATGTGGGCTGCTCCCGCCTCTCCACGAATCCCTCCGTCAAGCCTAGGGCACATCTCGCCGAATTGATGTCGTCGAAGGCTCCCCCAATAGCTCTCCTTGGACGTTATCGATTTAGAAATCGGTGAAGAACCGCCCTCAAATCCTAGCAAAAACCTCTCTGAACCCTAACCGAACTCCCGCTAGAAATTGGGAAGAAGATCCCCTTAAAACGCTTCAGAACGGCTTTTTAAAATGCATCAAGGCAGATCCACACGGCGTGTGGATGAGCCCCACGGCCGCGTGGAAATTCCACACGCCAATGTGGAATTTCAGCCTTGTAGAATTTCGCTTGTAGGTCCCCGATTTCGCTCGTTTTTTCTTCTGAGGCCACACGGACGGACACACGCTCATGTGGAAGGTCATGAGGCTTTTCTTGATAGTGAAAACCCCTTGGAGAGCTTTTGAAGTCTTCGAACAAATCAGAACGAGCGAGCATGACTGCCTCTGTGTCCTTCTACAAGAATTGTCTCGAACCTTGTAGAAGTTGGCACATATTCTCTTGTTTGACCCCGATTTGTGTCTTGATCTTTGTATTTGCGCAAAAGAACTCGACTTGGCACCATCATGACCTATTTTTGCTTATACTCCCAAAAAACCTCTTCACAACACTAACTGCACGAAAGAACACAAAACACACAAAATGAACGATATAGCTTGAGAAAAGTAATGCACATGCATGAAAACATCTCAATTATTCTGTACATGCAAGCACTTATCAAGAGGCGCTCAAGCAGGGATTGATGTTCAAGCACGGCGAGCTCCAATGTCTGGGGCGAGAGCTTACGAGACTCACACGGGTGCTTATGCGTGAGTTTCTTCGTCCTTGGAGGCATTCCTGCGCATAAGAGAGGCAAACGAGTCATTTCGGGGCTTAAAATAGGTTCTAGAGGTTCACACGGCCATGTGGAAATTCCACAAGGCCGTGTGTTATCTTTGGACAAGAAAACAAGCCACCAGGAAATCCACAGGGCCGTGTGGAATTTCCACACATCCGTGTGGATCTTCGACTATGGCCAAAAGGCCATGGTTGATCCCCATCGAGCCGATGTTTCATACAAACTCATGAGCACAAGTGTTTAAAGCATACAACACACATTCTCCATGAAATTAATATGCTAAAACACAAGATTCATTACTGGTGGTGATCCCGCAAGCGCAGGGGGTCGTCAAGTAATAAACCACTCGCGCACGCACGAGTAGGTCGTATTCCCAAGGGCCCGAGAATCTATCCTTACTTCCTTCTTGCAATGTTGTCTAGACGATCAAATTCGAGAGTAAAATAAGAAAATGCAAATACAAGAAATAAATGCAATTCAAAATAATAAATAACCAGGACAATAAAAGGATGAAATCAGGGTGAGAAAGCGGTCACGGATGAGGATCCCCTCAGGGACTACTGAAGTGTACAGGATGCTGGATTAACATGTAAATGGCTTGTTGGACCGAGGAAACCCTAGATTTGGTCAACCCGATGGTCACGGCAGTTGACCCCTAATCCGATACGAGTATTGAATACGGGCTCTACCCGTACAAATCCTCATACGATTGCAAAGGGTGAGGTGGTTTTCTCAAACTAAGGTTGAATAACAAATGAGTAATTAACCCTAGAATTGGAGGGGTACAAATACCCGATGGTCACGGCGTATTTGTACGTATTTCCCTTCCAAGCTTGGTGAGTCTAACACTAGGGCAATGGTCATGCAACCTAGTATTCCCTAAGTAGAGATACGCAGAGTTCTCATGCATACCCTAACATTCAAGAGCACCAAACAAGGATCACAAACAAGTCTACAAACATTAATTAGCACCAAGCATCCAAAATACACAAGTTCACCACCAAGGTTCACCTACATCCGGTGACCTTGGGGTTTAGTTGTTCATAATCTCAAAATACATACTCAAAAGCATGAAAACAACTAAATAAAGCATAATCACTCTCTCAAATAAGAAAATGGAGTTCTGAAGACGCCACTCAAGAGGTGGCTTCCCTTGTCTTCAACCCTCCTTCAATGATGCCCTAGAGTAGGATCTTGCTCCCAAACGCACTTTCCTCCAAGATCTCGACGTGAAAACGCCCTCAAAGCCCTCCTCAAAGCCGGATTTGATGATGGTGGTGTGGAGCACCAAGAAGAAGGCCAAGTCTCCCTAACATTTGCCCTAAAAATTCTTTTAAATCACGACATCGCGATGCCTTGCGGGTGGCCTTGCGGGCGCAAGGTTGCCCGCAAGGCATCCAGAGAGTTTCTCAGAATTTTTCCTTTCGGTGCTACAGTACCCTGCTACAGCAACTGTGCTACAGTAATTCAGCTACAGTAATGAAGCCCAAAAACGCCGTATTTGGTGTCGATTTCTTCATGAATACGTTCTTGAGCTTATTTTGCTTATTTCGGGCCTGTAACACAAGTAAAGCAACTTTAAAACAAGAAAATAGAAAACAACTTAACATAAAGAGAGAATAAACTATACACAAGTACGTATAAAATACGTATATTTAGACGTTTATCAATTACCCAATTCAAAGAAATAAAATTCATGGCAAGAAAGAGGGCAAGAGAGCTTACCGGAGAAGATGAAGTGTGAAATCTTGATATAACCCCGATTAAAACACTCTAATCCTATAAATAGGCGATGAAATGGAAGAAGAAGCGATTTGGTCGCGATCCTTGGTGCGGAGATGTTTGGATATGAAGAGGTGCTAAGTGGAATATGAAGAGAAGCAAGCTTCTCATGATTAAGTAATCCACATGGGCATGTGAAAATTCCACACGGCCATGTGTCTTCTCTGGATTGTAATTTTGCAGCTTATGAATAGTACTCACATGCCCATGTGGAAATTTCCACACGGCCGTGTGGCTCATCCACAAGCCCGTGTGGATCCTCGGGATGGCCAATTATAAAGCCGTTCTGAAGCGTTATTTAGGGATCCTCTCCCAAACTTGAAAGGGGAGTGACGGCTAGGGTTCAGGAGGTTCTTGCTACACTTTGGGGGTGCTTCTTCATCGATTTCAACATCAATCCCTTCCAAGGAGAGCTATTGGGGGAGCCTTCGACGACTCGATTCGGCGAGGTGTGTCCTAGGCTTGAAGGAAGGATTTTTCGGAGAAGAAGGAGAAGCCCTCATAGACCATCAGCACGGAGCTTAAGGGGGTTTTACTTATGGATTGTTTGCATTTAATTCCCAGTTCTTTCATGATCTTGTATTGCTCCATGGAGAGCTAAAACCCTAGTGGGTGCTTGGACATGTTAACTCTAGAATTACTATGTTTCTATACCTTTATTGTTGTTCTTTAATTTAAGTATTAATTTGAGCTTCAATCTTGTTTGCTTCTTGGATTTTCCCTTAGAGTGACACTAGGGTTGAGAATCACATTTAGTCATCCTTTTGATGAGTGACCATCGCCATTAGGATTAGATCAATCAAGATTGAAGAGGGTCGAGAGGGTGAGTTGAGAGGTAGCAACACGTCCCCTTTCCCTTCTGGTATAATTTACCCTACCTTCTCATTCCACGAGATAACTTCGATCTCAAAGAGAGTTAGGCGTTGAGAGAGAAGCCTTTCCGCCGGGACTTATTTGTGATTAGGGATCTTCCGCATGGACCAAAGGGGTTGGTTCATATTTCGGAATAGGGTTGATAAGTGCTTGCATGTACATATAATTTGAGATGTTTTTCCCTGCATGAGCATCACATTTTTCAGGTTATATTTCTCATTTCGTGTGTTTCTGTGTTCTTTCGTGCAATTAGGGTTGTGAAAAAGGTTTACGCGAAGAAAAGCAAGATTAGGTCATAATGGTGCTATGTGGAGCTCTTTTGTGCAAATACGAAGTTCAAGACACAAATCGGGTTCAAACGAGGGGGTATGTGCCAACTTCTAAAGGCTTCAAGACAATTCTTGTAGAAGGACACGAAGGCAGTCATGCTCGCTCGTTCCGATTGGTTCAAAGATTTCAAAAGCTCTCCAAGGTTTCCCATCATCAAGAAATGCCACTTGACCTTTCACATGGGCGTGTGTCCGTCCATGTGACCTCAGGAGAAGAAACGGGCGAAATCGAGGATTAGTATGAAGATTTCACAAGGCAGAAAATCCACATGGGCGTGTGGAATTTCCACACGGCCTTGTGGAATTTCCACACGGCCGTGTGGAATTTCCACACGCCCGTGTGGATCCTCGAGATGGCCAATTATAAAGCCGTTCTGAAGCGTTATCCGGGGATCTATCTTCTAACTTTGGAAGGAGGCGACGGCTAGGGTTCAGGAGGTTCTTGCTACACTTTGGGGGCGCTTCTTCACCGGTTTCATCATCATTCCCTTCCAAGGAGAGCCATTGGGGGAGCCTTCGACGACTCGATTCGGCGAGGTGGGCCTTAGGCTTGGAGGAAGGGACTCTTTGAAGAAGAAGGAGAAGTTCCCATAGTCTATCAACACGAAGCCTAAGGGGGTTTTCTTTATGGATTTCTTGCACTTATCTTCATTTATTTTGATGAACTTGTATTGGTCCATGGAGAGCTAAACCCCTAGTGGGTACTTGGACTTGTAAACCCTAGATTTCCTATGTTTCATTGACTTAAATGCTTTTATTCAATTTGAGTTTGAATTTGAGTTTCAATCTTGTTTGCTTAATTGTTTCTCCCTTAGAGTGACACTAGGGTTGAGGGCTAATCCAATCATCCTTTTGACGAGTGACCATCACCATTAGGATTAGATTAATCAAGATTGGAGGGGGTTGAGAGGGTGAGTTGAGAGGTAGCGACACGTCCCCTTTCCCCTCCGGTGTGGTTCTCCCTACCTTCTTATTCCAAGTATTACCTTCGATCTCAAAGAGAGTTAGGCGTTGAGAGAGGCCTTTCCGCCGGGACTTATTTGTGATTAGGGATCTTTCGCCTGGACCAAAGGGATTGATCTATAGTTGGGAATAGGGTTTACCACTTGGAATCCCTAGAGCATAGTGACACACCCTTGCGTGTGTACTCCGCAAGTGCACGGGTGTCGAAGTAATAAAGTACCCAAACGGGTGGGTAGTCGAATCCACAGGGAGTAGACGTAAGAACAATCACACGTTGTCAAGTAATCAAAGATAAACCAATTGTTGTTGAAAGAAAGTAAAATCAGAAAATAGTAGAAATAAAGTGCTGAAAATGAAAGCTAGGTTGGGGAAATAGATCAATAAGAAGATGGGGTACTCGGACAATGCTCCCCCTAGAATCCTTGTTTCACGTGCAAGACTTCAAGTACTCTTATTCAATAGAGATTTCAAGAGTCGTGGAATCCAGAGATACAAGGTCCCAAATCTAAGGTCAACCTTGACTAGTCCCCTACGAGGTCCCGGCGGAGAGAAGACTCTCAACGCCTCACACCACGTATGACTGCGCTATGCTCTAGGGATTCCGAGTGGTAAACCCTATTCCCAACTATAGATCAATCCCTTTGGTCCAGGCGAAAGATCCCTAATCACAAATAAGTCCCGGCGGAAAGGCCTCTCTCAACGCCTAACTCTCTTTGAGATCGAAGGTAATACTTGGAATAAGAAGGTAGGGAGAACCACACCGGAGGGGAAAGGGGACGTGTCGCTACCTCTCAACTCACCCTCTCAACCCCCTCCAATCTTGATTAATCTAATCCTAATGGTGATGGTCACTCGTCAAAAGGATGATTGTATTAGCCCTCAACCCTAGTGTCACTCTAAGGGAGAAACAATTAAGCAAGCAAGATTGAAACTCAAATTCAAACTCCAATTGAATAAAAGCATTTAAGTCAATGAAACATAGGAAATCTAGGGTTTACAAGTCCAAGTACCCACTAGGGGTTTAGCTCTCCATGGAGCAATACAAGTTCATCAAAATAAATGAAGATAAGTGCAAGAAATCCATAAAGAAAACCCCCTTAGGCTTCGTGTTGATAGACTATGGGAACTCCTCCTTCTTCTTCAAAGAGTCCCTTCCTCCAAGCCTAAGGCCCACCTCGCCGAATCGAGTCGTCGAAGGCTCCCCCAATGGCTCTCCTTGGAAGGGAATGATGATGAAACCGGTGAAGAAGCGCCCCCAAAGTGTGGCAAGAACCTCCTCGAACCCTAGCCGTCGCCTCCTCCCAAAGTTAGAAGCAGCTCCTTTCTTTGATAACGCTTCGAACGGCTTTATAATTGGCCATCTCGAGGATCCACACGGGCGTGTGGATAGTCCACACGGCCGTGTGGAAATTCCACACGGCCGTGTGGAAATTCCACACGCCCATGTGGATTTTCTCGCCATGTGAAATCTTCATACCAATCCTCGATTTCGCCCGTTTCTTCTCTCCGAGGTCACATGGACGGACACACGCCCATGTGAAAGGTCAAGTGGCATTTCTTGATGATGGGAAACCTTGGAGAGCTTTTAAAATCTTTGAACCAATCGGAACGAGCGAGCATGACTCGCCTTCGTGTCCTTCTACAAGAATTGTCTTGAAGCCTTTAGAAGTTGGCACATACCCCCTCATTTGAACCCGATTTGTGTCTTGACTTCGTATTTGCACAAAAAGAGCTCCACATAGCACCATTATGACCTAATCTTGCTTTTCTTCGCATAAACCTTCTTCACAACCCTAATTGCACGAAAGAACACAAAAACACACGAAATGAGAAATATAACCTGAAAAATGTGATGCTCATGCATGGAAAAACATCTCAAGTAATATGTACATGCAGGCACTTATCAAACTCCCCCACACTTAAGCTTTTGCTTGTCCTCAAGCAAAATTTATACAATGAAAACCACAAGTAGAGTGATATAAGTGCTTAGCCTTAAGTTCACCAAAAAGTATGTAAGAAGAGCATTCTTAAACAAAGGAACAATTTGCAACATAGAAAGATAAAAACCAATGCTCTAGCAAAAACTCGGAGCACAAAGAAAATAGAATCCGATTGCGTGTGTGTGTGTATTGCTTACTCATGCCAACCCTAAATTTACTCTTAAAAGTTCTTATTGAAAAGGATTTATTTGAGGACAAAGAATAGGCGAAAGCTGCACACAACCTCGAAGGTAGCCATTTCCTAAGATGCCTCCTAGGCGGCTTTCACGCTTTGAGGAGGTAGCTCTTTCCACCGGGGAGTGTTAGCTTTCACACGGCCTATTAGATAGCTCTTTCTCTCATTAGGGCATAGCTAGTATCCGACTTATGAGAGTAGCTGCATACAACATAGGTGGTAGCTCTTTCCACTCCGGAAACAAGTAAACAAATAAGGCATTCTTCCCTTTTTTTTTTTTTTTTTTTTTTTTTTTTTTTTTTTTAAATAAAGAAAACTAAGGTCCTTTTGGCACTGAACTAGAGTTGTCAGGGTTAACAGAGCAAGAAAGGTGTAAGTAATGCAATCAGACAAAAAATTTCTAAGTTTCTCGAGTAAACTAGAGCATGAGTACAAACGATGTTTAAAATTCTCCTAAATTCAAGACTGCAATCCTTGCCTTTTAAGGTGAACTATCATTGGCTTGATAAGCATATGAGTGATGAGCATACATACATAGAGAACGTGTGCAACGTGAACTCCCCCCACACTTAAGATGTACAATGCCCTCATTGTACGCATGCAAGCATACAAAACAGAATATAAATAAAACATGAGGGCGTGGGGATTAAAAACAACACTCCCCGATCTCCGAGTGTGGTAGTTGAATGGAGCGTGAAGGTGGGAAGTGGAGTTGCGTAGGGTTGTGAAGCTCACACGGCCGTGTGGAAATTCCACACGGCCGTGCCTATGACCATTTCTCAAAACCAAGTTGACAAGTCTATCGCACATCACAAAAGGGGTTCGAGTGGATTTCAACAAAAGCTACGATTAAAAGAGTACAAAAATTAAACAAGCCAAACACAAACTCAACAAAGAACATGAAAAGAAAGCGGTAAGATAACTCTCGAAAGGTGCAACCTTTACGAGTATACAAAGACTCAACACAAAAGAAAGTACAAGGGAATAAAAAGAAGGAATGAAAGACGCATCAAGCGTCGGCATCTCCGGTGTCTGCTGTGGGGATCTTTGGGGAGGCGTAGGGTGCTCGGGGTGTGGACGGCGGAGTGGAATCGCTGCCTCTCGCTATCAACGGGTGGAGTGAAGTGATGCGCGTCATCATCTCCGAGTGGTACTCGGCCATGCGAGCAAGAACCTCGGTGTGGTTCGCTGCTCGAGTCACCCGCATGGCGGCGAGATCGATCCGGAGGGTCCCCACAGCAGCCTCAAGTCTGTCTATGCGCTCTCGTGCCGGGGAGATGCGGAGTGCGACACCGGTGGCACCTCCTCGTCTGGCTGGGGTGTCCTCCGCCTCCATGGGTGCGGGTTGGGATGATGGTCCGGCCCGAGTCTCCTCCGAGTCTTCGTCTTCGTCCTCGAGACTCCTCGGACTCATCCCGGGAATGGAACAGCAAGTACATACCTGCCGGGAGCGGCCCTCTTCACCATGCCCATCATACGCAGGGTATCAAGGCCAAGTGGGGAGGGAACAATAACCTTGTCGGCTCCCCGAACAAGCATCAATCGGTCCCATTCCTCGGATGAGTCGGGTGATGTAGGGGCCGGAGAAAAGAACTCCTATCCGCGCGTCTTGTCCCCGGTGCCTCGAAAATCTGCTACCACGTAACCCGGAGTGCGGGGCGGGCTTTGGACCATAGAGTACAAATAGAGGAGGTCCAGGCCGCCCCAATACGCCGGTCTTTGTCTCCCCGCCCGATAATAGACCTGCTCGGGATGGCATGAATGTACCTGTGGGCGGGGCGGAGGAGCAAAGACGCCTTGGTCAACCCGGGCTCGTCTGTATGTCTCCACACAAGCATCCGGCAAACCCGGCTTGGAGTGACGCGGAAAGGATAGTCGAATGGCAGGCTGCGCGTACTCCTCCGTGTGGATGAAGTCTCGATCGTACAGGCCGAGGGCGACAGCAAAATCTGTCGGGCTCATGCTTGTGGTATTGCCCAAAGATGCGGAATCGAACCGTGTCCGGCCGGTGGTAGTCGGTGTGGGCGCGATCAAACTCGAATGTCGCGAGGACTTCGAAAGTGAGATCGCGAGTGGCCGGGTCCTTGATGCACAACGGTCGCTCCCACCCGCCCACAGCAATAAGTTCACGGACCTCATCCGCCAACTCGGCCGCACGCGCATGTTCTATTGCCTCTAAAGCTTGCAAGTCGGGAATACGCGTCGGCCAAACTTCAACTTCGAAAGTCGATCAAACCGTGCTTGATGTTCGGGCACGGCGAACTCGAATGGTGCGGGCGAGAGATCACGGGACTCCCGGACCTCACGAGCCTCACGAGGGCGCTTATGAGCGAGTTTCTTCGTTCTTGGGGCCATTCCTGTGCATAAGAGGGGTAAACAAGTTAATTCGAGCTCAAAATAGGTTCCCCGAGAATTCCACATGGCCGTGTGGAAATTCCACGCGGCCGTGTGTCTCCTCTCGGGGTTGCCCAAAACAAAGAAACGAGGTAATTCACACGGCCGTGTGTAATTTCCACACGGCCGTGTGTCTCCTCTGGAATTCAGAGGGGGCACCCCGATAATCCACACGGCCGTGTGGAATTTCCACACGGCCGTGTGGATCTTCGACCATGGCCAAAGTGCCATGGTGAATCCACACCAATTCATATAATCATCCACACAATTGAGCACAAGTGCTTTAAGCAATAATCTAAGGATTAATCATGAAAATAGCATGCAAAAACACAAGATTCAACATCCACAACAACGATTGAAGGTTTCATGGCAAGAAGAGGGAAAGAAGGCTTACCGGAGAGGATGAGTCCAATCTAACAATGTAGTAACGAGTAAGGCCCACAAATCCCTTAAATAAGCGAGAGAATGGAAGGAGAGGAGCAACCGTCGCGACCTTTGAAGAGGAAGCGTTTGAAGATGAAAGGTTGCTTGGGGGGGGAATATAAAGAGATGCCCCCCTTTTTCAGTTTAAATACCCCACACGGCCGTGTGGAAATTACACACGGCCGTGTGGATTCTCTGTATGGCCTTATCAAACTTCCCGAAATTCCACACGGCCGTGGGTAATTTCCACACGGCCGTGTGGATTCTCTGTATTGTGAAGGTTTGTACTAAATAAATCCACATGGCCGTGTGGAATTTCCACACGGCCGTGGGGATTCTCTGGATGCGAAAAAATTCCTTCACAATCTCATCCACACGGCCATGTGGAATTTCCACATGGCCGTGTGCTTCCATTCTTCAACTCAAAAATAGTCCAAACTCTGCAGAAATTAATGAAAACACATGGAACGACTGCAGAAGTTGAAAACTAAGACGTTTACGATTTAAAATCTCGCACAATTCACAAGAATACCACCTAACTTGCCATAAACGATGAACACATAAAAAAAAAAAAAAAAAAAAAAATGCACTACCAGCAATAAATCCACACACTACAAACTAAACAAAAAAATGCAGAAATAAAACTAACTACAGCACAAACAAAGAGTTCTAAAAGAAAAAAAATTGGGTTGCCTCCCAATAAGCGCTTGTTTTACGTCACTAGCTTGACGTACCTGCTTCTCTAGACTCAAGGGGGGTCATGGGTCGAAAGCACTTCGCTGCTTGGGAATGTGAAACATGAAGAGCATAAGTTCCGAAATTTAGAAGATGGGTGATCGAGTTTGTTACCAGATAGAAGGATATCATCCTTAGACCTTGAGGGAACGTCCGCAAGTTCATTCGTTTGTTTCTTGCGGCGATGTCTTACCCTCTTTAGCTTTTTCATTAGTCTATTGACCGTACCCGTGGTAGATGTATCCTTGTTTTCCAGGTCAACTGATGAACTGTGGTCATCATTCATCTCTTGATCCAACAAATCAGCTAGCGGATCCGGGCAAAAGATTTCCTGCACATAATCATCAATCAAAGCATCAGCAGTGTCAAGAAAATACAAAGTATCATCAAAGTTGAGAGAATGTCTCATGGCCTCAGCAAGGCGGTAGGTTAGCTTCTCATCTCCTATCCTCAATGTCATCTCCCCGCCATCCATGTCTATAAGAGCCTTGGAAGTACGCGAAAGGGTCTTCCAAGTATCAGCGGCACGTCGACATTCTCATCTACATCCAAGTACCACGAAATCTGCAGGGAAATATATACTTATCCACTTTCACCAAAATATCTTCAATGATGCCTCTCGGGTGACGAATGGAACGGTCGGCTAGTTGTAAGGTCATCCGAGTGGGCCTTGGTTCTCCCGGTCCCGACTTCTTGAAGAAGGAGTAAGGCATGACATTGATACTGGCTCCCGAATCGCCAATGCCTTCTCTTCACCCAAATTCCCAATGTTACATGGGATGATGAAGCTTCCGGGGTCTTTCATCTTGTTAGGTAGATTCTTCGCAACACAAATGAACAAGATGCATCCAATATCACCGCTGCACCCTCTTCCAATTTCCTCTTGTTGGTTAAGAGATCCTTCAAAAATTTTGCATATCGAGGCATTTGAGACAGAGCCTCCACAAAAGGGATATTAATGTGCAGCTGCTTGAAAAGGCCCGAAACTTCTTGTACTTGCTCATCATTTTTATCATTCTTCAGCCTTGAAGGATAAGGAATCCTTGGTTTGTACGGTGTAGGTGCTACCTCCCTTTCCTTATCCTTCTCCTTGCCTTTCTCCTGAGCAGGAATTTGAACAACCTCTTCGGCGGGAAGTATACCCTCAATCTCACGACCACTCCTCGAGTGATTGCTTTCAGCTGCTCTCTTGGGTTGGTCTCTGTATTTCCCGGGAGACTTCCTTGAGGTCGCTCGAGATAAAGATTTCGCAATCTGCCCCACCCGATTTTCCAAATTATGTAGTGAAGCGGTGTGATTGCGAAGTGTACTCTCCACGCCTTGGAAGCGCGTGTCGAGGACTGAATGAACTTGGTCAATGCCTTCTCCAAGTCTGTCATTCGGTTCTCAAGCCCCGAAACTCGGCCCTCCATGTTTGGTTGTTGGGGTTGCTGAAATCCGGGGGGTGCGAGAGGGCCTTTGTTGCCCTTGGTTACTCCATGCAAAGTTCGGGTGGTTTCGCCACCCCGGATTATAGGTGTTGCTATAGGGGTTTCCTTGACCTCGTCCGAGCATTCCCCACAAAATCAACCTTGTTCAACAGTCTTTGTTCCGACCATAGAAATAGGGCAATCGGCGAAACATGCCCTCCTCCACAACTATCACAATTCATCACTTTGCAGCTATTCTAGATGGGCCTGCCAAAGTATCCAACTTCTTGCTCAATGCTTCAACTTGAGCTGCTAGAGATGTCACCGCATCAACTTCATGAATGCCCGCCACTTTTCTCTTGTCTCGAGCATTCCACCGATAGCTATTCATAGCCATTTCTTCTATCGGTTGGCGGGCGCTTCGGGGGTCTTGCTTCCTAAGGTACCTCTCGCTGCGGCATCAAGTAGTTGTCTTGTGCTTGGGTTCAATCCATTGTAGAAGGTGTGGATGACCATCCACTCGGGGAACCCATGTTGAGGACATTTGCGCGAAGGTCCTTGAACCTTTCCCATGTCTCAAAAAGAGACTCCAATTCCGATCGTATGAAGGAAGAAATTTCATTTCTCGGCTTTGCCGATTTCCCGGGAGGGAAATATCGGGCAAGGAAGGCCTCAACCATTTCTTCCCAAGTGGTAATCGATGCTCTAGGTAAAGATTGCAACCACTGTTTTGCTTTCCCCTTCAAGGAAAATGGGAAGGCTCTTAATCGATGGCGTCGTCCGTGACTCCATTGATTTTCAACATGTCGCACACCTCCAAAAAATTCTCAATGTGATTATTTGGGTCTTCATCGGCTAACCCATTGAACTGTGCGGACTGTTGGACCATCCGAATGAACCCCGGCTTAAGCTCAAAGTTATGAGCTGAAATAGGTGGCCTGACTATGCTTGATTGTGTACCACGAACAGACGGCCTAGCAAAATCGAAAAGGGTCCGCCGTTGCTCATTACGTTCAGCCATGGTTGCGGACTCTTCAACTCCTATCTCGGCTTGATCTAACCTGTTCTAGTTCGAGGTTGTCTTCCCCGTCTGTGTAATCTCCTCTCTATTTCCGGATCACCTTCCACTAATGTCGAAGGATGTCCACGGGTCATAACCTGGAGCTGAAATCAAGAAAAGAAAATAAAATCAGAACAATGGAAGTAAAAGAAGTGTGAGATAGAATGTGCGAAAAATGACTAGCGAAACAAGGTGTAACAATTCCTAAAACGCCTAACTCCCCGGCAACGGCGCCAAAAACTTGACACACCCTTGCGTGTGTACTCCGCAAGTGCACGGGTGTCGAAGTAATAAAGTACCCAAACGGGTGGGTAGTCGAATCCACGGGGAGTAGACGTAAGAACAATCACACGTTGTCAAGTAATCAAAGATAAACCAATTGTTGTTGAAAGAAAGTAAAATCAGAAAATAGTAGAAATAAAGTGCTGAAAATGAAAGCTAGGTTGGGGAAATAGATCAATAAGAAGATGGGGTACTCGGACAATGCTCCCCCTAGAATCCTTGTTTCACGTGCAAGACTTCAAGTACTCTTATTCAATAGAGATTTCAAGAGTCGTGGAATCCCGGAGATACAAGGTCCCAAATCTAAGGTCAACCTTGACTAGTCCCCTACGAGGTCCCGGCGGAGAGAAGACTCTCAACGCCTCACACCACGTATGACTGCGCTATGCTCTAGGGATTCCGAGTGGTAAACCCTATTCCCAACTATAGATCAATCCCTTTGGTCCAGGCGAAAGATCCCTAATCACAAATAAGTCCCGGCGGAAAGGCCTCTCTCAACGCCTAACTCTCTTTGAGATCGAAGGTAATACTTGGAATAAGAAGGTAGGGAGAACCACACCGGAGGGGAAAGGGGACGTGTCGCTACCTCTCAACTCACCCTCTCAACCCCCTCCAATCTTGATTAATCTAATCCTAATGGTGATGGTCACTCGTCAAAAGGATGATTGTATTAGCCCTCAACCCTAGTGTCACTCTAAGGGAGAAACAATTAAGCAAGCAAGATTGAAACTCAAATTCAAACTCCAATTGAATAAAAGCATTTAAGTCAATGAAACATAGGAAATCTAGGGTTTACAAGTCCAAGTACCCACTAGGGGTTTAGCTCTCCATGGAGCAATACAAGTTCATCAAAATAAATGAAGATAAGTGCAAGAAATCCATAAAGAAAACCCCCTTAGGCTTCGTGTTGATAGACTATGGGAACTCCTCCTTCTTCTTCAAAGAGTCCCTTCCTCCAAGCCTAAGGCCCACCTCGCCGAATCGAGTCGTCGAAGGCTCCCCCAATGGCTCTCCTTGGAAGGGAATGATGATGAAACCGGTGAAGAAGCGCCCCCAAAGTGTGGCAAGAACCTCCTGAACCCTAGCCGTCGCCTCCTCCCAAAGTTAGAAGCAGCTCCTTTCTTTGATAACGCTTCAGAACGGCTTTATAATTGGCCATCTCGAGGATCCACACGGGCGTGTGGATAGTCCACACGGCCGTGTGGAAATTCCACACGGCCGTGTGGAAATTCCACACGCCCATGTGGATTTTCTGCCATGTGAAATCTTCATACCAATCCTCGATTTCGCCCGTTTCTTCTCCTGAGGTCACATGGACGGACACACGCCCATGTGAAAGGTCAAGTGGCATTTCTTGATGATGGGAAACCTTGGAGAGCTTTTAAAATCTTTGAACCAATCGGAACGAGCGAGCATGACTGCCTTCGTGTCCTTCTACAAGAATTGTCTTGAAGCCTTTAGAAGTTGGCACATACCCCCTCATTTGAACCCGATTTGTGTCTTGACTTCGTATTTGCACAAAAGAGCTCCACATAGCACCATTATGACCTAATCTTGCTTTTCTTCGCATAAACCTTCTTCACAACCCTAATTGCACGAAAGAACACAAAAACACACGAAATGAGAAATATAACCTGAAAAATGTGATGCTCATGCATGGAAAAACATCTCAAGTAATATGTACATGCAGGCACTTATCACATAGCGCAGTCATACGTGGTGTGAGGCGTCGAGAGTCTTCTCTCCGCCGGGACCTCGTAGGGGACTAGTCAAGGTTGACCTTAGATTTGGGACCTTGTATCTCTGGATTCCACGACTCTTGAAATCTCTATTGAATAAGAGTACTTGAAGTCTTGCACGTGAAACAAGGATTCTAGGGGGAGCATTGTCCGAGTACCCCATCTTCTTATTGATCTATTTCTCCGACCTAGCTTTCATTTTCAGCACTTTATTTCTACTACTTTCTGATTTTATTTTCTTTCAACAACAATTGGTTTATCTTTGATTACTTAACAAAGTGTGATTGTTCTTACGTCTACTCCCTGTGGATTCGACTACCCACCCGTTTGGGTACTTTATTACTTCGACACCCGTGCACTTGCGGAGTACACACGCAAGGGTGTGTCAGCATGCCAAGTGGTGTGATAGCACCAACAACTGTCATATCCTGGGTCCGGTCTATAAGGCCCATGCCTCTGATTATGCGGGTAATAAACGGTCCGGCGAAGATAGCCCCAAGGAGGACAAACTGTCCTTGATGTGCTAAGGCCTCTGCCACAAGACGTCCCATGTGGAGGGGGTGTCGCTCTATAATGCTGTAGAGCATTAATAGATCCATACGTGATATCACCCCGGTTGAGTCCGGCCTACCCCCTATACCGCGTGTCAATAGTGCATGAATATATCTGTGCGCGGGGTTCCTCAGTTGAGACGCCTTCTTTGTTTTTGAGCAAGTGGCAATGGAAGCCCAATATGTTGCGCTCGTCACGGGGTAGGGAAAATCAACAGTAAGGTCTTTAAATTCAGATGTGCGCGTGTACGATTCGGGGTAGAGTCCCATAAGCACCCCTAATTGATCTTGTGTAATCCGACGATGCTTCCCAAAGGCACGGAAAGAGATAGAGCTCGGTTGGCGAGTGAAGGGACAGTGTTTCGCAACCTCAACTGTGCTTAAGACTTCAAGGGTAAGCTCTTTGTAAGTTGGCTCGTCGATAGAGAATAGTTTGTCCCAACCATGGTGAGAGATGAGTTCTAAAACGGTACCGTCCAAGCCCAAGCTCTTAAGCACGTCCCAATCTATCCTTCTAATGATGCCGAAGCTCTTGCGGGAAAGAAGCGCGAAACGGGACTTGTGATCCTCATTTTTGAACCTTGGTTGGTCGGGGGATGGGGTACGGTTATTTCGCACCCTCTTGTGTGCTACTTTCTTTACCGGCATCCTACAAGACCAAAGGATCATCAATACAAGTAATTACAAGATAAGCAATAGCAAAATAATGAAGATTTCAAGGAAAATGCTCATTGCTACAGTAAATCCGAGTAAATTTTGCAAGAGTTTTTCTTGAAAAAGTAGCCAAAAATTTTTACAATCATACCAAATCATACTCAAGATGCTCTTGCAACAAAAGAGAGCAAAATCCAAGCAATAAACACCCAACAAACCCAAAAGAAATCAAGCCCTTGAGTGAAAGAACATTTACCTAGCCCTAGGATATGTGGAGCAATCCCTTTGCAAAATCCGGCCAAAGGAGTGTTTTTTCTTCAAAATTTCTTCACCAAATTAGTTGAGGGGAGGAGGAGAGGGATTTAGAGCAACAAAAATGAAGAAAATCCGTGGAGAATGGAGGGAGAAATGAGAGAAAGTTTGGAGAAGAAGAATGGACCAAAGTTGCTTGAAAGGGGGGCCTTTAAAGCCCCACCCCGTGAAGCCTCACGGGTGGGCTCACGGCCGTGAGCCCACCCGTGAGAAATCCCTGGATGGCTCACGGGTGAGCTCACGCCCGTGAGCTCACCCGTGAGCTTTCCCTGAATTCCTCAGGGGCAAGTTTCACGGGCCAAAAACGGCCAAAACTTGAGTTTTTCTCAACTTAACCTCTTCCAAACCCTCAAAAACGTTTAAAACAATGACAAATTAAGCATGGAAACACTCAAAACATGATTTTCATGGCATCTAATTTACAAATCACTCAAGGAAACACAAGATCATGTAAAGGGATTTGGACAAAAATGATGAACAAAACCACCACAACAAGAAAAGTAACTTGAAAACTAACACACCAAAAATACGGAAAAAGAACACACCAAGCAAACACACAACAAGAAAGAAGAAATGCAACAAATTTAAGAGCTTGGGTTGCCTCCCAAGGAGCGCTTGTTTAAAGTCGTTAGCTCGACTCTTCTTACCTCGAATCAGGGTGGGACAAAGGGTGGAGAGTTACCTCCATTTCTCGACGGAATGTTATGACATGGAAAGTAATGCTTGAGACGGTGACCATTGACCTTGAATGTTCCATCTTGAGGGTGAGTTATTTCGATGGCACCATGAGGGAAAACTTGTGTGACAGTGTATGGTCCATGCCATCTTGATTTCAATTTCCCTGGGAACAATCTCAATCTAGCATTGAACAATAAAACTTGATCCCCTTTTTGAAAATATTTGGCTCGTTTAATGTGGCGATCATGATACTCCTTCGTTTTCTCCTTGTATCGCACCGAGGTTTCATATGCCAATGTTCGCCATTCGTCTAATTCATTTAGTTGAAACTTCCTCTTGTGGCCCCTAAGGTGAGGATCGAAGTTGAGTTGTTTAATGGCCCATAAAGCTCTGTGCTCCAATTCAACCGGTAAGTGGCAAGCTTTTCCATAGACCAATCTGTAGGGTGTTGACCCGATAGGTGTCTTGTATGCCGTCCTATATGCCCACGACGCATCGTCTAGCTGTTTCCGCCCAATCTCTTCGGTGCTTGGTTGACGGTTTTCTCTAAGATCCGCTTTAACTCCCTATTTGATACCTCAACCTGCCCACTGGTTTGAGGATGATACGCAATCGACATGCTATGAGATACCCCGTACCGTTTTAGAACTTTCTCAAATTGAGAGTTGCGAAAATGGGTGCCTCGATCACTTATGATCACCCCGGGTGTACCAAACCGGGAGAATAATTTCTTTAGAAATTTCACCACCACCCTAGCATCACAAGACGGAAGAGCTCGTGCTTCCACCCATTTTGAGACATAATCTACAGCCACCAAAATGTACTTGTTACCATGGGAACTAGGGAATGGGCCCATGAAATCGATTCCCCGGACATCAAACACCTCACAAGCTTGATTCCATGATTGCGGCATTTCTTCTCTTTTTGAAATATTGCCGGTTCTTTGACACTCGTCACACTTGTTGTACCGAGTGCTTGTGCATCCCGAAACATAGTGGGCCAGTAGAATCCCGAGTCAAGAACCTTCTTCGCCGTTCTGCTCCCGCTATAGTGGCCCCCCGTAGGCCCCGAGTGGCAATGTATCAAGATATCGTGCCCTTCTTCTGTTGAAACACATCTCCCGACGATTTGATCGGCACACACATCCCGAATAGGTACGGGTCTTCCCATATGTAGTGCTTTAGATCGGCAAAGAATTTTTTTCTCTCGCCGATATGTGAGCCGCTTTGGGAAAATTTTTGCTGCCAAGTAATTTGCTATATCTCGCAAACCACGGAGTCTCATCTTCTTCAATCACTCGAATCTTGCACAACCGTTCTCCAGGGAATGAATCATTAATCTCATCCTTTTGCAAAGTATTTTCCATAGGTTCCTCAAGGCGCGAGAGATGATCGGCGGCTAAGTTCTCTCGCCCCCTTTTTATCCTTTATTTCTAGATCAAACTCTTGCAGCAAGTAAGACCCATCGGATTAGACGAGGCTTTGCATCTGACTTGTTAAGTAAATATTTTAGGGCAGAATGATCTGTGTACACAATCACCTTTGATAACACCAAATATGAGCGGAATTTGTCAAATGCAAAGACAACAGCGAGCATTTCTTTTTCAGTGGTGGTGTAGTTTTCTTGAGCATCGTTCAGGGTTTTGCTTGCATAGTAGATGGGGTGGAAGTGATTGTTTCGCCGCTGGCCAAGCACGGCTCCCACAGCATAGTCACTCGCATCACACATTAATTCAAATGGCAGATTCCAGTCTGGAGAAACCATAATCGGTGCTTCTATAAGCTTTCTCTTCAAGGAAAGGAAGGCTTTCATACAGTCTTCATCAAACTCAAAAACGTATTTCTGCTACAGTGATTCCGCTACAGTATTTCCGCTACAGTACTGCTACAGTGAAGAACCCAAAAACGTCGTATTTGGTGTCGAATTCTTCCTAAATACGTTCTTGAGCTCATTTAGGGTCTGCAACACAAAATAAAGGGGTTTAGACTATAAAAAGGGCATCGACTTATCAAAAAGATAATAAAATAATACAAATAAATACGTATAAAATACGTATATTTAGACGTTTATCAACCTTACAACTAGCTGATCGATCGGTGCGACGACCGCGTGGGGTTGTGGAAGATGTTCTTGTTAGGGTGGACAAGCTTATTATCCCAGTGGATTTCGTGATACTGGATGTGGATGACGATGTCGAGGTCCCCCTAATTCTTGGTCGGCCATTTCTCAACACTTCCGGTGCATTGATAGATGTGAAGGAGGGCAAAATGACATTGAGAGTTGGAGACGAGCAAGTGGTCTTCACCCTTCCTCAAGCAATGAAACACTCCCTTGATCATGATGATACTTTATATTTTGCGGATACAACAGATTTGATTGTTACCGATTGTGTACGGGAAGTCCTCGCCATGAACCCTTTAGATGAATACTTAGAAGATTTTGAGAACGAGGAAATTGAAGAAGAGACCCTCTCTCCACCAACTTATCATGTGACTCAATTGGAGAGCATCTTGCCACCCCATGGCAAAAAGAAGAAAAATGAAAAGAAGGTGTGGAGAAACAAGCATGAGAGATCAAAAGGAAGTACAAAGGTCTCCACATTTCCACCCGAGGAGGTAGATCGTTTGTTCTTTAAGGGCCAAGGTAAATTTGGAATTTTCTCATGCCTTTCATTGAACTTCCCGGGTAACAACTCCTTGTCAAAGAATGGAGGTAAGTCTCCACCATTTGCTCCACCATGAATTCGAGGTAACTAATGTCAAGCTAATGACATAAAACAAGCGCTTCTTGGGAGGCAACCCAAGTTTTTAATTTCTTTGCAAGTGTGTTTTCGTATTTTCTTTGAGTGTGTGGTTTAGTTTTATTCTTTGGTGTGTTGTGTTAGTTGTGTTGTTTTTCGTATTTCTTAGTTTTTGTATCATTTGCTAACGCTTGGTTGTTGTGTTCTTTGTTGTTCTTTTTAGTTTTGGTGCTTTTTGGTTGTAGGTTTTATCAATTCTTGTGAGTTTTCGGCTTTGTTTCGAGTGTTTTCATGGTTGTTTGGAGGAAAATTTTCATGTGTATAGCTTGATCTCTTGAAAAAACTTGGAAACAATTGAGTTGGGAGGTTCTGGGCATCTATATAGGCAAGCATGCGCCCGCATGCTTGCCCACATAGCCAACCCGAGCCCTATGCGGGCTAGCATGCGGGCGCATGCTAGGCCGCGAGGAGCTCGGGCTGCCCATCTCTTAAATACACCTCTTCACCATTTTACTCATATCTCTCTCATCTCTCATCCGTTTTCCCTCATTCTTTCACCGTTTTTCTTCATTTTTCATCCTCTACACTCCTCTCCTAACCTTTGCAACGTGGATCCAGTGGTTTATTCAAGGTTTCATCATCTTCTTCACCGATCGTTTTCGATTCAAGCTTTGAAGCCCTAATTTGTGTGTTGAAGCAAACTTGATGTTTATTCTTATTTTTCATGCTTATCTTGCTTCAAACTTTGGGAGATGCTATGTGAATGTTTAATGTTTGATTTAATTGCATTTTAAGGCATTATTTGTAAATTTTTGGGCTTCAAAAACAAGGGGATACTCTTGCAAAATTTCTGCTCGTGCTACAGTAACTTTTCAATGAAATTTCCCTTGAATTTATTTGTTCACTTATAGATTGAGAAGAGAACTTGCATGGAGTCATACCTTGTTGTTTTTGTTCGACTTAGTTTATTTTTATTTTTGTTTTTGCTCTCTACTTTTGAATTGGTGAGATGAGATTTGCTTCTTGATCTTTGTAGGACTATCATAAAAGGAGCTTCACTCTCACCACCCTTCGATGATTGAACTTACCCCATATTCGTGCATGTATTGTCCACTCCAAACCGAAAATGGGGAAGTTGTTCTTATAGACACTTATCACTTGCTTTCATGGCAATGACATATTCGATCTTCTTCTCAAGATCATAGATATTTGCGGAAAACTTGTTATTTTGTTCCTCAAGCGCATAGATTTTGGCGGCCAACAATTTTTCTCGAAAATCCATGGCCCTGTATAAACAATAAGACTAAAAACAATAAGCTAACAAAGAAAACAAGACGGAAGGAAAACAAACAAATAAGCACAAAATAATAAAAGACACAAACAAAAACAAATATTCACAAAAAGAAAGATAAATAACTAGAGCAGTGAGCCAGAGGTTTTCAAAGCATTCTCGGAGTTCCCCGGCAATGGGGTCAAAAACTTGATGATTATCCACAAGCGCACAGGTCGTCAAGTAATACTAGAAAACTAGAAAAGATAGGAATTAAGCTGCAATTACTTCCCCCTAGACGGCACTATCTAGTCTACCAGAGATAGGAATTAAGCTTTAAAACTAGAAAACAGATAACTATGTACACATGGACTCAAGCACACCACATGAGCATATTTAAGGAAGCAAATAATAATGAAAGTGCGAGGTCCCGGGCTAGGATCCCCTCAAGACTACTAAAGCTAGATGGATGCTAAAATTACACAGGCAAATGGTGGATGGGCCAATAGATGTCCAACAGTAGATCACCCTGATGGTCACGGCGATGACCCCTAATCCGGTACGAGTATTGGCTCAGAATTTCTTCCGACCAAATCCTCCTACGATTGCACTATGGTTGGAGGGGCATGAGATAACCTATGGTCATGGCGTATTCATGCATGAATCTCTTCCATGCTATGTGAGTCTAGCACAAGGGCGATGATCACACACAAAGTATAATCTAGAAGTTGAATCACAGAGTTCTCATGCCAAACAACACATCAAAGAACACAAAGCATGAACCACAAACCAAACAAAATACCATAAATGTAAATCTAAAACATCCATACAGAGCAAGTTCATCCGAAGGTTCACCGGATGCCTGGTGACCTCGGGAGTCTGGTTCATCATCAACAAGGGAGAAAGCAAGAAATACAATAAATACAAGACAAAACACATAGCAAACTCCCCTAACATGAAGACTAGAAGGTGGTGATGAGAACTTGTCGGATTCGCGCCGGCAAGCTGCTAGATCTTCTCCTTGATAACACAACCTCTACTCCCCATGATTTCCTTCTCAGATCTACCTTCTCCACTTGCCTTGAAGTCCTAGGTGAAGATGGTGGAGAATGGTGGCTAATGTCCTCTTTCATGATGCCCTAATGCCCCTTAAAAACGTGAATTTCGTGTGTCCTTACGGGCTGCCTCACAGGCATAAGGTTACCCATAAAGCACCCAGAAACTTTCCCAAAATTTTACCTCGGTGCTACAACACCTGCTACATTACTACTCCAGTAATTCTGATAAATGTCTAAAAGTACGTATTTTACATGTATGTGTTGTATTTTATTTTTACATTTTATTGTTAAATCTTTGCCCTTTTAGGTCTAAATTGCTTTATCTTTGTATTTCAGGCCAGACAGAAGCCCTGCAGACTCGACGACGAGATGGGGAGCGAATTCGACACCAAAACAGCGTTTTCGAGACAGGATACTGTAGCACGGCAATATAGCATTCACTGTAGCAGTTACTATAGCTCATAGCGGACTTCTCTGCAGAAAAGTAGAAATCCTGAGGGGTCAGCATACCGGTAGTATGCTGACCCATTTACCCATCGGGATTTGGGGTTTTAAGGGCGATCTAGGTTATTTATTTGGGAACTTTTGCCTCTTCTTGGAGCTCCACACCCTCACTTCCAAATCTGACCAAGAAGGAGAGCTTGGAGGGCATTTCCACGGAGGAACCGGCGAGGAGAGCGCGATCTTGAGCGGGATCTACTTCTAGGGCTTCCAATTCGGAGGTTGAAGACGACTGGAAGCCACCCCTTCGAGTGGCGTCTTCGGAAGCTTCTTCGACCTTGATCTTTGGAGGGAGGTCTTTTATGTTGGGTTTAGTTGTTTTCGTGCTTTTATTCATGTATTTTGAGACTATGAGCAACTAAAACCCCAAGGTTACCGGATGTGGGTGAACCTTGGGGTGAACTTGTGATGTTTGGATGTTTTGGTTTAATTCATGCTTGTTAGTTTGTTTGTGGTTCATGTTTGGTGTTTTGAACGCTTGGGTATGCATGAGAACTCTGTGTATCCATACTTAGCCAATACTAGGCTGCATGACCATTGCCCTAGTGTTAGAGTCACCAAGCTTGGAAGGGAAATACATACAAATACGCCGTGACCATCGATTATTTGTACCCCTCCAATTCTAGGGTTAATTACTCATGTGTGATTCAACCTTAGTTTGAGAAAACCATCTTGCCCTTTGTAATCGTAGGAGGAATTGTACGGGTAGAGCCCGTATTCAATACTCGTACAGGATTAGGGGTCAATTGCCGTGACCATCGGGTTGACCTAACCTAAGGTTTTCTCGGTCCATCAAGCCACTTGCATGCTAATCCAACATTTTTCGCACTTTAGTAACCCCGAGGGGATCCTCATCCGTGACCATCTTCTTACCCTGATTTTCCTCCCGTTTAACGCCCTTGGTATTTAGTAGTTTAATTGCTTTTTTTTTACTTCTTTACTTTCACATTCCAAATCTCAAGTCTGATCGGCTAGACAACATTGCAAAAAGGAAGTAAGAATAGATTCTCAGGCCCTTGGGAATATGACCCACTCGTGCTTGCGCGAGTGGTTTATTACTTGACGACCCCGTGCGCTTGCGGGATCACCACCAAGTTTTTGGCGCCGTTGCCGGGGATTTCACCGAGTGATATTTGCAAAGCTTTAAGCTTGTTGATTTAGCCTTTTCTTTTTCTTTTGTTTTTCTGTCTTTTTTTTCTGTGTTTTGTTTTGTTTTTGTGTTTTCTTGTTTTTAGTTGTTGAGATTTTGTAATTAATCCAGCTCTGTATTTTATTGTTGCTCTTTTGTATTTCTTGTTGTTAGCTAACATTGTGACTCCTGTTCAGAGTGACAGCATGGTTTTCAGCGATATTCTTCGGAAGGAAGATTTGTGCCAGGATACATTTATGCAATCTGTACAGAATCAAGGAACTCAGTCAATTTTCAATAAATATTTAGAATCAGACTGGGGAAAGTTGGCAACAGAAATTTTCTCATCCAGTTGTCAGTCCAACTATATTCATGAGGAACTAGACACTAGTCTGAAGAGTCCACCCGAATTAACCCGTTCAGATAAGGAGGAGGTAATTCAGTCAACAGTTGAAAGAGTAGAAGAGGTGAATTACATCTAGAGGGATGATGTGAATACATTTGAGGTAGAATTTCAAGCCAAGGAATGCAGCTTGAACAGTGATGGTGACTCAGAAGAAATGGAGGAGATTGAGGAGCGTGACTTTAGAAATTATGGAAGGGTAAAGTCATCACTTGAAGAACCTCCAGAGCTAGAATTGAAGCACCTCCCTGATCATCTAGAATACGCTTTCCAGGGGGAAGAATCTACACTCCCTGTTGTCATTGCCTCGGATTTAACAAGGGAACAGAAGGACCAACTCTTGAACATGCTGAGGAGGCACAAAAAGGCAATTGCGTGGAAGATTTTTGACATTCGAGGAATCAGCCCATCTTTTTGTACGCACAAAATACTTATGGAGGATAATCACAAACCCTCAGCAATTCCCCAACGAAGACTCAATCCCAACATGAAGGAGGTTGTGAAAAATGAAGTCATAAAGTTGCTTGATGCGGGCTTTATCTACCCTATCTTCGATAGTGCTTGGGTGAGCCCAGTGCAAGTGGTGCCAAAGAAAGAAGGAATGACAGTCTTCACTAATGAAAAAAATGAGCTTGTTCCCACAAGAACAGTCACAGGTTGGAGAGTCTGTATCGATTATAGGAAACTTAATGATGCTACAAGGAAGGATCATTTCCCTTTACCTTTCATTGACCAGATGCTTGACAGACTCGCGGGACATTCTTACTACTGTTTCTTGGACGGCCTTTCTGGATAATTTCAGATTCCTATTGCCCCAGAAGATCAGGAGAAGACTACTTTCACATGCCCCTACGGGACATTTGCGTATCGTCGAATGCCCTTTGGACTTTGTAATGCACCGGCTACATTCCAAAGATATATGTTAGCAATCTTCGAAGATATGGTGGAAGATATCATGGAGGTGTTTATGGATGATTTTTCGGTCTTCGGGGATTCATTTGAGTTATGCCTTAAAAACCTTGAACGGGTCTTAAAAAGGTGTGAGGAGACTAATTTAGTCCTCAGTTGGGAGAAATGCCACTTTATGGTCCAGGAGGGCATAGTACTCAGGCATAAGATTTGAAGGAGGGGAATTGAGGTAGACAGAGCGAAAGTCTCCACCATCGAAAAACTACCCCCTCCAAGTTCAGTGAAGGCAATCAGAAGTTTTCTGGGACATGCAGTGTTTTATAGAAGGTTCGTCAAAGACTTTTCTGCAATCGCCCGACCACCAACAAAGCTCTTGGAAAAAGATGCTCGTTTTGAGTTTAATGAAGATTGCATGAATGCTTTCCTCTGCTTGAAAAGGAAACTTGTTGAAGCACCAATAGTGGTTTCTCCGGACTGGAATTTACCTTTCGAGGTGGTGTGTGATGCAAGCGACTATGCAGCGGGTGCAGTATTAGGACAAAGACGGGATAAACACTTTCATCCTATTTATTACGCAAGCAAGACTTTGAATGACGCACAGGAGAACTACACTACCACGGAGAAAGAATTGCTAGCGGTGGTCTTTGCTTTTGATAAATTTCGATCATATTTGGTGCTATCCAAGGTAATTGTTTATACTGATCATTCTGCACTCAAATACCTGCTTAATAAATCAGATGCCAAGCCTCGACTGATCTGTTGGGTGCTTCTACTACAAGAGTTTAATCTAGAGATAAGGGATAAAAAGGGGGTAGAAAATTTGGCAGCTGATCATTTATCACGCCTTGAAGGGCCTAATGATGAGGAGTTGAAGAGAGAAGGGATAAACGACCCATTCCCTGTGGAACAATTATGTAGTATTCAAACAGTGACAGATGATGAGACTCCGTGGTTCGCTGACATTGCCAACTATCTAGTAGTAAAAATCATGCTTAATTGGTTCACTTATCAACAAAGAAAATTTTTTTTCGCCGATTTGAAGCACTATATCTGGGAGGATCCTTATTTGTTTTGAGTTTGCTCTGATCAAATCGTGAGGAGATGTGTTTCATTAGAAGAAGGGCATGACATCTTGCATCATTGTCATTCGGGCCTGACAGGGGGGCACTACAGTGGGAAATTAACGGCTAAAACGGTTCTCGATGCTGGATTTTACTGGCCCACAACTTTTCAAGATGCTCAAACATTTGTACAACACTGTGATAAGTGCCAAAGAGCCGGTAACATCTCAAAAAGAGATGAAATGCCACAAACGTGGAATCAAGTTTGCGAGATATTTGATGTTTGGGGGATAGATTTTATGGGACCATTTGCTAGTTCTCAAGGTAACAAATTTATCCTTGTGGCAATGGATTATGTCTCCAAATGGGTGGAGGCACAAGCACTTCCATCTTGCGATGCAAGGGTCGTGGTGAAATTCCTCAAGAAATTGTTCTCGCGATTCGGTACCCCAAGGCAATCATTAGTGACCGGGGCACTCACTTTTGTAACTTCCAACTTGAAAAAGTTTTGAAAGTATATGGGGTATCACATAGAATCTCAACTGCATACCATCCCCAAATGAGTGGTCAAGTCGAGGTGTCTAATAGGGAATTGAAAAGAATCTTGGGAAAAACGGTGACTCATCATAGGAAGGACTGGGCGGATCAACTTGATGATGCACTCTGGGCATACAGAACAGCATTTAAGACACCTATTGGATCAACTCCGTATAGGTTGGTCTATTGGAAGGCTTGTCACTTGCCCGTCGAATTGGAGCATAAAGCTTATTGGGCCATAAAGCAATTGAATTTTGACCCCCATCTAATAGGCCACAAGAGAAAATTCCAGTTAAGTGAACTAGATGAATGGAGATCGGTGGCGTATGAGAGTTCAGTACGGTATAAAGAGAAGACAAAGGAATACCATGACCGACATATTAAAGAAGCTAAACACTTTCAAGTCGGGGACCAAGTGTTACTTTTTAACTCTCGATTGAAACTTGTTCGGAGAAAACTGAAATCAAGATGGTATGGGCCATTTTCAGTCTCACAAGTGTTTCCTCACGGGGCCGTTGAGGTTCACCATCCAACAAAAGGTACTTTTAAAGTCAATGGCTATCGTTTGAAACACTATTTTCCGAGCGGCAACCCGGTCCCAAAGGTTGGAGGTAACTTCCCTCCATTTGTTCCACCATGAGATCTTTTAGGTAATGCACGCCAAGCTAATGACGTTAAAAAAAGCGCTTCTTGGGAGGCAACCCAAGTTCCTTTCATTTCCCGTATTCATTTTCTTATTCGTGTTGTCTTGTTTAGTTATGTTTTTAGTAGTGGTTCGTTTGTAGTTGTACTTTTCGTCGTTTTTCTTGATTCTTTCGCCTTTGTGTTAACTTGTTTGTTACGTGGTTTTTGAAGAATTCTTGTTCTAGATGCATGCATGTTGATGTTTTGAGTGTTTAAATGATGTTTCAGGCCATATTTTTCAAGGTTTCATCGATGGTTAATGTGTACAAAGTGTGGAGATCAAAGTGTGCAACCAGAAAAATCCCGAGGACCATCCTTGCGGCCGCAAGGATGGTCGGCAAGACCCCCCGAAGAAGCATTAAAACTCAAGTTTTGGTGCTTTTACTATTCATTCTTCTTCCCCAATTCTTCTAACCGGTTCTCCCACATTTCTCCACCATTTTTCTTCATTCTTTTTGCCCTAGTTTGCTCTCCTCCTCCTCTTTTCCATCTTGATGACAAAAATTTGGAGTTTGAGCAAGCTTTTGGCCGGATTTAACATTTGGATTCACTCACCTTACTCTAGGGCAAGAGTATGGCATCTCACTCAAAACATTGATTTTTTCTTGTTTTTATGGCTGCAATTTCTTGGAATTTTGTTGATTGGTGAATTTTTAAAGTTTATCAAAGTATTTCTCTTAGTTTGTAAAATGTTTTGGCTACTTCTACAAGCAAGGTTCTTGAAAAGTTTTTACGAAATTCCTGTAGCACTACACTTTTTCTTGGATTGCTTCCAAGAGAGCTAGGAGGGAACCTTTCCCTCCCGTCCAAGAGCCCAAGTTTTCTAAGGAAGAACATACGACGCGTTTTGCACTCCTATCATGAAAGGGGTTCGGCACCGTTAGGAAGATCGATTTGGAAGCTTTGAACACATTGGGATTAGATGGCACAGTGTTGGACCCATGACACGACCTTGTTTATTTTCTCTCTTTTGTTCTTCGTTGTTTGTTGTTATGACTTGTACTTTTGAGTTAGCTAGGGCTCTTCCCTACTAAACTCTTTTGTTTTTTTTATGTTGGAGCTCTCTTTTCCGTACTTTCTTTATTTTTCCTCTTAAAAAAAAAAAATTTGAATGTTGATAAGCTCCTTGTTCTTTTCAGGATTATTAATTTTGGGAGCTTTACTTGTGTCGCCCTCATTAGGTGATATACTCCTGATCGAAGTGGAACAACTGAGAATCACACCAAGGAATCAGGGAAGTTTCTTCACCCCCATTCTTTGCTTATCATTTTCATCCCTCACATTATTCTGCTGACTTAGGTACATTGAGGACAATGTACAACTTTAGGTGTGGGGATGGTTATTTCTTCGGAGTGTTTTGTATTTATGCATGCTTGTTACCTATGATGGCTATGATTGTTTTGTTAAAGGACTTCCTAGCTTGTTAGAATGATAGTTGTGAGCTGTACAGTACCTGTACTTTAATGTAGTTCTGTTTCATCTTTAGTGCACCTGTATACACGCTCACGATCACTTTCACCTTGTACACTCTAACCAAACCCTCTTAATGACTTTGGCATTAATTTGTTAAATTCTTTCTTCAACGCACTTTTGAAAGCTTTTAAGTTCCTTTGTTGTTTTCTCCAACATTCAGTGAAGTTTTTAGCAGGTAGTTTATTAGGGATAAAAAAAAAGGGGGTCTATGTCAGTATTCCTCTGCTTTTTAAGCATGAATGCGTATATGTAGATTGTAATCGATTAAGAGGGTGACTCTTGTGCCTGGCCAGCATGTGCATCCATCTGAAAGATTTTTGTGCAGTCTATGTTAGGCGGACCCAGAAAAGAAAGAATTTGTGTATATTTGTGTGTGAAAGAAATAAAGTTTCCCTTGTGATCCCTAAAACCTGTTTTGTGGTCACTTAAGAGTTGGAGGTGTATTTAGGAACCAAAGGACTTTAATTGAGCATTGAGTAGGTCTTTAGCACTCTAATGCCATCTTCATTATGTGTCGGGTGAATGGTCATCCTGGGGTAATCCGGGGTGTGTAGGTCAAGGTGAGAGTCAGCACACACACACATAGGGCACTGTGGATGAAGCAGATCTATTATCACCTGATTATTCATTTAACAGCTCACTTCATGATTTCTGTCTATTTGTGCTTGTGGAGTTCTTTAATCTTAAGCCTGAGGTCGTATTTTTAGCCGTTTATCTTCTTTCCCTTGTTCTTCATGTTTGTTTGCTTGGGGACAAGCAAACGCTTAGGTGTGGGGATGTTTGATAAACGTCTAAAAGTACGTATTTTACATGTATGTGTTGTATTTTATTTTTACATTTTATTGTTAAATCTTTGCCCTTTTAGGTCTAAATTGCTTTATCTTTGTATTTCATGCCAGCCAGAAGCCCTGGGGACTCGACGGCGAGATGGGGAGCGAATTCACTGTAGCAGTTACTGTAGCTCATCGCGCACTTCTCGGCAGAAAAGTAGAAATCCCGAGGGGTCAGTGATGCGTCTCCGCAACAACACAACAGGGTGATGTGTGTCAACCCCTTGGGTTACCGCAAGTGCACGGGTCGTCAAGTAATAAAAGTGGACCCAAAGGGTCGGGTTGTCGAACCACAGGGAACAGAAGTACTAGTAATAGCCCCTCTTTTGTTATCTAGCCTAATGACTGTAGTGTGTGATGATCTAATGGCCAACACTAAGAGTGTCACCACAAGTGCGCAGGAAATAAAAGGAAAAGAGTTCTCAATTAATAAAAGTGAGGTATCCGGACAATGCTCCCCCTAGGATTCGGGTATTGGATGTAGATTACAAGTGTTTCTAAACGAAAACAATAAGTCGTGGGTATCCAAAGGTATAACGGCCCCTGCCTCCAGGTCGCCGATAACTAGTCCCCTACGAGGTCCCGGCGGAGAATTCTCTCGACGCCTCACACCACATATGACTGCTTAAAACTCTAGGGATCCCAAAGATATAACCAATTCCTAAAAGTAGATCTAACCCTGCCTCCAGGTGAAAGATCCCTAACCCCCTACGAGGTCCCGGCGGAGAATTCTCTCGACGCCTCACACCACATATGGTTGCTTAACACTTAGGGAATATGAAGATAGGAAATATCTGTCGGAAGGGAAAGGGGACACTCCGCTATCTCACGGCTCACCCTCTCAACCCTCTTTACTATTGGTAATTCTAAACCTAGCGGTGATCTCTCTCTTCACTAGGTTGAATAAAACATGCAAGGCAATTAATAATGAAATCAAAAGCACAAACAAGCATTAAGAACTCAAGAGTAAAACTCAAACTGATAAATTCGAATAGAAACACAATGTAAATCTAATGAAAATAAGAATCCTAGGATTTACATGTACGAATACCCTCTAGGGGTTTAGCTCTCCATGGAGCGAGTCACAAAACAAGTAATGAAGTCAGAATAAAGTTCCAAAGACATAAAGAATAACCCCCTTAAATCTGTGATGATAGTCTTGATGGGTAGTTTCCACGTCTGGATTGAATCCACTCCGAAGCTAGGTCGCCGATGGCTTCCTTGATGCTATGACAGAGGAGGAATCGATCCAAGTTGGTGAGGAAAGCTTCCCAAAGAGGCAAAGAACTCCTTCCAAGCCCTAGCCGCCTTCTCTCTCGAAAGTGGCCGAAAAGATCCCTAAAAATTATCACAAGGCGGCTTTTATAATTTGAATTCGGGGCTTTACGCGGGCATCCACACGGGCATCCACACGCCCGTGTGGAAATTCCACACGGGCGTGTGAAGCTGTTGCTACAGTACTGCTACAGTAACCTTCTGCAGTTCTTTTGCTACAGCTCTTTTCCTACGTCAAATGCTACAGTGATTTTTCCCCCCGAAGTCTTCCTTGGAGTCCACACGGTTGGGCACACGCTCGTGTGGTAGGGTGTGTGGCTTTCTACGCTTTGAAATCCTCAAGAACCTTCTTCTGTTTTGTACGGAAGCTGGGACATGGGCGTACTACTGCCTTTGTGCCCTTTCGGTTTGTGTAATGACTTGTACTCCTCCGAAAGTTGGCAACACCACCATGCATATGAACACAACTTCTGATTGTGGCCTTGAAACGTGTCATCACACCCTATCTTTGCTTCTTCCTTTACGTCATGTCTCCAAAGCCCTGTTTGCACAAAAGAACACAAAACACACCTTGTTAATGCTAAAACCTGATAAAAGTGATGCTCAATGCATGTAAACTGATATTATAAAACATATATAATCAAGCACTTATCAAGGGTCAGCATACCGGCTGTATGCTGACCCGTTTACCCATCGGGATTTGGGGTTTTAAGGGCGATCTAGGGCATTTATTTGGGAACTTTTGCCTCTTCTTGAAGCTCCACACCCTCACTTCCAAATCTGACCAAGAAGGAGAGCTTGGAGGGCATTTCCACGGAGGAACCGGCGAGGAGAGCGCGATCTTGAGCGGGATCTACTTCTAGGGCTTCCAATTTTGAGGTTGAAGACGACGGGAAGCCACCCCTTCGAGTGGCGTCTTCGGAAGCTTCTTCGACCTTGATCTTTGGAGGGGGGTCTTTTATGTTGGGTTTAGTTGTTTTCGTGCTTTTATTCATGTATTTTTAGACTATGAGCAACTAAAACCCCAAGGTCACCGGATGTGGGTGAACCTTGGGGTGAACTTGTGATCTTTGGATGTTTTGGTTTAATTCATGCTTGTTAGTTTGTCTGTGGTTCATGTTTGGTGTTTTGAACGCTTGGGTATGTATGAGAACTCTGTGTATCCATACTTACCCAATACTAGGTTGCATGACCATTGCCCTACTGTTAGACTCACCAAGCTTGGAAGGGAAATACGTACAAATACGCCGTGACCATGGGGTATTTGTACCCCTCCAATTCTAGGGTTAATTACTCATGTGTGATTCAACCTTAGTTTGATAAAACCATCTTGCCCTTTGTAATCGTAGGAGGAATTGTACGGGTAGAGCCCGTATTCAATACTCGTACCGGATTAGGGGTCAATTGCCGTGACCATCGGGTTGACCTAACCTAGGGTTTTCTCGCTCCATCAAGCCACTTGCATGCTAATCCAACATCCTTCGCACTTTGGTAACCCCGAGGGGATCCTCATCTGTAACCATCTTCTTACCCTAATTTTCCACCCGTTTAACGCCCTTGGTATTTAGTAGTTCAATTGCTTTTGTTTTACTTCTTTACTTTCACATTCCAAATCTCAAGTCTGATCGGCTAGACAATATTGCAAAAAGGAAGTAAGAATAGATTCTCGCACTCTTGGGAATACGACCCACTCGTGCTTGCGCGAGTGGTTTATTACTTGACGACCTCGTGCGCTTGCGGGATCACTGATAAGTGTCTAAATACACCGTTTTGTAACGGTGCATTACATGTACTTTCATGCATTATTTGAATGAAACCGGTGCCCTTTGATGTGTTTTTCGTGTTTTTCTATTTCAGGGCATCTACGAGCCATCTACGTGAGGAGGAGCATTTAGAGGATGAAAATCGAGGCCAAGGAGCGAAGAAACGAAGGTTAAATAAGCTCCGGACGTCATTCGGGCACTCCTAAACGAAACGGGCCTACTCAGGCCCGTTATCAGGCCCGTGTGCGGGCTGTGTGCGGCCCGCACACCCTTGGCAGAAGGGTGTGCGGCCCAGTGTGCGGCCGCACACCAGCCCACACACAGGTGTGCGGCTAGGTGTGCGGGCGCACACTGGCCCGCACACCGCTCGGGTATTTAAGCCCGGTTAGGGCTTTTTTGCAAGGGATCTTGCCACCGTTGCCTCCAAGCACCCCCACGCTCAAATATTCATCGGAGGAGGTTATTTTGGAGTGGAATCAAGTGGGAGAAGAGGGAAGAACGCATAGATCTTCATCCTAGAGCTTGCCGACGCGGATTCGGCAAGTTTATTCATCAAACCTAGTCGACACGCTCAAGAGGGAGTTCTTAGTGTTTTTGTTGATATACTCTTTATTGTTTAAACTTTCCTTCTTATTCATGTCGAACTAAACCTCCCAAGGCCGCCGGGTAACCGGTGAACCTTGGGAGGAATACTTGTATTGGATGTTATACTTTTAATTCAATGAATGCATGGGGTGTTATTTGGTTTCATACTTTGTGTGCTTAATTGTAGTGATTTGCATGAGAACTCTGCATTTCATCTTATCGATTGTGCTTGGTTGTGCGAGGTGCGCTCTTGCATTAGATCCACATAGTATGAAGAGGGATTCATTGTACCGGTACACCGGTGGTTCCGGGTGCCAGTAGCCTCCCGTAGGTTGTAGAGTTTATCTTAGCAAAATTGCTTATAGATAACTCCAACCAAGGCTCCTTAATCCCAATGACATCGTGTGAGTATCCTTTGGATAAAGGAACTTCTACTGGATTAGAGCTACACTACGGAGGTTCCGGGGTAGTCGACTTCCGAGCCTAGACGGACCAAAATATTATACTCGATGCATGCATTACCTGTTTTTACAACGTCCTTGCTTGTATTTCTCTCGGGGGAATCCTTGCCTGGGGCCTTATCTTTGATACTTGCTTTCCCTCTACATACTTATTGTTTGTTGGTGGCTTGATCATTTTTATTGCTTTATTTTCATACTTATTTTTATTATAACAAAACCCATGTCTTGACTTGACTAAACAGCTAATCTAAGAAGAAGTAATAGTAGATCTCGGGACCCTAGGGAATACGACCCTCTTGTGCTCACACAAGAGGTATTACTTGACGACCCGTGCACTTGCGGCCGGGGAGCCACGTGCCCGCTTTCTAGCGACGCGCGCGGCGACCATCAATCACCACCAAGTTTTTGGCGGCGTTGCCGGGGATTTCACCGAGGGATATTTGGAAAGCTTTAAGCTTGTTGATTTAGCCTTTTCTTTTTCTTTTGTTTTTCTGTCTTTTTGTTCTGTGTTTTGTTTTGTTTTTGTGTTTTCTTGTTTTTGGTTGTTGAGATTTTGTAATTAATCCAGCTTTGTATTTTATTGTTGCTCTTTTGTATTTCTTGTTGTTAGCTAACATTGTGACTCCTGTTCAGAGTGACAGCATGGTTTTCAGCGATAATCTTCGGATGGAAGATTTGTGCCAGGATACATTTATGCAATCTGTACAGAATCAAGGAGCTCAGTCAATTTTCAATAAATATTTGGAATCAGACTGGGGAAAGTTGGCAACAGAAATTCTCTCATCTAGTAGTCAGTCCAACTATATTCATGAGGAACTAGACACTAGTCTGAAGAGTCCTCCCGAATTAACCCGTTCAGATATGGAGGAGGTAATTCAGTCAATAGTTGAAAGAGTAGAAGAGGTGAATTACATCCGGAGGGATGATTTGAATACATTTGAGGCAGAATTTCGAGCCAAAGAATGCAGCTTGAACAGTGATGGTGACTCAAAAGAAATGGAGGAGATTGAGGAGCGTGACTTTAGAAATTATGGAAGGGTAAAGTCATCAATTGAAGAACCTCTAGAGCTAGAATTGAAGCCCCACCCTGATCATCTAGAATACGCTTTCCTGGGGGAAGAATCTACACTCCCTGTTGTCATTGCCTCAGATTTAACAAGGGAACAGAAGGACCAACTCTTGAACATGCTGAGGAGACACAAAAAGTCAATTGCATGGAAGATTTCTGACATTCGAGGAATCAGCCCATCTTTTTGTACACACAAAATACTTATGGAGGATAATCACAAACCCTCAGCAATTCCCCAACGAAGACTCAATCCCAACATGAAGGAGGTTGTGAAGAATGAAGTCATAAAGTTGCTTGATGCGGGCATTATCTACCCTATCTCCGATAGTGCTTGGGTGAGCCCAGTGCAAGTGGTGCCAAAGAAAGGAGGAATGACAGTCATCACTAATGAAAAAAATGAGCTTGTTCCCACAAGAACAGTCACAGGTTGGAGAGTCTGTATCAATTATAGGAAACTTAATGATGCTACAAGGAAGGATCATTTCCCTTTACCTTTCATTGACAAGATGCTTGACAGACTCGCGGGACATTCTTACTACTGTTTCTTGGACGGCCTTTCTGGATACTTTCAGATTCCTATTGCCCCAGAAGATCAGGAGAAGACTACTTTCACATGCCCCTACGGGACATTTGCGTATCGTCGAATGCCCTTTGGACTTTGTAATGCACCGGCTACATTCCAAAGATGTATGTTAGCAATCTTCGAAGATATGGTGGAACATATCATGGAGGTGTTTATGGATGATTTTTCGGTCTTCGGGGATTCATTTGAGTTATGCCTTAAAAACCTTGAACGGGTCTTAAAAAGGTGTGAGGAGACTAATTTAGTCCTCAGTTGGGAGAAATGCCACTTTATGGTCCAGGAGGGCATAGTACTCGGGCATAAGATTTCAAGGAGGGGAATTGAAGTAGACAGAGCGAAAGTCTCCACCATCGAAAAACTACCCCCTCCAAGTTCAGTGAAGGCAATCAGAAGTTTTCTGGGACATGCAGGGTTTTATAGAAGGTTCGTCAAAGACTTTTCTGCAAAGCTCTTGGAAAAAGATGCTCGTTTTGAGTTTAATGAAGATTGCATGAATGCTTTCCTCTGCTTGAAAAGGAAACTTGTTGAAGCACCAATAGTGGTTTCTCCGGACTGGAATTTACCTTTCGAGGTGGTGTGTGATGCAAGCGACTATGCAGCGGGTGCAGTATTAGGACAAAGACGGGATAAACACTTTCATCCTATTTATTACGCAAGCAAGACTTTGAATGACGCAGAGGAGAACTACACTACCACGGAGAAAGAATTGCTAGCGGTGGTCTTTGCTTTTGATAAATTTCGATCATATTTGGTGCTATCCAAGGTAATTGTTTATACTGATCATTCTGCACTCAAATACCTGCTGAATAAATCAGATGCCAAGCCTCGACTGATCCGTTTGTTCTTCTACTACAAGAGTTTGATCTAGAAATAAGGGATAAAAAGGGGGCAGCAAATTTGGCAGCTGATCATTTATCACGCCTTGAAGGGCCTAATGATTAGGAGTTGAAGAGATAAGGGATAAACGACCCATTCCCTGTGGAACAATTATGTAGTATTCAAACAGTGACAGATGATGAGACTCCGTGGTTTGCTGATATTGCCAACTATCTAGCAGTAAAAATCAATCCTAATTGGTTCACTTATCAACAAAGAAAAATTTTTTTTGCCGATTTGAAGCACTATATCTGGGAGGATCCTTATTTGTTTAGAGTTTGCTCTGATCAAATCGTGAGGAGATGTGTTTCATTAGAAGAAGGGCATGACATCTTGCATCATTGTCATTCGGGCCCGACAGTCGGGCACTACAGTGGGAACAGAACGGCTAAAAAGGTTATCGATGCTGGATTTTACTGGCCCACAATTTTTGAAGATGCTCAAACATTTGTACAACACTGTGATAAGTGCCAAAGAGCCGGTAACATCTCAAAAAGAGATGAAATGCCACAAACGTGGAATCAGGTTTACGAGATATTTGATGTTTGGGGGATAGATTTCATGGGACCATTTCCTAGTTCTCAAGGTAACAAATTTATCCTTGTGGCAGTGGATTATGTCTCCAAATGGGTGGAGGCACAAGCACAGCCATCTTGCGATGCAAGGGTCGTGGTGAAATTTCTCAAGAAATTGTTCTCGCGATTCGGTACCCCAAGGGCAATCATTAGTGACCGGGGCACTCACTTTTGTAACTTCCAACTTGAAAAAGTTTTGAAACGATATGGAGTATCACATAGAATCTCAACTGCATACCATCCCCAAATGAGTGGTCAAGTCGTGGTGTCTAATAGGGAATTGAAAAGAATCTTGGAAAAAACGGTGAGTCATCATAGGAAGGACTGGGCGGATCAACTTGATGATGCACTCTGGGCATACAGAACAGCATTTAAGACACCTATTGGATCAACTCCGTATAGGTTGGTCTATGGGAAGGCTTGTCACTTGCCCGTCGAATTGGAGCATAAAGCTTATTGGGCCATAAAGCAATTGAATTTCGACCCCCATCTAATAGGCCACAAGAGAAAATTCCAGTTAAGTGAACTAGATGAATGGAGATCGGTGGCGTATGAGAGTTCAGTACGGTATAAAGAGAAGACAAAGGAATACCATGACCGACATATTAAAGAAGCTAAACACTTTCAAGTCGGGGACCAAGTGTTACTTTTTAACTCTCGATTGAAACTTTTTCGGAGAAAACTGAAATCAAGATGGTATGGGCCATTTTCAGTCTCACAAGTGTTTCCTCACGGGGCCGTTGAGGTTCACCATCCAACAAAAGGTACTTTTAAAGTCAATGGCTATCGTTTGAAACATTATTTTCCGAGCGGCAACCCGGTCCCAAAGGTTGGAGGTAACTTCCCTCCATTTGTTCCACCATGAGAGCTTTTAGGTAATGCACGTGAAGCTACTGACGTTAAAAAAAGTGCTTCTTTGGAGGCAACCCAAGTTCCTTTCATTTCCCGTATTCATTTGCTTATTCGTGTTGTCTTGTTTAGTTATGTTTTTAGTAGTGGTTCGTTTGTAGTTGTACTTTTCGTCGTTTTTCTTGATTCTTTCGCCTTTGTGTTAACTTGTTTGTCACGTGGTTTTTGAAGAATTCTTGTTCTAGATGCATGCATGTTGATGTTTTGAGTGTTTAAATGATGTTTCCGGCCATATTTTTCAAGGTTTCATCGATGTTTAATTTGTACAAAGTGTGGAGATCAAAGTGTGCAACCAGAAAAATACCGAGGACCATCCTTGCGGCCGCAAGGATGGTCGGCAAGACCACCCGAAGAAGCATTAAAACTCAAGTTTTGGGGCTTTTACTATTCACTCTTCTTCCCCAATTCTTCTAACCGGTTCTCCCACATTTCTCCACCATTTTTCTTCATTCTTTTTGCCCTAGTTTGCTCTCCTCCTCCTTTTTGCCATCTTGGTGACAAAAATTTGGAGTTTGAGCAAGCTTTTGGCCGGATTTAACATTTGGATTCACTCACCTTACTCTAGGGCAAGAGTATGGCATCTCACTCAAAACATTGATTTTTTCTTGTTTTTATGGCTGAAATTTCTTGGAATTTTGTTGATTGGTGAATGTTTAAAGTTTATCAAAGTATTTCTCTTAGTTTGTAAAATTTTTTGGCTACTTCTACAAGCAAGGTTCTTGGAAAATTTTTACGAAATTACTGTAGCACTACACTTTTTCTTGGATTTCTTCATTCTTTTGGTGCTCATTTTGCTTGTAAATTAGCCGGATAATCTCTACTTTGTTTCTATAGGATGCCAATCAAGAAATTAGCTTCCAAGAGAGCTAGGAGGGAACCTTTCCCTCACGTCCAAGAGCCCAAGTTTTCCAAGGAAGAACATACGACGCGTTTTGCACTCCTATCATGAAAGGGGTTCGGCACCGTTAGGAAGATCGATTTGGAAGCTTTGAACACATTGGGATTAGATGGCACAGTGTTGGACCCATGACACGACCTTGTTTATTTTCTCTCTTTTGTTCTTCGTTGTTTGTTGTTAAGACTTGTACTTTTGAGTTAGCTAGGGCTCTTCCCTACTAAACTCTTTTGTTTTTTTTATGTTGGAGCTCTCTTTTCCGTACTTTCTTTATTTTTCCTCTTAAAAAAAAAAACATTTGAATGATGATAAGCTCCTTGTTCTTTTCAGGATTATTAATTTTGGGAGCTTTACTTGTGTTGCCCTCATTAGGTGATATACTCATGATCCAAGTGGAACAACTGAAAATCACACCAAGGAATCAGGGAAGTTTCTTCACCCCCATTTTTTGCTTATCATTTTCATCCCTCACATTATTCTGCTGACTTAGGTACATTGAGGGCAATGTACAACTTTAGGTGTGGGGATGGTTATTTCTTCCGAGTGTTTTGTCTTTATGCATGCTTGTTACGTATGATGGCTATGATTGTTTTCTTAAAGGACTTCCTAGCTTGTTAGAATGATAGTTGTGAGCTGTACAGTACCTGTACTTTAATGTAGTTCTGTTTCATCTTTAGTGCACCTGTATACACGCTCACGATCACTTTCACCTTGTACACTCTAACCAACCCATCTTAATGACTTTAGCATTAATTTGTTAAATTCTTTCTTCAATGCACTTTTAAAAGCTTTTAATTTCCTTTGTTGTTTTCTCCAACCTTCAGTGAAGTTTTTAGCAGGTAGTTTATCAGAGATCAAAAAAAAAAAGGGGGTCTATGTCAGTATTCCTCTGCTTTTTAAGCATGAATGCGTATATGTAGATTGTAATCGATTAAGAGGGTGACTCTTGTGCCTGGCCAGCATGTGCATCCATCTGAAAGATTTTTGTGCAGTCTATGTTAGGCGGACCCAGAAAAGAAAGAATTTGTTTATATTTGTGTGTGAAAGAAATAAAGTTTCTCTTGTGATCCCTAGAACCTATTTTGTGGTCACTTAAGAGTTGGAGTTGTATTTAGGAACCAAAGGACTTTAATTGAGCATTGAGGAGGACTTTAGCACCCTAATGCCATCTTCATTATGTGTGGGGTGAATGGTCATCCTGGGGTAATGCGGGTTGTGGAGGTCAAGGTGAGAGTCAGCACATACACACATAGGGCACTGTGGATGAAGCAGATCTATTATCACCTGATTATTCATTTAACAGCTCACTTCATGATTTCTGTCTATTTGTGCTTGTGGAGTTCTTTAATCTTAAGCCGGAGGTCGTATTTTTAGCCGTTTATCTTCTTTCCCTTGTTCTTCATGTTTGTTTGCTTGGGGACAAGCAAACGCTTAGGTGTGGGGATGTTTGATAAACGTCTAAAAGTACGTATTTTACATGTATGTGTTGTATTTTATTTTTACATTTTATTGTTAAATCTTTGCCCTTTTAGGTCTAAATTGTTTTATCTTTGTATTTTAGGCCAGCCAGAAGCCCTGGGGACTCGACGACGAGAAGGGAGCGAATTCGACACAAAAACAGCGTTTTCGAGACAAGATACTTTAGCACGGTACTGTAGCATGCACTGTAGCATTCACTGTAGCTCATCGCGGACTTCTCGGCAGAAAAGTAGAAATCCCGAGGGGTCAGCATACCGGCTGTATGCTGACCCGTTTACCCATCGGGACTGGGGGTTTTAAGGGTGATCTAGGGCATTTATTTGGGAACTTTTGCCTCTTCTTGGAGCTCCACACCCTCACTTCCAAATCTGACCAAGAAGGAGATGTTGGAGGGCATTTCCACGGAGGAACCGGCGAGGCGAGCGCGATCTTAAGCGGGATCTACTTCTAGGGCTTCCAATTCGGAGGTTGAAGACGACGGGAAGCCACCCCTTTGAGTGGCGTCTTCGGAAGCTTCTTCGACCTTGATCTTTGGAGGGAGGTCTTTTATGGTGGGTTTTGTTGGTTTCGTGCTTTTATTCATGTATTTTGAGACTATGAGCAACTAAAACCCCAAGGTCACCGGATGTGGGTGAACCTTGGGGTGAACTTGTGATGTTTGGATGTTTTGGTTTAATTCATGCTTGTTAGTTTGTTTGTGGTTCATGTTTGGTGTTTTGAATGCTTGGGTATGCATGAGAACTCTGTGTAACCATACTTAGCCAATACTAGGTTGCATGACCATTGCCCTAGTGTTAGACTCACCAAGCTTGGAAGGGAAATACGTACAAATACGCCGTGACCATCGGGTATTTGTACCCCTCCAATTCTAGGGTTAATTACTCATGTGTGATTCAACCTTAGTTTGAGAAAACCATCTTGCCCTTTGTAATCGTAGGAGGAATTGTACGGGTAGAGCCCGTATTCAATACTCATACCGGATTAGGGGTCAATTGCCGTGACCCTCGGGTTGACCTAACCTAGGGTTTTCTCGGTCCATCAAGCCACTTGCATGCTAATCCAATATCCTTCGCACTTTAGTAACCCCGAGGGGATCCTCATCCGTGACCACTTCTTACAGTGATTTTCCTCTCGTTTAACGCCCTTGGTATTTAGTAGTTTAATTGCTTTCGTTTTACTTCTTTACTTTCATATTCCAAATCTCAAGTCTGATCGGCTAGACAACATTGCAAAAAGGAAGTAAGAATAGATTCTCGGGCCCTTGGGAATACGACCCACTCGTGCTTGAGCGAGTGGTTTATTACTTGACGACCCCGTGCGCTTGCGGGATCACCAAATTCTGATACGGTAATTCTGCTACAGTATACCGCTCTCTGGCTCGCTTGCCGAAGACCTCATGGCCGTGAGGTTACCCATGAGAACTTCCAGACTTAGCGATTTCTTCAAAAGCTCCGCATTTTAGGCTGCTAGAGTGCTGCTACAGTGCCGGTGCTCTAAAACCTCGATTTCCTTGTCAATTTCTCAGCCTTTCGCGACGTTGAGCTCACCAAGGCCTCATTTGTACCTGAAACACAAAATAAAACAATTTAGACCGAAAAGAGCATCGATTGATCGAAAAGATAACAAAATAATATATATGAATACGTATAAAATATGTATAATTAGGGGTTTATCAAGGTCCTTGAAGAACTTCGCATAACGAGCCATTTGTGATAATGCCCCCATGAATGGGATCTTGATGTGAAGCTGCTTGAACAGGCCCAGAAACTTCTTGTATTGCTCATCATTTTGGTCATTCTTCATGCTCGAAGGGTAAGGAATTCTTGGCTTATATGGTGGGGGTGCTACCACCTTTTCCTTGCTCTTCTCTTCAACTTCCTTCTATTTATTTTTCTCTTTAGTGGGAACATGAACAACCTCTTAAGTGGGAAATCTACCCTCAATCTCACGACCACTCCTCAACATTATCGCCTTGATAAACGTCTAAATATACGTATTTTATACGTACTTGTGTATATTTTATTTTCTCTTTTTGTTAAGTTGTTATCTATTTTTCTTGTTTAAAGTTGCTTTACTTGTGTTACAGGCCCGGAATAAGCGAAATAAGCTCAAGAACGTTTTGGGCTTCACTCGTATAAAAAACCTGAGAAAGTTTCTGGATGCCTTGCGGGCAACCTTGCGCCCGCAAGGCCACCCGCAAGGCATCGCGATGTCATGTTTTAAAAGAGCTTTTAGGGCATTTTGGAAGGGGACTTGGCCTTCTCCTTGGAGCTCCACACCACCATTATCAAATCCGGCTTGGAGAAGGGCTTTGAGGGCGTTTTCACGGCGAGATCTTGGAGGAGAGCCCGTTTGGGAGCAAGATCCTACTCTAGGGCATCATTGAAGGAAGGTTGAAGACAAGGGAAGCCACCTCTTGAGTGGCGTCTTCGGAACCCCATTTCGTCTTTGAGGGAGTGATCATGCTTTATTTAGTTGTTTTCACGCTTTTGAGTATGTATTTTGAGATTATGAACAACTAAACCCCAAGGTCACCGGATGTAGGTGAACCTTGGGGGTGAACTTGTGCATTTTGGATGCTTAGTTTTAATTAATGTTTGTTGACTTGTTTTTGATCCTTGTTTGGTGCTCTTTGGAGGGAGGTCTTTTATGTTGGGTATAGTTGTTTTCGTGCTTTTATTCATGCATTTTGAGACTATGAGCAACTAAACCACCAAGGTCACCGGATGTGGGTGAACCTTGGGGTGAACTTGTGATGTTTGGATGTTTTGGTTTAATTCATGCTTGTTTGTTTGTTTGTGGTTCATGTTTGGTGTTTTGAACGCTTGGGTATGCATGACAACTCTGTGTAACCATACTTAGCAAATACTAGGTTGCATGACCAGTGCCCTAGTGTTAGACTCACCAAGATTGGAAGGGAAATACGTATGAATACGCCGTGACCATCGGGTATTTGTACCCCTCCAATTCTAGGGTTAATTACTCATTTGTGATTCAACCTTAGTTTGAGAAAACCACCTCGCCCTTTGCAATCGTATGAGGATTTGTACGGGTAGAGCCCGTATTCAATACTCGTACCGGATTAGGGGTCAACTGCCGTGAACATCGGGTTGACCTAATCTAGGGTTTTCTCGGTCCAACAAGCGATTTACATGTTAAACCATCTTGCAGGGACGCATCAAGTTTTTGCAACAACACAACAGGGTGATGTGTTTCAACCCCTTGCGTTACCGCAAGTGCATGGGTCGTCAAGTAATAAAAGTGGACCCAAAGGGTCGGGTTGCCGAACCACAGGGAACAGAAGTACTAGTAATAGCCCCTCTTTTGTTATCTAGCCTGATGAGTGTAGTGTGTGATGATCTAATGGCCAAAACTAAGAGTGTCACTACAAGTGCGCAGGGAATGAAAAGGAAAAGAGTTCTCAATCAATAAAAGTGAGGTATCCAGACAATGCTCCCCCTAGGATTCGGGTGTTGGATGTAGATTACAAGTGTTTCTAAACGAAAACAATGAGCCGTGGGTATCCTAAGGTATAACGGCCCCTGCCTCCAGGTTGCCGATAATTAGTCCTGGTCGATTGTCCGCAAGCGCACTGGTCATCAAGTAATACCTCTCACGCACGCGTGAGAGGGTCGTATTCCCTGGGGTCCCAAAAGCTGCTATTACTTCCCCATAGACAGCACTGTCTAGTCTACCAAAGAAGGATAATTAAAACAAGATAAGAAAACTAACAAAGATAACTATAAACACATGGACTCAGGCACACCACATGAGCATATTCAAGGAAGCAAATAATAATGAAAGCGCGAGGTCCCGGGCTAGGATCCCCTCGGGATTACTAAAGCTAGTAGGATGCTAGAATTACACAGGCACTGGTGGTTCTTGGCCAGGAGAATCCTAAGGTAGGCCAACCCAATGGTCACGGCAGTTGGCCCCTAATCCGGTACGAGTATTGATACGGGAATTCCTTCCGCCCAAATCCTCTTACGATTGCATTAAAGGCACGAGATTCTCAAATTAGGGTTGAAGCATAAACTAGGCACAACCCTAATACCGGAGGGGTACAAATTACCCTATGGTCACATCGTATTTGTATATGTATCCCTTCCAAGCTTGGGAGTCTAAAAGTAGGGCGATGGTCACGCAACCTACTAAAACCTAGAAATCGATACACAGAGTTCTCATACATACCAATACATCAAAGTACACCAAGCATGAACCATAAAACAAACCAAATACCATGAATGTAAATCTAAGCATCCATACAAAGCAAGTTCATCCCAAGGTTCACCGGATGCCCGGCAACCTTGGGAGTCTAGTTCTTCATCAACAAAGGAGAAAGCAAGAAATACAAAGAATACAAGATAAAACTCAAAGCAAACTCCCCTAAGATGAAGACTAGAGGTTGGTGATGAGAACTTGTCGGATCCGCGCCGGCAAGCTCCTATATCTTCTCCTTGATAGCAAAACCTCTTCTCCCCTTGATTTCCACCTCAGATCTGCCCTCTCCACTTGCCTTGAAACCCTAGAAGATGATGGTGGAGAATGGTGGCCAAAAGTCCTCTTTCAAGATGCCCTAATGCCCCTTTTAAACACCCAAATCCCGATGGGTAAACAGGTCAGCATACAGCCGGTATGCTGACCCCTCGGGATTTTTTTACTTTTCTGCCGAGAAACCCGTCATGAGCTACAGTAACTACTACAGTAACTGCTACAGTAGCTACGGTGCTGTGCTACAGTATCCCCTCTCGAAAACGCTGTTTTGATGTTGAATTCGTTCCCCATCTCGTCATCGAGTCCCCAGGGCTTCTGACAGGCCTGAAATACAAAAATAAAGAGATTTAGACCGAAAAAGGGCATCAGCTCATTAAAAAGATAATAAAATAATTTCTACAATTACGTATAAAATACGTATATTTAGACGTTTATCACATCCACACGGAGGAGTACGCGCAGCTACCATTTGATTATCCTTTTCGCGTAACTCCGAGCCGAGTTTGCAGGATGCTCTGTGGAGATATAAGGTATGAGCCCGGGTTGACCAAGGCCTCTCTGCTCCTCCGCCCTGCCCACAAGTACATTCATGCCATTTTGAGTAGGTCTATCAATGGGCGAGGAGACAACATCGGCGTATTGGGGCGGTTGGACCTTCTTTACTTATATTCTATGGTCCAGAGCCTGCCCCTGCACATGGGATACATGGTGGCTGACCTCTTGAGGCATCAGGGACAGTACGCCCGGATAGGAGTCCTTTTCTCTGGTCCCTATATCACTCGACTCCTCAGAGGGATGAGACTGATCGATGCTGTTCGGGGAGCTGATAAGGTCATTGTTCCCTCTCCACTAGGCCTTGATACCTTGCGTATGATGGGCATGGTGAAAAGGGCCGCCCCCGGCAGGTATGTTCTTGTTGCTCCTTTCCCAGATGAGTCTGAGGAGTCTGAGGATGAAGATGAAGACTCCGAAGAGACCCGGGCAGGGCCGTCATCACAGCACACACCCATGGCGGCAGAGGACACTCCAGCAGACGAGGAGGTGCCACCGGTGTCAGCACATGCATCTCCTCCGGCACATGATCGCATAGACAGACTTGAGAGTGCTGTAGGGACCCTCCAGACTGATCTCGCCGCCCTGCGGATGACCCAGGCAGCGGACCACACAGAGGTTCTCGCTCGCATGGCCGAGTACCACTCAGAGATGCTGGCACGCATCACTTCACTCCATCAGATGATGGCGAGAGGTAGCGACTCCACTTCGCCGTCCACTCCCAGACCACCCCACGCATCTCCAGCATCCCCAGTAGCACCAGCAGATGACGACGCTTGATGTGTCTTTTATTCTTTTTTTATTTCTTGTACTTTCATTTCTGTTGAGTCTTTGTGTACTCAGAAAGGTTGCACCTTCTGAGAGTTATCTTACTGTTTTTATTTCTTATGTTTATGTTTGAGTTTGAGTTCGGTTTGTTTACTTTTGTACTCTTTTAATTTTAGTTTATGTCGAGATCCACTGAACCCCTTTTGTGATGTGCAGATAGGCTTGTCAACCTGGTTTTGAGAAATGGTCATAGGCACGGCCATGTGGATGTCTCACATGGCCGTGTGAGCTTCACAACCCTACGCAACTTCACTTCCCGCTTTTACACCTCCATTCAAACACTACACTCGGAGATCAGGGAAGTGTTGTTTTAATACCCACGCCCTCATGTTATTATTTGTTTTCTTATGTTGCATGTTTGTATGAGTACATTGAGGGCAATGTACAGCTCAAGTGTTGGGGGGTTGGGGGGGGGGGAGTTCACGCTGCACACGTTCTTTATTCTTGATCATCATTTTCATGCTCATCTAGCCAATGACAGTTCACCTTAAGGAAAAGGAGTGTATTTTTGAATTTAGGTGAAATTTAAACTTCGGTTGTTACCATGCTCTAGCTTACTTGCTCTGTTAACTCTGATAATGCTAGTTCAGTTTTGAAAGGACATTAGTTTCATTATTTGAAAGGACATTAGTTTTGAAAGGACAAATAAAATTAAAAATTCCTTTGTCCTTGGGGTGGAAAGAGCTACCACCTATTTTGTATGCAGCTACTCTCATAAGTCGGATACTAGCTATGCCCTAATTTAAGAAAGAGCTATCTAATAGGCTGTGTGAAAGCTAACACTCTCAGGTGAAAGAGCTACCACCTTGAAAGGGTGAAAGCCGCCTAGGAGGCATCTTGGGAAATGGCTATGGTGATCGTCCCGCAAGCGCACGGGGTCGTCAAGTAATAAACCACTCGTGCACGCACGAGTGGGTCGTATTCCCAAGGGCCCGAGAATCTATCCTTACTTCCTTTTTGCTATGTTGTCTAGCCGATCAAACTTGAGATTTAGAATGAAAAAGTAAAGAAGTAAAACAAAAGCAATTAAACTGCTAAATACAAAGGGCGATAAACGGGAGGAAATAAAGGGGTCTGCAACACAAAATAAAGGGGTTTAGACTATAAAAAGGGCATCGACTTATCAAAAAGATAATAAAATAATACAAATAAATACGTATAAAATACGTATATTTAGACGTTTATCAGGCTACCTTTGAGGTTGTGTGCAGCTACCACCGATTTCTTTGTCCTTAAATAAGTCCTTGTTTTAATAATGTTCAAGCGTAGACTTGGGGCTGGCATGAGTAAGTATACACACAAACACGCTTTTAGATTTTATTTTCTTCGCAATTTGAGTTTTTGCTAGAGTTTTGGTTTTTATCTATCTATGTTTAAAATTTTCCCTTGTTGAGAATGCTATCTTTACACACTTTTGGTGAACTTAAGGCCAAGCATTTTCATCACTCAACCTTTAATTCTCATGGTATGAACTTTGCTTGAGGACAAGAAAATGCTTAAGTGTGGGGGAGTTTGATAAGTGCTTGCATGTACATATTTTTGGAAATGTCTTCCACGCATGAGCATCACATTTCTCATGTTATATCGCTAATTTCGTTTGCTTTGGTGTTCTTTCGTGCAATTAGGGTTGTGAAGACATGGTACGTGAATAAAGGCAAGATTAGGTCATAATGGTGCCAAGTGGAGCTCTTTTGTGCAAATACAAAGTTCAAGACAGAAATCGGGTTCAAACGAGGGGGTATTTGCCAACTTCTAAAGGTTTCAAGACAATTCTTGTAGAAGGACACGAAGGCAGTCATGCTCGCTTGTTCGGATTTATTCGAAGATTTCAAAAGCTCTCCAAGGGTTTCTCATCATCAAGAAATGCCATATGACCTTTCACATGGGCGTGTGTCCGCCCGTGTGACCTCAAGAGAAGAAACGGGCGAAATCGGGGACCAATACGCAATTTTTCACAGGGCTGGAATTCCACATGGGCGTGTTGAATTTCCACACGGCCGTGTGGCTCATCCACACGCCCGTGTGGATCCTCGAGATGGCCAATTATAAAGCAGTTCTGAAGCGTTATTGTGGGGAGCTTCTGCCAAACTTGAGAGGGGGTGACGGCTGATAAGTGTATAAATACACCGTTTTATAACGGTTAACTACTTACACTTTCACGCATTAATTGAATAAAACAGGTGCCTTTGATGTGTTTTTCTTATTTTTTTTACTTCAGGGCATCCACGGAACATTTAGGTTGAGAGGAACGTTTACAACGAGAAAATCAAGGCCGAGGAGGGAAGAAACGAAGGTTAAACGAGCTCCGAAGGGCACTCAAGCGTTCCTACACAACCAGGCCCATTTTTGGGCCTGTGTGCGGGCTGTGCACAGCCCGCACACCCTTGGCAGAAGGGTGTGCGGCCTGGTGTACGGCCGCACACAAGGCCGCACACCAATGTGCGGCCACGTGTGCGGCCCGTACACAGGCCGCACACCGGTCGGGTATTTAAGCCCGGTTAGGGCTTTTTCTTGGGGGACTTTGGCCACCGACGCTTCCGAACACCCTTACGCTCAAAGCTTCATCAAAGGAGGTCGTTTTGGAGTGAAATCAAGGAAGAGAAGACGGTGGGACTTGAGGATCATCATCCTAGAGCTTGCCGACGTGGATTCGGCAAGTGTCTTCATCAACTCTAGTCGACACGGTTAAGAGGGAGTTTTGAGTTTTCTTGTTGATGTATTCTTATTTGTGCAAACTTCCCTTGTTATTCATGTCGAACTAAACCTCCCAAGGCCGCCGGGCAAAAGGTGAACCTTGGGAGGAATACTTGTATTGGATGCTATGCTTTTAATTCAATGAATGGATGGTGTGGAATTTGGTTTCATACATTGTGTGCTTAATTGTAGTGGTTTGCATGAGAACTCTGCATTTCATTTTATCGAATGTGCTTGGTTGTGCGAGGTGCGCTCATGCATTAGATCCATATAGTATGAAGAGGGACTCATTGTACCGGTACACCGGAGGTTCCGGGTGCCGGTAGCCTCCCGTAGGTTGTAGAGTTCATCTTAGCGAAATTGCTCATAGATAACTCCAACCAAGGCTCCTTAGTCCCAATGACATTGTGTGAGTATCCTTTGGATAAAGGAACTTGTACTGGATTAGGGCTACACTACGGAGGTTCCGGGGTAGTCGACTTCCGAGCCTAGACGGACGAAAACAATACTCCATGCATGCATTACCTGTTTTTATAGCATCCTTGCTTGTATTTCTCCCGGGGGAATCCTCGCCCGGAGCCTTGTCTTCTATATTTGATTTCTCGTCGTTGTGCGCAACTTGTCATTGATTAAAGTTTCTATCGTTAGTTTAAATTTCATTTCATTACAACAACCTCTGTTTTGATTCGACTAAACAATTGTCGAAGAGGAAGTAATAGTGGATCTCGGGACCCCAGGGAATACGACCCTCTTGTGGCCGCACAAGAGGTATTACTTGACGACCCGTGCACTTGCGGCCGGGGAGCCGTGTGCCTGCTTTTTAGTGACGCACGCGGCGACCATCAAGTTTTTGGCGCCGTTCCCGGGGACTTCCGAGAACATTAGGAAAACTCATAGACATTGGCTTAGTCAATTTCTTTTTCTTTTGCGCCCCTACTATTTTGTTTGCGTTTATTTTTAGTTTTTCTTCACTTTCTTGGTTTTTATTTGTTTTCTCAGTGGAATTTGGGCTTACATTAGATATTTATTTACTTAACTTCCCCACTTACTATTGTTATCTCTTATCAGCTTTGGGGGATTTTATGACCCGAGGTAACCCCACCGATTATATCGAAGTTGACGAAGAGATCGAGAGAAATTTACGCAAGAGGTTGAGGGAAGCATTGAGCTCCTCTAACTGCCCCGTGGAAGCATCAGTTGATCCTCTGCCTACTAAAGAAGGAACATCGAACAGTATGGCAGAACAGAGGAGGACACTTTCGGATTATGAGCGACCACAATTTACGGGGGAGGAATCATGTATACAGATGCCCGCTGCAGCAGCAAACAACTTTGACTTAGCAAGACCCATCGGCATGATACAGAATTCCGTGCAGTTCGATGGGTTGGCAGATGAAGATCCGAATGGACATCTATCACGCTTCTTGCAGATTTGCTCGACCTTCAAGATCAATGGTCTGTTAGAGGATGCAGCCAAGTTGAGGTTGATTCCTTTCAGTCTTCGAGGTGCAGCCTACAGATAGTTCCAGGGATTGACACCAGGCTCCATTAAGGCCTCGGAGGATATGGTGGAGAAATTCTTGGGGAGGTACTTTCCCCCTAGTAAGGCTGCCCGACTCCGGCAAGAGATTTAAGCATTCAGTCAAAGGGATTCGGAAACACTGTTTGAGACGCATGAGCGTTTCAAGGATCTGTTGAGGAGATGCACACATCACGGGTATCAGTCATGGATGAGGATAGAAATTTTTTACAATGGTTTGAATTACCAGACTCGCCAACTTATTGATGCAGCAGCATGGGGCTCTCTCAGTAATAAGTACCCTGAAGAGGCTGCGAAATTAATAGAAGACATGGTAAGGAATGAGTCTCACTGGGGTTCAAGAACCAAGGTATCACGAGCGGCCGGTGTTCATGAGGTGGGTGCCCACACTGCACTTGAAGCCAAGATGGACGCTCTGACAAGAAGATTTGACCTATTGATGGCTGAATGGGCGAGCTCCAGTTCCATACCCGTCATGTCCTGTGAGGTTTGTGGAGGTGGACATTCGGCCACCCTTTGTCCTATTGCAGTTACGACAGGCACAACAGCAGAACAAGTAGATTTTGTAAACCAAAATCCAAGACCCCAAGGGAACCTATATGCAACTTCTTATAATCCCGGGTGGCGAAATCACCCAAATTTCCAGTGGGGTAATCAGAACCAACAGAGGCCTCAACACCCGCCAGGATTCCAACATGCTCCACCCCAACAGAGGGAAAATAGAGTATCAGTTGAAGAAGCATTGGTGAAATTCATGATTGCCACAGAGTCAAATTTCAGAAATGTCCATGTTTCAATTCAGAATTTGGAGAAACAGATTGGGTAGCTAGCAAAAGCAGGATCAGATCGACAGCATGGTAGTTTGCCGAGTAATACTGAAGAGAACCCTCGTGAACATCTGAAAGCTATCACTCTGAGGAGTGGCCAAGAGATCGAGGTTCGACCCCCAAGTGGGAATGAGAGTGGGAAAGGGAAGAATGTTGTGAGAGATACAACCCCAAGAGCGAGGGTTGACATTGAGGACAGCAACAATCCCACCTCCGAACCTGAACCGAAACAAGCTTCACCCGCGCCGGAGTATCAACCCAGAGTCCCCTACCCGACAAGACTAAACAAGAGCAAGGAGGATGACCAATTCAAGAAATTTCTGAGTCTGATAAAGCAACTTCACATAAATCTCCCACTCGTTGAGGCATTTTCTCAAATGCCCAAGTACGCAAAGTTCATGAAGGACTTATTGACGAACAGGCGGAAGCCAGTGGAGGCATCCAGTGTAGCTTTGAATGAGAATTGTTCCGCCATATTACAAAGCGCACTCCCACCAAAAGTTCGAGATTCTGGGGGCCTTGTAATTGAATGTAAGATCGGAGAGAATGTGGTAGAGAAGGCCTTGGCAGATTCGGGAGCGAGTATCGATGTTATGCCACACAATCTATTTTTAAAATTGGGACAGCAGGAACTCGAACCCACTCGGATGACTCTACAACTTGCAGACCGGTCCGTACGGTGTTGTGAGCGACGTATTAGTGAGCGTGGGGGGGCTTGTATTCCCGGCTGACTTTGTTATCTTGGACATCAATGAAACTGCTGAGGTGCCTATAATCCTTGGAAGACCATTTTTGGCAACCTCTCGCGCCCTGCTCGACATCCAAGACGGCAAGATGACACTTAGAGCTGGGAATGAAGAAGCCGTGTTTAAACACCCAGATGCCATGAAACACCCCAAGGAGCGAGATGACACCTCCTATGCTTTCGATGAGGTCGAACAAATTGTGTCTGATTGTGTGCAGGAGGTTCTGTCGATTAATCCTCTTGACGAGTACTTACGCAAAGGGCATGAGGAAATCCAAGCTGAGGACATTGGAGAACAGAACTATCAGCAACCACTCAGTCCTAAAAAGAAGAAAACGAAAGCCAAAGGGGACGGGAGCCGTGAGCAGCAACCTTGGAAAAAAGCTTCGAAGAAAGTGACCAAATCGAGTTCGTCAACTGAAAAGAAAGACCCAAAGCCCACCTTCACTATTGACTTGGGAGCCCATAATGTGGAAAGTATGATCTCACTAAACCTCCCTAGCTCATCTCCCTCATTCTTCTTGAAGAAAGGTATGAACCTCTCCTTTGATCCACCATGACAATGTGAACAAGAATGTCAGGCTCGTGACTCTAAACAAGCGATCTTGGGAGGTGATGCGTGTCCGCAACAACACAACAGGGTGATGTGTGTCAACCCCTTGCGTTACCGCAAGTGCACGGGTCGTCAAGTAATAAAAGTGGACCCAAAGGGTTGGGTTGTCGAACCACAGGGAACAGAAGTACTAGTAATAGCCCCTCTTTTGTTATCTAGCCTAATAAGTGTAGTGTGTGATGATCTAATAGCCAAAACTAAGAGTATCACTACAAGTACGTAGGGAATAAAAAGGAAAAGAGTTCTCAATCAATAAAAGTGAGGTATGAGGACAATGCTCCCCCTAGGATTCGGGTGTTGGATGTAGATTACAAGTGTTTCTAAACGAAAACAATGAGTCGTGGGTATCCTAAGGTATAACGGCCTCTGCCTCCATGTCGCCGATAACTAGTCCCATACGAGGTCCCGGCGGAGAATTCTCTTGACGCCTCACACCACATATGACTGCTTAAAACTCTAGGGATCCCAAAGATATAACCAATTCCTAAAAGTAGATCTAACGCTGCCACCAGGTGAAAGATCCCTAACCCCCTATGAGGTCCCGGCGGAGAATTCTCTCGACGCCTCACACCACATATGGTTGCTTGACACTTAGGGAATATGGAGATAGGAAATATCTATCGGAAGGGAAATGGGACACTCCGCTATCTCACGGCTCACCCTCTCAACCCTCTTTACTCTTGGTTATTCTAAACCTAGTGGTGATCTCTCTCTTCACAAGATTGAATTAAACATGCAAGGCAATTAATAATGAAATCAAAAGCACAAACAAGCATTAAGAACTCAAGAGTAAAACTCAACTGATAAATTCGAATAGAAACACAATGTAAATCTAATGAGAATAAGAATCCTAGGGTTTACATGTCCGAATACCCTCTAGGGGTTTAGCTCTCCATGGAGCGAGTCACAAAACAAATAATAAATTGAGAATAAAGTTCCAAAGACATTAAGAATAACCCCCTTAAATCCGTGATGATGGTCTTGATGGGTAGTTTCCACGTCTGGATTGAATCCACTCTGAAGCAAGGTCGCCGATGGCTTCCTTGATGCTATGACAGAGGAGGAATCGATCCAAGTTGGTGAGGAAAGCTTCCCAAAGCCGCAAAGAACTCCTTCCAAGGCGGCTTTTATAATTTGAATTCGGGGCTTTACGCGGGCATCCACACGCCCGTGTGGAAATTCCACACGGGCAAGTGAAGTACTGTTGCTACAGTAAATGCTACAGAGATTTTTCCCCCGAAGTCTTCCTTGGCAGAAGGGTGTGCGGCCTGGTGTGCGCCCGCACACAGGCCGCACACCGGTCGGGTATTTAAGCCCGGTTAGGGCTTTTTCTTGGGGGACTTTGGCCACCGACACCTCCGAACACCCTTACGCTCAAAGCTTCATCAAAGGAGGTCGTTTTGGAGTGAAATCAAGGAAGAGAAGACGGTGGTACTTGAGGATCATCATCCTAGAGCTTCCCGACGTGGATTCGGCAAGTGTCTTCATCAACTCTAGTCGACACGGTCAAGAGGGAGTTTTGAGTTTTTTTGTTGATGTATTCTTATTTGTGCAAACTTCCCTTGTTATTCATGTCGAACTAAACCTCCCAAGGCCGCCAGGCAACCGGTGAACCTTGGGAGGAATACTTGTATTGGATGGTATGCTTTTAATTCAATGAATGGATGGTGTGGAATTTGGTTTCATACATTGTGTGCTTAATTGTAGTGATTTGCATGAGAACTCTGCATTTCATTTTATCGAATGTGCTTGGTTGTGCGAGGTGCGCTCTTGCATTAGATCCACATGGTATGAAGAGGGACTCATTGTACCGGTACACCGGAGGTTCCGTGTGCCGGTAGCCTCCCGTAGGTTGTAGAGTTCATCTTAGCGAAATTGCTCATAGATAACTCCAACCAAGGCTCTTTAGTCCCAATGACATCGTGTGAGTATCCTTTGGATAAAGGAACTTGTACTAGATTAGGGCTACACTACGGAGGTTCCGGGGTAGTCGACTTCCGAGCCTAGACGGACCAAAACAATACTCCATGCATGCATTACTTGTTTTTATAGCATCCTTGCTTGTATTTCTCCCGGGGGAATCCTCGCCCGGAGCCTTGTCTTCTCTATTTGATTTCTCGTCGTTGTGCGCAACTTGTCATTGATTAAACTTTCTATCGTTAGTTTAAATTTCATCTCGTTACTACAACCTCTGTTTTGATTCGGCTAAACAATTGTCGAAGAGGAAGTAATAGTGGATCTCGGGACCCCAGGGAATACGACCGTCTTGTGCCCGCACAAGAGGTATTACTTGACGACCCGTGCACTCGCGGCCGGGGAGCCGTGTGCCCACTTTTTAGCGACACGCGCGGCGACCATCAACGGCTAGGGTTCAGGAGGTTCTTGCTACACTTTGGGGGTGCTTCTTCATCGATTTCAACATCAATTCCTTCCAAGGAGAGCTATTGGGGGAGCCTTCGACGACTCGATTCGACGAGGTGTGCCCTAGGCTTGGAGGAAGGAATTCTTTGGAGAAGAAGGAGAAGCCCTCATAGACTATCGGCACAGAGCTTAAGGGGGTTTTATTTATGGATTGTTTGCATTTAATTTCCATTTCTTTCATGATTTTGTATTGCTCCATGGAGAGCTAAAACCCTAGTGGGTACCTGGACATGTAAACTCTAGAATTTCTATGTTTCTATGACTTTATTGCTGTTCTTTAATTTGAGTATTAATTTGAGTTTCAATCTTGTACGCTTCTTGGATTCTCCCTTAGAGTGACACTAGGGTTGAGAATCACATTTAATCATCCTTTTGACGAGTGACCATCACCATTAGGATTAAATCAATCAGGATTGAAGAGGGTCGCGAGGGTGAGTTGAGAGGTAGCAACACGTCCCCTTTCCCTTACGGTATGATTTACCCTACCTTCTCATTCCACGAGATAACTTTAATCTCAAAGAGAGTTAGGCGTTGAGAGAGAAGTCTTTCCGCCGGGACTTATTTGTTATTAGGGATCTTCCGCCTGGACCAAAGGGGTTGGTCCATATTTCATAATAGGGTTTATCATTTGGATTCCCACGAGCTTTTCGCAGTCATACGTGGTGTGAGGCGTCGAGAGTCTTTCTCTCCGTCGGGACCTCGTAGGGGACTAGTCGGGGTTGACCTTAGGTTTGGGACCCTGAATCCTTGGATTTCCATGACTCATTGATTTTCATTGTAAGAAGTGCAGCTTAAGTTTTGCACTAGAAACTAGGATTCTAGGGGGAGCATTGTCCGAGTACCCCATCTTCATATTGATCTTCTTCTACACTCTAGCTTTTACTTTCAGAACTTTATTTCTGTTTCTTTCTTGTTTTATTTTCAATCACAACAACAATTGATTTATCGTTGGCTACTTAGCAAAGTGTTACTGTTCTTACGTCTACTTCTTGTGGATTCGACTACCCACCCGTTTGGGTACTTTATTACTTCGACACCTGTGCACTTGCGGAGCACACATGCAAGGGTGTGTCACCCGCGTACTGTAGCCACACGCCCGTGTGGAAATGCCACACGGGGCGTGTACAGTACTTTGCTACAGTACTACTACATTATTGTCACTACAGTATTTTCGCTACAGTGCTTTACTACAGTGAATGCTACATTGATTTTTTCCCCCGAAGTCTTCTTCCTTGGAGTCCACACGGTCGGGCACATGCTCGTGTGGTAGGGTGCGTGGCTTTCTATGCTTTGAATTCTTCAAGAACCTTCTTCTGCTATTGTACCGAAGCTGGGACATACACGTACGACTGCCTTTGTGCCCTTTCGGTTTTTGTAATGGCCTGTACTCCTCCAAAAGTTGGCACCACCCCCATGCATATGAACACAGCTTCTAATTATGGCTTTGAAACGTGTCATCACACCCTATCTTTGCTTCTTCCTGTACTTCATGTCTCCAAACCCCTGTTTGCACAAAAGAACACAAACCACACCTTGTTAATGCTAAAAACCTGATAAAAGTGATGCTCAATGCATGTAAACTGATATTATAAAATATATATAATCAAGCACTTATCAAACTCCCCCACACTTAAGCTTTTGCTTGTCCTCAAGCAAACTAAACATTCATTACAAGGAAAGAAAGAATAAGTGCTTGGCATCAGGTTCACTAGAAAGTATGAGAGTATGATTCTATGAGGAAGGGGAACTATTTAACACCAAACGGTTCAGTCAATGCTCTAGAAAACAATCCAATGACAAGAAAGAAAAAGAAATCCGAAAGCGTGTGTGTGTGGAAAAACTCATCTCAATTCAACTCTATGTCCGCTGCTTACAGTTTTTATTGCTCGAGAATTATAAAGTTGCAAAAAGAATGGTAGTAGCTGCACACAATCTCCAAGGTAGCCCTTTCTCAGGCGGCCTCCCGAGTGGCTTTCACACTTTAGAGATGGTAGCTCTTTCTACCGAGGGTGCTAGATTTCACATATCCCTTGTGATAGCTCTTTCTCTTATTAGGGCATAACTAGTATCCGACTTATGAGAGTAGCTGCATACAATCAAAGGTAGTAGCTCTTTTCAAGCCATATATACACGAAATAATTCACAATTGCTAAACTATATATATATCTATTTTTTTTTTCAAATAAAACAACTACTAACAAGTCTCAAAACATTAAACTAGAGCTTCTATAGGTCTAATGAGTGAGTAGAGTGCATAAATGGCAATCGGACAAAAATTTCTCAAAAAATTAGATGACAACTAGAGCATGATGAAATCTAGTGTTCGAAGCTTTCCTGTAGTCTATAATCGAACTCTTAACCCTAAAGTGAACCTTCATAGGTTGCATGAGCATATATAATGAAAACGAACAATAAAGTGGTGTATAAAGTGATCCTCCCCCACACTTAAGATGTACATTGTCCCCAATGTACACATGCAAGCATAATAAAATTATGAATTCTGAAAATAAAGCATGTGAGGGTGTGCAACATTAAAACAATACTCCCCTGAATTCCAAGTGATGAAGTTGGTGGAATCTTGTACAAGGGTGTGTTTGGCTCAGCGGGCATTTGGAGGTGAGACGGCCGTGTGACCTAGTCACGCGACTGTGTACATCACTTCATTTTCATTTCCCAAAACTCTCAAGACCATCTGCGGATTCAGGGGTGTTCAATGAAGCTCAAAAAACTTAGAAAAGAAAACAATTAAAAACAATTAGAACCACAAAATAAAATGACAGAAATAAAAGACAAAGTCTCAACGAACATGCTGAAAATAAAAGTGCAGAAAATAAAAATACAGAAGATAAAATAAAATGACTCAAGGATGCCTCATGTGTCAGGAAACTCTGCTGGTGCTGCTGGTGGTGCCGGTGGTGCTGATGTCGTCGCCTCAGATGCGGTGTCGCTCTCAAGAAGATGTCGAATGATGGACAGCTGCGACATCATCATGGACTGGTTGGCGAGCACAGTCGCAATGTCCCCCTAGAGAGCTCCAGTTGCCACCTCGCACCTCGCCAAACGGTCACGGGCTCGAGTGGAAGGCTGCCATGGCTCTGGCTCATATGCAGGGGCCTCGGTGTCCATCGGCACAGCTGTGGGTTCCGGTGAATCAGGATCGTCTGCTGGGTCGGTTGCCTCCTCTTCTGACTCCTCCCCCTCAGCCTCTACTGCGAGTACATATCGGCCGGTACTCGTCTTCTTCACCATACGCATGGCTCGGAGGGATGGAAGCCCCAAGGGTGCAGGTACGCTAATCTTCTCCATCCCTCTATGTGCCTCGGTCAACACCATGCCACAAACGAGTCGGGTGATGTATACTCCTGAGAAGATCACGCTGATCGACACAGAGTGTCAATACCCGCAAGCGCACGGGGTCGTCAAGTAATAAACCACGAGTGGGTCGTAGTCCCAAGGGGCCCGAGGAGCTACCTTACTCACTTTTCACTTGTTGTTTAGCTCACCGATTCCATTTTTAAGAGAATAGATAAGAAAGAAAACAAATAGCAACAAGAGAAATTTTCTTAATAAATACGATTGAATCAAAACTCGGGAGATGCTCAGGGATGGAAAACGGTCACGGATGAGGATCCCCAAGGGGGCTACTCAAGTGAGTAGGATATTTGAGAAATTAAGTATGTGGCTAGTTGGACCGAGAAAACCTAAGCTTAGGTCAACCCGATGGTCATGGCAATTGACCCCTAACCCGGTACAAGAGTTGAATAAAGAATTTCTTCCACTCAACCTCTCACACGGTTGCAAGGCGAATGATGGTTTCCTCAAGTTAGGGTGGAAACACTAGTTAGTTTTCAACCCTAGAAATGGAGGGGTACAAATACCCGATGGGCACGGCGTATTTATACAATACTCCCTTCCAAGTTTGGTAGAGTCTAGCACTAATGCAATGGTCATGCTACAAAGTGCTACCAAGAATTTGATACATCAATTAAGCACATGTACCAAAACAATCAAGAATACCAAACAAGGATCACAACAAGCCAATCATACAATAAATAGCTCAAATAATCCAAAACATCACAAGTTTTGCCCCCAAGGTTCACCTACATCCGGTGACCTTGGGGTTTAGTTGTTCATGTTCCACAAAACCACCACACAAACCATGCAAATAACTAAAATAAACATGAGGAACACTCCCTCAAATGGTGAAGGTCGAATGCCCCTTGAATCCCCGGAGAAAACCTTCCGAAGACGCCACTCGAAGGGGTGGCTTCCCGTTGTCTTCAACCTCCAAACAATGAAGCTTTTGAAGTAGATCCTCCTAGATCTTGCACTCATCTCCTAAGAAAACCCGAATTTCCTCTCCTTTTGCCCTCCAAAATGGTGTAGAAATGATGCCCAAACCCTAGCCTTCTTTTCCCCCAAAAGCTCTCTCCAAGAAGATGCAAAAGTCTCTTTCAAAATGCCCTAGATCGCCCTTTAAACCCCAAATCCCGATGGGTAAACGGGTCAGCATACAGCCGGTATGCTGACCCCTCGGGATTTTTACTTTTCTACCAAGAAGTCCGCGATGAGCTACAGTAACTGCTACAGTGAATAATCAGGTGATAATAGATCTGCTTCATCCACAGTGCCCTATGTGTGTGTGTGCTGACTCTCACCTTGACCTTCACTCAGATTAGAGTCTTCCCGGACGGCTACCCCATCTTTAGAAGCACTTGGGATCCCTTTTTCCCTTGCTTCCAACTGTTTACCACTTCTCAAAGTAACAGCTTTTAATTATTCCCTTGGGTTGCTTTCAGTGTTGCTTGGCAAACTCCCCGAGGGTCGTTCAGATTGTCCACGAGCAAGCTGTCCCACTTGGTTCTCCAGAGATTGGATGGATGCTTGAAGATTTCTGAATATGGTACCAAATTCATCCATTTTCTTTTCATTATTCACGAAGCGTACCTCCGTGCTAATCATGAATCTGGCTAAAACATCCTCCGTAGAGTATTTCTTCTCTTGTGGGGGAGGAGCTTGGTATTGGCTTCCCTGAGAGGGTGGAGGTCTGTACTGAGATTGTCCTTGAGTCCAAGAAGGATTTGAAGAGCCTCTCCATCCATAAGTGTAAGTGTTGCTAAACAGATTTCCGGGTCCTCTTGGTCCACCACCAACATAATCAACCGTTTCCATCAACGGTGATGGGGCAACAAAAATAGGGCATTGTGATGCTGCATGCCCTGCCCCACAAGTATCACATGACATAACAGCCTTGGACACTGAACTGGATCCTATCATAAGTTGATCAACTTTTTGTGCTAGGGCGTCATACTTCGAACTATTCTCCATGATATGTTTCGTCAGGGCATCAATCTTCGCAGCCAAAGCTGTGGATTCGGTCACCTCGTACAGCCCTGCAGCCCTTGGAAGCTTCTGTCGAGTGCTCCAATGGCACTTATTGCTGGCCATATTCTCAATTAATTCCTCGGCCTCTTGAGGAAGCTTGTTGCTCAAAGAACCACCTGCTGCGCATCGATGAGTTGCCTAGTAGCATAATTCAACCCGTTACACAACATCTGCACTCTCATCCATGAAGGTTAGCCATGATGAGGACACTTGCGAAGAAGGTCCTTGAATCGTTCATGGGCTTCAAAGAGTGTCTCGGTATCACCCTACCTGAAGGACGATATCTCCTGTCTTAATCTTGCAGCTTTGCTTAGGGGAAAATATCGGGCGAGGAACTTCTCAACCAATTCTTTCCAAGTGGTGATGGACCCAGGGACTAAGGATGTGAGCCATCTATATGCTGTTCCTCTCAAACTGAACGGGAATAATCTCAGTCTGATGGCATCGTCTGATACTGAGTTGATCTTAAAAGTGGAGCATATCTGAAGGAACCAGGCAAGATGGGCATAGGGGTCAACATCTGCTAGATCGTCAAACTGGACTGAATTTTGAATCATCCCTATGGTACTCGCCTTGATTTCAAAGTTATTAGCCGGAATAGTTGGTGCTTGGACACTAAATTCTTCTCCGGTGAATTGTGGCCTTTCCTAATCAGATAGAGTTCTTCTTGGCTCGGCCATAACTGTGGGCTCACTGGATTCTACCAGAACTTCTCGTTGACTTGAACCCTCAATACCTTCTCTCAAACGACGGTGCAGTGTTCTTTCTATCTCGTTGTCGGGTTCAACTAAATTTTCTTGACTTGCTCGGGTCATAAGATGGGTACCTTGCAAGAAAATTCAAGTCAAGCGTTAAAACTTGCAGACGAACAAGTAGGAAAATGCAAAGAAAATGAACTGACGGAATATATACAAGAATGGCAAAAACGGCAAAACAAAAGCCAAATCAACACGCTCAAAGTTTTCCGAATATTTCTCGTGGGTCCCCGGCAACGGCGCCAAAAACTTGGTGGTGATCCCGCAAGCGCACGGGGTCGTCAAGTAATAAACCACTCGCGCTAGCACGAGTGGGTCGTATTCCCAAGAGCCCAAGAATCTATTCTTACTTCCTTTTTGCAATGTTGTCTAGCCGATCAGACTTGAGATTTGGAATGTGAAAGTAAAGAAGTAAAACAAAAGAAATTTAACTACTAAATACCAAGGGCGTTAATTGAGAGGAAAATCAGGGTAAGAAGATGGTCACGGATGAGGATCCCCTCGGGGTTACTAAAGTGCGAAGGATGTTGGATTAGCATGCAAGTGGCTTGATGGACCGAGAAAACCCTAGATTAGGTCAACCCGATGGTCACGGCAATTGACCCCTAATCCGGTACGAGTATTGAATACGGGCTCTACCCGTACAATTCCTCCTACGATTGCAAAGGGTAAGATGGTTTTCTCAAACTAAGGTTGAATCACACATGAGTAATTAACCTTAGAATTGGAGGGGTACAAATACCCGATGGTCACGGCGTATTTGTATGTATTTCCCTTCCAAGCTTGGTGAGTCTAATACTAGGCCAATGGTCATGCAACCTAGTATTGGCTAAGTATGGATACACAGAGTTCTCATACATACCTAAGCGTTCAAAACACCAAACATGAATCACAAACAAACTAACAAGCATGAATTAAACCAAAACATCCAAACATCACAAGTTCACCCCAAGGTTCACCCACATCCGGCGACCTTGGGGTTTTAGTTGCTCATAGTCTCAAAATACATGAATAAAAGCACGAAAACAACTAAACCCAACATAAAAGACCTCCCTCCAAAGATCAAGGTCGAAGAAGCTTCCGAAGACGCCACTCGAAGGGGTGGCTTCCCTTCGTCTTCAACCTCCGAATTGGAAGCTCTAGAAGTAGATCCCGCTCAAGATCGCGCTCTCCTCGCCGATTCCTCCGTGGAAATGCCCTCTAAACTCTCCTTCTTGGTCAGATATGGAAGTGTAGGTGTGGAGCTCCAAGAAGAGGCAAAAGTCCCCAAATAAATGCCCTAGATCGCCCTTAAAACCCCAAATCCCGATGGGTAAACGGGTCAGCATACAGCCGGTATGCTGACCCCTCGGGATTTCTACTTTTCTGCAGGGAAGTCCACGATGAGCTACAGTAACTGCTACATTGCCTGCTACAGTACCGTGCTATAGTATCCTGTCTCGAAAACGCTTTTTGGTGTCGAATTCGCTCCCCATCTCGTCGTTGAGTCCCCAGGGCTTCTGGCTGGCCTGAAATACAAAGATAAAACAATTTAGACCTAAAAGGGCATAGATCTAACAATAAAATGTAAAAATAAAATACAACACATACATGTAAAATACGTACTTTTAGACATTTATCACCGGGGCCCCATCTCCTCCATCGAGTCAAACCTCAATCTTCCCTTGGTGAACTTCCCATTCCCTTAACCTCCTCGAAGTTAATCCAAAGTCAATTCCTTGATCTTCTGTTTGGTTAGATATTAAGTAGGACGTTAGTATTAGAAGCTATACCAGTCCCTGTGGATTCGACTACCCGACCCAAAGGGTACACTTTACTACTTGTGCGACCCGTGCACTTGCGGTTACGCAAGGGGCGTACCAATTTTCAGCACAACATGAAACAAATGAGTACAAGGCCAATTCCTTAACTTTAAACCTCTAAAACATTCTAGATCAAGCCACACATGTATAATTATGATGAAACACCAAGAATAAACGATAAAAACACAGCAACGACAGAATTAACGCAAAGACGCCTACTCAAGCTAATTATTACTACAGAATAAAAAACTAACTATGAAAGCAATAAAATGACTTGGGTTACCTCCCAAGAAGTGCTTGTTTTACGTCACTAGCTTGACGTACCTGATCTTTTATGGGGGCTCATGCAAGTGAAATACCTCCTTTCCTGCAAATACTTCTTCGCCTGAAAAATAGCGCTTCAATCTGTGCCCATTCACCTTAAACGTCCCTTTTTCTGGGTGAGTGATTTCAACAGCCCCGTGCGGTGATACTTGAGTCACTGTGTATGGTCCTGACCACCTCGATTTTAATTTCCCTGGGAATAATCTCAGACGAGAATTGAAAAGTAATACTAAGTCGCCTTCATTGAACTCTTTCTGCAGTTTGATGTGCTTATCATGCCACCGACGCATTTTCTCTTTATAAATCTTCGCATTCTCATATGCACGCAACCGCCATTCATCTAACTCGTTCACCTGCAGCTTCCTTTGTTATCCAGCTTGTACAAGGTCAAAATTCATCCCCTTGATTGCCCAATAAGCTTTATGCTCGAGTTCCACCGGTAAGTCACAAGATTTCCCATAAACCAGACTGTATGGTGTTGTTCCCACTGGTGTCTTGTAGGCCGTACGATATGCCCAAAGTGTGTCTTCTAGACCTTCGGACCAGTCCTTCCGGTTGTGTTCCACCGACTTCGCTACAATTCTCTTTAACTCCCTATTTGTTACCTCGACCTGGCCACTTGTTTGCCGGTGGTACGGAGTGGCTAGCCAATGATATATTCCATATCGTTTCAGTACCATATCGAGCTGCACATTACAAAAATGAGTCCCTCTATCGCTAATGATGATCCTGGGAGTACCAAAATGAGCGAACAGGCGCTTGAGAAATCTAACTACAGTTCTAGCGTCGTTTGTGGGGAGAGCTTGTGCCTAAACCCACTTGGACACATAATCCACGGCGACTAAAATGTATCGGTTTCCATTTGAACAAGGGAATGGTCCCATAAAGTCAATACCCCAAACGTCGAATACTTCACAGGACTGAATAGGATTTTGAGGCATCTCGTCCCGTCTAGACAAATTACCAGCTCCTTGACATTTATCACAGCTTTGAATGCATTGATGAGTGATGGTTATCCGCAAGCGCACGGGTCGTCAAGTAATACCTCTCACGCACGCGTGAGAGGGTCGTATTCCCTGGGGTCCCAAAAGCTGCTATTACATCCCCCTAGACGGCACTGTCTAGTCTACCAAAGATACAGAATTGAAACATGATAAGAAAACTAACAAAGATAACTATAAACATGTTGGACTAAGGCACACCAAATAAGTATATCAAGGAGGCAATTAGCAATAAAAGTATGAGGTCCCGAGCTAGGATCCCCTCGGGATTACTAAAGCTAGTAGGATGCTAGAATTACACAGGCACTGGTGGTTCTTGGCCAGGAGAATCCTAAGGTAGGCCAACCCAATGGTCACGGCAGTTGGTCCCTAATCCAATACGATTATTGATACGGAATTCATTCCTCCCAAATCCTCCTACGATTGCATTAAACGCACGAGATTCTCAAATTAGGGTTGAAGCACAAACTAGGCACAACCCTAATACCGGAGGGGTACAAAATACCCGATGGTCACGGCGTATTTATACATGTATCCCTTCCATGCTTGGGAGTCTAAAACGAGGGCGATGGTCACGCAACCTATTATAACCTAGAAATCGATACACAGAGTTCTCATGCATACCAATACATCAAAGTACACCAAACATGAACCACAAAACACACCAAATACCATAAATGTAAATCTAAAGCATCCATACAAAGCAAGTTCATCCCAAGGTTCACCGGATGCCAGGAGACCTTGGCAGTCTAGTTCATCATCACCAAAGGGGAAAGCAAGAAATACAATAAATACAAGACAAAACTCAAAGTAAACTCCCCTAAGATGAAGACTAGAAGGTGGTGATGAGAACTTGTCGGATCCGCGCCGGCAAGCTCCTAGATCTTTCTCTTGATAGCACAACCTCTTCTCCCCTTGACTTCCTCCTCCGATCTACCTTCTCCACTTGCCTTGAAATCCTAGGTGAAGATGATGGAGAATGGTGGCCAAAAGTCCTCTTTCAAGATGCCCTAATGCCCCTTAAAAAGGGAAATTTAGTGTGTCCTTACGGGCTTAAGGTTGCCCGTAAGGCACCCAGAAACTTTCCCAGAAATTTTATCTCAGGGGTGCTACAGTACGCTGCTACATTACTTAACTACAGTAATCCTACTACAGTACATCTACAGTGATAAAGCCCAATAACGCCGTATTTGGTGTCGATTTCTTCATAAATACGTTCTTGAGCTTATTTTGCTTATTCCGGCCTGTAACACAAGTAAAGCAACTTTAAACAAGAAAATAGATAACAACTTAACAAAAAGAGAACATAAAATATACACAAGTACGTATAAAATACGTATATTTATACGTTTATCAAACATCCCCACACCTAAATGGTTGCTTGTCCCCAAGCAAACAAACATGAAGAACAGGGGCAAGAAGATAAATGGCTAAATATACGACCTCAAGCTCAAATGTACAGGACTTCACTAGCACAGATGGTTAGAAATCAGGAAGTGAGTTATTCAGTGTATTGACAAGCAATATCAGTTCTGTTTCATCCAAAGTGTTCTTGTGAGTGTGTGCTGACTCCCACACTGACCTCCACACCCTGGATTACCCCAGGATGTCCATTCACCTCATACAAATTGAAGTTAGTGTTAGAAGTGCTAAAGACCATCTCAATAGTCAGTTAAAAATCTTCTGGTCTCCAAAACGGAACTTTAACAACAAGTGAAGATAGAACAGGTTTCAGGCGCCAGAAAGGTCAAATGTTTTTTATTTTTTCGAGTCCGTCTAACGTAGACTGCACAAAAATCTTTCAGCAAGATGCACATGCTGGCCAGGCACAAGAGCCACCCAATTTACTTGACTACAGATCTACATATACGCATTCATGCTTTTACAAGTAGAGGAATACTGACATAGACTCATTTTTCACTTTTTTTTTCTTTCTTTTTTTTTTTCATAAGACGTCGGATCAATAGCCTGCTAAAAACCTCACTTAAAAACCTCTCTTAGGGTTAAAGAAAAAACAGGAGACTCAAAAGTTTTTAAACTACTATTGAAAGAAGAATTTAACATCCAAACACTAAATCAATAAGAAGGGTTAGACTGTCCGAAGTGGAAGTTATAGTGAGCAGGTATCAATGTGCATTAAAGATGAAACAGAGCTACATTCAAGCACATGTAAAGTACAACTCACTACTATCATTCTACCAAGCTAGGAAATCCTTAACAATAAAATCATAGCTATCATAGGTGAGTCAAGCATGCAATTTAAAACAATTCCAAAGTTCATGAAAATCTACCCCCTCTCAAAAATGCACATTGTCCTCAATGTGTCTAAATCAGCAGTGCATAAACATTATAGGCAATAAAAGCATAATAAGAGGGTTTCATGAACTTCCCCGAGTCTCAAAACATGAGTCTTGAAGTCCAAGAGATCGGGGTAGCCACCAATGATGCGAGTAGATGATCGAGAGAGAAGGCGTGCTTGATGCCCTACTTCCATCCTACAAGATAGAAAGGAGCATCATCTCAAGGCATCTAACACACACAAAAAAAGAAAAAGAAAAACACAAACAAAAGCAAACAAAACAAACAACTAGCACAACACAACAATCAAGCAAAACAAAATCCAAGCAAGTCCTTTGTTCATCATTATCATGGTGTCCAAAGCTCTCTAATGCAAGCATGGCTAAGGGTTTACAAATATGATTCAAGATTAAGTCACATACAAGAGAAGCAATGGTTCAACAGGATGGGAATGTGGAAGAATTCAAGAATTGCTACAGTAATTCCCAAAAACAATTTGCAAGAGCTTCTCTTGTAAATGGAGCATAAACATTTTTACAAAGCTTTGAAATTGCTCCAAAAACCCACAAAAATGACAAACAACAAAACTCCCTAAAATTTCATCCACAAAAATAAGAAAAACTCATGATTTTGAGTGAGAGATCAAACTCTTGCCCTAGAGTAAGATGAGTGAATCCAAGGGCTAGATCCGACCAAAAGCTTGCTCAAACTCTAAATTTTTGTCACCAAGATGGAAAAGAGGAGGAGGAGAGCAAACTAGAGCAAAAAGAATGAAGAAAAATGGTGGAGAAATGAGGGAGAACCGGTTAGAAGAATGGGGAAGAAGAGTGAATAGTATAAGCCCCAAAACTTGTGTTTTAATGCTTCTTTCGGGTGGTCTTGCCGACCATCCTTACGGCCGCAAGGATGGTCGGCAAGAAGCTCGGGATAAATCCCGAGTGGCATCCTTGTGGCCGCAAGGATGGTCCTCGGGGTTTTCTGTTTGCACCACTTCTTTCTCCACTCTTTCTACACATTAACCATCGATGAAACCTTGAAAAGTACGGCCGGAAACATCATTTAAACACTCAAAACATCAACATGCATGCATCTAGAACAAGAATTCTTCAAAAACCACATGACAAACAAGTTAACACAAAGGCGAAAGAACTAAGAAAAACGACGAAAAGCACAACTACACACGAACCACTACTAAAAACACAAGTTAAAAATGACAACACAAACAAGAAAATGAATGCAAGAAATGAAAGGAAGCTTGGGTTGCCTCCCAAGAAGCACTTGTTTAACGTGATTAGCTCGACGGACCTCTTTCTTACCTAAGGAGTCTTGAAAATGGTGTGTTCCTCCCGGCTAGAGGTGGCATAAGAACTACCAAAAAAAATGAACTTTCCCTTCCGGGATGATGCAAGTTTGGAGGTCATGCGTGAGTTGCCTTTTGGCCTCCATGGGAAAAGCTTGGGCCGAGCATTATTCAATCTTGTCATTGGTGGGTCCCCGGCAACGGCACCAAAAACTTGATGGTTATCTGCAAGCGCACGGGTCGTCAAGTAATACCTCTCACGCACGCGTGAGAGGGTCGTATTCCCTGGGGTCCCAAAAGCTGCTATTACTTCCCTCTAGACTGCACTGTCTAGTCTACCAAAGATAGAGAATTGAAACAAGATAAGAAAACTAACAAAGATAACTATAAACATGTTGGACTAAGGCACACCAAATAAGTATATCAAGGAGGCAATTAGCAATGAAAGTATGAGGTCCCGAGCTAGGATCCCCTCGGGATTACTAAAGCTAGTAGGATGCTAGAATTACACAGGCACTGGTGGTTCTTGGCCAGGAGAATCCTAAGGTAGGCCAACCCGATGGTCACGGCAGTTGGTCCCTAATCCAGTACGAGTATTGATACGGAATTCATTCCGCTCAAATCCTCCTACGATTGCATTAAACGCACGAGATTCTCAAATTAGGGTTGAAGCACAAACTAGGCACAACCCTAATACCGGAGGGGTACAAAATACCCGATGGTCACGGCGTATTTGTACATGTATCCCTTCCATTCTTGGGAGTCTAAAACGAGGGCGATGGTCACGCAACCTATTATAACCTACAAATCGATACACAGAGTTCTCATGCATACCAATACATCAAAGTACACCAAACATGAACCACAAAACACACCAAATACCATAAATGTAAATCTAAAGCATCCATACAAAGCAAGTTCATCCCAAGGTTCACCGGATGCCCGGAGACCTTGGCAGTCTAGTTCATCATCACCAAAGGGGAAAGCAAGAAATACAATAAATACAAGACAAAACTCAAAGTAAACTCCCCTAAGATGAAGACTAGAAGGTGGTGATGAGAACTTGTCGGATCCGCGCCGGCAAGCTCCTAGATCTTTCTCTTGATAGCACAACCTCTTCTCCCCTTGATTTCCTCCTCCGATCTACCTTCTCCACTTGCCTTGAAACCCTAGGTGAAGATGATGGAGAATGGTGGCCAAAAGTCCTCTTTCAAGATGCCCTAATGCCCCTTAAAAAGGGAAATTTCGTGTGTCCTTACGGGCTTAAGGTTGCCCGTAAGGCACCCAGAAACTTTCCCAGAAATTTTATCTCAGGGGTGCTACAGTACGCTGCTACATTACTTAACTACAGTAATCCTACTACAGTACCGCTACAGTGATAAAGCCCAAAAACGCCGTATTTGGTGTCGATTTCTTCTTAAATACGTTCTTGAGCTTATTTTGATTATTCCGGCCTGTAACACAAGTAAAGCAACTTTAAACAAGAAAATAGATAACAACTTAACAAAAAGAGAACAGAAAATATACACAAGTACGTATAAAATACGTATATTTATACGTTTATCAAACATCCACACACCTAAATGGTTGCTTGTCCCCAAGCAAACAAACATGAAGAACAGGGGCAAGAAGATAAATGGCTAAATATACGACCTCAAGCTCAAATGTACAGGACTTCACTAGCACAGATGGTTAGAAATCCTGAAGTGAGTTATTCAGTGTATAGACAAGCAATATCAGTTCTGTTTCATCCAAAGTGTTCTTGTGAGTGTGTGCTGACTCCCACACTGACCTCCACACCCTGGATTACCCCAGGATGTCCATTCAGCTCATACAAATTGAAGTTAGTTTTAGAAGTGCTAAAGACCCTCTCAATTGTCAGTTAAAAATCTTCTGGTCTCTAAAACGGAACTTTAACAACAAGTGAAGATAGAACAGGTTTCAGGCGCCCGAAAGGTCAAATGTTTTTTTTTTTTTCGAGTCCGTCTAACGTAGACTGCACAAAAATCTTTCAACAAGATGCACATGCTGGCCAGGCACAAGAGCCACCCAATTTACTTGACTACAGATCTACATATACGCATTCATGCTTTTACAAGTAGAGGAATACTGACATAGACTCATTTTTCACTTTTTTTTTTCTTTCTTTTTTTTTTTCATAAGACGTCGGATCAATAGACTGCTAAAAACCTCACTTAAAAACCTCACTTAGGGTTAAAGAAAAAACAGGAGACTCAAAAGTTTTTAAAGGACTATTGAAAGAAGAATTTAACATCCAAACACTAAATGAATAAGATGGGTTAGACTGTCCGAAGTGGAAGTTATAGTGAGCAGGTATCAATGTGCACTAAAGATGAAACAGAGCTACATTCAAGCACATGTAAAATACAACTCACTACTATCATTCTACCAAGCTAGGAAATCCTTAACAATAAAATCATAGCTATCATAGGTGACTCAAGCATGCAATTTAAAACAATTCCAAAGTTAATGAAAATCTACCCCCTCTCAAAAATGCACATTGTCCTCAATGTGTCTAAATCAGCAGTGCATAAACATTATAGGCAATAAAAGCATAATAAGAGGGTTTCATGAACTTCCCCGAGTCTCAAAACATAAGTCTTGAAGTCCAAGAGATCGGGGTAGCCACCAATGATGCGAGTAGATGATCGAGAGAGAAGGCGTGCTTGATGCCCTACTTCCATCCTACAAGATAGAAAGGAGCATCATCTCAAGGCATCTAACACACACACAAAAAAAAAAAAAAGAAAAACACAAACAAAAGCAAACAAAACAAACAACTAGCACAACACAACAATCAAGCAAAACAAAATCCAAGCAAGTCCTTTGTTCATCATTATCATGGTGTCCAAACCTCTCTAATGCAAGCATGGCAAGGGGTTTACAAATATGATTCAAGATTAAGTCACATACAAGAGAAGCAATGGTTCAACATGATGGGAATGTGGAAGAATTCAAGAATTGCTACAGTAATTCCCAAAAACAATTTGCAAGAGCTTCTCTTGTAAATGGAGCATAAACATTTTTACAAAGCTTTGAAATTGCTTCAAAAACCCACAAAAATGACAAACAACAAAACTCCCTAAAATTTCATCCACAAAAATAAGAAAAACTCATGATTTTGAGTTAGAGATCAAACTCTTGCCCTAGAATAAGATGAGTGAATCCAAGGGCTAGATCCGACCAAAAGCTTGCTCAAACTCTAAATTTTTGTCACCAAGATGGAAAAGAGGAGGAGGAGAGCAAACTAGAGCAAAAAGAATGAAGAAAAATGGTGGAGAAATGAGGGAGAACCGGTTAGAAGAATGGGGAAGAAGAGTGAATAGTATAAGCCCCAAAACTTGTGTTTTAATGCTTCTTTCGGGTGGTCTTGCCGACCATCCTTACGGCCGCAAGGATGGTCGGCAAGAAGCTCGGGATAAATCCCGAGGGGATCCTTGCGGCCGCAAGGATGGTCCTCGGGGTTTTCTGTTTGCACCACTTCTTTCTCCACTCTTTCTACACATTAACCATCGATGAAACCTTGAAAAGTACTGCCGGAAACATCATTTAAACACTCAAAACATCAACATGCATGCATCTAGAACAAGAATTCTTCAAAAACCACATGACAAACAAGTTAACACAAAGGCGAAAGAACTAAGAAAAATGACGAAAAGCTCAACTACACACGAAACACTACTAAAAACACAAGTTAAAAATGACAACACAAACAAGAAAATGAATGCAAGAAATGAAAGGAAGCTTGGGTTGCCTCCCAAGAAGTACTTGTTTAACGTGATTAGCTCGACGTACCTCTTTCTTACCTAAGGAGTCTTGAAAATGGTGTGTTCCTCCCGGCTAGAGGTGGCATAAGAACTACCAAAAAAAATGAACTTTACCTTCCGGGATGATGCAAGTTTGGAGGTCATGCGTGAGTTGCCTTTTGGCCTCTATGGGAAAAGCTTGGGCCGAGCATTATTCAATCTTATCATTGGTGGGTCCCCGGCAACGGCACCAAAATCTTGATGGTTATCTGCAAGCGCACGGGTCGTCAAGTAATACCTCTCACGCACGCGTGAGAGGGTCGTATTCCCTGTGGTCCCAAAAGCTGCTATTACTTCCCTCTAGACGGCACTGTCTAGTCTACCAAAGATAGAGAATTGAAACAAGATAAGAAAACTAACAAAGATAACTATAAACATGTTGGACTAAGGCACACCAAATAAGTATATCAAGGAGGCAATTAGCAATGAAAGTACGAGGTCCCGAGCTAGGATCCCCTCGGGATTACTAAAGCTAGTAGGATGCTAGAATTACACAGGCACTGGTGGTTCTTGGCCAGGAGAATCCTAAGTAGGCCAACCCGATGGTCACGGCAGTAGGTCCCTAATCCAGTACGAGTATTGATACGGATTTCATTCCGCCCAAATCCTCCTACGATTGCATTAAAGGCACGAGATTATCAAATTAGGGTTAAAGCACAAACTAGGCACAACCCTAATACCGGAGGGGTACAAAATACCCGATGGTCACGGCGTATTTGTACATGTATCCCTTCCAAGCTTTGGAGTCTAAAACTAGGGCGATGGTCATGCAACCTATTATAACCTAGAAATCGATACACAGAGTTCTCATGCATACCAATACATCAAAGTCCACTAAGCATGAACCACAAAACACACAAAATACCATAAATGTAAATCTAAAGCATCCATACAAAGCAAGTTCATCCCAAGGTTCACCGGATGCCCGGAGAACTTGGCAGTCTAGTTCATCATCACCAAAGGGGAAAGCAAGAAATACAATAAATACAAGACAAAACTCAAAGTAAACTCCCCTAAGATGAAGACTAGAAGGTGGTGATGAGAACTTGTCGGATCCGCGCCGGCAAGCTCCAAGATCTTTCTCTTGATAGCACAACCTCTTCTCCCCTTGATTTCCTCCTCCGATCTACCTTCTCCACTTGCCTTGAAACCCTAGGTGAAGATGATGGAGAATGGTGGCCAAAAGTCCTCTTTCAGGATGCCCTAATGCCCCTTAAAAAAGGAAATTTCGTGTGTCTTTACGGGCTTAAGGTTGCCCGTAAGGCACCCAGAAACTTTCCCAGAAATTTTATCTCGGGGGTGCTACGGTACCCTGCTACAGTAATCCTACTACAATACTGCTACAGTGATGAAGTCCAAAAACGCCGTATTTGGTGTCGATTTCTTCATAAATACGTTCTTGAGCTTATTTTGCTTATTCGGCGCCTGTAACATAAGTAAAGCAACTTTAAACAAGAAAATAGATAACAACTTAACAAAAAGATAACAGAAAATATACACAAGTACGTATAAAATATGTATATTTAGACGTTTATCAATGAGTATGTTTCAATAGGGTTGCCCAATAAAAACCTGCAGCTAACACTTTCTCTGCAGTTCGGCCTGCTGCATAATGACCACTAGTGGGTCCCGAGTGGCAGTAAGTAAGGATGCTCCACCCTTCTTCCCTTGAAACACATCTTCGCACTACATGGTCTGCACATACTCGGAACAGATATGGGTCTTCCCAAAGGAAATTTTTCAGGTCAGCGAAAAACTTCTTCTTTTGCTGAAATGTGAGTCCCATGGGGAGAACCTTGCCCGAAAGATAGTTTGCAAAATCACCAAACCATGGAGTATCAGATATTGACTGATCTTGAACTCCATACAGGTGCTCCTCTGGATATGAGTCGTTGATTTCATGATGAATGGCTTCATCATCTTCTAAACCCTCCAGCCAGGATAAATGATCTGCTGCCAAATTTTCTGCACCCCTCTTGTCCTTGATTTCCACATCAAATTCCTGCAACAACAAAATCCAACGAATTAGTCTTGGTTTGGCATCGGCCTTGCTCATTAGATAACGAAGGGCCGAATGGTCTGTGAAAACAATCACTCTAGGTAAGATTAAATAGGGTCTGAATTTATCAAAAGCAAAAACTACAGCCAGCAGTTCTTTTTCGGTAGTTGTATAATTTTCTTGGGCACTTGTCAATGTCTTGCTCGCATAATGGATTGGCTGAAAGTGTTTGTCTCTTCTTTGACCCAACACAGCCCCAACTGCGTGGTCACTGGCATCACACATGAGCCCAAAGGTAAGGTTCCAATCAGGCGTGATAAGGATGGGTGAATGAGTAAGTTTTTCCTTTAATAAGCTGAAAGCAGATACACACTCATCATTAAGCTCGAAATGGACATCCTTTTACAAGAGTTTGGTAAGCGGTCGAGTGATCTTGGAAAAGTCTTTTATGAAGTAGCGATAGAACCCCGCATGCCCCAAGAAACTGCGAATTGCCCTGACGTTAGTTGGTGGTGGTAGCTTCTTGATTGTTTCGATCTTTGCTCTGTCCACTTCGATTCCCTGGCTAGAGATTTTATGCCCTAGCACTATCCCCTCTTGCACCATGAAGTGACACTTTTCCCAATTCAAGGCAAGATTCGTTTCCTCGCACCGCATGAGTACCCTTTCCAAGTTCTTAAGACACGCGTCAAAAGAATCGCCGAACACAGAAAAGTCATCCATAAAGACCTCCATGACATCCTCCAATAGCTCATCAAAAATGGCTGTCATGCATCTTTGAAATGTGGCTGGTGCATTACATAACCCGAATGGCATCCTCCTGTATGCAAACGTACCATAGGGGCATGTGAATGTTGTTTTCTCTTGATCTTCAGGGGCGATCGGGATCTGAAAATACCCAGACATGCCATCCAGAAAATAATAGAACTGATGACCTGCGAGACGCTCTAGCATTTGGTCAATAAAAGGAAGAGGGAAATGATCCCTTCTTGTGGCGTCATTTAATCTTCGGTAGTCAATGCACACACGCCAACCGGTTACTGTCCGTGTGGGTATCAGCTCGTTCTGCTCGTTCTTCACCACAGTCATACCCCCCTTCTTCGGCACTACTTGCGTAGGACTCACCCAAGCACTATCTGATATAGGGTAAATAATGGCTGCATCAAGGAGCTTCACCACCTCTGCTTTTACTACCTCCTTCATGTTTGGATTAAGCCTTCGTTGAGGATGGATGCCTATTTTATAGTTGTCTTAAATCAGAATTTTATGCGTGCAAAAGGATGGGTTTATCCCTTTGATGTCTGAAACCTTCCATGCAATAGCAGCTTTATGTGCTTTCAATAAGTGATAAACGTCTAAATATACATATTTTATACGTATTTGTGTATATTTTATGTTCTCTTTTTGTTAAGTTGTTATCTATTTTCTTGTTTAAAGTTGCTTTACTTGTATTACAGGCCCAGAATAAGCAAAATAAGATCAAGGACGTATTTATGAAGAAAGCGACACCAAATACGGCGTTTTTGGGCTTCATCACTGTAGGATTACTGTAGCAGGATTACTGTAGCAGGGTACTGTAGCACCCCCGAGATAACATTTCTGGGAAAGTTTCTGGGTGCCTTATGGGCAACCTTACGCCCGTAAGGACACACGAAATTTCCCTTTTTAAGGGGCATTAGGGCATCTTGAAAGTGGACTTTTGGCCACCATTCTCCACCATCATCTTCTAGGGTTTCAAGGCAAGTGGAGAGGGCAGATCGGAGGTGGAAATCAAGGGGAGTAGAGGTTTTGCTATCAAGGAGAAGATCTAGGAGCTTGCCGGCGCGGATCCGACAAGTTCTCATCACCACCTTCTAGTCCTCATCTTAGGGGAGTTTGCTTTGAGTTTTATCTTGTATTCTTTGTATTTCTTGCTTTCTCCTTTGTTGATGATGAACTAGACTCCCAAGGTCGCCGGGCATCCGGTGAACCTTGGGATGAAATTGCTTTGTATGGATGCTTAGATTTACATTCATGGTATTTGGTTTGTTTTGTGGTTCATGCTTGGTGTACTTTGATTTATTGGTATGCATGAGAACTCTGTGTATCGATTTCTAGGTTTTAGTAGGTTGCGTGACCATCGCCCTACTTTTAGACTCCCAAGCTTGGAAGGGATACATGTATAAATACGCCGTGACCATCGGGTATTTTGTACCCCTCCGGTATTAGGGTTGCGCCTAGTTTGTGCTTCAACCCTAATTTGAGAATCTCGTGCCTTTAATGCAATCGTAAGAGGATTTGGGCGGAAGGAATTCCCGTATCAATACTCGTACAAGATTAGGGGCCAACTGCCGTGACCATCGGGTTGGCCTACCTTAGGATTCTCCTGGCCAAGAACCACCAGTGCTTGTGTAATTCTAGCATCCTACTAGCTTTAGTAATCCCGAGGGGATCCTAGCTCGGGACCTCGTACTTTCATTGCTAATTGCCTCCTTGATATGCTTATTTGGTGTGCCTTAGTCCAACCTGTTTATAGTTATATTTGTTAGTTTTCTTATCTTGTTCTAATTCTCTATCTCAGTTAGACTAGATAGTGCCGTGTAGGGGGAAGTAATAGCAGCTCTTGGGACCCCAGGGAATATGACCCTCTCACGCGTGCGTGAGAGGTATTACTTGACGACCCGTGCGCTTGCGGAAAATCATCAAGTTTTTGGCGCCGTTGCCGGGGAGTCCAAGAATGCTAGGAAAACCTCTAGCTCACTGCTCCAGTCATTTATCTTTCGTATTTTGTCTTTGAGGGAGTGATCATGCTTTATTTAGTTGTTTTCACGCTTTTGAGTATGTATTTTGAGATTATGAACAACTAAACCCCAAGGTCACCGGATGTAGGTGAACCTTGGGGGTGAACTTGTGTATTTTGGATGCTTAGTTTTAATTAATGTTTGTAGACTTGTTTGTGATCCTTGTTTGGTGCTCCTGAATGCTTGGGTATGCATGAGAACTCTATGTATCCATACTTAGCCAATACTAGGTTGCATGACCATTGCCCTAGTGTTAGACTCACCAAGATTGGAAGAGAAAATACGTATGAATATGCCGTGACCATCGGGTATTTGTACCCCTCCAATTCTAGGGTTAATTACTCATTTGTGATTCAACCTTAGTTTGAGAAAACCACCTCGCCCTTTGCAATCGTATGAGGATTTGTACGGGTAGAGCCCGTATTCAATACTCGTACCGGATTAGGTGTCAACTGCCGTGACCATCAGGTTGACCTAATCTAGGGTTTTCTCGGTCCAACAAGCGATTTACATGTTAAACCATCTTGCGGGGACGCATCAAAGTTTTGCAACAACAGAACAGGGTGATGTGTGTCAACCCCTTGCGTCTCCGCAACAACACAACAGGGTGTTGTGTGTCAACCCCTTGCGTTACCGCAAGTGCACGGGTCGTGAAGTAATAAAAGTGGACCCAAAGGGTAGGGTTGTCGAACCACAGGGAACAGAAGTACTAGTAATAGCCCCTCTTTTGTTATCTAGCCTGATGAGTGTAGTGTGTGATGATCTAATGGCCAAAACTAAGAGTGTCACTACAAGTGCGCAGGGAATGAAAAGGAAAAGAGTTCTCAATCAATAAAAGTGAGGTATCCGGACAATGCTCCCCCTAGGATTCGGGTGTTGGATGTAGATTACAAGTGTTTCTAAACGAAAACAATGAGTCGTGGGTATCCTAAGGTATAACGGCCCCTGCCTCCAGGTTGCCGATAACTAGTCCTCTACGAGGTCCCGGCGGAGAATTCTCTCGACGCCTCACACCAGATATGACTGCTTAAAACTCTAGGGATCCCAAAGATATAACCAATTCCTAAAAGTAGATCTAACCCTGCCTCCAGGTGAAAGATCCCTAACACTCCACATGCGTGTGTGTTCCGCAAGTGCACGGGTGTCGAAGTAATAAAGTACCCAAACGGGTGGGTAGTCGAATCCACAGGGAGTAGATGTAAGAACAGTAACACTTTGCTAAGTAGCCAAAGACAAATCAATTGTTGTTGTGATTGAAAATAAACCAAGAAAAACAGAAATAAAGTTCTGAAAGTAAAAGCTAGAATGGAGAGTAAGATCAATATAAGATGGGGTACTCGGACAATGTTCCCCCTAGAATCCTAGTTTCTAGTGCAAAACTTAAACTGCGCTTCTTACAATGAGAATCAATGAGTCGTGGAAATCCAAAGATACAGGGTCCCAAACCTAAGGTTACCCCTGACTAGTCCCCTACGAGGTCCCGGCGGAGAGAAAGACCCTCGACGCCTCACACCACGTATGACTGCGAAAAGCTCGTGGGAATCCAAATGATAAACTCTATTCCGAAATATGGACCAACCCATTTGGTCCAGGCGGAAGATCCCTAATCACAAATAAGTCCCGGCGGAAAGGCTTCTCTCTCAACGCCTAACTCTCTTTGAGATCGAAGTTATCTCGTGGAATGAGAAGGTAGGGTAAATTATACCGGAAGGGAAAGGGGACGTGTTGCTACCTCTCAACTCACCCTCTCGACCCTCTTCAATCTTGATTGATCTAATCCTAATGGCGATGGTCACTCGTCAAAAGGATGATTAAATGTGATTCTCAACCCTAGTGTCACTCTGAGGGAAAATCCAAGAAGCAAACAAGATTGAAACTCAAATTAATACTTAAATTAAAGAACAGCAATAAAGTCATAGAAACATAGTAATTCTAGAGTTTACATGTCCAAGCACCCACTAGGGTTTTAGCTCTCCATGGAGCAATACAAGATCATGAAAGAAATGGAAATTAAATGCAAACAATCCATAAGTAAAACCCCCTTAAGCTCCGTGCTGATGGTCTATGAGGGCTTCTCCTTCTTCTCAGAAAAATCCTTCCTTCAAGCCTAGGGCACATCTCGCCGAATCGAGTCGTCGAAGGCTCCCCCAATAGCTCTCCTTGGAAGGGATTGATGTTGAAATCGATGAAGAAGCACCCCCAAAGTGTAGCAAGAACCTCCTGAACCCTAGCCGTCACTCCCCTTTCAAGTTTGGGAGACTTTCCTAAATAACGCTTCAGAACGGCTTTATAATTGGTCATCTCGAGAATCCACACGGCCGTGTGGAAATTCCACAAGCGAGCATGACTGCCTTCGTGTCCTTCTACAAGAATCGTCTTGAAGCCTTTAGAAGTTGGCACATACCCCCTCGTTTGAACCCGATTTGTGTCTTGAACTTTGTATTTGCACAAAAGAGCTCCACTTGGCACCATTATGACCTAATCTTCCCTTTATTCACGTACCATGTCTTCACAACCCTAATTGCATAAAAGAACACAACAGCACACGAAATTAGCGATACAACCTGAGAAATATGATGCTCATGTGTGGAAAATATTTCCAAAACTATGTACATGCAAGCACTTATCAAACTCCCCCACACTTAAGCTTTTGCTTGTCCTCAAGCAAAGTTCATACCATGAGAATTAAAGGTTGAGTGATGAAAATGCTTGGCCTTAAGTTCACCAAAAGTGTATAAAGATAGCATTCTCAAACAAGGGAAATATTTAAACATAGATAGATAAAAACCAAAACTCTAGCAAAAACTCAAAATGCGAAGAAAGTAAAATCTGAAAGCGTGTGCGTGTGTATACTTACTCATGCCAGCCCCAAGTCTACGCTTGAACATTATTAAAACAAGGACTTATTTAAGGACAAAAAAATCGGTGGTAGCTGCGCACAACCTCAAAGGTAGCCATTTCCCAAGATGCCTCCTAGGCGGCTTTCACCCTTTCAAGGTCGTAGCTCTTTCCACCCGGGAGTGTTAGCTTTCACACAGCCTATTAGATAGCTCTTCCTCTCATTAGGGCATAGCTAGTATCCGACTTATGAGAGTAGCTGCATGCAGAATAGGTGGTAGCTCTTTCCACCCCAAGAACAAAGGAACACCATTTTCTAATTTTAAAATTATTATTATTATTATTATTATTTTTTATATACGAATCTAATGTCTTTTCAGAACTGAACTAGCATTATCAGGGTTAACAGAGCAAGTAATGTGCAAGAAATGCAATCAGACAAAAAATTTCTAAGTTTTTCGAGTGAACTAGAGCATGGTGACAACTGATGTTTAAATTTCACCTAAATTCGAAAATACACTCCTTTTTCCTTAAGGTGAACTGTCATTGGCTAAATGAGCATGAAAATGATGATCAAGAATAAAGAACGTGTGCAGTGTGAACTCCCCCCCCCACACACACACACTTGAGCTGTACATTGCCCTCAATGTACTCATACAAGCATGCAACATAAGAAAACAAATAATAACATGAGGGCGTGGATATTAAAACAACACTCCCCTGATCTCCGAATGTAGTATTTGAATGGAGGTGTAAAAGCAGGAAGTGAAGTTGCATAGGGTTGTGAAGCTCACACGGCCATGTGAGACATCCACATGGCCGTGCCTATGACCATTTCTCAAAACCAGGTTGACAAGCCCATCTGCACATCGCAAAAGGGGTTCAGTGGATCTCGACACAAACAAAAAATTAAAAGAGTTTAAAAGAAAGCAAACCAAACTCAAACTCAACATAAACACAAGAAATGAAAACAGTAAGATAACTCTCAGAAGGTACAACCTTTCTGAGTACAAAAGGACTCAACAGAAAAGAAAGTACAAGGAAATAAAAGGAAATAAAAGACGCGTCAAGCGTCGTCATCTGCTGGTGCTGCTGGGGATGCTGGAGATGCATGGGGTGCTCTGGGTGTGGACGACGAAGTGGAGTCACTACCTCTCGCCATCATCTGATGAAGTGAAGTGATGCGCGCCATCATCTCTGAGTGGTACTCGGCCATGCGAGCGAGAACCTTAGTGTGGTTCGCTGCCTGGGTCATCCGCATGGCGGCGAGATCAGTCTGGAGGACCCTACAGCACTCTCAAGTCGGTCTATCGATCATATGCCGGAGGAGATGCATTTGCTGACATCGGTGGCACCTCCTCGTCTGCTGGGGTGTCCTCTGCCGCCATCGGTGTGTCTTCATCTTCATCCTCAGACTCCTCAGACTCATCTGGGAAAGGAGCAACAAGAACATACCTGCCGGGAGCGGCCCTCTTCACCATGCCCATCATACGCAAGGTATCAAGGCCTAGTGGAGAAGGAACGATGACCTTATCAGCTCCCCGGACAGCATCAATCAGTCCAATCCCTCTGACAAGTCGAGTGATATATGGACCAGAGAAGGAACAATGACCTTATCTTCCCTAGAGGTTTGTTGTAATTAAGGATGATAAACATTTGTGATTTAGTGTTGGATGTTGAATTTCTTGTATAAGAATTTCTATGGTTTGTGATTTTCTCTATGTGTGCTTTACTGTCTTGGACCGCATGAGAACTCTGCTATTCAAATTCTAGGTTGTACTTGGAGCGTGACCATCGCCCTTGTACTAGACTCACATAGACTGAAAGGGATTCATGTACCAATACGCCGAGAGATTTGGGTATTAGGTACCCCTCTTAATGTTAGGCTTAGACCCAGAAGAGTGTCTACTGCTGATAAGGGATTCCTTGAGCGCACTGCAATCGTAGGAGGGATTGACCGGAAGGGATGCCGGTCAATACTCGTATGGGATTAGGGCTAATCACCAAGGGATTCAGGATTAGCTTAATTCAGGAATCTCTCAGTCTAAACCACCATCACAACACATCATCCTTAATTCGAGCCTTAATGACAACCCTAGGGGATTCTCTGCCCAAATCACGCCTTCTCCTGTTCGTCCGTCCCTTGTATGCTTATTTGGCGTGTAGTGGTAGCTCTATTCTTTTATTTATAGATTTTAGTAGATGTACTATTCACTCATATTGTTAGGCTAGAAAATAGACAAAGGGGAAGTAATAGTAGCTCTTTGGCCCCATGGAATACGACCCCTGTGTCACACACAGGGTATTACTTGACGACCCCGTGCACTTGCGGGACGCTCATCAATCGAAATTAACTCTTAGAATATGGAGGTAGGGTGTATCTCACCAGAGGGGAAAGGGAACGTGCCGCTACCTCTCAACTCACCCTCTCAACCCTCTTCAAACTTGGTTAATTTAATCCTAATGGTGATGGTCACTAGTCAAAAGGATGATTAGATGGATTCTCAACCCTAGTATCACTCTAAATGAAAATCAATGAAGTACACAAGTATGAAACTAAATTTAAATCTCAAATTAAAGAAAAGCATTAAAGTCAATGAAACATAGAAATCATAGGGTTTACTTGTCCAAGTACGCACTAAGGGTTTAGCTCTCCTTGGAGCAATACAAAATCATCAATACAAATAAAAATAAATGCACATAATCCATAAAGAAAACCCCCTTGAGCTATGTGCTGATGGTCTTGAAGGATGCTCCTTCTTTTCCATGGATCCCTCCTTCAAGCCTAGGGCACACCTTGTCGAATCGAAGTCGTCAAAGGCTCCCCAATAGCTGATAAACGTCTAAATATACGTATTTTATATGTACTTGTGTATATTTTATGTTCTCGTTTTGTTAAGCTGTTATCTATTTTCTTGTTTAAAGTTGCTTTACTTGTGTTACAGGCCCGGAATAAGCAAAATAAGCTCAAGAACGTATTTATGAAGAAATCGACACCAAATACGGCGTTTGTGGGCTTCATCACTGTAAGAGTACTGCAGCAGAATTACTGTAGCAATTACTGTAACAGGCACTGTAGTACCAAAAATAAAAAATTCTGAGAAACTCTCTGGATGCCTTGCGGGCAACCTTGCTCCCGCAAGGCCACCCGCAAGGCATCGCGATGTCATGTATTAAAAGAGCTTTTAGGGCATTTTTGAAGGGACTTTTGGCCACTATCTTCACCTAGGACTTCAAGGCAAGTGGAGAAGGCAGATCTGAGGGGGAAATCAAGGGGAGAAGATGTTGTGCTATCAAGGAGAATATCTAGGAGCTTGCCGGCGCGGATCCGACAAGTTCTCATCACCACCTTCTAGTCTTCATCTTAAGGGAGTTTGTTATGGGCTTCGTCTTGTATTTATTGTAATTCTTGCTTTCTCCTTTGTTGATGAGGAACTAGACTCCCAAGGTCACCAAGCATCCGGTGAACCTTGGGATGAACTTGCATTGTATGGATGTTAGATTTACATTTATGGTGTTTGGTTTTATTTGTGGTTCATGCTTTGTGTTCTTTGATGTGTTGTTTGGCATGAGAACTCTGCGATTCAACTTCTAGATTGTACTTGGTGCGTGACCATCGCCCTTGTGCTAGACTCACATAGCATGGAAGGGATTCAAGTATGAATACGCCGTGACCATTGGGTATTTCATGCCCCTCCAACCATTAGGGCTGGACCTAGGTTGAGTATCGACCCTAATTAGAGGTTTTCCTAAGCGTAGTGCAATCGTAGGAGGATTTGGTCGGAAGAAATTCCGAGCCAATACTCGTACCGGATTAGGGGGCATCGCCGTGACCATCGGGGTGATCTACTGTTGGATATCTCTTGGCCCATCCACCATTGCCTGTGTAATTTTAGCATCCATCTAGCTTTAGTAGTCCTGAGGGGATCCTAGCCCGGGACCTCGCGCTTTCATTATTATTTGGTTCCTTAAATATGCTCATGTGGTGTGCCTGAGTCCATGTGTTCATAGTTATCTTTGTTAGTTTTCTTATCTTGTTTTAATTCACTATCTTTGGTAGACTAGACAGTGCCGTCTAGGGGGAAGTAATAGCAGCTCTTGGGACCCCAGGGAATACGACCCTATCACGCATGCTTGAGAGGTATTACTTGACAACCCGTGCGCTTGCGGATCTCATCAAGTTTTTTGCGCCGTTGCAGGGGAACTCCAAGAATGCTAGGAAAACCTCTAGCTCACTGCTCTAGTCATTTCTCTTTCTTTTTGTGAATATTTGTTTTTGTTTGTGTGTTTTACCATTTTGTGTATATTTATTTGTTTTCTTTCTTCTTGTTTCCTTTGATAGCTTATTGTTTGTAATTTTGTTGTTGACACAGAGCCATGGTTTTCCAAGAAAAAGTGTTGGTTGAAGAAATTAAAGCACCTGAAGAAAGGATGGAAAATTATTTTGCCATGGAAGAAATCCAAAGCAATCTATACCAAAGTTTCTATGACCCATATTGGGGAGGATACCAAAATTCTTCGACATATCAACCTACTCAACAATGGGAATACCCTCACCAAGGAATGCTACAAAACCCCCCTTTCAAGGACCATGGCATTATCATCCTCCAATTATTCATAGTAAGCAACTTAATCAATGGGGATTTAATACACAGGATGTGTTTGCAAGATTCATGATGAATGCGGACGCTGAACTTGAAGCCATAAATGCCAAAATTTTTAATGCTCAATCATCTCTTCAAGGCATGGAGAGCTCGACAGGAGAGTCTTCCAAGATATTGACAGAGTTGCTACCAACTACAGAAGACCTATCTGAGATTGACAGTAGAAAAGAAGAGAACAAATTTGACTTTGAGCTGGAAGCGGATATTGAGTTGTTGGAGGGTAAAGAAATGAATTAGGTGACATCAACACCCTTTGAGCAAATAATAGAAGTTCCACCTCAGGGTGACATGGAAGAAGAAAAAGGGGAGGGTGAAATCATGGCTATGGAAACATGTGAGGAAGTAGATGAAACTCCATCAACAACATTTGAAATTGCTACTTGCCTCAATACTGATCACTCTATTCATCTGTCAGTTTTGATCAAGTGCAAAAAGCAACTTCCAGGAATTGTATTCGAAGATGTGGGTAGGAAGCCAAAATTATCCTTGAACCCACCTATGCCGGGCTTGGGCAATTCCCAATCTAAACTTTTTCCATGGCGGCCCAAGCAAATTTTGCGGGTCATTTTTTATCATTCAAGAAGGGTTGAGAAAAAAAACATGGACAGATTGTTAAAGCTACCAATAAATCCACCAATGCCAAGCTTAAATAATTCTCAACCGAAGCTCTTTCCTTGGAGGCCCAAGCAACATGGTGGGGTACTCAAAGGAATTCTAGCCGGAGCCAAAGAAGATGTGGGTAGGAGGATGAAGCCGTCTAAGGACCCTAAAATGCCAATGTTGAATAATGCCCGGCCCAAGCTTTTCCCATGGAGGCCAAAAGGTAACTCAAGCATGACCTCCAAACTTGCATCATCCCGGAAGGTAAAGTTCATATTTTTTGGTAGTTCTTATGCTTTCTCTAGCCGTGATGAACACACCATTTTCAAGCCTCCCTAAGGTAAGAAAGAGGTACGTCGAGCTAATAACGTTAAACAAGCGCTTTTTGGGAGGCAACCCAAGTCTTTAAATTCTTGTACTTTCAATTTTCCTATTCTAGTTGTGTTTTTTATTGTTGTGTTGTTATTTTTCTTTTATTTGTTGTGGTTTGGTTGTTATTTTGTATGTGTATTTTGAGTTTGATCCATGCTTGTTCTTGAACTGTTAGGTTTGGTCCTTTGATTTTATGCCATTCGAATGCAAATTCTTGCGTGATTTTTGGTCGAATTCATTGTTGCTTTGATTGTGCAATGGTTGAAATGAAAAAAATGTATAAGGGCTGAATTTGCAGGTCTCACGGGCATCCTCACGGGCGTGAGGATGCCCGCAAGCCATCCAGAAAAGGCTTGCGGGCTGGCTCACGGGCGCAAGCCAGCCCGCAAGGCCTTCGGGCACCCATCTCTTAAATCTATCCCTTCACCATTTTTTACATAACTTTCTCGTTTCTCATCCGTTTTCCCTCATTCTTTCACTGTTTTTCTTCATTTTTCTTCCTCTTCACGCCTCTTCTACTTCTAGAGACCTGATTTGCATGAAGTTTTGGGAGTTTTACCATTATCTTCATCGATTCTCCAAGGTACCTCTCTCTAAACCCTAGTTTTTAAGCATGAATGTTTCTTATTCCATTCCCCAATTTTTCAAGTTAAATGGATGCCAATGTTGTGGGAGTTTGGTTGTTTGTTGTTTTTGTGGGTTTTTGGAGCAATTTTAAAGCTTTGTAAAAATTTTTATGCTCCATTTACAAGAGAAGCTCTTGCAAAATTTTTTTTGGGAATTACTGTAGCAATTCTTGAATTCTTTCACATTCCCATCATGTTGAACCATTACTTCTCTTGTATGTGGCTTAATCTTGAATCATATTTGTAAACCCTTAGCCATGCTTGCATTAGAGAGATTTGGACACCATTTTAATGATTGAACAAAGGACTTGCTTGGATTATGTTTTGCGTGATTGTTGTGTTGTGCTAGTTGTTTGTTTTGTTTGCTTTTGTTTGTGTTTTTTTCTTTTGGTGTATGTTAGATGCCTTGAGATGATGTTCCTTTCTATCTTGTAGGGTGGAAGTAGGGCATCAAGCACGCCTTCTCTCTCGATTATCTACTCGCATCATTGGTGGCTACCTCGATCTCATGGACTTCAAGACTCATGTTTTGAGACTTGGGGAAGTTCATGAAACCCTCTTATTATGCTTTTATTACCTATATTTTTTATGAACTGCTGATTTAGACACATTGAGGACAATGTGCATCTTTGAGTGGGGGCGGGTAGATTTTCATGAACTTTGGAATTGTTTTAAATTGCATACTTGATTCACCTATAATAGCTATGATTTTATTGTTAAGGACTTCCTAGCTTGGTAGAATGATAGTAGTGAGCTGTACTTTACATGTGCTTGAATGTAGTTCTGTTTCATCCTTAGTGCACATTTATACTTGCTCACTATAACTCCCACCTGTGACGCTCTAACCCATCTTATTGATTTTTGTGTTAGGATGTTAAATTCTTCTTTCAATAGTCCTTTAAAAACTTTTGAGTCTCCTGTTTTTGCTTTAACCTTAAGTGAGGTTTTTAAGTGAGGTTTTTAGCATGTAATTGATCAGGCGTTTAAAAAAAAAAAAGTGAAAAATGAGTCTATCTCAGTATTCCTCTGCTTGTAAAAGCATGAATGCGTATATGTAGATCTGTAGTCAAGTAAGTTGGGTGGCTCTTGTGCCTGGCCAGTATGTGCATCCTGCTGAAAGATTTTTGTGCAGTCTACGTTAGACGGTATCGAAAAAAAAAAACACATTTGACCTTTCGGGCGACTGAAACATGTTCTATCCTCACTTGATGTTAAAGTTCCGTTTTGGAGACCAGAAGATTTTAAGTGACCATTGAGAGGGTCTTTAGCACTTCTAACACTAACTTCAATTTTTGTGAGGTGAATGGACATCCTGGGGTAATCCAGGGTGTGGAAGTCAGTGTGGGAGTCAGCACACACTCACAATGACACTTTGGATGAAACAGAGCTGATATTGCTTGTCTATACACTGAACAACTCACTTCCTGATTTCCAACCATCTGTGCTAGTGAAGTCCTGTACATTTGAGCTTGAGGTCGTATATTTAGCCATTTATCTTCTTGCCCTTGTTCTTCATGTTTGTTTGCTTGGGGACAAGAAAACGCTTAGGTGTGGGGATGTTTGATAAACGTCAAAATATATGTATTTGATACGTACTTGTGTATATTTTCTGTTCTCTTTTTGTTAAGCTGTTACCTATTTTCTTGTTTAAAGTTGCTTTACTTGTGTTACAGGCTTGGAATGAGCAAAATAAGCTTAAGAACGTATTTATGAAGAAATCGACACCAAATACGGCGTTTTTGGGCTTCATCACTGTAACAGTACCGTAGCAGAATTACTGTAGCAGCCACTGTAGCACCGAAAGGAAAAAATGCTGAGAAACTCTCTGGATGACTTGCGGGCAACCTTGCGCCCGCAAGGCCACCCGCAAGGCATCGCGATGTCATGTATTAAAAGAGCTTTTAGAGCATTTTTGAAGGGACTTTTGGCCACCATCTTCACCTAGGGCTTCAAGGCAAGTGGAGAAGGCAGATCTGAGGGGGAAATCAAGTTGAGAAGAGGTTGTGCTATCAAGGAGAATATCTAGGAGCTTACCGGCGCGGATCTCATCAATAGCTCTTTGGTAGACTAGACTAGACAGTGCCGTCTAGGGGGAAGTAATAGCAGCTCTTGGGACCCCAGGGAATACGACCCTCTCACGTGTGCGTGAGAGGTATTACTTGCGGATCTCATCAATAGCTCTCATTGGGAGGGATTGGTCTTGAAATCAGAGAAGAAAATGCCCCCTAAACATTGCAAAAACCTCTCCGCCCCCAATAGATCAGTTTAGTAGGGAACTTCCCTTGTTAACTGACTCAACTACAAAAAGAAGACAAATTGGGAAGAAAGAACAAGAACTAAAAATAACGAAAACCAGATAAAAGTAGATACAAAGAGCTCCAAAATCGGCGCACTCGGAGCTGGTCTCGGAGTTTGAGGCAAGGTCGGTAGTGTCAACCCCGACACTCCGGGAGGTAGAAGCAGTAGTAGTAGATAAAAAGACTCAATGTTGGGTGAGTTTCTGTATACTCCGCACCATCCATTGGCAGAAAGCACTGTCAGCGGAAAGTCGGATAAATCAGAATCCGACATGGATGACCGGGTGATGCCAATGTCAGGAGAAACAGGGACAACCTGCGAGGGCGGAGGGCGAAAAAGACCCATGACTTGCAAGGTTCGCATACTGTTGGGATGGGATGTTCCAGCGACGGTGAAAGAATTTATGGATTGTATCAAATGCATGCGGCGCGCCAGATGGGTAATGTAATGGCGGTCTTTAGCTTGATGATGAAAAGCAGTAGCAAGCACATGCCCAAGTGAAAAGGAATGGTATCCCACATGCTGACCAAATAGTCAAATTCCCGGCGAGTAATCACCCCGATGCTATCTCCTCGCCCCATAATAGTCCCACTGAGGAGAGCGTGGACAACACGTAATGTAGGGGATTGAAGAGTCGAGGGCTTTTTACCGCCGCAGATGATACAATAAACAATCAGTACTCAACCGTCGCCAGCAGTCTTGTTATGGTTCTCCAGGAGGTCGATAAAATGTCAAAGATTGATACGTCTGAGATCGTGTAAATGGCTCATCATAGAACCCCATACGGACGGCGAATTCAGTATAGCTCATAGTATAGTGCGTCCCCATCAACTGAAATTGCAATGCTTCTGGATCGTCCCAAACGACTTGACCACGCTTCATTTCGAACGTGGCTAAGAATTCTGCGGTTAATTCACGATATGCAAGGTCAGTGGTGGAGAACACTTTGTACCAAGATCCCACATAGAGTAAGCGATGAACATCAGTGGCTAATCTCGCTTCTTGTAACGCCTGCGAATCAAGGGTTCGGAAACTCAAAAATAGCTGTTGTAAGAATCGGTAGAACCGCAATCGATGACTTACCAAAGCAAAAAGAGGGGAATCAGCGATGGATGTTGACCGGGGGGTGGTTGGAAGAAGGCTTCGCGGCTAATCATTTCAGAATCCTTTCAAATTGGCCATTACAAAAGTGGGTCCCCCGATCGCTAATAATGGCTCTTGCACAACCAAATCGGGCAAATAATTTTTTGAAAAACTTCACGACCACCCTTGCATCGTTGGTAGGAAGCCCTTGAGCTTCCACCCATTTGGACACATAATCAACCGCAACTAATAGGTACCGACATTGATTCGAAAATAGGAATGGCCCCATAAAATCAATACCCCACACATAAAAAACTTCGTACTGTTGGATTGGCGTCTGCTTCATTTTATCCCATTTGGATAAATTTCCACTATGCTGGCAAGCATCTCAAGATTCTACCATAGTCTTGGCATCTCAGAAAAGTGTGGACCAAAAAAAACCGGCTCCTAACACCTTCTCGACAGCCTTCCTCACGGGAGGCACATCGTCTTACGATTTCATCAGCACAAAGTTTATATAAGAATGGATCGTCCCATACATAGTGTTTGACATCGGACATGAATTTTTTTTTTTTGCTGATATGAAAATATTTCGGAGATCACTTCCCCTGCTAGATAATTTGCAATGTCAGCAAACCACGGGACAGTCGCATCTTGGGACAAGCACTTTCATGAGATACAAATGTTCCTCCGGGAACGAATCATTTATAATTTTTGACTCGTCCAAACTATCAGTGGTGTTAGCCAGGCGAGACAAGTGATCAGCTACTACGTTTTTAATCCCCCGCTTGTCTCTTATCTCCACATCGAATTCCTGCAGAAGAAGGACCCACCGTATTAACCTTGGCTTAGCGTTGGTTTTAGTGATCAGGTATCGTAACGCTGCATGATCAGTAAACACTATCACCTTAGATATGACTAAATATTGTCGGAACTTATCAAGAGCGTAGACAATAGCCAAAAGTTCCTTTTCTGTAGTGGTATAATTTTCTTGTGTCGAAGTCAAAATTTTTCTTGCATAGGATATGGGGTGAAATTGTTATATCATACCGTTGTCCCAGTATAACTCCTACAACTCGATCACTAGAATCACACATTAACTCAAAAGGTCGATATGATAAACGTCTAAATGTACATATTTTATACATATATGTGTACGTGATTCCTATATTTTATCGCTGAATCAATACCCTTTTTTGGTCTAAATTGTTTTATTTCGTGTTTCAGGTACAAATGAAGCCTAGGTAAGGTCCACGACGAGATTTGAGAAGAAATCGACATCGAATGTCTCTTTTTAGACCACCGGCACTATAGCGGCAATGTAGCAGCCTGGAACGCGAAGACTTTGAAGAAATTCTAAGTCTCGGAGTCCTCACGGGTAACCTCACAGGCGTGAGCTCGCCCGCATATAATTCAGAGAGCGGTAGTGCTGCAGCAGTTTACTGTAGCAACTTGCATGAATTTTTGGCCCATTTTCAAAGCATCCTCATGGCCGTATATTGACTGTGAAGCCGCCCGTGTACCATCCCGAACTCACCCTTTTTAAGGGTTTTTAGGGCTTTGTTTGGAATACTTTTGCCTCCTCCATGGAGCTCCACACCACCGTTTTCAAATCCAAGCTTGGAGGAAGGTTTGAGGGCATTTTCGCGGAGGAATTGGCAAGGAGAGCGCTTGCTTGAGCAAGATCCACTCCTAGGGTTTGTCAGTAGAAGGTTGAAGACAAGGGAAGCCACCCCTTGAGTGGCGTCTTTGGAACTTCATGTCCGGGGAATCCAAGATTCATTCAGCCTTCCATCTTTGAGGGAGTTTGCTCATTCATTATTTAGTTGTTTTCATGCTTTTGATTGTATATTTTGAGCTTATGGACAACTAAACCCCCAAGGTCAACGGATGTAGGTGAACCTTGGGGGTGAACTTGTGATGTTTGGATGTTTTGTTTTAATTAATGCTTGTTGCCTTGTTTGTGATCCTTGTTTGGTGTTTTTGAATGTTTGGGTATGCATGAGAACTCGGTGTATCTATCCTTGGTGCCTAGTGTTAGACTCACTAAGCATGGAAGGGATACATGTATAAATGCCCCGTGACCATCAGGTATTTATACTCCTCCAATTCTAGGGCTAAGTATTCACTTGTATTTCAACCCTAACTTGAGAAAACCACCTTGCCCATTGCAATCATAGGAGAATTTGGACGGAATAGATTCTGTATCCAATACTCGAATCAGTTAGGAGTCAATTGCATGACCATCGTGTTGACTTAAGCGGAGGTTTTCTCTGTCCAACTAACCACTTGCTTGTTAATTTAACATCCTTCGCACATTAGTAGCCCTTGAGGGGATCCTCATCCGTGACCGCTTCCTTACCCTGATTTTCCCCCGTTTATTTTCCTTGTTATTTAGCATTTTAATTGCAGTGGTTTTATTTCTTTGTTTTTTAATCTATTATTCTCGATTTTGATCGGCTAAACAACATTGCAATAAGGAAGTAAGGGTAGCTTCTCTGACCCTTGGGAATACGACCCTCTCGTGTTTGCACGAAAGGTATTACTTGACCACCCCGTGCACTTGCGGGACACCGATCACGATCCCATCAAGGTGCTTTCAGAATAGTTGCCTCAATTAGCTTTTGCCTCAGCGATTCAAAAGCGGATCGATAGTTGGTGTCAAAATTGAGAGGAGCATCCTTCTCCAAAAGTTTGGTCATGGGTGCTGATATCTTCGAGAAATCTTGGATGAACCGCCTATAGAAACCCACGTGCACCAAGAAACTTCTAATGTCTTTAGTGGTGGTGGAGGCTGCTAGCCTTTCAATTGTAGCGATTTTTGCTTTATCAACTTCAATCGTAGATTTCAAAATTTTGTTACCCAACACAATCCCTTCATGAACCATAAAGTGGCACTTCTCCCAACTAAGTACCTGATTTGTTTCCTTGCACCGAGTCAGGACTTTTTTTAAGTTAGCCAAACAACTGTCAAAAGAATCACCGAAAACCGAGAAGTCGTCCATAAAGACCTCCATAATATCCTCGATGAATTCATCAAAGATCGACATCATACAACGTTGAAATGTGGCAGGGGCGTTGCATCATCCAAACTGCATACGACGATAAGCAAAAGTGTCGTAGGGGCATGTAGAGGTGGTTTTCTCTTCATCTTCAGGTGCTATGGGAATATGTAAATAGCCTGACATCCCATCCAAGAAACAATAATACATATGCCCTGCCAGTTTCTCTAGAATTTGGTTGATAAATGGAAGGGGGAAATGATCCTTTCTTGTGGCGTCATTTAATTTACGATAATCAATGCAGACCCTCCACCCAGTAACCGTGTCAGCAGGTATTACTTCATTGTTGTCATTCTAGACCACTGTCATGCTGCCTTTCTTTGAAAATACTTGTACAGGGCTAACCCACGGATTGTCCGAAATAGGATAAGTAACCCCAGCATCCAAAAGTTTCTTCACCTCTGTCTTGACCACTTCCTGCATGTTCGGATTCAAACGCCTTCGCAGTTGCACCTTTGGTTTTATTTCATCTTCCATGAGGATCTTATGTGTACAAAATGAAGGGCTTATCCCCCGGATGTCTAATATCATCCAAGTGATAGCTCTTTTGTGCGTGGTAAGTACTTGAAGTAACTTCTCCTTCTACTCATCTTCTAACGTTGCCGAAATTATCACCGGGCATTGTTTATCCCCACCCAAATAAGCATACTCCAAATGATCAGGTAGTTTTTTAAGTTCGGCCTCCATGGCTTTGTTTCCCCTCGCAAGGGGGTTTACTTCCTCGTCCAACTCTGAATCTTCAGTACCCGCTACTTGATCCCCCCAACTCAGACTTGTCAAACTATCCGAAAGAATGTCCCTTGCCCTGGACACTTTTCCCAAAGAACGAATTTCATCAATCTTAGCCTCTTGTTTACTGTACAGACTCACTGACATGACTTCCTCACTGTATTGTTGTTAAGTCTATTGACCCAACAATACCTCTTGATCCGTAAACTGATTGCCCGACCATGCCTGAGATTTTTCACTGTAAGCATTTACTGCCTCTTCCAAACTGATATCGTCATGGTTTTCTTGTGTGAAATTTGAGAGTAACTCCATCAACTGCCTGTCAGCGTGGTGGTCTCCCAATTCTGTTCCAAATGAGAGGTTTCCCAGTCCCTTCTGTGCATACAGAAGGTCCTCCATCTTGACCACGTTACTTCTTGTTTTGATCTACTATGAAATGTACGTGCACATTCCGGATTAGACCTAACTAAACCGAGTGAACTCCCATAAACACTGTAATATACCTACATATAATAAAAATGACAAAATAAGAATTGAGCTTTACAACTTAGGATGAAAAGAATAATACGCAGGTTGAAACAAAACACAAACACTGAAAATTGAGTAAAAACATAATAAGGAAAATAAAGAACTGAAAAGTAAAACAAAATAAACGATTAGATTACTAAGATTGAAAGAATTCTTAGAAGTTGCTAGTCCCCGGCAATGGCGCTAAAAAACTTGATACGCCACTTTTGTGCACGGGTCGTACAAGTAGTATAATGTACCCGAGAGTTGAGTAGTTGATTCCACAGGGACTGGTATATCTCCTAATACTATCTTCCTACTTAATATCTAATCAACTGGAATTAGGGTGAATTGACTCTAACTTGAGAAAGAGAGAAGTTAAGGAAAGCGGAATCGCACTAGAGGGAGAGATTTAGAATTGCTCAATGGAGAAGATGGGGCCCTAGGTCGATCACTTGGTGTTACCTAACTTTGATTCTTACAGCACTTATCTCGAGTGTCTCTCATGAACCCTAAATTCTAGAATCTTGTTATGCTACATAGAGGATACATGTAGTGTAATTGAAACCCTAAGTTGAATTCTAACTTCTTGCATCAATCGAGAAGATATGCAGGCTAAGTCAATGTCAAGATCTCAAAGTATTCAAAACACTCAACAACCATCAATGAGGCCAACAACCAAATATTTAAAAAGAGAAACAAAGACATCCATAAATGCCGTGATAGAAGAATTCAAGTTCAAAAATACACAACAAGTTCTCAACCCGGGGAACCCAAGAAGAGTTTAGCCCCTCATAGATTTAAACATCAAAGAAATAACTGAAAAAGAAAATACAAAAGAAATCAATCACTCCCTATTTGCTTCAATCCTTGTTGCCGTCTGAGGTCCTGATGTCCGTGGATCCTCTCCTCCCAATTGACCTACAATTCACGCGTGGTTCCCTCTCCAATCGTTGAGATCACTATACAGGCTTCTCCCCTAAGCCTTCTCCATTTTTTCCCCTTGAAAAATTCCCTTAAACCCTAACTTTCAAGGTGTTTTAACACTCTCCGATGTGAACATGGCCGTGCTTAGGCCATGATCTAAGCCGTGCAGATTGCTGCCAAATAAAAACTCTGAAGCTCAGCTGCCTCTAATCTGCACAGGGTTCAACACGGGCGTGTTGTGCCCGTATTGCGAGTTGCACGACCGTGCTCAGAGACTCGAAGCCGTGCTTACTCTGGCTGAATTCTTCTGTGAATTACATGCCTTGGCACACGGGCGTGTTGAGGCCATGCTTAGCTGGATGAGATTCTTCTAAGTCCCTTAGCTACCAAAATCGGTCGAAATTGTTTCTTCGTGCTTCGGGGCTTCGATATCTGCATAGAAAACTAGAAATACCTCAAATAGCACTGAAATGGGAGAATTAATACATACATACTAATGAAACCACGGGTATACAATGGAAAATATATCTATATGAAATGCACTCATCAGTTAGCCACTCATGGTTTTACACAACATGGAATCAATAGCAAAAACAGATAGAAAGAAATCTATGAACTTCCTATGCTTTTGCATTGGCGTTGTGCTCCGAGGATCTATGCCGTAGACGAAGCTCTACCCCTAAGATGTCCTTCAATTGTCGCTTTATTTCTTCCCCAGTAGATGTGGATGACGCTGATGAAAATCGCCCTCTAGCTGCTACCGTCGTCCCCCCAACCAAAAGTACCCAAAACCTAATTTTCGGTGCTTTTAACATTACTCTCGACCCAATCACGGGCGTGCTTGGGCCATGCTTTTTTGTATGCACTTTATGGGTAATTGATGAATTCAACAACTTTCTGAAAATTCGCCAGATAGTGAAGTGCACGGGCTTAAACACACCCGTGCTTAGGTTGTGCTCCTATTTGCAAGCCCGCACTCTGGGACCTGAAACCATGTTTCTGAATTCTTCATTTCTCTTGATAATCTTGTAATCTGCACGGCTGAGGAGCAAGCCCATGCTCATGCCATGCTTGCCTTGACGAGTTGCTCTTTAGGTCCTATCGTATTGAATCTTTTCAAATCTTTTATATTTATCCCAACACCTAATTATCTGTAAAAGTTGCATAAAATGCCTTAAATAGCACCGAATGAAGAAAATACTAGCTAAAGGACAAGAAAATAATGGGCATAAAATAGATAAAATATATATATATAAAATGCACTCATCAATACTCGTATGGGATTAGGGGTTAATCACCGAGGGATTCGGGATTAACCTAATTTAGAAATTTCTTAACCCAAACCATAATTGCTACCCTAACCTTAGCATCCTTCTAGCTTCAGTAATCCTGAGGGGATCCACATCCGTGACTATTTTCTCCCTTGTAATTTTCACCCGATCTTCCCGTAGCCTGGGCACTCCCTTTAGCACTATTAAAGATCCTTCTTTAGTTTGTAGCACCTGAACTCAAGTTGATTGGTTAGACAATAAGTGAAGAGGAAGTAAGGGTAGATTATTCGCACCGAGGAATACGACCCTTGTGTCATTCACAGGGTATTACTTGACGATCCCATACACTTGCGAACCATCAGTGCACTTCCCCACTTTCTCACTTTCATTCATTTTCTTTTGGGCGTTCATTTCTGTGTAAGTGAGGGTAAGTTAGGAAGTATGGGAAGTGCCACTTCAATAACGTGGTCGAAACGATATGACTTCCACCATTTCTTGTGTTCATTTTGCAGGAAGTGTTATTTCCATGAAGTGCTCATTTTCCCACTTCCGATGTCCATAAAGCACGATGGCTGACCACCAGAACATTACCACTAATGGAAGAGAAAGAATGAAAAAGAATACTGAACATGTTCGTTGGCAGAGGCAAGATCTGGTGGAGGGAAGATTTGGCTACTGGCAGAGAGGAGATCCAATGGCCGGTGAAGATGTTCGACTAAGAGATCACGGCTCTTGAGGAGAAATCAGGTTGCGTTAGTGGAGAACCAAGAACCAAAGGAACTGAGGAAGAGATCACGGGCTAACTTCAAGGACTCGAAGGGCGCCTTTGAAAATGGGGAGAAATGAGATTTTATAGGTAGCTCATTTTCCCACTTCAGTGTAAAAAATATTGAAGTGGGTTTTAACTAAAATCAACTTCAGTTTGAAGTGGGGAAGTATCAACTTCTCTCACTTCAGAGGAAAAGAATATTAGAAGTGAAGGAAGTCAAAATATTTCTCTCCACTTCCCCCCATTTACACCGAAATGAACATCCCCTTACATGTACTAATATGACTACAATTTTTTGTGCTCATTCCCATGAAGTAGCACTTTTCTAAAGTAATTACTTTTCCACTTCTGATATTTATTTGGTAGATAATGAAGTAGCTTCAGATTTAAAATTTTGAATTGAATCTTATCTATTTGTTAAACCTCAACCATTAATTTTAAAATTTAAAAATAGCTCTTTACAAACATACACGTCATCAAGTTTCTCCGTCAAATGAAATCAAGCAAGATCTCAATCAAATTCAAATAGGGTATATATAATTCTAATTATTTGCCACAATGCCACATCATAGATTCAAATGGTAGTAAAACTAACACATAAATAAAAATAATAACTTACTTGGAGTTCTCAAGTAGAAAATCTACCCTGTTGTAGTTTAAAATTTTACTTATGTCTTTTGTGTAAATTCTAAGCTTTCTATGATGGAAATCTTTATATTTCAAACTTTATTGTATTTTGATATAAAAAATTTACAATTATGTTAGATAGTATTTTCTAGTTCGATTACTAGCATTTTTTGCCTTGTTTATTTTATTTGAAATTAAAACAATCACTTTCTTGTGTTAGTAGACTAAATAGGAATTACAAAAAGGACATAATAGTAGTTCTCATGGCCCTAAAAAATACAACTCTTTTGCGCTCATGCGTGAGAGATTTTATTACTTGATGCTCCGTACACTTATGGCCAGAGAAGTTGTTATCATACCTCGACAACCTATCAAATTTTTGGCGCCGTTATTAGGGACCCGAGGATAATAGGTAAACTCCTACCGCACTACTTTAGTCATTTTACTTTTTGTGTTATTTTTTATTTCCCTTTGATCTTTCCCTCATCTTACTCTCCTACTTTGCTTTTGCAAGGCATTTATGTAAAGAAACTATTGAGGGTTCCACATTCAAAGCGGTTGTTATTGAAGATGACGAATTATCAAGAAGTATTGTAATTGGAGATAGAGAGACATTCATCATGGTAGAGAGGAGGAGAACTTTGTCCGATTATAAGCGATGCAGTTTACAGATGAGTTTAGTGTTCAAGCTCCAGTAGTGAACGCTAACAACTTTGATTTTGTCGCCCGATTGAGATCATTCAAAACACTGTGCAATTTGAAGGGTTGGCGGATGAAGACCCTAATGAGCACTGATCGACGGAAAGTGTGGACACCCGCAAGCGCATGGGTCGTCAAGTAATAAACCACTCGTGCACGCACGAGTGGGTCGTATTCCCAAGGGGCCCGAGGAGCTACTTTACTCACTTCTTACGTGTTGTTTAGCTCACCGATTCACTTTCAAGAGAATACAAAGGAAAGAAAAGAAACAAACTACAAGAGAAATTATCTAAATAAATGCGACTAAAGTAAAACATGGGAGATGCTCAGGGATGGAAAACGGTCATGGATGAGGATCCCCAAGGGGGCTATTCAAGTGAGTAGGATAATTGAGAAATTTAGAATGTGGCTAGTTGGACCGAGAAAACCTTAACTTAGGTAAACCCGATGGTCACGGCAATTGACCCCTAACCCGGTACAAGTGTTGAATAAAGAATTTCTTCCACTCAACCTCTCACACGGTTGCAAATCGAATGATGGTTTCCTCAAGTTACGGTGGAAACACTAGCTAGTTTTCAACCTTAGAAATGGAGGGGTACAAATACCCGATGGTCACGGCGTATTTATACAATAATCCCTTCCAAGTTTGGTGGAGTCTAGCACTAAGGCAATGGTCATGCTACAAAGTGCTACCAAGAATTTGATACAACAATTCAGCACATGTACCAAAACGATTAAAAATACCAAACAAGGATCACAACAAGCCAATCATACAATAGATAACTCAAATAATCCAAAACATCACAAGTTTTGCCCCCAAGGTTCACCTACATCCGGTGACCTTGGGGTTTAGCTGTTCATGTTCAACAAATCCACCAAACAAACCATGCAAATAACTAAATTATACATGAGGAACACTCCCTCAAATAGTGAAGGCCGAAAGGCGCTTGAATCCAAGGAGAAAACCTTCCGAAGACGCCACTCGAAGGGGTGGCTTCCCGTTATCTTCAACCTCCAAACAATGAAATTATTGAAGTGGATCCTCCAAGATCTTGCTCTCCCCCACCTAAGAAAACTCGGGTTTCCTCTCCTTTTGCCTTCCTAAATGGTGTGGAAGTGATGTCCAAACCGTAGCCTCCTTTCTCCCCCAAAACTCTCCAAGAAATTGCAAAACGTTTTTTCAAAAGTTGCCCTAGATAGCCCTCAAAACCCCAAATCCCGATGGGTAAACGGGTCAGCATACAGCCGGTATGCTGACCCCTCGGGATTTCTACTTTTCTGCCGAGAAGTCCGCGATGAGCTACAGTGAATGCTACATTACCGTGCTATAGTATCCTGTCTCAAAAACGTTGTTTTGGTATCGAATTCGCTCCTCATCTTGTCGTCGAGTCCCCAGGGCTTCTGGCTGGCCTGAAATACAAAGATAAAGCAATTTAGACCTAAAAGGGCAAAGATTTAACAATAAAATGTAAAAATAAAATACAACACATACATGTAAAATACGTACTTTTAGACGTTTATCAAAGATCCCCACACCTAAGCGTTTGCTTATCCCCAACCAAACAAACATAAAGAACAATTGAAAGAAGATAAACGGCTAAAAATACGACCTGAAGCTTAAGATTAAAGAACTCCACAAGCACAAATAGACAGGAATCAAGAAGTGAGCTGTTCAATGAATAATGAGCTGATAATAGATCTGCTTCATCCACAGTGCCCTATGTGAGTGTGTGCTAACTCCCACCTTGACCTCCACACCCCAGACTACCCCAGGATGACTATTCACCCCACACATAATGAAGATGGCATTAGAGTGCTAAAGACCTCCTCAATGCTCAATTAAAGTCCTTTGGTTCCTAAATACAACTCCAACTCTTAAGTGACCACAAAACAGGTTCTAGGGATCACAAGGGAAACTTTATTAGTTTCACACACAAATATACACAAATTCTTTCTTTTCTGGGTCCGCCTAACATAGACTGCACAAAAATCTTTCAGATGAATGCACATGCTGGCCAGGCGCAAGAGTCACCCTCTTAATCGATTACAATCTACATATACACATTCATGCTTAAAAAGCAGAGGAATACTGACATAGACCTTTTTTTTTTTTTTATACCCTGATAAACTACCTGCTAAAAACTTCACTGAAGGTTGGAGAAAACAACAAAGGAACTTAAAAGCTTTTAAAAATGCATTGAAGAAAGAATTTAACAAATTAATGCCAAAGCCATTAAGATGGGTTGGTTAGAGTGTACAAGGTGAAAGTGATCGTGAGCATGTATACAGGTGCACTAAAGATGAAACAGAACTACATTAAAGTACAGGTACTGTACAGCTCACAACTATCATTCTATCAAGCTAGGAAATCCTTTAACAACATAATCATAGCCATCATAGGTGACAAGCATGCACAAATACAAAACATTCTAAGGAACTAACGATCCCCACACCTAAAGTGGTACATTGTCCTCAATGTACCTAAGTCAGCAGAATAATATGGGGGATGAAAATGATAAGCAAAGAATGGGGGTGAAGAAACTTCCCTGATTCCTTGGTGTGATTCTCAGTTGTTCCACTTGGATCAGGAGTATATCACCTAAGGAGGGCGACACAAGTAAAGCTCCCAAAATTAAAAACCCTGAAAAGGACAAGGAGCTTATCATCATTCAAAGTTTTTCAAGAGGAAAAAGAAATAAAGTAAGGAAAAGAGAGCTCCAACATAAATAACAAAAGAGTTTAGTAGGGAATGAGCCCTAGCTAACTCAAAAGTACAACTTTGAACAACAAATGATGATTATCCCGCAAGCGCACGGGGTCGTCAAGTAATAAACCACTCGCGCAAGCACGAGTGGGTCGTATTCCCAAGGGCCCAAGGAGCTACTATTACTCCCCTTTCGTCTATTTCCTAGCCTACAAAAGATAAATAGTGATTGCGAAAAGATAAAAAAAACTACTAATATGAAATCCGGGCTACTACTACACACATTTAGCGAACAAGGGAGAATCAAACACACGAAGAGGTGATTTGGACAATGAATTCCCCTAGAGTTGTCATTAGGTCCTGAATTTAGGATGAAATGTTGAGATGGTAGCTGGGCCAAGAGACTCCTAAAGTAGGTCAACCCCGATGGTCACGGCGATCAACCCCTAATCCGATAGAAGTATTGGATCGGAATCACATCCGCCCAAATCCTCCTATGATTGCATTAAACTTAGGGAAATCTCTAATTAGGGTCAAACACAATATCTATGTTCATCCCTAATGGTTGGAGGGGTACGAAATACCCGATGGTCACGGTGTATTCATACATGAATCCCTTTCAAGCTTGGTGAGTCTAATACTAGGGCAATGGTCATGCAACCTAGCATTTCCTAGAAATGGCACACCGAGTTCTCATGCATACCAAGGCATTAAAATACACCAAACATGAACCACAAACTATAAGATTCCATAAAAGAAATACAACATCCAACAATACATCACAAGGATAATCATCCAAATTACAAACAAACACCCCTAGAGTTCATCATGTCCAAACCACAAATAAGTTAGTTCCTCATGAAAGAGGAACACTTATACAAGTTCAAGGAGCAAATAAACAAGAAAAGAAGGAAGAAACACTCCCTCTAGCTTTGGAAACCCTTGAATGGATGAAGACCTTCAAAATACACCTTGATGTCTTGGATCTTCTCTCCAAACCTTCTCCTTCGATGTGTGCCTCCCTCTTGGTGAAGATTGTGTCGTAGATCGCCGGAAATGGCCGGCAAGGAAGGTGGGGCGCCGGCCCTAGAAGAATAGATCAAAAGTCCCCTTTTCCATGCCCTAAAAGTCTTTAAAAAGGGTGAAAGTCGCGACTCCTCACGGGCTGCCTCACTGCCGTGAGGTTGCCCGTGAGGCATCCAGAGAATTTTGCAGAAACTTTTCACCTCGGTGCTACAGTACCCCTGCTACAGTAATTATGGTACAGTGTTTCTGCTACAGTACTGCTACAGTGAAAACCCAAAACCGTCGTATTTGGTGTCGAATTCTTCCTAAATACGTTCTTGAGCTCATTTAGGGTCTGCAACACAAAATAAAGAGATTTAGAATAAAAAAAAGGGGATTGACTTATCAAAAAGATAATAAAATAATACAAATGAATACGTATAAAATACGTATATTTAGACGTTTATCAAACATCCCCACACCTAAGCGTTTGCTTGTCCCCAAGCAAACAAACATGAAGAACAGGGGCAAGACGATAAACGGCTAAATATACGACCTCAAGCTCAACTGTACAGGGCTCCACAAGCACAAATGGATAGAAATCAAGAAGTGAGTTGTTCAAAGTATAGTCAAGTAATATTAGCTCTGTTTCATCCAAAGTATTCCTGTGTGTGTGTGCTGACTCCCACCTTGACCTCCACACCCTGGATTACCCAGGATGTTTTTTCACCTCACTCAAATTGAAATTAGTGCTAGGAGTGCCAAACAAAAATCCTCTCAATAGTCAGTTAAAAATCTTTTGGTCCCCAAACGAAACTTTAACATCAAGTGAAGATAAGACAGGTTTCAGGCGCCCAAAAGGTTTTTTTTTTTTTTTTTTTTTTTTTTTTTTTGAGTCCGCCTAACGTAGATCGCACAAAAATCTTTCACTGGATGCACATGCCGGCCGTGCACAAGAGCCACCCGACTTACTTGATTACAGATCTACATATACGCATTCATGCTTTTAGAAGCGAGAGGAATACTGACATAGACTCAATTTTTCACCTTTTTTTTTTTTTTTTTTTTTTTTTTTTTTTTAATACACAACCTAACTCAGGACGCCTGATCAACCACCTGCTAAAAACCTTACTTAAAAACCTTACTTAGGGTTAAAGCAAAAATAGGGGACTCAAAAGTTTTTAAAGGACTATTGAAAGAAGAATTTTACATCCTAACACAAAATCAATAAGATGGGTTAGAGTGTCAGAAGTGGAAGTTAGAGTGAGCAGGTATCAATGTACACTAAAGATGAAACAGAACTACATTCAAGTACATGTAAAGTACAACTCACTACTATCATTCTACCAAACTAGGAAGTCCTTAACAATAAAATCATAGCTATCATAGGTGAGTCAAGCATGCATTAAAATAAAATACTCCATCTCCACACCTAAAGCTATACTTTGTCCCCAATGTACATAAGTCAGCTGCACAGGGTGGGAAATAAATATGCAACAAGAATTGAGAGATGGAGTGAAGAAAACTTCCCCATTTTCGGTTCAGAGTGGACAATACATGCTCGAATACGGGGTAAGTTCAATCATCGAAGGGTGGTGAGAGTGAAGCTCCTTTTATGATAATCCTACAAAGATCAATAAGCAAATCTCATCTCACCAATTCAAAAGTAGGGAGAAAAAATAAAAATAAAAATAAAAATAAACTAAACCAAACAAAAACAACAAAGTATGACTTCATGCAAGTTCTCCTCTCAATCTACAAGTGAACAAATAAATTCAAGGGGAATTTCATTCAAAAGTTACTGTAGCACGAGCAGAAATTTTGCAAGAGTTTCCCCTTGTTTTTGAAGCCCGAAAATTTACAAATAATGCCTTAAAATGCAATTAAATCAAAGATTAAACATTCACACAACATCTCCCAAAGTTTGAAGCAAGATAAGCATGAAAAACAAGAAGAAACATCAAGTTTGCTTCAACACACAAGTTAGGGCTTCAAAGCTTGAATTGAAAACGATTGGTGAAGAAGATGATGAAACCTTGAATAAACCACTGGATCCTCATTGCAAAAGTTAGGAGAGAAGTGTAGAGGACGAAAAATGAAGAAAAACGGTGAAAGAATGAGGGAAAACGGATGAGAAATGAGAGAGTTATGAAAGAAATGGTGAAGGGGCGCTTTAAAGAGAAGGGTGCCCGAAGCCCTCACGGGTGAGCTCACGCCCGTGAGCCTACCCGTGAGACCTGCAAATTCAGCCCCTTACACACATTTTCCATTGCAACTTAAACACAAACAATGCACCAATGTTTTCAACAAAAACTCACATAAGAATTTGCATTCGAATGTCATAAATCAAAGGACAAAACCAATAAATTCAAGAACAAGCATGGATCATACTCAAACAAACAACCAAACAATCTAACAATCAAACAACAACGAGTAAAGAAAAACACAAACACAACAATCCATCACACAATTAAAATACGAAAATTCAAAAAAAACATGAATCTAAAACTTGGGTTGCCTCCCAAGAAGCGCTAGTTTAGCGTCATTAGCTCGACGTACCTTGTTCTTACCTTAGGGTGGCTTGAAAATGGTGTGTTCCTCCCGGCTAGAAATGGCATACGAGCTACCAAGAAAATTAAATCGTACCTTCCGGGATGGTGTCAATGTGGAGGTCAAGTATGAATTACCTTTTGGCCTCCATGGAAAGAGCTTCGGCCGGGCATTGTGCAATTTTAATCTTGGCAAATCTTTAGATGGACTTAGCATTCTTCCCGCCACTTCATTTGTCCCGGCTAAATTTCCATGGAGCCTCATCAAAAATCGTTTTGGCCTCCAATGGAATAAGTTAGGATGAAGATTTTTCAAGCTCGGCATAGGTGGGTCTTTGGGTGGTGTAAACCTCCTACCCACTTCTCCTTCTTCAACCATTGTCAATCTTCCATTAATTACCCACAAAAATCATTTGGGTCTCCAAGGAAATAATTTTGGGTGGGACGTGTCTAGCAATGACATAGGTGGGTCATTGGATGGCTTCAACCTCCTACCCACTTCTTCAGTTGCCCCGGAAAATCCTTTTTTGTGCATAATAAATGGATTGGCTTCTATGCAAAGGGCTCGCTCAATTTGTATCGGCACCACCTTTTCTTCTCCTTCAAGCTCCACTATACCAAAGTTCTCTTCTATCTCCCTTTCAATGTAGCTCTCTTCGTTTTCATTATTGCTTGTAGTTGGGAGTTCTATTCTTGGCATGAGGATTAATTGTTCAACCCGGTCCTCTAGCTTGTGAAGGGATGCTTGCACATTCAAAAGTGTGGCATGGATAGCCTCAAATCCGGAATTATATTTAGCATCAAGGGATTGAAGTTCGGCGGTAATGGCTTCAAATTTGGTGTTGATGGCGCGAAATCTATGTTCAGTATTCACCATGAATTTTGCCAATACATCCTCAGTAGTATATTTCCTTTCTTGCGGAGTTCCATGTTGAGGACTTGGAGGGGGAATGTACCGTTGCTCTTGAAGTGACTTGTGGTTAATAAATTTGTTGAGTTTCTCCTCAAGATCATCTATTCGAGCGGCCAAAGCAAAGTTTGGATCATTCAAGGTCAAAGCTCCTTGCATTTTGCCAAGATTAGTATACCTCGCACAAAAAGAAAACACAAAGTCAAACAAAGCACAACAAAAGAACGAAGAAAAATAAGAAAATATGTACAAGAAGAAGAAGAATGGCTAGAGCAATAGACTATAGGTTTTCCTAGTATCCCTTGTGTCCCCGGCAACGGCGCCAAAAACTTGATGATTATCCCGCAAGCGCACGGGGTCGTCAAGTAATAAACCACTCGCGCAAGCACGAGTGGGTCGTATTCCCAAGGGCCCAAGGAGCTACTATTACTCCCCTTTCGTCTATTTCCTAGCCTAACACTACCAAAGATAAATAGTGATTGCGAAAAGATAAAAAAAACTACTAATATGAAATCCGGGCTACTACTACACACATTTAGCGAACAAGGGAGAATCAAACACACGAAGAGGTGATTTGGACAATGAATTCCCCTAGAGTTGTCATTAGGTCCTGAATTTAGGATGAAATGTTGAGATGGTAGCTGGGCCAAGAGACTCCTAAAGTAGGTCAACCCCGATGGTCACGGCGATCAACCCCTAATCCGATAGAAGTATTGGATCGGAATCACATCCGCCCAAATCCTCCTATGATTGCATTAAACTTAGGGAAATCTCTAATTAGGGTCAAACACAATATCTATGTTCATCCCTAATGGTTGGAGGGGTACGAAATACCCGATGGTCACGGTGTATTCATACATGAATCCCTTTCAAGCTTGGTGAGTCTAATACTAGGGCAATGGTCATGCAACCTAGCATTTCCTAGAAATGGCACACCGAGTTCTCATGCATACCAAGGCATTAAAATACACCAAACATGAACCACAAACTATAAGATTCCATAAAAGAAATACAACATCCAACAATACATCACAAGGATAATCATCCAAATTACAAACAAACACCCCTAGAGTTCATCATGTCCAAACCACAAATAAGTTAGTTCCTCATGAAAGAGGAACACTTATACAAGTTAAAGGAGCAAATAAACAAGAAAAGAAGGAAGAAACACTCCCTCTAGCTTTGGAAACCCTTGAATGGATGAAGACCTTCAAAATACACCTTGATGTCTTGGATCTTCTCTCCAAACCTTCTCCTTCGATGTGTGCCTCCCTCTTGGTGAAGATTGTGTCGTAGATCGCCGGAAATGGCCGGCAAGGAAGGTGGGGCGCCGGCCTAGAAGAATAGATCAAAAGTCCCCTTTTCCATGCCCTAAAAGTCTTTAAAAAGGGTGAAAGTCGCGACTCCTCACGGGCTGCCTCACGGCCGTGAGGTTGCCCGTGAGGCATCCAGAGAATTTTGCAGAAACTTTTCACCTCGGTGCTACAGTACCCCTGCTACAGTAATTATGTTACAGTGTTTCTGCTACAGTACTGATACAGTGAAAAACCCAAAACCGTCGTATTTGGTGTCGAATTCTTCCTAAATACGTTCTTGAGCTCATTTAGGGTCTGCAACACAAAATAAAGAGATTTAGACTAAAAAAAAGGGGATTGACTTATCAAAAAGATAATAAAATAATACAAATGAATACGTATAAAATACGTATATTTAGACGTTTATCAACAAACAACGAAGAATAAAAGAGAGAAAATAAACAAGGTCGTGTCATGGGTCTAAGAGGCTGGATGAAGTGATGATGCGGCGCAAGTAGTGGCAGCAGAGGTCGATGAGGATGAGCTGCGAACAATGGTTAGGAGCTCGGATAGGTCTCGCTCAATGCGCTGCTTTGCAGTGATGATCTCCCTCTGTCCTCGCTCAAGGCTCTGAATCTGCTGCTGGACCTCAGCGCGAAATGACTCAAACCTGGCTGTCAACGATGGCGAACTCTCCCCAGCATCCTGGTCAGGCTCTGACTCAGTCTCAGTATCACGTGAAGTGGCTGGGTCCTGTGAGTGTGATCCTTGCCGCTGGGCAAGGCGATAAATGCTTCCCCGCTTCTCAACGATCCCAATGGAGATGAGTGTTTGTATCCCTAAGGGAGCAATAGATCCTATCACTGTCATGCCTCTGGTGTGCTCAATAAGTCCCATGCTCCGGATAAGTCGAGTGATGTAGGGTCCAGCGAAGATAGCGCCCAAACGAACAAACTTACCCTGATGGGAAAGGGTCTCTGCTATCAAGTGTCCCATATGGATAGGCTGACGCTCAATGATGCTATAAAGCATAATCAGGTCGTGGCGCGTCACTACCCCAGTAGAGTCAACTCTGCCCCCAATACTCCTAGTCAGAAGAGCATGGATAACTCGATGAGCAGGGTTTATGAGTTGGGATGCCTTCCGTGTTCTAGAGCTTGCAGAGATGGAATGCCAATAAGATGTGTTCGCTTTCAACTGTGGGACTTCATCAATGGATTGCTTGAACGCGGATGATCGTAGTTGAGCTTCTGTATATAGCCCCAAATACACACCAATATCATCCTCCGAAACACGGTGTTTCTTTCCAAAAGCCCGAAAATTGACATGGTTTGATTGGTGGGTGAACGGATATGCCTTGACCATCTCTATGGAGCTAAGGACTTCCAAGGTAAGTTCCTTGAATGTGGCTTCTTCAATCGAAAACAATCTATCCCAACTACCATGGGAAATAAGCTCCAACACCGTGCCATCTAATCCCAAAGTGCTCAAAGTTTCCCAATCGATCTTCCTCACCGTGCCGAACCCTTTTCGTGATAGGAGTGCGTAGCGCGTCTTATGTTCTTCCTTGGAAAACTTGGGCTCTTGGACGGGAGGAGAAGGTTCCCTCCTAGGTCTATTGGAAGCTAGTTTCTTGATTGGCATTATATAGAAACAAAGTAGAGATTATCCGGCTAGTTTACAAGCAAATTAAGCACCAAAAGAATGAAGAAATCCAAGAAAAAGTGTATTGCTACAGTAATTTCGGAAACATTTTTCAAGAATTTTGCTTGTAGAAGTAGCCAAAAAAATTTTACAAACTAAGAGAAATACTTTGATTAACTTTAAACATTCACCAATCAACAAAATTCCAAGAAATTTCAGCCATAAAAACAAGAAAAATTCAAAGTTTTGAGTGAGGTGCCATACTCTTGCCCTAGAGTAAAGTGAGTGAATCCAAATGGTAAATCCAGCCAAAAGCTTGCTCAAACTCCAAATTTTTGTCACCAAGATGGAAAAAAGGAGGAGGAGAGCAAACTAGGGCAAAAAGAATGAAGAAAAATGGTGGAGAAATGAGGGAGAACCGGTTAGAAGAATGGGGAAGAAGAGTGAATAGTGAGGAGCCCCAAACTTGAGTTTTAAGCCTTCACTCGGGTGGTCTTGCCGACCATCCTTACGGCCGCAAGGATGGTCGGCAAGAAGCTCGGGATAAATCTTACCGACCATCCTTACGGCCACAAGGATGGTCGCCAAGGAGCTCTCTGTTTGCACCATTTCGTTCTCCACTCTCTCTACACATCAACCATCGATGAAACCTTGAAAAATATGGCCGGAAACATCATTTAAACTCTCAAAACATCAACATGCATGCATCTAGAACAAAAATTCTTCAAAAACCACATGACAAACAAGTTAACACAAAGGCGAAAGAATCAAGAAAAATGACGAAAAGCACAACTACACACGAACCACTACTAAAAACATAAGTAAAATAAGATAACACAAACAAGAAAATGAATACGGGAAATGAAAGGAACATGGGTTGTCTCCCAAGGAGCGCTTTTTCTAACGTCATTAGCTTGACGTGCATTACCTAAAAATCTCATGGTGGGACAAATGGAGGGAAGTTACCTCCAGCCTTTGGAACCGGGTTGCCGCTCGGAAAATTCAATGAAAGACATGAGAAGACTTTAAATTTACCACTATTTCCAAAGAATATACGATCAACCTCATCCGGAGGCAATGTGGATACCTCTCTACTCTCTTTTTGTTTCTTCTTTGATTTTCTCCACATCTTCTCAACACCCCTAATTTTCTTACCATTATTGGATGAATTACCCTCCACTTGATTAATTTGTTGTGTTGGTGGAGGAAAGAGTTCTTCCTCGACATCTTGGCACGTTAACTCATCCAAATACTCATCCAAAGTGTTTAAGGCAAGCACCTCCTGCACACAGTCAGAAACAATTACATCAGTACTATCGGTGAAATATAGTTTATCATCATGATCAAGTGTGTGCTTCATTGCTTCAGGGAGAGTGAAGACCACTTGCTCATCTCCAACCCTCAAGGTCATCTTGCCTTCTTTGACATCAATTAGGGTACCCGAAGTGTTCAGGAATGGCTACCCTAGAATTAAGGGAACCTCAACATCATCATCCACATTTAGAATCACGAAGTCTACAGGAATGATGTGTTTGTCAACTCTGACAAGGACATCTTCAACTACTCCCCGAGGTCTTCGCACTGACCTATCTGCAAGCTGTAATGTCATTCGTGTAGGTCCTAGGTCTTCCAATCCCAGCTTCAAGAATAAGTTGTATGGCATTACATTTATGCTAGCCCCAGAATCGGCAAGAGCATGCTCCGTCACTCCTTCACCAATTACACAAGGAATCACAAAACTACCTGGGTCCTTTAACTTTTGTGGAAGTTTCTTCTCTAGAATGGCCGAGCAATTCCCAGTGAGTGCAACTGTGCCTTGTTCCTCTAACTTCCTCTTATTGGTGAGAAGCTCCTTTAAAAATTTGGCATACTTTGGCATTTGAGCTAGTGCCTCAATGATTGGAATATTTATGTGGAGTTGCTTGAAGATATTGAGGAAACTTCTTGAATTGGGCTTCATCTTTATCTTGTTTGAGTTTTGAAGGGTAAGGTACCACCGGCTTGTATTCATGCTCCTTTGGAATGTTAGAATTGGGAGAGTCTTCACCAGTTTTCTTCCCATTATCCTTGCTTGCATCTTCACTCAAATCAGGGTCTTCCCTGACGGCTACCCCATCATTAGAAGCACTTGGGATCCCTTTTTCCCTTGCTTCCAACAGTTTACCACTTCTCAAAGTAACAGCTTTTAATTGCTCCCTCGGGTTGCTTTCGGTGTTGCTTGGCAAACTCCCAGAGGGTCGTTCAGATTGTCCACGAGCAAGCTGTCCCACTTGGTTCTCCAGAGATTGGATGGATGCTTGAACATTTCTCAATATGGTACCAAATTCATCCATTTTCTTTTCATTATTCACAAAGCGTGCCTCCGTGATAATCATGAATCTGGCTAAAACATCCTCTGTAGAGTATTTCTTCTCTTGTGGGGAGGAGCTTGGTATTGGCTTCCCTGAGATTGTGGAGGTCTATATTGAGATTGACCTTGAGTCCAAGAAGGATTTGAAGGGCCCCTCCATCGATAATTGTAATTGCTGCCAAACTGATTCCCTGGTCCTCTTGGTCCACCCCCAACATAATCAACTGTTTCCATTAGCGGTGATGGGGCAACAACAATAGGGCATTGTGATGCTGCATGCCCTGCCCCACAAGTATCACATGACATAACAGCCTTAGACCCTGAACTGGATCCTATCATAAGTTGATCAACTTTTTGTGATAGGGCGTCATACTTCGAACTATTATCCATGACATGTTTCGTCAGGGCATCAATCTTCGCAGCCAAAGCTGTGGATTCAGTCACCTCGTACAGCCCTGCAGCCCTTGGAAGCTTCTGTCGAGTGCTCCAATGGCACTCATTTCTGGCCATATTCTCAATTAATTCCTCGTTCTCTTCAGGAAGCTTGCTGATCAACGAACCGCCTGCCGCTGCATCGATGAGTTGCCTAGTAGCATAATTCAGCCCGTTACACAGCATCAGCACTCTCATCCATGAAGGGAAGCGATGATGAGGACACTTGCGAAGAAGGTCCTTAAATCGTTCATGGGCTTCAAAAAGTGTCTCAGTATCACCCTGCCTGAAAGATGATATTTCCTGTCTCAGTCTTGCAGCTTTGCTTGGGGGAAAATATCGGGCCAGGAACTTCTCAAAGATTTTCCTTCCAAGTGGTGATGGACCCAGGAGCTAAGGATGTGAGCCATCTGTGTGCCGTTCCTCTCAAGCTAAACGGGAATAATCTCAGTCTGATGGCATCGTCTGAGACTGAGTTGATCTTAAAAGTGGAGCATATCTGAAGGAACCGGGCAAGATGGGCATGGGGGTCTTCATCCGCTAGACCATCAAACATGACTGAATTCTGAATCATCCCTATGGTGCTGGCCTTGATTTCAAAGTTATTAGCCGGAACAGTTGGTGCTTGGACACTAAATTCTTCTCTGGTGAATTGTGGCCTTTCATATTCAGATAGGGTCTTCCTAGGCTCCGCCATAATTGATGGTTCACTCGACTCAACCCGAATCTCTTGCTGTCTCGAGCTTTCTGCCACTTCTTTCAATCGCTGATGCAAAGTTCTCTCTATCTTGTTATCGGGTTCAGCCAAGTTTGCTTGACTCGCTCGTGTCATAAGATGCGTACCTACACAGATTGAGGAGTCACGACGTTAGCTAACAACAAGAAATACAAAAGAGCAACAATAAAATACAAAGCTGGAATAATTACAAAATCTCAACAACCAAAAACAAGAAAACACAAAAACAAAACAAAACACACAACAAAAACAAAGAAAAAACAAAAGAAAAAGAAAAGGCTAAATCAACAAGCTTAAAGCTTTCCAAATATCCCTCGGTGAAATCCCCGGCAACGGCGCCAAAAACTTGATCGACGGAAAGTGTGAACACCCGCAAGCGCACGGGGTCGTCAAGTAATAAACCACTCGTGCACGCACGAGTGGGTCGTATTCCCAAGGGGCCCGAGGAGCTACTTTACTCACTTCTTACGTGTTGTTTAGCTCACCGATTCACTTTCAAGAGAATAGAAAGGAAAGAAAAGAAACAAACTACAAGAGAAATTATCTAAATAAATGCGACTAAAGTAAACCACGGGAGATGCTGAGGGATGGAAAAAGGTCATGGATGAGGATCCCCAAGGGGGCTATTCAAGTTAGTAGGATAATTGAGAAATTAAGAATGTGGCTAGTTGGACAGAGAAAACCTTAACTTAGGTCAACCTGATGGTCACGGCAATTGACCCCTAACCCGGTACAAGTGTTGAATAAGGAATTTCTTCCACTCAATATCTCACACGGTTGCAAGGCGAATGATGGTTTCCTCAAGTTAGGGTGGAAACACTAGTTAGTTTTCAACCCTAGAAATGGAGGGGTACAAATACCCGATGGTCACGGCGTATTTATACAATAATCCCTTCCAAGTTTGGTGGAGTCTAGCACTAAGGCAATGGTCATGCTACAAAGTGCTACCAAGAATTTGATACAACAATTAAGCACATGTACCAAAATGATTAAGAATACCAAACAAGGATCACATCAAGCCAATTATAAAATAGATAACTCAAATAATCCAAAACATCACAAGTTTTGCGCCCAAGGTTCACCTACATCCGGTGACCTTGGGGTTTAGTTGTTCATGTTCAACAAATCCACCAAACAAACCATGCAAATAACTAAATTAAACATGAGGAACACTCCCTCAAATGGTGAAAGCCGAATGACGCTTGAATCCCCGGAGAAAACCTTCAGAAGACGCCACTCGAAGGGGTGGCTTCCCGTTGTCTTCAACCTCTAAACAATGAAATCCTTGAAGTGGATCCTCCAAGATCTTGCTCTCCCCCACCCAAGAAAACTCGGATTTCCTCTCCTTTTGCCCTCCTAAATAGTGTGGAAGTGATGTCCAAACCCTAGCCTCCTTTCTCCCCCAAAACTCTCCAAGAAGATGCAAAACGTTTTTTCAAAAGTTGCCCTAGATAGCCCTTAAAACCCCAAATCCCGATGGGTAAACGGGTCAGCATACAGCCGGTATGCTGACCCCTCGGGATTTCTACTTTTCTGCAGAGAAGTCCGCGATTAGCTACAGTAACTGCTACAGTGAATGCTACATTACCGTTCTACAGTATCCTGTCTCGAAAACACTGTTTTTGGTATCGAATTCGCTCCCCATCTCGTCGTCGAGTCCCCAGGGCTTCTGGCTGGCCTGAAATACAAAGATAAAGCAATTTAGACCTAAAAGGGCAAAGATTTAACAATAAAATGTAAAAATAAAATACAACACATACATGTAAAATACGTACTTTTAGACGTTTATCAAGCACCTTTCCCAATTCCTGCAAATGTGTGCAATGTTCAAGGTGAATGGAATCTTTGATTATGTAATTCAACTCTATTTATTTCCATTTAGTTTGAAAGGTGTGGCATATTGATGACTCACATCACTACGTTCAGGGTCCATTAAGACTTGGGTAGATATCGTGAAAAATTTCCTTGGTAAATATTTTTTCCTCGGAGCAAAGGGAGAAAGTTGAGGCAAGAGATATTGGCTTTCAATCAATAGAAGTCTGAGGAGCTGTTTTAAGCTTATTAGAGGTTTAAGGACATGTTGTGCAAGTGTCCACATCATAGTTTTGCTTCATATATGCAAGTGCAAATTTTATACAAAACGGTTTCATTCAAAACAAGTCCGAGGAGCTGTTTGAAGCTTATTAGAGGTTTAAGGACATGTTGTGCAAGTGTCCACATCAAAGTTTTGCTTCATATATGCAAGTGCAAATTTTATACAAAACGGTTGAACTATCAAACCCGTCAACTTATTGATACGGTAGTGAGTGGTTTTCTTAGCAACAAGTGCCCGATGAGGGTGATCAATTGCTTGAATCGGTGGAATCTATAAGGTTGATGCAACCAACCCTTTCTAGCTCACTGCTCTAGTCATTTATCTTTCTTTTTGTGAATATTTGTTTTTGTATGTGTCTTTCACCATTTTGTTCATATTTGTTTATTTTCATTCCTTCTTGTTTACTTTGTTAGCTTATTATTTTTAGTCTAATTATTTATACAGGGCCATGGATTTTCAGGAAAATATGTTGGCCCCCAAAATCTATGCACTTGAAGAACAAAATAACCGGTTTTCCACAAAAGTCTATGATCTTGAGAAGAAAATGGAATGTCTCTTTGCCATGAAAGCAAGCCAAGGCATTACACAACAACCAAGACCTCAACAACCCCAAGTTCCCCAATTTCAGCCGCAACGTCTGCAAGAGAGGAAATACACTACTGAAGATGTTCTAGCAAGGTTTATGCTCGCTACAGATGCAAGGTTTGCAATAATGGACAGACGACTTGATGAATTTGGTACAATACTAAGGAATGTCCAAGCTTCAATCAAAGCACTTGAGAACCAAGTTGAGAAACTTGTTAGGGCAAATTCCGAGCCTTCTTTGGGTAGCCCAATGAGTAGTATTGAAAATGACCCAATTGAAAACCGGGCGGTTATCAATCTTATGAGTGGGCAACAATTGGAAGATGGGGTAAAGAAAGACAATGAGGAGGTCATCATGGCTATAGAAGTATGTGAGGAAGTAGAGGAGGCCCCATCTACCACATTTCAGGAAACTACTTGCCTCGATATCGATCATTCAATCAACAAATCAATAACCTTCAAGTGCAGAGAAAAAAATTTGGGAATTGTATTTGAAGATTTGGGGAAGAAAAAAATGTCATCCTTGAACCCACCTATGCCGGGCTTGAACAATTCCCAACCAAAACTTTTTCCATGGCGGCCCAAGCAAATTTTATGGGCCACTTTTGATCATTCAAGAAAGGTTGAGAAACGAAATGTGAAAAGGGTGTTAAAGCGTCCAATTAATCCATCTATGCGAAGCTTGACAAGTTCTCAACCCAACTTGTTCCCTTGGAAACCCAAACAACACTTATGGGTAATTCAAGGTGATTTGACAATGGCCGAGAAGCAAGATGTGGGTAGGAGGTTGACGCCATTCGAGGACCCACCGTTGCCAAGATTGAATAATGCTCGGCCCAAGCTTTTCCCATAGAGGCCAAAAGGTAACTCAAGCATGACCTCCAAACTTGCATCACCCCGGAAGGTAAAGTTCATATTTTTTGGTAGCTCTTATGCCACCTCTAGCAGGGAGGAACACACCATTTTCAAACCTCCCTAGGTAAGAAAGAGGTACGTGGAGCTAATGACGTTAAACAAGCGCTTCTTGGGAGGCAACCCAAGCTTCCTTTCATTTGTTGCATTCATTTTCTTGTTTGTGTTGTCATTTTTAACTTATGTTCTTAGTAGTGGTTCGTGTGTAGTTGTGCTTTTCGTCGTTTTTCTTGATTCTTTCGCCTTTTTGTTAACTTGTTTGTCATGTGGTTTTTGAAGAATTCTTGTTCTAGATGCATGCATGTTGATGTTTTGAGTGTTTAAATGATGTTTCCGGCCATATTTTTCAAGGTTTCATCGGTGTTTTGAGTGTACAAAGTGTGGAGATCGATTCGGTGCAAACAGAAGGTCTTGCCGACCATCCTTACGGCCGTAAGGATGGCCGGCAAGAATTTTCCCGAAGTTCTTGCCGACCATCCTTACGACCGTAAGGATGGTCGGCAATACCACCCGATAGAGAGGTTTAAAGGGTTATTTTGGGGTTTCACACTATTCATTCTTCTTCCCCATTCTTCCAACCTTTTCTCCCTCATTTCTCCATCGTTTTTACTCATTTTTTTTGCTCTAGTTTGCTCTCCTCCCCCTCTTTTCCATCTTGGTGACAAAAATTTGGAGTTTGAGCAAGCTTTTGGCCGGATCTAGCCCTTAGATTCACTCATCTTACTCTAGGGCAAGAGTTTGATCTCTCACTCAAAACCTTGAATTTTTCTTATTTTTGTGGATGAAATTTCATGGAGTTTTGTGGTTTGTTGTTTTTGACGGTTTTGGGAGCAATTTCAAAGCTTTGTAAAAATGTTTATGCTCCATCTACAAGAGAAGCTCTTGCAAAATCTTTTGGGAATTACTGTAGCAATTCTTGAATTCTTACACATTCCCATCATGTTGAACCATTGCTTCTCTTGTATGTGACTTAATCTTGAATCATATTTGTAAACCCTTAGCCATGCTTGCATTATTGAGCTTTGGACACCATGATAATGATGAACAAAGAATTTGCTTTGATTTTGTTTTGCTTGATTGTTGTGTTGTGTTAGTTGTTTGTTCTGTTTGCTTTTGTTTGTGTTTTTTCTTTTTGTGTGTGTTAGATGCCTTGATATGATGTTCCTTTCTATCTTGTAGGATGGAAGTAGGGCATCAAGCACGCATTCTCTCTCGATCATCTACTCGCATCATTGGTGGCTACCCCGATCTCTTGGACTTCAAGACTCATGTTTTGAGACTCGGGAAAGTTCATGAAACGCTCTTATTATGCATTTAGCGCCTATAATTTTTATGTACTGCTGAATTAGACACATTGAGGACAATGTGCATTTTTGAGTGGGGGGTGGATTTTCATGAACTTTGAAATTGTTTTAAATTGCATGCTTGACTCACCTATAAAAGCTATGATCTTATTGATAAGGATTTCCTAGCTTGGTAGAATGATAGTAGTGAGTTGTACTTTACATGTGCTTGAATGTAGTTCTGTTTCATCTTTAGTGCACATTGATACCTGCTCACTATAACTTTCACTTCGGACACTCTAATCCATCTTATTGATTTAGTGTTATGATGCTAAATTCTTCTTTCAATAGTCCTTTAAAAACTTTTGAGTCTCCTGTTTTTGCTTTAACCCTAAGTGAGGTTTTTAAGTGAGGTTTTTAGCAGGCTTTTGTTCAGGCGTCTTAAAAAAAAAAAAAAAAAGTGAAAAATGAGTCTTTGTCAGTATTCCTCTGCTTGTAAAAGCATGAATGCGTATATGTAGATCTGTAGTCAAGTATGTCGGGTGGCTCTTGTGCCTGGCCAGCATATGCATCCTGCTGAAAGATTTTTGTGCAGTCTACGTTAGACGGACTCGAAAAAAAAAAAAAAAAAAAATTGCCCTTTCGGGCGCCTGAAACTTGTTCTATCTTCACTTGTTGTTAAAGTTCCGTTTTGGAGACCAGAAGATTTTTAACTGACTATTGAGAGGGTCTTTAGCACTCTAACACTAACTTCAATTTGTATGAGGAGAATGGACATCCTGGGGTAATCCAGGGTGTGGAGGTCAGTGTGGGAGACAGCACACACTCACAGGAACACTTTCGATGAAACAGAACTGATATTGCTTGTCTATACACTGAACAACTCACTTCCTGATTTCTATCCATCTGTGCTTGTGGAGTCCCGTACATTTTAGCTTGAGGTAGTATGTTTAGCCGTTTATCTTCTTGCCCCTGTTCTTCATGTTTGTTTGCTTGGGGACAAGAAAACGCTTAGGTGTGGGGATGTTTGATAAACGTCTAAATATACGTATTTTATACGTAATTGTGGAAATTATTTTATTATCTTTTTAATGAGCTGATGCCCTTTTTCGGTCTAAATCTCTTTATCTTTGTATTTCATACCTGTCAGAAGCCCTGGGGACTCGACGACGAGATGGGGAACGAATTCAACATCAAAACAGCGTTTTCGAGACGGATACTGTAGCACAGTACTGTAGCTTTTACTGTAGCTCATGACGGGTTTCTCGGCAGAAAAGTAAAAATCCCGAGGGGTCAGCATACCGGCTGTATGCTGACCCGTTTACCCATCGGGATTTGGGTGTTTAAAAGGGGCATTAGGGCATCTTGAAAGGGGACTTTTGGCCACCATTCTCCACCATCATCTTCTAGGGTTTCAAGCCAAGTAGAGAGGGCAGATCGGAGGTGGAAATCAAGGGGAGAAGAGGTTTTGCTATCAAGGAGAAGATCTAGGAGCTTGCCGGGGCGAATCCAACAAGTTCTCATCACCACCTTCTAGTCTTCATCTTGAGGGAGTTTGTTTTGAGTTTTATCTTGTATTCTTTGTATTTCTTGCTTACTCCTTTGTTGATGATGAACTAGACTCCCAAGGTCGCCGGGCATCCGGTGAACCTTGGGATGAACTTGCTTTGTATGGATGCTTAGATTTACATTCATGGTATTTGGTTTGTTTTGTGGTTCATGCTTAGTGTACTTTGATGTATTGGTATGCATGAGAACTCTGTGTATCGATTTCAAGGTTTTAGTAGGTTGCGTGACCATCGCCCTACTTTTAGACTCCCAAGCTTGGAAGGGATACATGTACAAATACGCCGTGACCATCGGGTATTTTGTACCCCTCCGGTATTAGAGTTGTGCCTAGTTTGTGCTTCAACCCTAATTTGAGAATCTCGTGCCTTTAATACAATCGTAAGAGGATTTGGGCGGAAGGAATTCCGTATCAATACTCGTACTGGATTAGGGGCCAACTGCCGTGACCATCGGGTTGGCCTACCTGAGGATTCTCCCGGCCAAGAACCACCAGTGCCTGTGTAATTCTAGCATCCTACTAGCTTTAGTAATCCCGAGGGATCCTAGCCCGGGACCTCGCGCTTTCATTATTATTTGCTTCCTTGAATATCTCATGTGGTGTGCCTGAGTCCATGTGTTTATAGTTATCTTTGTTAGTTTTCTTTTCTTGTTTTAATTAACCTTCTTTGGTAGACTAGACAGTGTCGTCTAGGGGGAAGTAATAGCAGCTTTTGGGACCCCAAGGAATACGACCCTCTCACGCGTGCGTGAGAGGTATTACTTGACGACCCGTGCGCTTGCGGACAATCGACCATTTAGCATCAACATAACCTCCTTTAAACTCTAAAAACAATGAAAACAAAGCCGATATAAGCCCATAAACACACAAGAAGCAAGCTTCATGGCATCAACACATCAAACAACTCAAAGAATCTCAACATCATGTAACAAAGAAATGACAAAGGAGAAGAACAAAATAACTAAAACAAAGACAAAATCTAACTACTACAAAATTAAAGAATACGAAACTAGAGTGCAAGGAATTTAAAAAGCTTAGGTTGCCTCCCATGAAGCGCTTGTTTAAAGTCGTTAGCTCGACTTATGATACCTCAAGTCATGGTGGGTCAAAGGGTGGAGAATTACCTCCATTTCTTGGCGGGGGATTGTTACCTGGAAAATTCATGGAAGGACACGAAAAGATGCAAAATTTACCTTCATTATCAAAATATAGGCGGTCTACCTCACTCGGTGGTAACGTGGGGATACTCATGCTTTTCTTTATTTTCTCATTTACCTTCCTCCACGCTTTCTTTAAAATTTTCTTTTTCTTGTTACGGGTAGGAGATACAACTTCCACTTGGGCGAGCTGTTGTCTTGGAGGAGGCGAGGGGTCCTTTACTTCAGTTTCTTCGTCCTTGATTCCTTCCAAGTACTCATCTAAGGGGTTCACAGCAAGGACTTCCTGCACACAATCAGAAATTATTACGTCAGTTACATCCGTGTAATATAAAGCATCATCATGGTCTAGTGTGTACTTCATAGCCTCTGGAAGTGTGAAGACAACTTGTTCATCCCCCACTCTCAGGGTCATCTTCCCTCCCTTAACATCAATTAAAGCTCCGGAGGTGTTAAGGAAAGGGCGGCCAAGGATCAACGGGACCTCTACATCATCATCCACATCTAGTATCACAAAGTCCACCGGGATGATGAGTTTATCAACTCTCACAAGAACATCCTCGACAACTCCTCTAGGTTTTCTCACTGAGCGGTCTGCGAGCTGTAAGGTCATCCTTGTAGGTCTCAATTCCTCCAGCCCTAGCTTCAGAAATAATTTATAGGGCATCACGTTAATACTTGCCCCCGAGTCAGCTAAAGCATTTTCTTCCATCCCTTCTCCAAGTACACAAGGGATAATAAAGCTGCCCGGATCAGTCACTTTCTTCTGTAGCTTCTTTTGGATTACAGCAGAACAATTCCCCGATAGAGTTACCGTGCCCAAGTCTTCTAATTTCCTCTTGTTAGTAAGAAGGTCTTTCATGAATTTCGCATACTTGGGCATTTGAGATAGAGCTTCGACCAAGGGAATGTTAATATGAAGCTGCTTGAACATGTGGAGGAACTTTTTAAATTGGGCTTCATCCTTGTCTTGCTTGAGCCTTGAGGGGTATGGCACCTGATAAACGTCTAAATATACGTATTTTATACGTATTCATTTGTATTATTTTATTATCTTTTTGACAAGTCAATGCCCTTTTTATAGTCTAAATCTCTTTATCTTGTGTTACAGGCCCGAAATAGGCTCAAGAACGTATTCATGAAGAAATCGACACCAAATACGGCGTTTTTGGGTTTCATCACTGTAGCAGTACTGCAGCAGAGTACTGTAACTGTACTGTAGCAGGGTACTGTAGCACTGAAAGTAAAATTTTCCTGAGAAACTCTCTGGATGCCTTGCGGGCAACCTTGCGCCCGCAAGGCCACCCGCAAGGCATCGCGATGTCATGTATTAAAAGTGCTTTTAGGGCATTTTTGAAGGGACTTTTGGATCTATTCTTCTAGGGCCGGCGCCCCACCTTTCTTGCCGGCCATTTCCGGCGATCTACGACACAATCTTCACCAAGAGGGAGGCACACATCGAAGGAGAAGGTTTGGAGAGAAGATCCAAGACATCAAGGTGTATTTTGAAGGTCTTCATCCATTCAAGGGTTTCCAAAGCTAGAGGGAGTGTTTCTTCCTTCTTTTCTTGTTTATTTGCTCCTTGAACTTGTATAAGTGTTCCTCTTTCATGAGGAACTAACTTATTTGTGGTTTGGACATGATGAACTCTAGAGGTGTTTGTTTGTAATTTGGATGATTATCCTTGTGATGTATTGTTGGATGTTGTATTTCTTTTATGGAATCTTATAGTTTGTGGTTCATGTTTGGTGTATTTTAATGCCTTGGTATGCATGAGAACTCGGTGTGCCATTTCTAGGAAATGCTAGGTTGCATGACCATTGCCCTAGTATTAGACTCACCAAGCTTGAAAGGGATTCATGTATGAATACACCGTGACCATCGGGTATTTCGTACCCCTCCAACCATTAGGGATGAACATAGATATTGTGTTTGACCCTAATTAGAGATTTCCCTAAGTTTAATGCAATCATAGGAGGAATTGGGCGGATGTGATTCCGATCCAATACTTCTATCGGATTAGGGGTTGATCGCCGTGACCATCGGGGTTGACCTACTTTAGGAGTCTCTTGGCCCAGCTACCATCTCAACATTTCATCCTAAATTCAGGACCTAATGACAACTCTAGGGGAATTCATTGTCCAAATCACCTCTTCGTGTGTTTGATTCTCCCTTGTTCGCTAAATGTGTGTAGTAGTAGCCCGGATTTCATATTAGTAGTTTTTTTTATCTTTTCGCAATCACTATTTATCTTTTGTAGTGTTAGGCTAGGAAATAGACGAAAGGGGAGTAATAGTAGCTCCTTGGGCCCTTGGGAATACGACCCACTCGTGCTTGCGCGAGTGGTTTATTACTTGACGACCCCGTGCGCTTGCGGGATAATCACCAAGTTTTTGGCGCCGTTGCCGGGGACACAAGGGATACTAGGAAAACCTATAGTCTATTGCTCTAGCCATTCTTCTTCTTCTTGTACATATTTTCTTATTTTTCTTCGTTCTTTTGTTGTGCTTTGTTTGACTTTGTGTTTTCTTTTTGTGCTAGGTATACTAATCTTGGCAAAATGCAAGGAGCTTTGACCTTGAATGATCCAAACTTTACTTTGGCCGCTCGAATAGATGCTCTTGAGGAGAAACTCAACAAATTTATTAACCACAAGTCACTTCAAGAGCAACGGTACATTCCCCCTCCAAGTCCTCAACATGGAACTCCGCAAGAAAGGAAATATACTACTGAGGATGTATTGGCAAAATTCATGGTGAATACTGAACATAGATTTCGCACCATCAACACTAAATTTGAAGCCATTACCGCCGAACTTCAATCCCTTGATGCTAAATATAATTCCGGATTTGAGGCTATCCATGCCACACTTTTGAATGTGCAAGCATCCCTTCACAAGCTAGAGGACCGGGTTGAACAATTAATCCTCATGCCAAGAATAGAACTCCCAACTACAAGCAATAATGAAAACGAAGAGAGCTACATTGAAAGGGAGATAGAAGAGAACTTTGGTATAGTGGAGCTTGAAGGAGAAGAAAAGGTGGTGCCGATACAAATTGAGCGAGCCCTTTGCATAGAAGCCAATCCATTTATTATGCACAAAAAAGGATTTTCCGGGGCAATCGAAGAAGTGGGTAGGAGGTTGAAGCCATCCAATGACCCAACTATGTCATTGCTAGACACGTCCCACCCAAAATTATTTCCTTGGAGACCCAAACGATTTTTGTGGGTAATTAATGGAAGATTGACAATGGTTGAAGAAGGAGAAGTGGGTAGGAGGTTTACACCACCCAAGGACCCACCTATGCCGAGCTTGAAAAATCTTCATCCTAACTTATTCCATTGGAGGCCAAAACGATTTTTGATGAGGCTCCATGGAAATTTAGCCGGGACAAATGAAGTGGCGGGAAGAATGCTAAGTCCATCTAAAGATTTGCCAAGATTAAAATTGCACAATGCCCGGCCGAAGCTCTTTCCATGGAGGCCAAAAGGTAATTCATACTTGACCTCCACATTGACACCATCCCGGAAGGTACGATTTAATTTTCTTGGTAGCTCGTATGCCACTTCTAGCCGGGAGGAACACACCATTTTCAAGCCACCCTAAGGTAAGAACAAGGTACGTCGAGCTAATGACGCTAAACTAGCGCTTCTTGGGAGGCAACCCAAGTTTTAGATTCATGTTTTTTTGAATTTTCGTATTCTAGTTGTGTATTAGATTGTTGTGTTGTTGTTTCTCCTTTATTTGTTGTGGTTTGATTCTTAGTTTTTGTATGTGTCTTTTGAGTTTGATCCATGCTTGTTCTTGAATTTTTAGGTTTGGTCCTTTGATTTTATGCCATTCGAATGCAAATTCTTGTGTGATTTTTGTTCGAATTCATTGTTGCTTTGATTGTGCAATGGTTGAAATGAAAAAAAATGTATAAGGGCTGAATTTGCAGGTCTCACGGGCATCCTTGCGGGCGCAAGGTTGCCCGCAAGCAATCCAGAAAAAGCTTGTGGGCTGGCTTGCGGGCGCAAGCCAGCCCGCAAGGCCTTCGGGCACCCATCTCTTAAACATCCCCATTCACCATTTCTTTCATAACTCTCTCATTTCTCATCCGTTTTCCCTCATTCTTTCACCGTTTTTCTTCATTTTTCGTCCTCTACACTCCTCTCTTAACTTTTGCAATGAGGATCCAGTGGTTTATTCAAGGTTTCATCATCTTCTTCACCGATCGTTTTCGATTCAAGCTTTGAAGCCCTAACTTGTGTGTTGAAGCAAACTTGATGTTTCTTCTTGTTTTTCATGCTTATCTTGCTTCAAACTTTCGGAGATGTTGTGTGAATGTTTAATCTTTGATTTAATTGCATTTTAAGGCATTATTTGTAAATTTTCGGGCTTCAAAAACAAGGGGAAACTCTTGCAAAATTTCTGCTCGTGCTACAGTAACTTTTGAATGAAATTCCCCTTGAATTTATTTGTTCACTTGTAGATTGAGAGGAGAACTTGCATGGAGTCATACTTTGTTGTTTTTGTTTGGTTTAGTTTATTTTTATTTTTATTTTTATTTTTTCTCCCTACTTTTGAATTGGTGAGATGAGATTTGCTTATTGATCTTTGTAGGATTATCATAAAAGGAGCTTCACTCTCACCACCCTTCGATGATTGAACTTACCCCGTATTCGAGCATGTATTGTCCACTCTGAACCGAAAATGGGGAAGTTTTCTTCACTCCATCTCTCAATTCTTGTTGCATATTTATTTCCCACCCTGTGCAGCTGACTTATGTACATTGGGGACAATGTATAGCTTTAGGTGTGGGGATGGAGTATTTTATTTTAATGCATGCTTGACTCAATTTTAATGCATGCTTGACTCACCTATGATAGCTATGATTTTATTGTTAAGGACTTCCTAGCTTGGTAGAATGATAGTAGTGAGTTGTACTTTACATGTACTTGAATGTAGTTCTGTTTCATCTTTAGTGTACATTGATACTTGCTCACTCTAACTTCTACTTCTGACACTCTAACCCATCTTATTGATTTTGTGTTAGGATGTCAAATTCTTCTTTCAATAGTCCTTTAAAAACTTTTGAGTCCCCTATTTTTGCTTTAACCCTAAGTAAGGTTTTTAAGTGAGGTTTTTAGCAGGTGGTTGATCAGGCGTCCTGAGTTAAGTTGTGTATTAAAAAAAAAAAAAAAAAAAAAAAAAAAAAAAAGGTGAAAAATTGAGTCTATGTCAGTATTCCTCTGCTTCTAAAAGCATGAATGAGTATATGTAGATCTGTAATCAAGTAAGTCGGGTGGCTCTTGTGCCTGGCCAGCATGTGCATCCAGCTGAAAGATTTTTGTGCAGTCTACGTTAGGCGGACTCAAAAAAAAAAAAAAAAAAAAAAAAAAAAAAAAAAAAACCTTTTGGGCGCCTGAAACCTGTCTTATCTTCACTTGATGTTAAAGTTTCGTTTGGGGACCAAAAGATTTTTAACTGACTATTGACAGGATTTTTGTTTGGCACTCCTAGCACTAATTTCAATTTGAGTGAGGTGAAAAAACATCCTGGGTAATCCAAGGTGTGGAGGTCAAAGTGGGAGTCAGCACACACACACAGGAATACTTTGGATGAAACAGAGCTAATATTACTTGACTATACTTTGAACAACTCACTTCTTGATTTCTGTCCATTTGTGCTTGTGGAGCCCTGTACAGTTGAGCTTGAGGTCGTATATTTAGCCGTTTATCGTCTTGCCCCTGTTCTTCATGTTTGTTTGCTTGGGGACAAGCAAACGCTTAGGTGTGGGGATGTTTGATAAACGTCTAAATATACGTATTTTATACGTATTCATTTGTATTATTTTATTATCTTTTTGACAAGTCAATGCCCTTTTTATAGTCTAAATCTCTTTATCTTGTGTTACAGGCCCGAAATAGGCTCAAGAACGTATTCATGAAGAAATCGACACCAAATACGGCGTTTTTGGGTTTCATCACCGTAGCGATCTGCGTAGCAATCGAATCAGTATCATTCTTCAGTAGCGGTCTTTGTAGCACTGAAAGTAAAATTTTCCTGAGAAACTCTCTGGATGCCTTGCGGGCAACCTTGCGCCCGCAAGGCCACCCGCAAGGCATCGCGATGTCATATATTAAAAGTGCTTTTAGGGCATTTTTGAAGGGACTTTTGGATCTATTCTTCTAGGGCCGGCGCCCCACCTTTCTTGCCGGCCATTTCCGGCGATCTACGACACAATCTTCACCAAGAGGGAGGCACACATCGAAGGAGAAGGTTTGTAGAGAAGATCCAAGACATCAAGGTGTATTTTGAAGGTCTTCATCCATTCAAGGGTTTCCAAAGCTAGAGGGAGTGTTTCTTCCTTCTTTTCTTGTTTATTTGCTCCTTGAACTTGTATAAGTGTTCCTCTTTCATGAGGAACTAACTTATTTGTGGTTTGGACATGATGAACTCTAGAGGTGTTTGTTTGTAATTTGGATGATTATCCTTGTGATGTATTGTTGGATGTTGTATTTCTTTTATGGAATCTTATAGTTTGTGGTTCATGTTTGGTGTATTTTAATGCCTTGGTATGCATGAGAACTCGGTGTGCCATTTCTAGGAAATGCTAGGTTGCATGACCATTGCCCTAGTATTAGACTCACCAAGCTTGAAAGGGATTCATGTATGAATACACCGTGACCATCGGGTATTTCGTACCCCTCCAACCATTAGGGATGAACATAGATATTGTGTTTGACCCTAATTAGAGATTTCCCTAAGTTTAATGCAATCATAGGAGGATTTGGGCGGATGTGATTCCGATCCAATACTTCTATCGGATTAGGGGTTGATCGCCGTGACCATCGGGGTTGACCTACTTTAGGAGTCTCTTGGCCCAGCTACCATCTCAACATTTCATCCTAAATTCAGGACCTAATGACAACTCTAGGGGAATTCATTGTCCAAATCACCTCTTCGTGTGTTTGATTCTCCCTTGTTCGCTAAATGTGTGTAGTAGTAGCCCGGATTTCATATTAGTAGTTTTTTTTATCTTTTCGCAATCACTATTTATCTTTTGTAGTGTTAGGCTAGGAAATAGACGAAAGGGGAGTAATAGTAGCTCCTTGGGCCCTTGGGAATACGACCCACTCGTGCTTGCGCGAGTGGTTTATTACTTGACGACCCCGTGCGCTTGCGGGATAATCACCAGCACCACATGCTTGTATTCGGGGCTTTTATGAGTGGGGGATTTTGAAGCATCATCATCAAGTTTCTTCCCTTTTTCTTCACTTGTTCTTTTAATCACATTAGGGTCTTCCCGAATGGCTACCCTGTCATTGGAAGCACTTGGGCTCTCCTCGGCCCTTGCTTCCAACTTTTTCCTACTCCTCAGTGTCACAGCTTTTAAGTGTTCCCTCGGGTTGCTTTCGGTGTTACTTGGTAAACTACCCGAGGGACGTTCTGCTTGCGCTCTAGCGAGTTGTCCGACCTGATTTTCTAAAGACTGAATAGAAGCTTGCACATTTCTCATAACAGCACCGAATTCATCAAATTTCTTATCTTGGGCCACAAATCTTGATTCGGTGTGAATCATGAATCTAGCCAGGACATCTTCAGTTGTGTATTTTCTCTCCTGTTGTTGAGGAGGTTGATAAGGAGGACCATGAGGTGGAGGTGGCCTTTGTTGTGATTGGCCTTGGTTCCAAGAGAAGTTTGAATTGTTTTTCCACCCCGGGTTATACGTATTACCATATTGGTTACCCGGTCCCCTCTGACCACCACTGACGTAGTCTACTGACTCCATTTGTGCAGGGGAAGTAACAAGAATTGGACATTGGGTTGTTGCATGCCCAGCACCACATGTTTCACATGACATTACTGCCTTTGAGCTTGAACTGGAGCCTAACATGAATTGATCAAGTTTATGAGTTAAAGCTTCAACCTTAGCATTGTTATCAATAACATTCTTGTTTAGGGCATCCACTCTTGCCGCCAAGGCAGTAGTCTCATTCACCTCATACAGTCCGGTTGCTTTGACTGGCTTCTGCCTAGTGCTCCAGTGACATTCATTACTTGCCATGTTTTCAATTAATGCATCGGCTTCTTCAGGAAGTTTGTTACTTAAGGAGCCGCCCGCTGCTGCGTCGATGAGATGTCTTGTAGCATAATTTAGCCCATTACAAAATGTCTGCACCCTCATCCATGCAAGGAACCCTTGATGAGGACATCTTCTTAGAAGGTCCTTAAATCTTTCATGAGCTTCGAATAGGGTCTCAGAATCTCCTTGTCGGAATGCGGAAATTTCTTGCCTTAGCCTTGCTGCCTTACTTGGTGGAAAATATCGGGCAAGAAACTTCTCCACCATTTCCTTCCATGAAGTAATCGATCCCGTAGCCAAAGAAGTAAGCCATCTATATGCTGCTCCCCTTAAACTGAAAGGAAATAATCTCAACCTTATTGCATCATCAGAAACTTAATTGATCTTGAAGGTTGAGCATATTTGAAGGAACTTGGACAAGTGGGCATGCGGGTCTTCATCAGCCAGACCATCAAACTGTACTGAGTTTTGCACCATCCCAATTGTGCTGGCTTTTATTTCAAAATTATTCGCAGGCACGGTGGGAACCAACACACTAAATTCATCCCCGGTGAATTGTGACCTTTCATAATCAGATAGAGTTCTTCTTGGCTCGGCCATAACTGTGGGCTCACTGGACTCTACCTGAACTTCTCGTTGACTTGAACCCTCAATACCTTCTCTCAAACGACGTTGCAGTGTTCTTTCTATCTCGTCGTCGGGTTCAACTAAATTTTCTTGATTTGCTCGGGTCATAAGATGGGTACCTTGCAAGAAAATTCAAGTCAAGCGTTAAAACTTGCAGACGAACAAGTAGGAAAATGCAAAGAAAATGAAATGACGGAATATAAACAAAAATGGCAAAAACGGCAAAACAAAAGCCAAATCAACACACTAAAACAAGGATCACAAACAAGTCTACAAACATTAATTAAAACCAAGCATCCAAAATACACAAGTTCACCCCCAAGGTTCACCTACATCCGGTGACCTTGGGGTTTAGTTGTTCATAATGTCAAAATACATACTCAAAAGCATGAAAACAACTAAATAAAGCACAATCACTCCCTCAAATACGAAAATGGAGTTCCGAAGACGCCACTCAAGAGGTGGCTTCCCTTGTCTTCAACCCTCCTTCAATGATGCCCTAGAGTAGGATCTTGCTCCCAAACGCACTCTCCTCCAAGATCTCGCCGTGAAAACGCCCTCAAAGCACTCCTCCAAGTCGGATTTGATGATGGTGGTGTGGAGCTCCAAGAAGAAGGCCAAGTCTCCCCCTTCAAATGCCCTAAAAAACTCCTTTAAAACATAACATCGCGATGCCTTGCGGGCGCAAGGTTGCCCGCAAGGCATCCAGAGAGTTTCTCAGAATTTTTCCTTTTCGGTGATAACGCCCAAAAACGCCGTATTTGGTGTCGATTTCTTCATAAATACGTTCTTGAGCTTATTTTGCTTATTCCGGGCCTGTAACACAAGTATAGCAACTTTAAAACAAGAAAATAGAAAACAACTTAACAAAAAGAGAACATAAAATATACACAAGTACGTGATTGACACGGAGTGTGAACACCCGCAAGCGCACGAGGTCGTCAAGTAATAAACCACTCGTGCGTGCACGAGTGGGTCGTATTCCCAAGGTGCCCGAGGAGCTACCTTACTCACTTCTCACTTGTTGTTTAGCTCACCAATTCCATTTCAAGAGAATAAATAAGAAAGAAAACAAATAACAACAAGAGAAATTTTCTAAATAAATGCGATTGAATTAAAACACGGGAGATGCTCAGGGATGGAAAACGGTCATGGATGAGGATCCCCAAGGGGCTACTCAAGTGAGTAGGATATTTGAGAAATTAAGTATGTGGCTAATTGGACCGAGAAAACCGAAACTTAGGTCAACCAGATGGTCACGGCAATTGACCTCTAACCCGGTACAAGAGTTGAATAAAGAATTTCTTCCACTCAACCTATCACACGGTTGCAAGGCGAATGATGGTTTCCCCAAGTTAGGGTGGAAACACTAGTTAGTTTTCAACCCTAGAATTGGAGGGGTACAAATACCCGATGGTCACGGCGTATTTATACAATACTCCCTTCCAAGTTTGGTAGAGTCTAGCACTAATGCAATGGTCATGCTACAAAGTGCTACCAAGAATTTGATACAACAATTAAGCACATGTACCAAAACAATCAAGAATACCAAACAAGGATCACAACAAGCCAATCATACAATAGATAACTCAAATAATCCAAAACATCACAAGTTTTGCCCCCAAGCTTCACCTACATCCGGTGACCTTGGGGTTTAGTTGTCATGTTCCACAAATACACCACACAAACAATGCAAATAACTAAAATAAACATGAGGAACACTCCCTCAAATGGTGAAGGCCGAATGCCGCTTGAATCCCCGGAGAAAACCTTCCGAAGACGCCAGTCGAAGGGGTGGCTTCCCGTTGTCTTCAACCTCCAAACAATGAAGCTTTTGAAGTAGATCCTCCTAGATCTTGCTCTCCTCACCTAAGAAAACCCGAATTTCCTCTCCTTTTGCCCTCCAAAATGGCGTGGAAATGATGTCCAAACCCTAGCCTTCTTTCTCCCCCAAAAGCTCTGCAAGAAGATGCAAAAGTCCCTTTCAAAATGCCCTAGATCGCCCTTTAAACCCCAAATCCCGATGGGTAAACGGGTCAGCATACAGCCGGTATGCTGACCCCTCGGGATTTCTACGTTTCTGCCAAGAAGTCCGCGATGAGCTACAGTAACTGCTACAATGAATGCTACAGTATCCCGTCTCGAAAACGCTGTTTTGGTGTTGAATTCGCTCCCCATCTCGTCGTCGAGCCCCCAGGGCTTCTGGCTGGCCTGAAATATAAAGATAAAGCAATTTAGACCTAAAAGGGCATAGATTCAACAATAAGATACGAAAATAATACACAATACATACATGTAAAATACGTACTTTTAGACGTTTATCAGTACGTATATAATACGTATATTTAGACATTTATCAAACCGCAATCTGCACGGGGTACAGCACGGGCGTGCCCAAGCCGTGTTGAGCTTGATGAGATTTCATCTAAGTCCTTTAGCTTCTAAAATTATTCCAAAACATCTCTTCTTGCTTCAGGACTTTGATATCCGCATTACAAACTAAGAATACCTCATATAGCACCGTACTTGGAGAATTAAAGCCAAAATATTCAATAATGATGAGGGTAAAGCATGCAATATATATATATGAAATGCACTCATCACTTTTCTTGATACCCCTGTCGCTCCACAAGATAGCGTGCCCCAATATAAAGTATGTATCATGCCAGTGGG